>OY725323.1:45120077-45760457 GCA_963242795.1 Inga leiocalycina
CTAGAATATAATTTTAAAATATCCAGTTTATAATAACTAGAATATAATTTTAAATAATAGCAAGGTGTAGTATTTTTTACTTGGAAAGCATGCATAAGTATTTATTAATTAATATTGAAATTTTAATAAAAAATTGAAAAAAAAAACAAGAAAAATATTATCCATATATATTATATTATATTATATTATTATTTTAAGTCTTCTTTTGAATAAGATCAACGCCTTCCCCATATTTTTCTAAGTCCGGTTGAAAAAGAATCGGTCAAATAGGCGCAAAAAAACCGAAAGGCGTTTTATGCTGGGATTCGAAAGCGCAGAGAAATTCAATTTTCTAGGTTTCTGAATTCTAAATACTGAAAAGTGAGGAAAACACAACACAGTGATCGAGAAGGAATCGGTGGAGGAGGAGGAGGAAGAAGATGGAAGGAGGCCACGGCGGTGCCGACAAAACGGCGTTCACCGAATGCTTCCGGCGATCCATTGCTTCTCCGTACATCATGCGCCTCGCTCTTTCCGCCGGAATCGGAGGCCTTCTCTTCGGATACGACACAGGTACTTAATTCTCCTCCTTACTTTCTCTCTGAGAAAACCAAAATGTTCTTCAGAATCACATTGAATTCCGACTAATGAGATGGCAAAAAAAAAAAGATTCGGACTAATTCGAACAAAGTCGGATTTCTGAATTAAGCCCCAAACTCTTACAAAAACATCTTCGTGGTTTTCTGGAGTCGCATTGAATTGAATACGGACAATTCGATCAAAGTCCGGTTTTCGGAGTCGCGTCATCTTTATGAGTTTCTGAAGTTAGTTAGTATGTGTTTGGATTAATTTTTAGAGTATAATTTTTATAATTTATAAGATAAATAAATGAAGCTTGCGACAAAGAATTTCTCAAACTGTGATTTCGGTGTTAGCCAGATACTGCCCACCGTATACGACGCCAGGGTTAGCTTAGCTTTTCTAAAGTGGGACTGAGGCGTGATGCTTACGAGGAATCTAGCTTTATTTATTTATTTATTTATTTGAGGAGTAATGCACTAATGCCTATGGTCAATGGGTTCAGTTGTTCGCAGTTTTCTTTTCCATGAACAGGGTGTTTGAAAAATGAGTTGAATTGTTTATGATTTTATAAATTAATTCTTTGTGTTGTGAAAATGTAGGTGTGATTTCTGGAGCTTTGCTGTACATTCGTGAGGACTTTGAGGAAGTTGACAAGAAAACATGGCTTCAGGTCACTTCATCCTCTCTTTCTTGATACATATATGAAAACATTGGGATGCTAAGGTTGAGGATCGATCCCCGTTCATGTGCGTTTTCTTTTTTAAATAAAAGTTTGAATGAGTTAAGGTCGGTTTTATCAATCTCTTAAAGAGATTTTACAATAGAAATATAGATGGACTTACTTTGTGAGTTATGAGTCAAACATTTATTAAGTGTATCAATCTTTATTGGCTCATTAACATGTTTTTGTTATTATTTTTGTTGTTGTTATTATTATGAAAAATTGTTAAAATATCCCCACTACAAAATTTACTACTGCCTTTTTTTGCAAACATAGGAGTTAGACAATAGTTTTATTTTGATAAACAATATAATATTTTAATCCACTTTACCTTTTAGATTTGTTACTTTTTTTCTCAAATATCTATATTGATTGTGTATAATAGGGGGCTTCTATCTAGTTATATTGTACATAATAATAAAAGGTATTTTAGATAAATCAACACATATTTTTTTATAAATGACTAAATTTACTAATTTTTTTTAATATATGTAAATTAATTATCTTACTCTTATACTAAACACTTGAAGGGGTATCTAAAAATACTTTAAATTTGTTTAAAGAGTACTTCATATTTTCACCTGCATGCAACCTTTATGTGCAAATGGAAGACGTTTACGCATAAGTGAAGACATACAGTACACAGCTTGAGATATTTCAACCACTTTTCTCCTTATTATAACGGGGGAATTGGTCATAAACACTTCATTAAAAATTTAGTTGCTAAATGGACCCGAGAGAAGATCTTTGGGAGAATTATATTTAAGTCCTAAGGAAGAAAAAAAATGAAGAAATGGTCCCTATAGATTTCAAAATGAAAAAATGGTCTCATTAACAACTCTAAGAGCCTGTATTGACAACTCGTTAACAACTCTATGAGCCTATATTGACAACTCCTTAGGGCCATTTTTTCATTTTGCAATTTATAGATACCATTTTTTCATTTCTTTTTTTCCTTGGGACCTGAGTGTAATTCTCCCGATCTTTTATATGTAAAGGAAGATTATTCGAACATAAAGAAATATCATATAGGGAAGATATCTTGCACACAAAAAAAGATTGTTTGAATATAAGGGAAGATCTTTTACACATGGGGAAGGGGAAGATTGTTTGTACTTAAAGGTTTTATTTGACAAATAAATTTTTAATGAGATATTTTTGGATAATTTTCCCTATTGTTATTGTTATAAATTTGAAAAAAAAAAAAGGAGACAAAATATAAATAAATTGTAATTTCACGTCTAGGAGAAAATGTGATTTCGTGTACTTTCATGTGATAGTTGTTTTATGTGATTGTTGTTGATAAGGGTTACTTTGGAAGCATTTCAGCGTTTACTGTTCCTTTTGTTTGTGTGTTCCAAGTTGACAGTGGTCCCCACAGCCAGGCCGGCAGGTTTGCGAGTTGCGACACAGCGAAAGGACAAGCTGTTAGCTCACTTTTTTAATAATTATAAAATATCGATCAATATCAATATCAATATATAATTATAAACACACATAACAACTTCTTATCTTATCTTAGAATTTACAAGAGGGCTGGGATCTAATTTGCTACAAATTATAAATTCGATATCATCGTTCAAATATTGAGATAAAAGGGAAACATCATTGTTCTTATTGAGTGTTAAAAAAATTGTGTATATTTACTAAATAAATTGTAGTATTTAGAGATTTAAATATAATAAAAAGTCTTGTTAAGATATTTTAAAAATTATTATTCTTAATTTTCAAGTCTAAATAGAACTTGAGTTTTAAAATTTTACTTCAAAATTTTTAAGAAAATTAATATTAAACATATTTTTAAATTATAATTGCCTCTAATATTTATGATATTTTCTTACAATTTAGAATAAGTTTCTTAAACTTAGCAATAACTTTTAGATTTTTTAATATTCTTGGACATAGTTTTGTCCATTGAAGAAGAAATATAACTTTTATTGAGTTTAAGTGTTTAGATATAAGAATTGAAGTTCTTTGGTCTAGGAATGTGGGATCAAATTCCTCAAGGACCAAACTCTCTTGTTAATGTAAGAACTTTATCGTTGGTTAATGTATAGCAAGTATGTAATTGCTCTTTGAGCGTGATGCATGCCTTGATTTGGTAAAACTTCTAGGATCCAACTCATCCAAATTTTTATTTCTCCAAAATTAGCTTAAAATATTAGTGTAGTTAATGATTATATTCTGGAAATTAAATTATCTATTTACAATTTTTGCTATGATTGTTGTGTTACAAAATTTTCATCATCAATATAGCACACATGGCCAAGCTTGTTTGTAATGTTCTAAAAACCATACTTTCTTACACTTCACTCCTTGGATTAAACCCTTTTTTTTTAAATGTAAGTTATATATATATATATACTTTTTTTTTTCCAAATCACTAGAATTATATTCCTTTCTTTTGATAACTTGCACAACTCTCTTCTAAAAACAAAAAAGTAAGTCTACCATTTGATGCTAAAAAAACTGAAACGTATCTAGTTACAAAAATTAAACAACCAACTAACTCTATGAGATTACTAAAATTTAGTTTGCGATAAGGTGTATCTTTCAAGGACCTAATAAGATGTGTACTGAAATGCAGGAAAGCATTGTGAGTATGGCTGTAGCAGCAGCCATAATTGGTGCTGCTCTAGGAGGATGGATGACGGACAAGCTGGGGAGAAAGAAATCAATTTTGATTGCTGATGTTTTGTTTGCTGTGGGAGCTGTCGTCATGGCAATTGCGTGGGCCCCGTGGGTCATCATTCTCGGGCGAATCTTTGTCGGTTTGGGCGTCGGAATGGCTTCCATGAATGCTCCCTTGTACATCTCTGAAGCTTCCCCTGCTAAGATCAGAGGAGCACTAGTTTGCATCAATGGTTTCCTCATCACTGGTGGCCAGTTCCTCTCTTACCTCATCAACTTGGCTTTCACTAAGGTATGCTTCAAAATGTAGCACATGACTTTGTTACATTATCACAAAATGGTGGAATATTATATGTGAGTTACTAGTTCACATTATTGTCACATGATACTTTAAGGTGTTACATAATAATAAATACATGACTTGTAGATGTTAGTTTAGTAACAAGTAAACCATTCTACTACCTCTGATCTTTAATATAAGACCCAACCGACTAATTTGGGGAGATTAAGGAAGTTAAATAAATTATATTAAATTACTTATATTTATTATTTTTCTCTAAATTAATTTATTTGACTTGTAAGATGATATATAATTTAATAATATACATAAATATTTCTGGGAAATCATGTCATATATACTAGAATTATATCTAGTTTCTCTTAAGCCAAACATAGTGAATCCTTAAAACTTTAGAATAACTCATGTTTAAAGGGCTAAGTTTTGTCAAATTCAATTTGATTTTGGTTCAGTCCTCTTGGACATGGCGTGGCATGCTTGGAGTGGCTGCAGTTCCAGCTTTTGTTCAGTTCATTTTGATGTGCTTCCTTCCTGAGTCACCAAGATGGCTCTACAGAGAGGTAATGCATATTAATTTATTTTTCCTTTATCCCTGATGAACTAAGTTCTGTGTTGGTTTTGATGCTAATTGTTTAATAACAGCTCTCATATTTATTTGTATTCTTTGACGACTTTTCTCATTTAAATTGAGCATTATTTCTGATATCATACATGAATATGAGAATGAATCACACTGATGTATCTCTGGTTCTTGTGAAGATTCCTTGCAACTAGCTCAATATTGCCTGATTCTCTATTGATCTTTTTTTCTTCAAGCATTGTTTCACTCATTTACCCTCTTTTCCATTTACTACTTGACCTACTAAAAATTTTGAAGTAGACTAAATCTATCCAATGTAAATAGCTGAAACTAATAAAGAACGTGTGTCCCCATTTGTTTAAGCATAAAATATAAGTAATTTTTAGGTAGACTAGAAATTTTATATAGTATTAAGGGGCAAAACTACCTATAAACTTTTTATGAATTGGCACTTGACACTAGAACCTTTTTTGGGTGTAAAGATCTACACACACTTTTAAAATCAGAGCAAAATATGATCTTCGTTAAATATCCAAAATGTCTGTTAGTTTTCTTTCTCCGTTAAATACCATATTCTCTCTTACCCCAGTCAACTCTCTCTCTCTGACCCTGCCTCTTCCTCTTTCTTCTCTCTCTCTCTCTCACGCCATGGAAACACCTTTTAACTTTTTTAAATCCACAAAAAAAATTTTTACGAGTTGAATTTAAAAAAATTGGAAAAATGTGGTTATAAAATTTTAATAAAGGGAAGATGTATGATAAAAGAGAAAGAAAAACTAATTCAAAAATGTTTACCCCATTTTCTAATTTTTTTAAATCCAACTCAACAATTTTCCCTCCACTTCCCCTCCCCTCATACCAAACAACACTTAAGGGAAGTTAATTGATAGAGCTCTGGTCTTAAATGTAAGAACTAATAGAGGGGTTTGCGTTACTGCTAAATATAAAATTTCAATCCACTTTGTTTTACAACTTTGTAATTTTTTCCCCAAACTCTTTATATTAATTGCACATATTAAGGGTGTTTGCCATCAAGGGAGTTATTTCTCATACGAATGATTAAAAGGGATACTTTAGAGAATCAATACCCATTTTTTTTAACAAATAACTGACTTAACTAATTTTCTTAATCTTTACATATTAGTTATCCTAGATCCTATAGTTACGACCGAACTGACCGGAGTAATATGAGATGTCTTATCCTGTTTTTTGTAACTTCATGCTGCACAAGTAGTTTAATCAGACTGATCCGCCCTTCTCAAGTAATTAGCTTTTGGACTATGTTTATGTGTTTATTCAGAATCTTATGATTGTTTCATTTTTTCAAGCAGGGAAAAGAAGATGAAGCTAGGCAAATCCTTGAAAAAGTTTACTACCCTGATGAAATAGACGATGAGATGAAAGCTATGCAAGAATCTGTAAGAGCAGAGAAGGAAATGGAAGCCTCAATGGGAAATAGCGCCATAGAAAAACTTAAGAGAGCATTTTCAACCCCGGCAATTCGAAGGGCTCTGTACGCAGGTATTGCAGTGCAAGTGGTTCAGCAGTTTGTAGGCATCAACACAGTCATGTATTACAGCCCAACCATCGTCCAATTCGCCGGAATCGCTTCCAACTCCACAGCTCTTGCACTATCTCTGGTCACTTCTGGGCTGAATGTCGTTGGCACCATCATAAGCATGCTTTTGATCGATCGGTTCGGGAGGCGAAGATTGATGCTTGTGTCCCTCGTCGGAATCATAGTGTGTCTTGTGATTCTAAGTGGCACGTTCTTTCAGGCTGCGAAGCATGCTCCTCATATAAGCAACGTGGACACCCTCAGCTTTGGAGGGAATTCTACATGCCCAGCCTATACAAATGCCCCAGCTTTTGCTTCCTGGAACTGCATGTCTTGTTTGAAAGTAAAATGTGCCTACTGTGCTAATGGAGATAGTGAAGTAAGTACTACTTTATTTGTTTTCCTTCTTGACATATAACATGTTGCTGATATATGTTTTACCCTTTTCCAAGTACACATATAAAATCCTTTTTTTTTTGATACCCCACCTATAAAGTATTTGACTTGTTCCCTCTTTAGTAAGCTGATTATGTAGAAAACATCAACTTTGTCAGAAAAACTAAGCTAATTTTGCCATTTCTATAACTGATTTTCTTAAGAAAACTTTTGTATGAGCTTAGCCAATAATTATAAATAATCATAAGCATGTTGCATACTTATTAATTTTAATAACCTTGAGATCTACCATTTCTATTCATAATTAGTGTTTGATGTATCTATCTTTTACAGTTGGATTTACTTAAAAAATCTCTTTTTTCCTTTCTCTTGTTTTGCAATTTTGGTTTTAAGAGGAGCTCATTTGAATCTTTCCTCTAATTTATGTTATAAGAATACAGAGCTTATCTGACAAATAAATATTGTTTCAGAAATTTCTTTACTGCTGAAACCAACAAATACAAACCAAATAGACTGTAATTTCATGTCATTCCTGTCTTGATCTGGATTGAATTATCTACATTCACAAAATATGTAGTTGGCCCACACCTATTTATGTGATGTGGATCCTTTCTCTCTCTGAATGCACTCTTTACATTCATTTTGCAATTGGAGAGGACTTGCTTAGCCAACAAGTAACCATTTTTTTTTTCTGCGTCTCCTTTGTGCAGTTTGCACCAGGCGCATGTTTGGTTTCAGACAAGGCTATTCGAACAACATGTCGTGCACAGCACCGGGTATGGTTTTCTGAGGGCTGTCCGAGCAGAGTCGGTATCCTGGCGGTTCTAATCATGGGATTGTACATCCTAGCATACGCGCCGGGAATGGGAACAGTGCCTTGGGTTCTGAACTCCGAGATATATCCATTGAGATTCAGAGGAGCCGGAGGAGGCATAGCCGCAGTTGCAAACTGGTCTTCAAATCTCATAGTCAGCCAATCATTCTTGAGCATGATCGAGGCCCTCGGCACTACAGGAACTTTCCTCTTGTTTGCTGGCTTCTCCTTTGTTGGACTTTTGGTTATGTACTTCCTAGTGCCTGAAACCAAAGGTCTTCAGTTCGAGGAGGTCGAGGAAATGCTTACCAAAGGATTCAGACCATTCCCATTTAACAGGAAGAACAAGAATGAGAATGCTACGTTAGATGTTAAGGAGACTCCTTAATGATGATCATGATGGTGGTGTTGCCACAGATTTGGATCTTATCCTCCAAAAATAAGTAAATAAACAATGAATTGTTAAGTTATTTTGGTTCTTATTTTTGGAATTGGAGCCTATGTTTGTGGATAACAGTATAGAATATTCTGGATTCTGCAGAATGTTGTAAAGAGTTGTCTGATTTTTGTTCTCAAAATCAGTTCTTGCCTTTTGTGTTTCTTGCTGGAAACTGTTTCAAAACATGTTTTTGCCCAATTGTTTGAACATGTTACATGGCACACCCTAGCTAAGAACGCTCGAACTTGATATTACTCCTCCTTCTCTAAATGTAGGAGCTAGATAACTATTTTATAAAGATTAAAGAAATTAATTGTGTTAGCTATTAGTATAAGATGTATGTTAATTCTCTTAAAATATTTATTTTAATCATTTGCACTAGAAACTATCTAAAATTGGTCGAAACCTCCAATTATTATGTCTAAACAATGTGGACAGTTTGAGAAAAATTATAAATTTGGGAAGCAAAATATATTTATATATTATATTTAAAATCAAAACTTACTTTTCAACTAGATTTTACATTCAAAAAAGGTGGGAAAAATGGTAAGAGTCACTTTTATATAATTTCACAAATGTAACAAATTTATAAAATTATATACAATATCTTTTTTGTCTTACCACTTAGAAATTATGCCTTTTTTCCCTTATGTGTGGTTACAGAAAAAAATGAAGTCTTGGCATCATTGTCCATCAACGAACCACCTTTAATCTGAATTTATGGAAAAATAATCATTTGGTCATATAACTTTCAACTTGGTTGTGACTCCGTTCCTCAAGTTTAACTCTTTGCGACTCAGTCTTTGAGTTTCTGAAGGGCTAGAAGATTGATGAAAAGATCCAACCTTAGCCTGCAAGTCATTACCAGCTGGATTCACTGTGGAACCCTCATTATTCCCCTGTTCGGAATTTGGCTTAATTTTTCTGGGTACTGATTAAAACTAAATCCAATTTTACCTCAAGCTTGCTTCCATCAGAAAGGAACAGTTTGCCAAGAACAACAATGTGATCTCACCAATGCAAAGAAGCCGCTCTATCTCTCTTCGCCACATTACTTTCCTTTCATTAAGCAGAGGTTCAGTTTGTTAACATTTTTGTGACCTCCAGTTTGTTCAACTAATGGCAAGGTCAAAATTGTTAAACCCGCCAAATTTCAAGGACCGAATCACGGAAAGTTAAACTTAGGAATTAAGTCACAACCTAATTAAAAGTTGAAGGATCAAATGAGTAATTTTTCTTTAAATTTAGATTCTCTGTTCCTTGCTTCTCTGACCAAGTAGATTCAATAAGATGATACAAATCAAACGAAACAATTCTATTTTTCAAAAAATAAAAATGTCCTCTTGATTAGCTGACAGTCAATTGTTAACCATGCCTTATTTACAAAGTATTAACTATTATATGTTCAGTTATTACAATCTTGTGTAAAAGAAAGATTATTTTGATAAAAATAATTGAAAAAATAAATCAAATTATTTTATCCCTATTTTTATAAAATAAAATTGAAAATCACTTAAATTTGTGTTCTTCTCTTTGGCCTATATTTACTTTGGAGAAAAACATACAGGCAATTCTTCATTCCTTTATCACTATTTAATATATAATTTAATATTTATTTCATATTTAGTTTAGGAGATTAATTGCAGTATTGTGTTGGTATTTTCTTGAGTGATTGGATGTCTCTTTAGTTGAATTGTGATTTGTAGTAATTGTTTCTACAAACTAGATCTTTTGCTTATAGGTAAGGGATGGAATTGGCCAAATCAAATAAAGGCTTTATCATTAACTAGTCGGGTCTATCTTGTAACAAATTAACATAAGTCTAGCTTACGGTTTGTTATAGACCTTTTTTTTCCCGGCCTAAGCCTAGCCTAAAACCTATGAAAAAAGCTTACATTTTTAAGAACCTCAAACATGCTAATAGAAATACAAAATTACAATAACTCAATCTAAACTATCCAAAATACATCATAAAATATGACGTAATTTAATTAATTAACAAGACAACAACAAATAAAACATAACAATTTTGATTACAATTACAATAATTTAGACCAAATTAAAGTATAGCCACCACATAGGTGTTGATTTCAACACTACTTTCTACACAATTTTGCATAATATTATAAATCTATAACAGGTCCAAGTTGGCTTGAGAGGTAGACTTCTTAAACTGTGTTTGGAAGAGCTTATATATATATGAGAAATAAGTCATTATTACGCAAGCCGAGAAAAAACTCCTCTTACATACTTACCTCGTATACCGTGAATCACGAATTATAAGCACTTATTACTAAAAAATAAGCTATTCCAAATGAGCACTTAGTGAGCTAAACCTAACCTTTTAAATGAAAGAGACTTTCTAAAAGACCTAAGTTTTGCTCCTATATTTTAAAACAAACCAAGGCAGGTCAAATGCAGGCCAGTCCACAAGCTTCTAACACGCCTGCCTATTTCTGCACAAGTTATAGGGAAGGACTAAACTTGTGATTCTGAAACTCTCCAAGCGACCAAGGTAACTATGAGTGTCCGAATAAGTCATTTTTTTGATATTAATTATGTTCTTTCGGTGTCGATGATTGGTGTTCATCATAAAATTCGTGTAGGATTTGGAATTCCCTGAATCAGAGTCCCAAATTCCCAAGATATGGAACCCACAAGTTGGCAAATTTTATTGTTGTTCTACATTGGAAGTTTGGCTGCGGCGGATATCTCCCTGGATGCAAGCAATGTTTGATCGGTTGTCTTGGGAAGGGGTCATGTGTCCAGCAGTTCAGTCCACAACACTTCTATTACCAGTCAAGACACTGGTTCAAGATTTATAGTTAGTTTTAATTAAATTAATATGATTTAAGGAATGTGTATGAAAAATAAAAACATCTTAAATAATATTTATCCATATCTTTATCCTGCATGCTACCTCGGGTACAAAATATAATCTTCCAATTTTTGAAGGGGTTTGATTTTTTTAAAGCTTTAATTTGAATTTGTCTTATCATTTAATGTATTTTCCCCCATTTTAATGCCTAATTAATTATATTTCTCTCTTCTTTTTTCCCACCCCTTTTCTCTCATTTCTTTTTCCATCCATTCTCTCTTCCACTCAATCTCCATAAATAAGGGCATTTTAGGAAAATAAGTTATATTTTTTTTATATATTTATTTTATTGAACCAATTTTTCGAGTTGCATAATTTATTTATTTGAAACTTATATATTTTGACCTTGAAGGGAGTATTAAATTGGGAAAAAGACTAAAAAAATACAATTTGAACTTACAAAACTCCAAAATATTTGATAAGAAATGGAAAGGACAAAGCGGTGATTAGTGAAAAATTTGAGTTTTTGAAGTTTGGGTGTTTTTACTAAAATGCCCCTCAATTTTTTTTAAAAAAAATGCAAGACCCCTCACCTACTGCCAACATCAGAGTTCTACCGATCAACCTGCCTTTTGTCAGAGCTCCCATGCCGATGGCCAGAGCCGGAGCTCAAGTGACAACTTTAGTAATACGATTAATTACTTTGGTATGGAGATTATCAACTTGAGCTCCCTAAGTTGTTAATGTGCATACTCAATAAGTTGCTAATTGGTATTATGAAGTTGCTATTGCCTATACTCAATTTGTCAACAATGCCTGATAGGGAATTTGAGTATAGACAATGGTAACTTAAGTATAACAATTATCAACTATCACTATTAGGTGTTGTTGACAACTTAAGTATAGGCAATTAATAACTTGGTTATAGAGATTGACAGTTTCAACTCTCTAAGTTGTCAATATCTAAACTTAAATTGTTAATTATTATACTCAAGTTGCTAACGATGTCAAAACAAGGTAAACAGTAATTGCTATACTTAAATTATCATTGTCTATAATCAAGTTGTCAATGACACTTAATAAAGGTGTTGATAACTTGAACATGGCCATAACAACTTCATAATAACAATTGGAAAAACATAAACAAAAACTCAGCCATAAATTAAAATCAGATTCCGACAATGATTGAATTTGATGGAGAAGATGATGAGAAAGCATTCGATGGCGTTGTGGTTGCGATTGAGAGAATGAGCCCAACATTCGAAAAAAAAATGGAACAATAGAGATTGAGAGAATAAAAAGTAGGGGTGTTCTGGGATGGGACACATTGAGAAATCTCACTCCTATCCCAATTCCAATCTTAAGAAGGATTTGGGAATGATTTTCATTCCTGATTCTGGATTTCCTATTTTTTAAAAGAAATTCCCTCTGTTAATTTTTTTTTGTTTCCTTAAATCTAGTATAAATATATAATTTTTTTAGTATTATATTGTATTAAATTAGTCCAATATAAACATATAATTAGTCCAATACATATTTAAAGTTGTCGATTCAGTTGCAAAAAGCACAAAAACAAGAACAAAAAAATTAAAATTATTTAATAAATAATAAATAAAATGAACTAAATGAAATAAAAGAATAGATATTACCTTTAGGATGTTAGAGATTTTCATATTTTATTTTACATTTGGTTTTACCTTCTTAAATATTTTGAAAAACTGTACATATATATATATATATATATATTCATGATCTGGAAAAAGTCGGGAACCGTAAATCCCATTCTATTTCCAGATCTCGATCCTGAATTTTTTCTGTCTTGAAAATAAAATCCCATCCTGATTTGTTCGAGATCGAGACGGGAAGACAGGATGTGAAAATATCACACACCCCTAATAAACAGTGGAGACGGAGGGAAGGAATTGGAGGGAGACGAGAGTATTAGCACCACCATCAATTCAGCATCTTCCTCCGTCCTCACTCCCTTTGTCAAATGGCCACTATTATCACCATACTCTAACGCTTCAATTTTGAAAAAGAGGCTGATACTTTCACCTTTCTCACCAATCTTGTTACCCCAGTAGCCTCTTCTCACCAGAAAAAGCCAAATCAATGATATGGTGCTATTGATCAGAAGAGAGTGGTGGTATATTTGATTCGGGATAAGAATCCTTCCTTCTTTGATGAAACAACCAAGCTTGGTCATAGGAACCCATTGTTCCACCACTCCTTGACAAGCGTCCCTCCAGCAGCCTGCACAATCCTTGGAAGAGGAAGATGACAAGAAAATTGGGAGCAGGGGTAAAGGTGACGAGATCTAAAGCAGCGGGAGAAGGGGATAGACAACAAGAAGAGGAAGAAAGGGAGAGGAGACTATTACGTGTGTAAATGATCAATTTAATAGTGTAAGTGAATATTTTCGTAATCAAATAATGTAGAAGTGAATAGAGTATTGTTCCCATGAAAATTGATCACTAAGTATCAAAATGAGTAATTTTAATTCTATTTAGTCAATCAATTAATTGATGATAGAAAGTACAAAATAGAAAATGATTAAATATAAGTGCAAATAATATGAAAATAACTATAAGAAAAAGCTTTATGGGTCAGATTTCACTTAAAAAATTTTGGATTGAATCACTTATCTATTCTAACCCAATTTATTCTACATGATTGATAGTCGAGTTTCCCTCATTCAACTACTATCGTCTTCTAAGGACAAGCAATTATATAATTAATTGTTAATCTAATATATTCTTATATGAATTTAAGCAATTAATTATACATTAAGATTTATGGAACTCATTAAAACTATACAACTTATATGAATATATTCCTATTTCATATGTAAATTATGGTTTTAATTATAGGGTCTACACACATGTATCTCCTTCCCATCTCAACATACATATTGAAATCATTTAAAAGATGGTCAATCAAATAAAAACATTAAGAACGATAATTAAAACTCAATCTTGAAGGAAAAATTAAAACTAGATTTACTAAGTTAAAGTTCAATCAGTCATTAGTAAGCTACATCATCACCTTAAGAAAATAGAAATTTAGCTCATTATGAAATTAAAAACAAAATAAAAATAAATTAACATTACATAAAACTAAAATGAAGACCTCATAAATACTGTATAAAACTTGAATATTAAATTTTAAAACATAAATATATAATCAAAAGATGCATGAAAAATAGAGAAATGTAATCTTCCTTATAGAAGATAAAACCTTTTATATAGGTGACGACCTATATCATCCATAAAAAAAGATTACCTATACCATCCATATAAAAAATCTATAAAAAATAATACAATATATAAAATTAAATGTAAGATATAGTATAATTTCCATCAAAGACATCACACGCTCACAGACACTGCATCAGATGAACATCTGATATGTGAAGGCTATGTTTGGTATCACGTTTTAGGGGTATATAAGCCCATTTTTCATGAAAATAAGCTCAAATGAGTTGGGATTTTTTTTGGATGTTTGGTTTAGTTTATTCTATTGGCATTACGGATAGAATAAACTATTTGTTAAATAAGCTCCTCACTGCAGCTTTTTTATTAAGTCATTTATTACATAAGTCGACCTTTCACATACTTACCTCGTATACCATAAATCACGATTTATAAGCACTTATTGTCTAAAAATAAATCGTTCATCCAAACATAAATCATATTATAAAAAATGACTTTTCTATTAAGTCATTTTTAATAAATCAAAATCATAATAAATCATTTTTCCTACTGCTATTTCAACCACGCTCTTCCTCTTCCTGCAATGCGCATCTATATAAATAAGAATACTCTTCCACTGAGCCGATCGCCAACATCCGGCTCCTATATGGCTTGTCCCACATATCACTGTTCATAAGCACCTACTCGGCTACAAAAAAAGTATCGGCTCCTCCAATTTGTTTCAACCAGCTACAAAAAGATGTGGGCCACTGTGCGTCAGATGAAGTACAAGACCAATTCAAATTTCATTCAACGTAATCAAAAAATTCAAATCTCCCGCCCTTCTTTACCTTTATTTCTGCACGTCTTTTACTTCCATCGAATCATACGCTTTGAGCATCTTTTTTTTAGCGCTGAAAAACCAGGTGCTGCATTCTTCAATCTAGCCTTCCATTTCTGAATCTGCCCATGGCCGTAGAAGGAACAACGCTGCAATCCCACAAAGACCTTGAGTCTCTGTTTCGGTGGGTTCTCCAATCTAAAACGAGATTACTCATCCCTCAGCGTGCTGCATCAATGCCACCGCCCGGTAATTATTTATTCGAATGCTCACACATTCCTTTATTTATAGAGGGACAACAGCTAAAGCAATTCTCAGGCACAGCTCCGTTAACATCCCCTCTTTTTTTTGACTATGCATTTAGATGTTTTCGCCCATAGAAGTTGACGGTCGTGCTGCGTGTCTTCAGAGCTTGCTTGAAGGCCTGTCTGAAGAAATTAGGTAACTTGGAACAGAACCGTCCAACATATTTCTATCTTGCTTCAAGATCTCTAACTTGGAACAGATCGGTACACTTGGGTTCAATCAGCGTTTTGAGTCAAATGTTGGTATATTCTGACCCATTTAAAAACAGAGATCTCTTTGGCGAACGAGTTCAACTGATGGATTCATTGCATGTAAGATGCATTACTATTGTCCCATTTTTATATTCTTCAATTTTTTCCTTAATGTAAAGTATTCAAAGCCACTGTTGTCTACATTTTGTGTGAGTTAGTGATTGCTGTGAATTTTTACAACTCATTGTTTAGATGACCCGCAAGATAGCTGTCCTGGAAAAAAAACCATTCATAGAGCGACTTGGTCCTATGTTTGGTGAGGATCGATGGTACAAAAGTTCGAGTTTTTTGGTGTTGCAGAGTAGGGGAGGCAGTCAGGTAAAACTGTACATGAAGCCCCAACCTACCACCCATGTCCACTTCATTCATCGACATCTAACGAAACATTGTTTAGCTATCAGAGAGAGAGGGCCAGAGGATATCCATTCTGCATATTTTTGTTGTGCCTCATCCACCTAATGCTTCTCTCTCTATACCGTGAGGAGGTGCATGTTCTGCTTACAGTGTGTTTGCTAAGCAATTTCAAGATAGCAGTTCAGTGTGCTTTACCTGTTGTATCAAGAATGTTATCACTGTGTTTTGACCCACTGTTAGTATCCACACACATCTCTGTGTTTATCCATCGTTTTATAAATTCTTACTTTGTAGTTATTACAGTTTGTTATTAATTTGCATGTGGAAGTTGTGAGTGGACTGAACCTTCATGTGTGCTATCCAAACATAGGACCAAGTCGCTATTTATACATAAATATTAATAATTTCAGCTATTTATATATGAAAATGTGTATTTTGCAGATAATGTTTAAATTATAATATATAGAGTATATGAATACTCATTGATGTATGTATATGAATATCTTGAAAGCATGGCATAGGAATTTATATGCAAATTGGTGAGGCCCACTACACGTACAATTGTTCAAAAAATTTGCTTGGTTCATAAGAGATTGTTGGGCCCAGTTAATTATATTTAGTTGTCAAACCTTAAACATGAGATATTGTTGGGCCCAGTCAATTTGCATGTTCCTTTTGCGTCTTTTAATGTAGTCTTATCATAAAATATATTTATGATCCATTCACCTTTTAAGGTTTTCCTGGTACAGATATGCTACAAATGACTAGCCTATCTCCTTTACATCATTAACATTTGTGTTATTATACTTTAAAAAAAGGGACCATACTGATTCAGTTAAATCTTACCCTTTTTGATAAAGATACTTTTCCATGTTCTGCATTTCTGCATAATGCAGTTTTATATACGTTATACCTATGTCAGACACAAAACGAAGCTATAATATATTTCATTGTAAAATTACAAAATACATCTCAAATTTCCAATTTGTTTGAAGGAGTTTATTTCATTTTCTCCCTTTTGAATGTGGTCAAACTTCCAAATTATTTTATTCCAATTCAATCAAAGCATTTTGGTATTCAAACTTCCATCATGTATTATAGTTATATCTTTGTAATATCAATAAGTGTAGTTGTATTTGAGTAATGTATTGTATCCTGTTAATTAGGTTGGTAGGTTTTTTTGTTGATGCTATTAATGTATTGCTCCCTGCGCATCGCGCGGGAGAGTTAGTGCTATTTATATATATATTGGCAACCAAGTGTACGGTTTCATCCATTTTTTAATCGGGACGAACAGTGAAACGTAACCGAACCTTCTTCTTCGTTCAAGCGTCTATAGTGTCTTGTCCTCCACTATGAACAGTAGCTACAGTGCCTCCACTATGAATAGTCCGCTACAGTGATTTTTAACCAACGGTTCCTGCGCTGCTACAGTACTTCGTATTAATTTTTTTTATTTTTTTAAAAAATACTATTTATTCTAAAAACATTATTTATATATTGATTACATTCAAATTTATTATATTAAACTTAAATATCGTCCATAAAATTATCATGTAAGAGATAATAAATATGAAAATATTTTACTTATCAGAGACAATGGAAGAGAGAGAAAGAGGAGTGTGGGAAGGAGAGAGAAAGAATATGGTGAAATTTTTATGGAGGGCATTTTGGTAAAAATACAAAACTTCAAAAATTCAAATTCCTCTCTAATCACCTTTCTGCACTTTCCAGTTTGGTCAGATTTTTTGGGGTTTTGTAAGTTTAAATAGTATATTTTAGTCTTTTTCTCTATTAAGTTTATAATAAACCTATGTATTTTTGGTTATAATTAATCCCTAAAATAGTCAAATATGCCATATTAATTGTCCAACTAAACTAGCAAAATCTTCCATGATTAACCAAAATATATAACACTAAATAAAAACCAACCAAAATACAAATAAAAACACCAAATAACTTATAAGGCCATCTTTTGTATCACTATTTCCTAGCATTTTAGGGATTTTTAATAGGATTATTGAGCCTAATTGCATCTGTTATGGATAATTGTGACTATTGAGTACTTGCATGAAATTAGTGTTAAAACTTAAAAGGGCATTTTTGTCACATAGTTTTGTGATTACTCTTTGGGCTTATTCTACAACATAGCCCAAACGGATTCAGACCTGGCCGAAAACTGTTTAGACATAACACTTTCAAAATCATAGCATCCATTAATCATCTCTATTCTCTTATCATCTCTGATACTTCACTCCTCCTTCATCTCCCACTTGGTTTCTCTTCTTTTTTCACAATCCACTCCACTTTTCGTCATCCTATCAAAATGATCAACCTCCTGCTGCAGTGTTTTGGAGCTATGATGGAAGCTATTCCTGGCTAGGATCTCTCTTTCTCTCTAAAGGATGTGATGGCGTGATTTGATGCATTGGTTCAATAATAGGGGTTTTGATCTCATGATGTTTGATGTTCAATTATACATATGTAGTTGAGATTTTGGATGAGAGAGAGAGAGCTAAACTTGTGAATTTGGGATTGGATTATGTATTGAGTACTTAATTAAGTAAATATATGTTTTGAATGAGTTATTTTGATGTTGAGTTGTTGGGCAAGTTACTATTTATTGATTCCATAAGGTTTTTATTGAGATGTGTGTTGAAGTGTGTTTGTGATCTTTAATGTTCAACATCCTTGTGTGTTATTGTAAAGTGGTTCATTGAATTGAACTTTTTTAAAAAGGAAAGAGGCATTAATCCAACCTAAGTGAAGTAATTGTAATTGGACCAAAGTCAATTAGTTTTAGTAATCAAATACAACTTGATGTTTGCTAGAAATTTATCTCATCGGTATTGAATAGCCTTGTATGTGACAACAAGCGCTTCTATTGATGAGTTGATTTTGGTATGAATGTAAGTTTGTGTTACGTTGATTGAGTTTAACAGTCTGGAGTAATTTCTGTGCTATTGTGAGATTCACTATTAGAAAAAAGGGTTTTTACATTGGTTGAAATTGACTTTTTAGATCGGATTTTGATTCGGTCTTATATTGACTTGTAATATCCTGAATTTTGAGATTGGAGGCTAGAGAATAAGCCTGAAATAAGTGGATTGCTAAGCTCCAGTTTAACAGGAGCCCTAAATTTATTCCCTAATGTTTCTTATATCTTTGGAGTATTAAAGAAAGTAAAATGGTGAATTTTGGATAATGTGATTATGCTTCTAGTGAAATTTCTTGCGAGGCAGTGAGATTTTCTTAGGATTTTGGATGATCAAATGATGTCCAAATATTATGAATTTTTACAGGGTGAAAGTAGACATTTAAGGCTTCAATTTGATACATTTTATAAGCCATTTTGACAAGTGGATTGAGAGTTATGAATTTTTGAAGTTTACCTAGTGAAACTGAAAAGTTTCTGGAATAGCTTCCAAAGATCAAAAATTTGGAAATGATGTGCTTCCAATTGGTAAGAGTCTATATATTTTTTTCTTGAAACTAGACTTAATAAGGGTTTCATAGCCGTTGGAATCGCTCCAAACCAATGTCTACAAATTTAGTTATGATTTTTCAAAGTCAGGGCAGAAAATCTGCCAAGAAGGCCAACTATTCCAAAAATTGGGAAAAAAATATAATGACAATTGTGCAAATTTTGGAATAAAGTAAAAGCTCATATTTTCCCTTTATTGGTGGATATTTGGGAGAATAAAAATATTTACTTGGAAGATAAACATGCCAAGTGTCATTAATCTAAGCCAAGAGATTAAATTATAATTGTTGGAGTATGAGCACATGTGAAATTAGATTAAAATATGATTATCTTGTACATGTAATTGGATGGAACCAATTGGTTTATGAAGGGCCCTAAGGGGACGTGTTTATGGGCCAAGGAGAGAAAGGAAATATTGGTTCAAAGTCAAATGGGAATTTATAGCTGAAGTTATTAAGATATAAGCTCAAGTTGGAAAAGGTGTCATAAAAGTTTAATTAAATAATTATAATCTAAAAGAGAGAGAAATAAGACATTTTCTTAAAAGCTTCATCTTCATCCTCCCATTTCATTTTCAGGCATAAGCACAAGAAAAAGGAGAGAGAAGAGAGCTTGAGACATAGAGAAGCAAGATAACATAAGAGGCAAAAATCTAAGGTAAACTTTGTGATTTCAAGTGTTCTTACCTTCTAGTTTGTATAACACCTCTTCTAATCTCTTCTCCTCTATGAATATCATGGTTAGCAAGCAAGATTCTAAAAGGGAAGAAGGAGAGAGAGGACGTGAAGAAAACCAAAGGTAACTTCAAGAATCCTATTTCCTTTGGTGTATGATTGTTGTTGTTGGTGTTCTTGTCTTGGTTGGTGTTTTATTGTTGATTTTGTAAATTTGGAAAGTGATAAACCTAAGGGGAGGCGCTGCCCAAATTTAGTTTAATCTTGTTTAGAATGTGATAAAGTAGTTAAACAAGTGATTAAAGGTGATAAGAAAGTGTTTTATGGAGTGAAATCATAAAACTCCATTTTCTCCAATTTTTATAGAATTTCATCCAGATCTATTTTGGGATGTGTTTGGACTAGATTTTTGTATTTTTGATTATTCCATTGTGTTTAGAATGGAAAATTGAGTAGGGTTCATGTTGGGTGTGAAGTGAGAAAAGCCTTGGAAAGTGAAATGACAAAAATAGCCTTAAAACCTTCACATAGGGGCTGCCAGGGGTAAAGTGGGGTTGGAATTTGAGAAAATCGAGGTCACAAATGAATTCCTTGAGCGAAAATATATTAGAATAGCCCGGGTCAAAATTTCGGGAAAAGTGTGGTCGGACTGGATACAGCGGGATTGGGGTCCTAGGGGCATATTGGTCATTTTTCAATATAGACTCATATAACCTCAGAAAAATTATGGAAGTGTCTAAATAGTACATTTGACATTTTAGTACCGAGTTGAGAGCTTGAGGGATTGGCATGTAAATTGAGGCACGTTATTCGAGGATCAAGGAAGGGCGATTAAGGTAGGGAACTTACCTCTCCTGCATGTATCTGATATTTGTGATGGTGTATTGATGCATGTTATTGCTTTCCTTGATTATGTGAAACATATATGAATGATTGAAGCTTTGTTTCAATTTATGCTATGTTCATAAGTATATTATTTAAAACATTGAGCACACAAATATATCATTGTGTGATCATGAGTTATGCAATACAAGCATGCCATACATTAAGTACTTATCTTACATGCATATTGGTATTATTTTCCTACTGAGATTCTCTCAAATCTTATCCTGCTCTACCAACAATTTAGACAGGTGATTACGGAAGGTACGCAGAGATTAGAGAAGAGAACTACATAAGAGGATTTCAGTGGTGGAACGAAGACAAGAAGATGTCTCTGTTTCACTAGAACGGGCTTGGACACCCAAGTAACCCTGTATGGCTACATTGATGGTAATTATCATGTACGAACCCTTGTGGGTTATTTCTGTAATCATGCACATATTATCAGTATAATTATGCTATTCCTGTGTTGACCACCGCATTGCGTATCATTTTCTGTAAATACTCTAAAAAATGAGAAAATAAGATAAGGGTGTGACACGACTAGTTTAAAAACTCTGTCCTTATTAAGACCAGTCCTACAATAGGTCTTAAAAAAGTTAATTTTTTGAACCAGTTGTTTAAACGACTGATCTTAAAATAGGTAATTTCATATCCGGTCTAAAAAGTGGGCAATTGTTTTTAAAAAAATGTACGTTTTATTTTGTTTCACAAAAGCCCTGTTGGATGTTATTATATCTAAAAGCTATATTATACAATATAAATTCTACAGACAGCCATAATAATACAACTGCAATTGATATAAAAAATGATTATAACTAATAACTATGAATCTAAACCCTATATTATTAGATAATTATTGAATCTTAATTCCGGCATTTGTTTTTTCAAGGTTTACTTTCTTTCTTTGTTTTTTTCCTTTGCATTTCCCCCCACCTCCAAAGGAGTTTGATGATTTTTGAGTTAGATACTCCCTTGTACATCTCTTAAGCTTCTCCTGCTAAAATAAGAGGAGTACAAGTCTGCATCAATTCTTTCCTCATCATTGGGGGCCAATTCCTCTCTTACCTGATCAACTTGGCTTTTACTAAGGTATGCTTCAAAATGTAGCACATAACTTTGTTACATTATCACGAAAAGGTAGAATATTATATGTAAGTTTCTTAGTTCTCATTATTGTCACATGATAGTTGAAGATGTTATACAATAATAAATACATGACTTGTAGATGTTAGTTTAGTAATATATAACTTTTCTACTTTGTATGATAGTTTAGAGTAGTAAAAGGATAATGTCATTTTCCCCCAAACAAATTTACTAAACTTATAATATACTAATATATAATCTAAAGTTACACAGTGGTATTTTAGAGAGATCATGTCACATTTGTTATAACTGATTAATAACTAATTTACTGTGTTTCCTTAATTTACCAAAATTACTTCAATAGCTCTATATCAAGGATGGGGAGAGAGTATTCATTTCAATGTTGTTGTGGAAAAATAATAAATAGTAAAAGACAGATGTAGCATTCATTTTTTGGGATATAAGCAAGGTGCTCATCTCTTTTATTTGAACTGTTCCAAGAAAATTTGGATGGCCTGAATCATGTTCTTTTTTTGTTTGTTTAATTGTTAATATTTTGGATGATTCACATAAAGTTTGATCAGTTCGGGAGAGGTAAATACCAAGTATGAACTCACAATTAGACTACAATTTAGGAGATTATCTCTTGTTTCTGTTAAGTCAAACATAATGAAAGCTTAAAGCTTTATAATAACTCATGTTTAAAGGGCTAAGTTTTGTCAATTCAATTTGATTTTGGTTAAGTCATCTTGTGTAATATCATGAATTTTGGGACTAGAGGCTTGGGAATAAGCCTATATCAAGTGAATTGCTAAGCCTCAGTTTAAAAAGTGTCCTAGGAAATGCATAAGAAATAGAGTGGCTTATAGAAATCACACTTATAATAGAATATGAATTTTGGTGCGAATTAATCGAAAGAAAATACCTGATTCCTTTAGAATGTGTCAGAATGACATAGAACCTGATTCGGATCCCAAGGAAAAAGGAAATGGGGTCTAGAAAGAAGTGATAAAGAGAAAGAAAAGAAACAATGGTATAAGAAATAATATTACCACCATTAAGGGCAAAAGAAACTGTTACCATTTGATCTTAAGGTTAAAGTTGGAAGACAAAATGAAAGGCTAGGATTTGCCCTTGAAAAGCAAAGGAATGATGAAGAAAATTAAATTAATTTCCCTTCCCTTTCCTTTGACCATTTCATCCAAAACAAGAGGAAGAAGGAAAGAGAATTTAATTACTACACTTCTTCATTTTTCAAGTTGAAAAGTCAACAATTACAACTTTAGTAGTTGACTAAAAAAGCAACATTTCAAGAAGGAATTAGTCAACAAATTCTTTTCCTCTCTCATTGTGATTTTCGTTCAAGTTAAAGGGAGGCAAGGAAAGAAAAGACTTGATCAAAAAGGAAGAAAAGTCAATAATTGTGGCCAGAAGATGAAATCTTGGCCACATATTTTTCCTTAATTCTTTTGGCCAATTTCTGCCAAGTATTAAGAGTAGCTAAGGAAGAGAAATTTCATATCATACTACTCTCTCTCTCTCTCTCACTCTCAAAATTCATCTAGGAGTTTGAAGAAAGAGAAAAATAAGAACAAGTTTAAGGTGAGAGCTTCTAGCTTGATTTTGATCTTGTAAACCACTTCTATGGCTCAAAAGCTTTTCATAAACCTTGTTCCCCTTGATGAGAGATTTATTTCGATGATTTTAGAATTTCAAGAGGAGGTGTTTTGAGTCATCTTGCAAGAGCCAGAGTTGGAGAATCAAGAAACAAGCACTAAAAAGGGTAAGAGGTGAGTATAAGCTTCAATGTGAACCCCGTATCTTATGGTTTAGTTGAATATTGTGGATTTTGTGTGCTGCCCTAATTTCAATGGTTATGAGGTTCTTAGGGTTTCATGTTGATATGATGACATATGTAATATCCGAAAATTCATGTAAGGGCTAAGAATCCCAAAAGCCAGTGTAAATGATATTAATGTAACTACTGTGAGAATTTTGTATGAAATTAATTCTTGACTAATTTAGGACTATGATTTACCACTGAAAAGTGAAATAATTATGAGCCTTAAAATTTATAAAAAAAGGTAGAGCCACTTTTGGAACTCCTAGATACCCATTGTGTCATTCATGGAAATCGAGGAGTTAGGATGGTAAAATATGAGTGTAAGTAGTCAGAGGAAAATTTGTAGGTGGCCGCTGGCCTTAAAGGCGCTATTTTCAAGATTTGAGGGATTAGGACATCTTGTGGTGTGCCTCAATATGTGTGCCATGGTCCCAAGTAGAATTCCGAGTATGCACCGATAAAGTAACTTAATTAAAGTAAGCAATGATGACACACCTTTTTTGTTGGCTAAATAAGAGCGTGGCATGTGTCCCTTAATCATGACAAAGGACAAAACCACTTTTGTGTTGGCCAAATAAGGAGGAGACAAGTGTCCCTCATCATTACACCACCTTTATGCCTTTTATGTAAGCGTCCCTGGAGTGCGCCAGCTAGAGCCTGAGTCTGGGGAATCCACCAGTCCCCTGTCCGGTCAGGTACTTGACTTTCTTAAACACCAAGCCGGGAGTCTGGGGAAATTGGTAGGCCCCTTCCTTCCCCTGACCATCTTGGCGCCACCTAAGAGAGAGAAAGAGAAGATGTGAGGCTTGGATGACACAATGGCAATCTAAAATTCCAATCTTGTGACACTTGGCATAACAAGATGAGATCACTTTGCAGGATTTAATCACAACAATCCATTCTTCTTTAAGGCCCTCAAATTTGGCCAAATGGAGAGAGAGGGAGAAAAATATGAATTCAATCACTCAAAATAGATAGAAGAGAGAGGAGGTGTGAATAGTAACATTTCCTGAGTACTGAAGCTAATTCCGACCCCGAATCGCCGTTATCGTTTGGTAAGTCCTTCAGGAAATTTCCTCTTCTCATTGTAAGCTTTAATTCTATGATCTCAGATTTTTCATCTGAGGTGTTTTTTGTTAGTTAGTCAGCCGGAGTGCTGACGAAATACCGAACCACTTGTAGAGACACGAAGAGGTAAGCGTAGGCTTCCTTTAGAATCGAATACTTTGTGATTTTGTTGAGTTTTCTTGGCTCTTGGACCCCTCTAAATTTTCATCCAAGAGGTGTTTTTGAAGCTTAATGTTGGTTTAAGCTTTAATATGGTGCAATCACATGCTTAATGGCAATATAAGAATAGTTTAGTGGCTAAAATGAAACCTTGGATTTTTGTTGTTCTTGGCACATGTTTCGGGTAGAAGCAAAACTAGGTGAGGGAGTGTGATTTTGGTATTTTTAAGGTTTTCATTGGATTCTACACAAAAAAATTTTTAGGAATAGGCCCTGATTATGATTTTAGGCAAACTGGTTTAAAAGCTCAAAGATTGGAAATTTAGACTGTTTGTGTGACAAAGTTGCCAGTATGCTTTTTAGACTGACGGATTTGTTGTGGTGGAAATTCTTCTATTTAAACTTCATATGATGATGATGATATTTTTCAAATATAAAAGGCACATAAAGACCTTTAATTTGATAGGTATTATGAAGGATTTGAACAAGTATACTAGGAGTTATGAGTGTTTAAAGTTAGACTATTAACACTGGTCAAATTTTCGGTAGTAGGGGTAAAAAGGGAAAATGGGATTTATTCATGGTCAGGTTGTAACCCCCTCTATAATTATAACTGAAATACGTGATCAAAATGAAGTAGAGACTAATAAGAAACAAAACTATCTCAAAATCCCATGTTCACGATAGGGTTTTCACAAATACCTTCCGAAATATAATTAACCTGGTCTCATATTCAAATTTTGAATACAATTACTATGCGAAGATAAATCACATTTATACCAATATCAGAGTGTACAACATAATAATCATCCCGGTAATCCTGGGTTCTTACCTTCATTAAAGATACATAGGGCACAGTTGCCGGTTACAATTCTTCAAATGGGGATCACACAATTTGTAACCCCCTGCCGTAATTAATATCCGGATTATTCGATAAACGTGAAATAGAGACCAATAAGTCCTCAACAACCTTTATAAACCCATCAACCAGACGGGGTTTTCCCAATCACATTTCGAAATCATTTAAAACACGGTCTCATATTTACACTCCGAATATAATTACTATGCGAAGATAAATTACATTTATACAATTATCAGAGTACGCAAAATAAATTCCCGACAATTCCGGGATCATATCTTCGCTCAATAATCATAGGGCACACTAGCCCATAAAACTCAAATATCAGGGATTACACAACTTATCCGAATACATGCATTGATAACCACCTATCACAAGATTACAACCCGAACGAGTCCCGTCGCCTTTGATTGCTTACTCCATCCTCGATCCACCTACCCTGTCTAAATTGTTGGTAGGGGAGGGTGAGATTCGAGAGAATCTCAGTAGGAAACAGATACCATAATGCATGCATGATAGATGCTATGTGTATGACATGTTAGCTTTATCTAGATGCATGCCACATAATGACATTTCTGTATGCTCAATGTTTCATGCAACAAAACTATGGCCACAGCAAAACAGAAACAGAGCTTCATTTATTCAAATATGCTCTACACAATCACGTAAAGCAATCACATACATCACTACACAAGCAAAGATATCAAATACATGCAAGTAAGGTAAGTCCCCTACCTCCAGTCTTTTCTCCTCGATTTGCGTGCCAACAACTCGGGGCTTCACATTCGATCCTACAATGTCAAATATACCATTTAGACACTTCCATAGTGTTTCTGGGGGTTATATGAGGCTATATTGAAAATTTACTTAAATACCCCCGGGGACCCAGCCCGGCCCCGCCGTACCCGGTCCGGCTGTACTTTTTGTGAAATTTTGACATGGGCTATTCTGACATATTTTCGCCCAAGGAATCCATTTCCGGACTCGGAATTATCAAATTCAATGTCAAATTACGAAATTGCCCTTGGCAGCCCTACTTTTAGGGTTTTAAGGGCGTTTCCGTAATTATGCTTTCTCGGCCTTTTCCGAAAAAGTGCCCAACTGTAACCCCACCTAATTTTCCCTCCTGAACTCAATGGAATCATCAAATCATTGAAAATCCAACTCTAAGACCCATTTATAGCCCAGACCGAAATATATGGGTTTTCTAGGGAAAATCAGGGTTTTTCGGTTTCGGCTCCGTAAACACGTTTCTTTCCACTCCTAACCACTTTATTGACTATTCCATTAGGTTACAACTACCATTTAGTATCAATTTGGGCAGCATAACAGCCCCTACAACCCATTTCCCTAAATTAAAACCAACGGCAATCCGGCAAAATTTCACCGATTAAATTGCCCACAGCAGCTAGAATAGTCAATATACAAGAGTTTGGAAGTTACCTCAAGCTCCTTCTAGCTTTTCTCAAAGATGGCTGAAAACCCTAACTTTCAAAACACCAAAATTGAGCTTTCCAAACCTTAAAGAATAAAGAGGAGTGGCTTAGAGTCGGAGTTATACGCGTTAGGAGCGAAATCGTCGGAGAAATCGGCTTACCTTGCGAGATTTCTTCCTCTTTTTCTCTCTTTTCTCCAAGCTCTCTCCACGTTTTTTTTTCTTGCTTCAGCTGCTGTGTGCGACAGAAATGAGCTGAGGAAGATGATAACATATGTAATTCCATGCTGACATCATCTTTTAATGAGATGATGTCATAATTCCCATTTTCGGATTTTCTGGCAGATTTTCTGCCCAAACTTTGAAAAATCATAACTAATTCTAGAAAAATTGAAATGAGGTGATCCCAAAGCCAAATGAAAGGTATTTAAGTCCTCTTCATTGGAAAAATATGATCCATTACTAGAAATCACCACAAAATTCCAGAATTACACAAATTTCATCACTGCCCCAAAACAGAGTCCATTTTCGACCTCAAACTTTGGACAGTCATATCTCCCAGTTCCCAAAACGAAATGGCACAAATTATATGTCCATTTTGAAGCTTGGGATGTGAACTTCAAGACTGGAAAGTTTCATAATTTTCTGACATCATGTGCCTAGTCAAAACATCCACACGAGAAGACTGCCCAGACAGAATTCACACTGGACAGCATTTCCAATTTTTTGCAACCAATGTGTCCAATCCAATTTAAATCAATTCCAATGATTAAATACCACAACATGACACCATTTCCATCACAATATCCCATTCAATTCCTCCCTCTATTCTAAGTCAATTTGGATGTTAATCCACAATTGAACTCAAATACAGGGTTTTGGCGTTGCTCATAACACAAGCGACTACAATCCACTTTATATTCTCTAAAAGGGTTCATTAATCACTAACCACGTCCACTTTTGTAGTCATTAAACCCTAATCACAATTTAGGATCTTGCTAAACCGGGGCTTAGCAATCCACTAATCTCAGGCTTATTCTCTAGCCTCGAGTCTCAAAATTCGGGGTGTTACATTTCTCCCCCCGTTCAATAAATTTCGTCCTCGAAATTTGTCATACCACTTAATCCACAAACTACGGATGCTTCTTCACGACAGCTTCCATTTCACAATTCATGTCACATTGGATGGTCTCCTCTAGATCACCCACACACAACCGATAATCCACAAATCCGATTCTCGCAAGAATCTCAAACAATAAATGCAACTCAGTTGCCACAAATTGCAATCGGCCCATTTCACGATTGCCGCACAAACATAATCACCTTACGATTATTAAACAAATGCAATCGTTTCCACATACGATTGTTACCAAAACTCTATGATCACCATCCACAATACCTGGAGGCTCTAAATCATGAGCCATATCATAAAATCTCAGCAGTTGAGCAGCATAGGCCACCACACTGCTCAGCTCAATCTGGTTACCCCTTCCGGGAGTAACCATCACAACCTCAATACATCAAACAACAGCCTCAGCTGTATACACAAACATTCAGCTTCTGCCATATCCACTTTCACAGCTTTACCCTCACCCGTACACCCACCAGTAACTCCACTAGTGGTAACCGGGACTTTTGGTATCAACCACAATCGCATCAAGTCACTCCGGAATCTCAATCTCTTCTATCCGAAGCACCCTACCATAATGGCTCACCTAGAGTCTCAGTCTCTTCTATCCAGGCGCCTTTTATTGTTACAACCCCCCCTTAATGGGTGCCCACGCTTCCGCTGCGTGGCTGGCTCCCACATCACACCCGTCCGATGGATGCCCGTGGGTTACCGGACTCACAATTTTATTGTCACAACCACCCCGGTTTTACCCTCTCTAGGGATGCCCCGTGCCGGTGGTGCCCACCCCGGTTTTACCCCCACTGGAGATGCCCCGCGACGGTGGCTGGGTTACTCAATTATTGTCACACCCTCTATCACCACATATCACATCAACACACATCGCAGATTCTAATTTTACGCACCGCCTTTCGGCCTGGGGTCAACACCGGTGCAACCAACGTGGTGGCTAGCCAGGCTGGCCATGCCGGGGTAATTGTCCTCACAACAAGAATCCCCGAACATGTAGTCGAATTAGCCATCAGCTGAATTAGTTCTGCTCTACTACACAATAATACCTCAGTCCCAGCTTATCCACAATGTTCACAGATTCACAATCACACTCCACTCTCATCCCCTTTCTCCGCCGAGAAGACACACAGTCTTGACCCGAACCGTTGTTAGCTACTCAGGGACTATCGACGTGGCAGTGCACACACATAGCCATTCAGGCTCACAATAGTAGATCCATAATCACACCCTACCCTCATCCCCTTTCTCCGCCGGGAAAACACACAGTCTTACCCGAACCGTTGCTAGCTACTTAGGGACTATTGGCGTAGCGATGCTCACACATAGCCTTTCGGCTTCCACATCACACTCCACCCTCATCCCCTTTCTCCGCCGGGAAAACACACAGTCTTACCCGAACCGTTGTTAGCTACTCAGGGACTATTGGCGTGGCAGTGCATACAAATAGCCTTATAGCTCATACAGCTAACCGGCTTTCACAAATGGCTCGTCGGCCTCACAAATAGTCTGTCCCCCGTAAACTACCGCCCCGAAGGCACGGTCCTCCGCCATAGGAATCACCCCATGCGGCCGCAGGTAAGAGACTCACAAATAGCCGTCACACCCCACCGCCGTCTCACCCCACCGGGCCACAACGGTTGGTGCCCTCTCCCACCCATCGGGTGCGGAGAGGCTGGGTACACTACGACGACCCAGGACTCACAATGCACAATTGTAACAAGCTGGAACCAGGCATCTCAACAACTTCACTTTCGACATCTCAAATTCTTTTCACATACTGAGATCCTTCAAGACCTCTCTTTACAACACAACTTGACCCCGAAGTTTTACCTTCCGAAACCATAGTTATCATATCATTCTCACAGCAACCTCGAGTCTTTGCTCAACACAGTTTTCAAACGTATTACATTCCCCACGCTTCCGCTGCACACTCTGAGGTCTTTATCCTCATCTGTGCCTTCACAATGTCAAGGTGACTCAATAGGAGTCCCATAGGAATCTCCTACTACGCCTGTCCACACACATAATCTGTGCCAGACCTTGGCTCAATTCAACTCGAATCATTCAGAGCCATAACCAACACATCGTTGAGATCCTATACTCCCAACGTTCCCAGAGCTCTACTCTATGATTCAACGTCACGGCGATTGCTCTCGACGGTTCGTTATCAAGGCGGCTGCACACTAGGGTTCATCGTCACGGTGGCTCCACTCTAGGGTTCATCGTCATGGTGGCTCCACACTACGCTACTGTACCTGATGCTTCACTCAGTCACCTGACTGGTCAGCCCCTTCAGTCAGCATCCTCCGTAGGTAGCCCTTTCCAATCAGATCTCACCGTAGGTAGCCCTCTCCGATCAAATCTCACCGTAGGTAGCCCTCTTCCATCAAAACTCCCCGTAGGTAGCACTCTCCGATCCGAATCCTCCATAGGTAACTTTTCCCTCTGCTAGATTTACAACTAGCAATCTCGGGGTACCTGATACATATTTCAATTCAATTTTAGTACCATGCTATGGCACCACAGACCATCCAGGTCAAATACATTTCCTATGAATCAGCCCAGCTATTGAGTCTAATCCTTGGATAACAGTTCATCTTGTAAACCTCAACCTCAATTGAACCGGGAACTCACTTCCCTCAAATCCATGGAGCATCATCCACTCCAGCATAAACTCAAAAATCTCTGCCAGCCTAAGGCATATCAGCCCCTAGGCCTTAAGGACTTTAAACACAAAAATTCAGGACAACCAAATAATGTATACACATAATCCACAAATCTCAGATATCCACAACACCAGAGATATAAATGTGTATACCACAAACAACTAAAATCACAAATCATTGCCTATTCCTTAGGCAATCATAACTCATCACTCATTCCCTAGCTTAGCCTAAGGAAAATATCCTAGCAAAATCCATCTTTGCCAGGAACTGCAGCTCTGATACCAAAATGTAACCCCCTGCCGTAATTAATATCCGGATTATTCGATAAACGTGAAATAGAGACCAATAAGTCCTCAACAACCTTTAGGCCTTAAGGACTTTAAACACAAAAATTCAGGACAACCAAATAATGTATACACATAATCCACAAATCTCAGATATCCACAACACCAGAGATATAAATGTGTATACCACAAACAACTAAAATCACAAATCATTGCCTATTCCTTAGGCAATCATAACTCATCACTCATTCCCTAGCTTAGCCTAAGGGAAATATCCTAGCAAAATCCATCTTTGCCAGGAACTGCAGCTCTGATACCAAAATGTAACCCCCTGCCGTAATTAATATCCGGATTATTCGATAAACGTGAAATAGAGACCAATAAGTCCTCAACAACCTTTATAAACCCATCAACCAGACGGGGTTTTCCCAATCACATTTCGAAATCATTTAAAACACGGTCTCATATTTACACTCCGAATATAATTACTATGCGAAGATAAATTACATTTATACAATTATCAGAGTACGCAAAATAAATTCCCGACAATTCCGGGATCATATACCAAAATGTAACCCCCTGCCGTAATTAATATCCGGATTATTCGATAAACGTGAAATAGAGACCAATAAGTCCTCAACAACCTTTATAAACCCATCAACCAGACGGGGTTTTCCCAATCACATTTCGAAATCATTTAAAACACGGTCTCATATTTACACTCCGAATATAATTACTATGCGAAGATAAATTACATTTATACAATTATCAGAGTACGCAAAATAAATTCCCGACAATTCCGGGATCATATCTTCGCTCAATAATCATAGGGCACACTAGCCCATAAAACTCAAATATCAGGGATTACACAACTTATCCGAATACATGCATTGATAACCACCTATCACAAGATTACAACCCGAACGAGTCCCGTCGCCTTTGATTGCTTACTCCATCCTCGATCCACCTACCCTGTCTAAATTGTTGGTAGGGGAGGGTGAGATTCAAGAGAATCTCAGTAGGAAACAGATACCATAATGCATGCATGATAGATGCTATGTGTATGACATGTTAGCTTTATCTAGATGCATGCCACATAATGACATTTCTGTATGCTCAATGTTTCATGCAACAAAACTATGGCCACAGCAAAACAGAAACAGAGCTTCATTTATTCAAATATGCTCTACACAATCACGTAAAGCAATCACATACATCACTACACAAGCAAAGATATCAAATACATGCAAGTAAGGTAAGTCCCCTACCTCCAGTCTTTTCTCCTCGATTTGCGTGCCAACAACTCGGGGCTTCACATTCGATCCTACAATGTCAAATATACCATTTAGACACTTCCATAGTGTTTCTGGGGGTTATATGAGGCTATATTGAAAATTTACTTAAATACCCCCCGGGACCCAGCCCGGCCCCGCCGTACCCGGTCCGGCTGTACTTTTCGTGAAATTTTGACATGGGCTATTCTGACATATTTTCGCCCAAGGAATCCATTTCCGGACTCGGAATTATCAAATTCAATGTCAAATTACGAAATTGCCCTTGGCAGCCCTACTTTTAGGGTTTTAAGGGCGTTTCCGTAATTATGCTTTCTCGGCCTTTTCCGAAAAAGTGCCCAACTGTAACCCCACCTAATTTTCCCTCCTGAACTCAATGGAATCATCAAATCATTGAAAATCCAACTCTAAGACCCATTTATAGCCCAGACCGAAATATATGGGTTTTCTAGGGAAAATCAGGGTTTTTCGGTTTCGGCTCCGTAAACACGTTTCTTTCCACTCCTAACCACTTTATTGACTATTCCATTAGGTTACAACTACCATTTAGTATCAATTTGGGCAGCATAACAGCCCCTACAACCCATTTCCCTAAATTAAAACCAACGGCAATCCGGCAAAATTTCACCGATTAAATTGCCCACAGCAGCTAGAATAGTCAATATACAAGAGTTTGGAAGTTACCTCAAGCTCCTTCTAGCTTTTCTCAAAGATGGCTGAAAACCCTAACTTTCAAAACACCAAAATTGAGCTTTCCAAACCTTAAAGAATAAAGAGGAGTGGCTTAGAGTCGGAGTTATACGCGTTAGGAGCGAAATCGTCGGAGAAATCGGCTTACCTTGCGAGATTTCTTCCTCTTTTTCTCTCTTTTCTCCAAGCTCTCTCCACGTTTTTTTTTCTTGCTTCAGCTGCTGTGTGCGACAGAAATGAGCTGAGGAAGATGATAACATATGTAATTCCATGCTGACATCATCTTTTAATGAGATGATGTCATAATTCCCATTTTCGGATTTTCTGGCAGATTTTCTGCCCAAACTTTGAAAAATCATAACTAATTCTAGAAAAATTGAAATGAGGTGATCCCAAAGCCAAATGAAAGGTATTTAAGTCCTCTTCATTGGAAAAATATGATCCATTACTAGAAATCACCACAAAATTCCAGAATTACACAAATTTCATCACTGCCCCAAAACAGAGTCCATTTTCGACCTCAAACTTTGGACAGTCATATCTCCCAGTTCCCAAAACGAAATGGCACAAATTATATGTCCATTTTGAAGCTTGGGATGTGAACTTCAAGACTGGAAAGTTTCATAATTTTCTGACATCATGTGCCTAGTCAAAACATCCACACGAGAAGACTGCCCAGACAGAATTCACACTGGACAGCATTTCCAATTTTTTGCAACCAATGTGTCCAATCCAATTTAAATCAATTCCAATGATTAAATACCACAACATGACACCATTTCCATCACAATATCCCATTCAATTCCTCCCTCTATTCTAAGTCAATTTGGATGTTAATCCACAATTGAACTCAAATACAGGGTTTTGGCGTTGCTCATAACACAAGCGACTACAATCCACTTTATATTCTCTAAAAGGGTTCATTAATCACTAACCACGTCCACTTTTGTAGTCATTAAACCCTAATCACAATTTAGGATCTTGCTAAACCGGGGCTTAGCAATCCACTAATCTCAGGCTTATTCTCTAGCCTCGAGTCTCAAAATTCGGGGTGTTACACAATTCTCCTCAAATACATATACAAATACCCAAATGTTCATTCCAAATACATAACGAAATATACTCATCCAAATACACATCCTGTCCTATTCAACCATATATACATCAAAATGTATACATAATCCCAACTATTGAATCGATAACCAACTACCAAAATGACAACCCGAAGGAGTCCTTGTCACCTTTGGGTGCTTGCTCCATCCTCAATCTACCTTCCCTGTGTAAAATGTTGGTTGGGAGGGTGAGATTCTAGAGAATCTCAGTAGGAAACAAATACCAGTATGCATGCAAGATAAGTGTTTAATGCATGACATGCTTGCAATACATAACTCATGCTCACACAATGACATATCTGTGCTCAATGTTTCAACAACATACTTATGGCCATAGCATAAATAGAAACAGAGCTACAATCATTCATATATGTTTCTCATAATCTAGCAAAGCAATACATGTATCAATACACCAACACAATTATCAAATATATGCAGAAGAGGTAAGTTCCCTACACTTTTTCTTTCCACGTATGCTCCAGCACCGGCTACTCACGATTAGGGCAAATATTGAACCCTATAAACCAAATCAAGGATATAGGGATAATCTTTAATCTAAATCCTTACTTTCATATCACTTAAAGTTGGTTGTCATTCACACCCTTTAAATGGCTATAATAAGCTCAACGAAAGCCTAAAGGATTGGAAAGTACTAGGTTGAAAATCACCTTCCAAAATCACAAAATACTAAAAATGGGGGTTGAGGCTGTAGCCAAAATGTGCACAGAAGGTTTTTGGCTGCAGCCAATAATTTCTGGTTGCAGCCAAAACGCACACAGAAACTTTTGAGCTGCAGCTAAGATTTTCTACTGCAGCCAAGGCAACTTCAAAAATTCATAATTAATTCTAGAAAAATTGAAATGAGGTGATCCTAAAGCCAAATGAAATCTATCTAAGTTTTATTCATAGGAAAAATATGGATCAAGGATGTCCATAACCACAGAAATACAGAATTACAAAAATATCCACACTGCTCCATAATCAAACTCAGTTTCGAGCTCAAACGTTAGACAACTATAACTCCCAGCTCACAAAACGAAATGGCACAATTTATATGTCCATTTTGAAGCTTGGGATGTGAAATTTAAGATTGGAAAGTTTCATAATTTTCTAACATCATTTGCCCATTCAAAACGTCCACAAAACCAAACTGCCTAAAATAGACTTTCAATGGACAACATTTCAGTTTTCGCTCAATTGCTTCCAATGGTCCAATTTTCACATCAAACATCATTCTCACATAAATTTGCACAAGGAATCCATTGGAAACACAAAATCAATCAAATTCACATTACTTTGACATGTTTTACCAATAATCACAACATGTCATCATACAATCACAACACAAACACACATTGTCATTCCTTTCATTCCAAGTTCTCAAACCAATTCCAATGGCTCTATAACACATCAAGACACCAATTGCCACTCAAAACACAAGGCAATTCATACATTTCAAAAATACCATAAAATCATGGCAAAATTCACAATTCACAAAACTCATCCACAAATCACAAAACTTAGATCAAAAGGCTTCAAATACTCACCTCTTCCTCTTTCCCAAACAAATTCCTTGATTCTTCATCTTTTCACTTTTCCTCAAGCCACCAACATCTCCTTTCAAAAATCAAAAATTATAGAGATGAAGCTCTCAACAACATGATCAAGATTAAAGAAGGGTATTTGAGCGTTAGAAGCCAATTAGAGTACCATACCTTGAACTTCTTCTTTCTCTTTCCACTTTGAGCTAGGCGAAAATGGAGAATGAGAGAGAGAGAGAGAGAGAGATGAAGATGATGAAGTGAATTCAGTTTTTTCCCTTTTGCCTCATGTGTTGGCCGACTATGAAAGAGAGAGGGAAGAGTTTGAAAAGTTGACCAAGATCCAAGGGTCTAAATTGTGCCAAGTGTCACCCTCTTGCTCCATCAACCATGAGTTCACATAGGCACACATGCATGGGATTTCACCCCTTGATCTCTTACACAAATCAATCACAACCATTGGTCTTGAAGTTACCAATAAGTTTCCTCTTCGGTTATTGACCAATTGGTCGGTAACTTTACCATTTTGCCCCTGATTACGGTAATTCTCATTGAATTACCACAAACACATCCTTTTCATTCTATTTCACCATACACTGCCCTCCCCCTTATTTTTGTCCAATTTAGATGTTAATCCATAATTGAACTTAAATATAGGGTTTGGGTTTGAATCTCAACACATACGAGTCACATCATATACCACATTCTCCAAAAGTGTCGAATTAATGATAATCACACTCACTTTTGGAGTCAAAATTCCTTAATCGAATTTTGGGGTATTACACAGGTGGCTACTGGAACTATTTTTCCCTTAAAATATGAATTTTCAAAGATTATTGAAAATTCTGCTAGCTTTTTGGTAATTGTATGAAAATTTAAAGTAAAATATTTCTATAATAAAAGTGGACCTTTAAGGGTTAAGGACTCTGGGTTAATTTGGGGCCATGAGCTTCACATTGGGCCTAATGTAGTGACCCTATTGATAACCAACATAAAAGAATGACTATAAAAGAATTGAACTATGTAAAAAGTCGTCACCCATAAATTATAATTTATAGGATTTGACATTTTTCTGGGATGCCCAAAGCACGTCAACCGAGGTCAAGATTTAGAAAAGTTATCAGGTAGTAAGTTATCCCTTACATATTATGTGATATGTGATATGTATGCTTATACCATTGTAAATTTTAAGCATTCAGATGAGAAGGGCTCAGGCCTAGTAGAATTTCCCAGCACTGTGGCAAGGGACAAAAGTCCTTGAATTACCCAAACTTTATGCTTACTGCATAAAGTGAATTGGTAAATTTATGCTTCCCGCATATTGTGAATTTATCTTTGAATGTTGAATATAATGCTTGTATTGAAACTTTGGTTGACATGACATGTTATATGTATGCACCTTATATGAGTGATATCTGTTACTTTTGAGATTCTTTGAATCTCACCCTATTTTTCCAAAAACAACTTTTCAGCTCGGGCAGGTAGTTCCTTAGGCAAGAAGATAATCACGGGCGAATGAAGTGAAGGACTAAGAATTTAATTTTTCCGTTGGTTATCTATTTTTTTTGAATTTGTACTTAATTTGTATCTAAGTAAAGTCAGTCCCGTACTGGCAAATCAGTAGACATGTAAGCAAAGTGCCTATAAATATGCAATGTATAGTGACATTCGAATTGGTAGTGGATAGTTGTCCATCTAGGGCCATTAATTAATCATAGTAATTTGGGTTCTAGCAGAGAATGTATTGGAATAACTCTGATATGAAGAAATAAACCTAAAATGGATGGCTTAAAATGAATCGTAAAATAATATAAGACTAAATCTAAAAATGATTTTCAAAAAGATTTTTGAAAACCCACTCAAATGTAGCTTCACACTCTGCTTGAGGTTGGGACTCCCGCTGTTTACAAAAGAATACCGATCTCCCTTTTTAAAGATATTACTGTAACTAAGCCGTCCATACGCTTTTAAAACAAGGGTGTTACAATCTAAGTGGTGGTTTATGGTGTATAATGATTCTTGGCTATTGTAGTGGTAAAATTGTGAATTTGGTGATTGTGGTTTTGAAAGTGAATTTTTGATCAAATGCAGGGCTGGAATAAGGAGTGTGATTGTGCCAAATTTAAGGTTTCCAATGAATTCCTTGGGCAAAATTGTGTGGGGTTATGGTGTGGGTATGATTTTTGGATGATTGGGTAGAAAACCCTAATTTTTAGAACTTAAGGGTAATGTTGCTAGATTGTATTTCTAAGAGGCAGAGTGGTTGTGATGAGATTTTGAATAACCAAATGTGATCCAATGTACATGATATTTTCTAGAATAAAAGTAAACACTATAAGCTTAAAGTTGATATATAATATGTTCAATTTGGGTTTGTACTTTAGGAGATATTAATTGTTAAAGTTTGAGGTTTGAAACTAGATTGAATTCCGGAACAGTGTGGTAATTTCTGTGGTTACAAGTGGTAGTGGGTAATATTTTTCCTTTTTATAGGACTTAAAGAGCTTCAAATAGGACCGTGAACCACTCCATTTGAAATTTTGTAGATTAAGTTATGATTTTTCAAAGTTTGAGGAAAATTCTGGCAGATTTGAGTTAATATGGAGAAATAGAAAAGTAATGGCAAGATGTAATTACCTTGAACCCTATGGGTGGCAATAAACACTTTAGGTTAGTTTGACCACATTGATTACTCATTTGACTTAGTGTATAAATCCTAATGATAACCAACCTAAATGTTTGAATTATGAGGAATTGGGATAAGCAATAACTCATCATCCGTAAATTTTGATTTATAGGATTTGATATTTTCACTGGACACTAAAAACCAGAATGGTAACAAGACCAGAAAGGTTAAGGTAGTAACTCTTTCTTTCATATTGTAACCCCCTTCACGATTAAGGCCGAGATTAGTTCGTAAAAACGTAATTAATGTGGAATTAGAGACCATAGACAATTTATGACTTAAAGAAAGTGAATTTTCCAAAATCAGGGTTTTCGAAAAACTTTTTCAAAAACTATTCACAGTGGTCTCCTATTCATATTTCAATACACAAATGGCTTGTACAAGTTGATTTCATTCATACATATCAGAGTACAACATAAATTCCCGACACACCCGGGTTTCATTAAATAATAAAGGGTTTATACAGAGGCACAAGCCCATAAAATTTTTCCCTTTTACATGGGGATTACACAAAACGACACTACGAATCCCAATATATACATTGTTTCCAAAACATCCAAATAATTTATACATGATACCAAATATTCCAAAAGTAAGACTCTTTGCCAGAAGCTCTAACTACTCTTTGTTGCAAGCTTTCCATTGGATCCTTCAGCCCTGTCTAAAAATTTGTGTTTTTGGGAGAGTGAGATTCTAAAGAATCCCCGTAGTAACAAATCACTCATAATATGCACAACATCAAAGTATGAAAGTAAATCATCTATGACACATAACAATCACAACAACAGTTGCAACGGCCCGGGTAGGTATCATGGGCATCGCCCCCTATGACGGCTCACGCTGAATTGCTGGCTGTATTGTACATCCACATGAACATATCACATATATCACCACAGCTGTTATCTATATAAAAAATTTCACAACACGCAACCCCACAGGCTGGATACTCAAACAAGAATCTATGATTCCATAACGTAGCCTCAGCACTTACAATGGTAGATACAACGGCCGGGGTAGGTATAATGAGCATTGCCCCCACAACAGCTCACGCTGAACTGCTCGTGCTGTAATGCCCTATGGCCAAGAACATATTCACAATGATAAACATGCATACCAAGTATCATACACAACATGAGAGAAGACTCACTACCTTGATCCTTCTGTGCGTGTCCTGACGTCGGTCTCTCCCTAGTAGGGAAAATGTCAAATTCTATATTCATAATTAAGGAAGAAGAGTCAATTCTCTATTCCAATTCTCAATGACTTCTTATTACTTAATTGGTTGTCATTATTGCTCTTTTAGTGTCATTAAATACCCCTAACAAAACTTCTAAAGGGTTGGAAGAACTATCCCAAAGATCCCCTTTTGAAAGCACAAAAACTGATTTTCCACTGCTACACTTGAGTGAAGATGGCCTCACTCGAGTGTTGGTACGAACACTCGAGTGAAGAAGGCCTCACTCGAGTGATAGTACGGTTTGCACTTCAAGTGCTAGAAAGTGAGGATATAAAGTGTTTACCCGAGAGCACAAGAACTTTTAAAGAAGAGGAGCACTCAAGTGAAGAAGACCTCACTCGAGTGACAACTTAACACTCGCAAGTGTTAAAGCGCACTCTTGAATTTTGAACGTGAGTGACAACCCGAGATAATAGATCATGTTGTCAAATACACCCGCACTCGAGTGAGAACTCACAACACATGCAAGTGAGGCAATACTCTTGCCTCTCGCCCGGAAGTGCAACATGAAAAACGAAGTCCAGAGGGGAAAATACACTAACGCACTCGAGTGATCTCACCCTTACTCGAGTGATGTTCATCCCTCACTCGATTAAACTCACTCTTACTCGAGTGATTTTATCAAAAACCAGAAAACGCAGCAAAACTGACCACTTTCCTAATACTTGCCCAAATGATCCCAATAGACCTAAAACTTCTTCCAAAGCTACTCCCACACAAAACACCCAAGAAATTCAATGGAATCATCAGCATTATCCAAATCCTACTCCATTATAATGCTTTGGTTTTGGGCAACATAATCATCCAAATTCCAAAATCATATAAACATACCATTTCAATCCCAAATCAATCTATCTATCCAAAACTCATACCAACATACCATTACTATACCAAAAACATGCCAAAAGCCCAATGACTCTCATTTTTGGATTAAAGGCCAAAATTTCCTGAAATTCCAAACTAAACCATTTGGCATAAAACTTAGATAAATAGATTAGTCTCACTTACCTCTTTCACTTTGCCAAAGAGGTTCTTTGATTCTCCAATTTCCAAATTTTGTGGGAGCTCAACTAATTCCAATGGTCAAACTATACACATCAAAATGAAGCTCTTCATTCAAGAAACAACATTAATGAAGAGAATTTGAGCAATAGAGGTCATTTATTACCCAAATCACAATATTTTTCCTTCTCTCTCTTAGCCAACCATGGAGGACGAATTAGAGAGAGAAAATGAGAGAGAGAGATGGAGTGAAGAGAGATTATACATATGATGATATTCCTTATGCCTCCATGCTCCAACTGAAAATGAGGGAGAGAAAGGAGAGAGAAATAATTAAAAAATCAATTTGACTTTTCCCTAATCTCCCTCTACATGTGAGCTTGCCAAGTGTCACCATGCTATTGGCTCCCATAAAGCAAACACCCAATTAGTCACTTAATCCCTCCATTAGCCATTTAATTATAATTATCATTTTCTCTTAGTTAGTAATTAATTTCTTCCTTAATCACTAACTTATGATCAATAATTCCATTTTTTTAATTTTTACTACTTATGGCATATTAATTAAAAATTGCCACAAAATACATAATAATTTCAATTAAATTCATAATTATCCACAATAATCATGATTAGCCCTTAATCAAAATTTGGGGCATTACAATTCTCCCCCCGTTCAATAAATTTCGCCCTTGAAATTTGTTACACATCTTGGGGAATAAAATCAGGAAATTGCTTCTTTATGTTCGCTTCCGCCTGCCAAGGTTCTTCCCTTGGAGACATTCTCTTCCATACCACCTTCACGAATGGTAAGCTTCGATGCCTGAGTCTCCACTCTTCTTGATCGACGATACGCTCTGGATCTACCGCATAGGTGAAGTTATCTTGCAACTCAACCTTTTCATATTCAATGATATGGTCAAGGTCTTGCTGGTACTTCTTGAGCTCTGAGACATGGAACAAATTATGCAATCTACTTAAACTTGAAGGTTGGGCTATCTGATATGCCACCGGCCCGATTCTTGCCAAAATCTCAAATAAACCAATGTATCTTAGACTCAGCTTCTTTCGCTTGATTGCTTTCCTAATGCCTGTGACCAGAGATACTCTCAAGAAAACAAGATCCCCCACTTCAAACTCAAGAGGTTTTCTTCTCTTATCAGCATAGCTCTTCTATTGACTCTGTGCTGTGAGGAGCCTCTTTATGATAATTTTGATCTGTTCAACAGTTTGATCAACAAGATCAGGTCCATACAACTTCCTCTCAGACAACTCTATCCAGCATAACGATGACTGGCACTTCCTCCCATACAATGCTTCATACGGAGCCATCTGTATGCTCCTATGATAGCTGTTGTTGTAAGCAAACTCAGCCAATGGAAGATAATAGTCCCACTTTCCCTTGAAGTCTAGGACACACGCTCTCAGCATATCTTCTAGCGTTTGAATAGTCCTCTCTGATTGTCCTTCTGTCTAAGGATAGTAGGCCATGCTAAAACTCAACTGAGTACCCATAGATTCGTGCAGAGCCCTCCAGAATCTCAAAGTAAATCGAGGATCTCTATCGGAGATAATATTCTTCGGTGTACTATGGAGTCTCACAATTTCTTTAATGTATATCTCAGCCAACCTATCCAGAGAATAGCTAGCATTGATAGGTATGAAGTGTGCAGACTTCGTGAGTCGATCAACAATCACCTAGATCGCATCATAGTTCTTGATCTTGGGCAGACCTACCACTAGATCCATGGTCACACTTTCCTACTTCCACTCTAGAATTTCTAGACTCTGAAGCAACCCTGACGGTCTCTGGTGTTCATTCTTCACTTTTTGACAGGTAAGACACCACGCCACATACTTTGTCATACCACTCTTCAACCCTAGCCACCAATACATAGACTTTAAGTTGTGATACATCTTGGTCATACCGGGGTGAAGAGTATACTGACTCTTATGAGCCTCATCAAGAATTCTCAACCTTAAGTCAGCCTCCAGTGGGATATAGATTCTCTTCTGATAACACACTAGGCCACCAGGCAACAAGTCATAATCTCAAGTCTTTCCTCGCTCAATCATAGCTCAGATTGACTGGGCTCGCTCATCACACATCTGAGCCTCTTCAATTTCAGTCCTCAGGTCATTGTCCCCTTCGACTACACCACAACTGGCACACAGGATATCATTTGAGAGGTTCAAATCCTAAAAATCCTCTATCAGTTTCTTCTCTAGGATTATCATTGTTGCCACTAGCACCACCTTTCGACTCAAAGCATCCGCGACGACATTAGCCTTACCTGGATGGTATTTGATTTCTAGGTTATAATCTTTCAGCAACTCCATCCACCGACGCTGTCTCATGTTTAACTCTTTCTGATCATATAGATATTGAAACTTTTGTGGTCGCAGTACAGTTCCACAGTTACACCATATAAGTAATGACACCAAATTTTCAAGGCAAACACTATTGCCGCAAGCTCCAGATCATGAGTGGGATAGTTCATCTCATGCAGTTTCAGCTGTCGAGAGGCATAGGCCACCACACATCCCTACTGTATCAGGACACACCCTAACCCCTACTTACTTGCATCATTATACATGACGTAAGCCTCACTGGGATCATGTATAATCAATACGGGTGCCGTAGTCAATCTCTCCTTCAGCTCAGTGAAACTCCGCTCACAACGTTCATCCCATAAAAATGGTTGATCCTTCCTCGTGAGCTTGGTCATCGGTAATGCAATACGCGAGAAGTTCTGAATGAACCTCCGGTAATAACCAGCAAGACCCAGAAAGCTGCGAATCTCAGAAACAGTTTCTGGCCTTTTCTAATAAAGTACTGCTTCCACCTTATTAGGATCCACCAATACCTCGTCTCGTAAGATCACATGGTCAAGGAACTTCACTTCTATAAGCCAAAACTCACACTTGCTCAGCTTGGCATAGAGTTACTTCTCTTGTAGGATTCTCAGTACTATTCTTAGATACTGCTCATGCTCTTCTATACTCTTAGAGTATATCAGAAGGTTGTCGATAAACACAACCATAAACTGGTCGAGATACTGTTGAAAAACGCGGTTTATATAATCCATGAATACCGCTAGTGCATTCGTCAACCTAAAGGCCATCACAAGGAATTCATAGTGCCCATATCTCGTTCTGAAAGCAATCTTCGAAACATCCGCTGCCTTTACACGTAACTGATAATATCCCGACCTTAGATCAATTTTAGAGAATACACACGAGCTAGACAATTGATCTAATAGGTCATCAATCCTGGGGAGTGGATACTTGTTCTTAACAGTCACTTTGTTGAGTTCTCTGTAATTGATATAAAGCCTCAAGCTTCCATCTTTCTTTTTAACAAACAGCACTGGAGCTCCCCACGGCGATACACTGACCCTTTCTCAAGCAATTCTTCAATTTGCTTCTTCAACTCCGCCATTTTGTTAGGGGCCATACGGTATGGGGCTTTGGATATCGAACTAGCTCCAGGCACAATCTCAATTGGGAATTCCACTTTCCTTTTTGGAGGTAATTCGCTAAGATCGTCCAGGAATACCTCAGGGAATTCTCTCACCACGGGTATGCTTTCTAAGGTTTCTTCGGTCTCTCCTTGTACGGAAAATAACACTATATACCCTTGACATCCCTTCTCAAGATATTTCTCAGCTTTTGCCATTAAAAGTAAGTTCAAACCGGCATTCACATTGTTCTCCCGCCGTACATTACGGAAGGTTATCCTCTTATTACCACAATCAAGCAGCACATCATTTGCTCTTAACCAATCAAAACCTAGAATAACTTCTAGTTGCTGAAGCGGCAAATAGATAAAATCAATTGTAGATTCCCGACCCTCAACAACTATCACACAATTTAGTCAGGCTTCGGCCGTCACAACCTTGACACCCATCGGCGTCGACACAACCAAATCAAATGGAAATTTATGCACAACCAATTCCAGGCGCTTAACACAATCATAAGCTATAAACAAATGACTTGCACCCGAATCAAACAAAGCATTTAATTCATTATCACCAAAAATGATTTTACCTTGGATTAGTTCAGGCGACTTTCGGGCCTCCTCATATGTCATGGCGAACACTCGACTCGGATTTGTGGGCCATTGCTTTGCCGGCTGTCGTGGGCACTTAGTAGAGATGTGACCCACTTGTTTGTAGTTGAAGCAAATCACCTCCCCAGTACAGGTTCTGCCCGAATGGTACTTTCTACACTGATTCCACACTGGTCCTGTTGGAGGTCTCTGATCACCACGACCCCCAGATTCGTAGGGCTTTATTTTTTTCCTTTCTTTCTCTTTTATAAGCCATTTCCCCTTCTTCTTATGTTCAAATCAAGCCTTTGGTCATTTTTGACTTTAGGTGAAAAGAGTAAGTAGTTATCTCAAGTTAATCGGATTTAAAGTTGAAGCAAAATTTCTACAGGTAATTCTGTCATTAATCCCACTATCTATTCTATACATGTAGCCCTTGAGTACATTTTGGGATATTACACTACTTTCCTTTTCCTTTGGGTCTGAGCTAGGTTTCATGACATTCATATAGATCCTAAAGAAATTGGGTATTTTCTTTTGGCTAATTCGCACTAAAATTCATACTTTATTTTGAGTGCGGTTTCTAAAATTCATTCTATTTCTTATTTATTCTTAAGACCCTTACTAAAACACGCTTAATAGTTTACTTTATTCAGGCTTATTCTCTAACCTCTGGTCCCAAAATTTAGGGTATTATAGGTATCATCATAGTTTTGGAAGCCTTCACAGTTTGTGAGGTGGTCGCCCGGGGCCTATTACGCGGGTGGAGGCTTGGGCCATGAAAATTACTGTTAATCATGGGTGGAATCCTAGGGCCTGTTGCATTGGTAAAAAATTGGGGCCAAGTGATTTATATACTTAGCGTTATGGTAATGTGATATGCTGTATGATGTGTTTTGAACATTGATTGCTATTTCTGTGTTATATGATGACTGTGTGGCATGCTCTGTATTCTTGTGTATATGTGATTAAATGGCTGTTATTATTGAGATTTTTTTGAATCTCACTTTTTTCCTATAACAACTACATCATAGGCTAGCAACTCAAAGGGCAAGAAGGTAAACCTGGACAACTAGAGGACAAAATCGAGAGATTTTATTTCCTGTTGGTTGTCTATTTTGGTATTGTACATAATGTGTATAACTTAAGATCATAACCATAGTACCAGTAGTAGTAATGGTGATGGTGGCCTCACAGATGTATGGTAAGTGAATAGTTGCCTACTAACTTGGTAAATAAAATAGAATAGGGCATTTATACACCAAGGGGCCCATAACCAAATGATGACATAAGGGTAACAAGCAGAGAGACGCTTGAATACTCTAATAAAAGGGAATTAAGAAATGATGAGTTACGAACCACTTTGTGATAGTTTTAAAAAGTTTTAAATTATTCAGAAAAACCTACTCAACTACAGGTTTGAGTCCTATCTCAGGATTGGGAATTGAAAGAGTCTTGAAAAGAATCTCGCTTAGTGGTTCGAATTCGCCGCATAAAACTTATAAGATTGATAATAGAAAATAAGGTATTACATCTTGGACTTGGTGTGGCATGCTTGGAGATGCTACAATTCTAGCTTTTGTTCAGTTCATTTTGATGTGTTTCCTTCCTGAGTCACCAAGATGGTTCCACAGAGAGGTAATGCATATTAATTGATTTTTCCTTTATCTCTGATGAACTAAGTTCTGTGTTGGTTTTGATGCTAATTGTTTAATAATTGCTCTCATATTTATTTGTCTTTTTTAACAACTTCTCTCATTTAAATTGAGCATTATTTGTGATATCAAACATGAATATGAGAATGAATCATACTGATGTATCTTGTTGTTGTGAAGATTCCTTGCAAATAGTCAGTATTGTTTGATTCTCTATTGATCTTTTTCTCTACAAGCTTGTTTCACTTATTTACCCCCTTTTCCATTTACGACTCGACCTGCTAACAGTTTTCAAGTAGACTAAATTTATCCAATGTAAATAGATGAAACTAATAAAGAACATGTGTGTGTGTCCCCATTTGTTTAAGCATAAAATATAAGTAATTTTTATGTAGATTAGAGATTTTACATAGGATTAAGAAGCAAAAATACCCATAAACTTTTTACAAAGGGGAACCCGACACTATAAACATTTTTGGGTGCAAAGATCCACACAAACCTTTAAGAACATAGCAAAAATGTCATCTACGTTAAATATAAAAAATGTCCGTTACGTTTCTTTCTCTATTAAATACCATATTCTCTCTTATCTCAGTCAACTTATAACCAGTTGAAATTGACATTTTAGATTGGGCTTATGTTCGGTCTTATATCAATTGATTTAAAAAGTATGTCCTTATTAAGACCGGGCCTACAACTAGTCTTAAAAGTTACTCTTTTAGACTGGTTGTTTAAACGACCGGTCTTAAAAAATTACAATTTATAATAAAAAATGCCCCTCTTTAGACCAGATAATTTCATACCTGGTCTAAAAAGTGGGCAATGTTTTTTTTAACAAATGTACGTTTAATTTTGTTACACATAAGCCTTGTTTGTTGGATATTATTATATCTAGTAGCTTTATTATGGAATATAAATTTTACAAACAGCCCCAAAAATACAATTGCAATCGATATAAAAAATAATTATAATTAATAAACACTATTACATATTTGCGCATTTATAATGCTTAATACATAACAGTTACAGCTAATAAACGTCATTTTTTTAGGCATAGGTCATGCAAGGATATATAACATTTAAAAGTAACGGTTAATTATGCGCATCGTCATGTATTGCGAGGCAAAATTCATGAAATTAAAAAAAATAACGGTTGTAGTTAAAAACCGTCATTTATTTAGTCACAAAAGTTATGGTTTTTTCAAAACAACTGCCATATAACTGATGAACCCATCTCGTGTGAGTTCACAAAATAAAACTAGGTTTAAGAATGTAGCGTAGTAGTTCAACCTAGGTTGTTCTTGTGAGGAGATTAATTTCCAATTTTCTAAGTAGTAAGGTGATAAAAAGCCTTAAAGTTGTGAGAAATCCTTTTGAGAATTTGATTTTAAAACTAATGAAGTAATCTAAGGTAAAGCAATATTTTTGTATTTTTCGGTTTTCAAGACAAAGAAGCAAAAGGAATTGAAATTAACACTAATGATAAGATAAATTCAACTAACTAATATAATGATAAAATGGGATTCCCTTGAGTTGAGGTTTTAGTCTTCCTTGCTTGCTAATAATATGAATTCCATAATGAGTCAAGAGGATGGAACTAAGATACCACTAGCTCCATACTTGCAATAATAATTTAATTCATTCTACCGAAGCAATTAAATGAATATCACCAAACAATTCAGACTCAAGGAGATGAATAATCAACTTCCAATTCTAGCTTGTAATTACCATTACAACAATTCAAAACATTCAGTTTAATCATTTAAATCCACTTAACCAAGTTGGAATAAACAATTCAACCTACTCATAATATGAATCATACAAAGCTTAATTAATCAACTCCTAGCTCAACCACCAAGTTTATTCACTTGGCATAACAATCTAGATCACAATTACATACTTAACCAAGCTACATAATCATGAACTAAAAAGAGAGCTTAAAGGAATTCCATTGAAGTTTAGAAGCTCAAACCATTACTCAACTTAAGGAAATCACCAACACTTTAGCTACTCATGGAGCAAGAAGATGAAGCTTGATGAAAGGAGAAAGAATTGGCCATGAAATTACAGCAGCAACGTCACTCTTGAATTTTCTTCAAAATCCCTTCGATCAGCTCATCATTTACGCCTCTCTATTCCCTTTCTTCATTCCCTTGGTCAACAATGTTGGCTCTCATTTTTTTTCTTCATTCCATTCACCATTCGGTCAGCCTCCTCTCACGCATAGCCCCCTTTTTTTGTTTTCATTCCCAGTTGCAACACCCTTCTCTTCATTCCCTCTTATTCCGTGTTGCCTCCTCTTACTTCACAGCCCTACTTTTCTTCTTTAATAACTCGGTCCACCTCACCTCCTTTGGTCCACAATGATGGCTCATCTCTCAATTCCTTATTTATTTGGTTCAGCAAGCTCCCATATGGTCTAGCTGACTCCTCAATTCTTATTCGGTGCTTCTTTTTTGTTGTTCCTTCATTTATTCCCTCTTGGTTCAGCGGTTCATTTCCTTCCTTTTCACATTTGACAATTTCGGCTCTTTCTTCTATTCTTCCAACAGCCACCACTCTCACACACAAAACAATGGTCCCCACTTCCTTTGCTTCTTCAATTGTCTTTAGGTTAAAATGTGAGTTGTGCCTTGTTTGGATAAAGTGGTGAAAATATGTTTTATGATATGTACAAAATTGCAATAACCAAACAAGGCCCTTACTCATTTAACCTCCTTTTAGAAAAAATGTGAAAATAAATTCTGCACTTGTGATGTTCCACTTTTATCGTTCATTAAGCTCTAAAATAACATCTTTGACATTAACCATTCAAGTTGTGCCACATCATCACCTACAAAATTAGATTCACAAAGGTAATATCTTTTGTTCACAATTAAAGAATAATGGGAATAACAAATATTAATTAAAAATATAACAATTTAACCACTTTAATTCCAAAATTATTCTTTCACTAAAATCTCACTTTAACACTTGATTATGCCCAAAATATTCAACTAAGTCCCACAAAAGCATAAGATTAAATAATAAAAATATATAAATATTGAGCTCTATCAATAACACTTACAAATGATTCAACTTCTAGCCTCTTATGTCAGCAAAGACAAAAAACATAACGGTCTTTAGAAACAACCGTGATGTAACACTTTTCATAGGTCATAACCCTTCGTAACATCCGTTAGACCTTTATTTAAATTCACTTAATCCTTCTAATTCTTACTAATTTTCTTTATCAGCCTCCTCCTTCTCGCCATAATGTTAACATCCTTGGGACTTCCTCTGCCGCTACCCCCTCTTCCACCACCACGACCTCCTCCTCCTCCTCCCGAAATGGAGGCTCTGATGCAACTGTTGGCAGCCTTGACCAACACACAAGGCTTCTCTCGGCATACACCAATAGGCTAAACAGGAATTTGAACATCATACTTCATCATAATAAGGTTGAATATGACTTGCAATCAGACCCTTCATCTGCTTCCTCCTATAATGATAATGAAAAGAAGGAGGAAGATGATGAAGATGAGGAGGGCGACAATAGTGGTGATAACTGAACACCACTATTGTATTTTTAAAATAAGTTATAAAAAAACAACTTCATACTTCACGATTATTAATTAATAATCATATAGTATTCTTGTACCATACTTAATGATTCTAACTTAATAAATGTAAATTAAAGCTCTCGAAACCTTTCCTCATCCCCGCGCTGACTCTGGCTGCCTTCTCGTTACTTAATGATTATTAGGAGAACCAAGTACCCTTTCATTATATCCTATTCAACTTCCAATTAATGTGTGCAATGATGGTTTTTTTGTTCCTTCCAGAGTTCCAGACATCTATTTAAATTCACCATTTTCATTTATTTTCTAATGTTTACTTCATCGTCCTCCTCTTTGTTCTCTCAATCGCAAAGATGAAATGTTGTGCTGAAGAATTGCTAGAAAGCTCTCACCGTCATCCTCTACCTCCACCTCCACCCTATCCTTTGCCTCTACATCATATGCTTCCACAACAAGAGGCAATGTTGTAGCTTGCAGAACCACTTATCATGCCTTGAGGAGACTTTCTTTATACCTCTCGAGTATGAGCATGAAGGTCAATCTCATAATTGATGAGTATAGGATTGGCCATGATCCTGACCACTCCTCTAGTGACAAGTAGCCTAATGATCTCATCAGTTCATCAGGCTACTCACCACTGTTCTATTTTTTTATGTTTTTTTATTTTAAATGTATTGTAATAAAAATACAGAACATTAATCATCGTTATTAGAAAACAACCATAATGAAATATAATAAATAACGGTTTGTTAGTTGTTCTTTCGAACAACCATCATGAAACTCATGGTGTAGGAAAAAGAACATAATATAGTTGTGCTAACTGATCCTTGATCTTCAACTAACATTGAACGCTTCACTTCCAATCTATTTATACTCCTCATTTTCATATGTTTTCTTCACCCTTTTCTTCTATTCTCGTTATCATCATGGACAAGTGACACGCTGAAGAAATGTTGGAAAATTATCCTCCTCAACCTCTACCTTCTTCTCCTCTTAATGTTGCTTCTCAACATGCACCTTTGCCTGCTTTTCTTCCTCCTACCACCCAACTTCCACGCCCTCCTCGTGCTTCTCCTTCCTAACCTGCTCCTCTTATACCTGCTTCGCTTCCTCCTGCTCCCCAACCTCAACCCTCACCTGCTGCCCTTTCTCTTTCCACCAAACCTCTATGGCTTCCTCGTGCTCCTCCTTCCCAACCTGCTCCTTCACCTGCTTCTCTCCCTCACTAGTGCAAAAATCACTGTTTAGACCGGTTTTGGAACAGGTCTAGATACAACAAGTCTAAAAATTCTGATACTTTTTAGACCGGGTGTCCAACCAGTCACTTTTTAGAACGGTTCCCAAAGGTGAGGTCTATAAAAAGTGTGACTTTTTAGACTGATTTTAATTAGAACCGGTCTAAAAGTAGCATGTTTTCAAAAAAAAATAGAGCCTTTTTTGGATTAAAGATTATTTCTAAAAATAATCTCCAATACAAAAAAATGTTTTATAATTTTTATCATTATATAATTTCTGGGTGAGCTATAAGAACCACCTTATTCGTAAAACGAAAACAAATAAAACAACAAAAAACTAGAAAGTAAGAATTTCTCTTGCTTTGTGAGAAATATACAACCATGTGTACAACTATACACACAAAGACATAATTCATGCCATCCACAATCTTGTTCTGAGAAAAGAAAAACTAAATTCATGAAAAACTTCATAATATCATTATGACTAATGTTCCAATAACCACTAGGACCTTGGAATTTGAACTGGATATATACTCCAAATAGTTGTTCTTTTCTTCCTCCTTAAAACCAGCTAACTAAAAATTCCAATAGCTCTAGATGATGTCACCACATATAGACTCATATATGATGTCAATGCCTTTTGGGTACTCTTTAGCCAGAACCTGAAAAAAATAAAGCCACAAACATGCAATCATCAGTTAGAGCCTTGGGGAAAGGTGTTGCATAATTTTTTTGGGTGTTTAAAAAGACATATCTTGGACAATGTGTGAAAAACATTATTTCAGCGTTAGCAATACCATTTCATATAAATAGATTAATTTGTCAATTGTTAAAAAATGTCATCAAATTACAGGCAAACCATCAAAACCAAATATTGTTAAAAGAAATAAAATATAAAAGTGAAAAAAAATTAGAGGACTTGAGTCATACGGTTTTAATATCTTCACTTTTATAGTCTATGACTCTGTCAATGTAAACCCCCTACCTTACAATTAGTAATTATGATTTGAAAATGCATAATTAAATAAATTAGAGACCAACGGATAATCAAAAACTCATTTCAGATCCCATATTCATGATGAGGTTTTCACAAATTCCTTTCACAATCCAATTAATCTGGTCTCATATCCAAATTTTGAATATAACTATCCTGCGTAGTTAAATCACATTGATACATATCAGAGTGTACAACAAAATCCCGACAACCCCCGGGTTTCATATATTAATTAAGGGTTTACAGGGTGCATTCACCTATTTACAATTTCCCATCAAGGGGATTACATATATTGCTTAAACATTTACATCCAATATATACAGTAATCCCAACCAAAAGTCGATAACCAACAACCAGAATTTAAACATCCCTAAGGAGTCCTAGCTACCCTTGGTTGTCTGCTTCCCCTTGGAGCCACTTGCCCTATATGAAGGTTAGTCAATGGAAATAATGAAATTCTAGAGAATCCCAGTAGTAACAAATCACTCATACCACATATAACCATATAGCATGCAAAAAAAATCATCAATCAGTATAGCAGCATGAATACAGGATACACAAGCTGTCACATATACACATTGCCTTTATGGCATTCACATTTATAATGGTATATCAACGGCAGGGGTAGAGATGACTAGCATTCTCCCTATGACAATTCACGCTGACATACGGACGCTATAATTCACATAGCCTCATGACTCACAATTAGCCTTACGACTTTCACATACACAAAGAATTCATTTCCATACGGCATAACACTTGCGAGTGCTAACACACACTCTTGACAAATTGGCTGTGAGTGTTACCCCGAGATGTGGGCTCATAGTGCAAATTGCACAAACACTCGAGTGATACAAGAAGCACTCGAGTGAGGTCATATATCACTCGCAAGTGAGCAAATACACTCTTGCTTTTTAGCAGGGAAATGCAACTAAAAACTGAAGGGAAAGAGAAAATATGATGCTTCACTCAAGTGAGACCCCAGTGCACTCGAGTGAGGCTCTATCAGAAACCAAAACGCAGCAGATGATAGAATTTTTCAAATCTTAACCAATGTATCCAATGGCCCCTAGAATTAACAACCAAACCTTTTCCCACACAAATTTTCATAAGGAATCTATTAGAAATACCAAAACAACCAAATTCCCATCACAAAGACTCATTCAATACTTCCAAACACATTGCAATCCAAATCCACTAAATGACCAACTTTGCTTTCAATATTCCAAACCAATTCTATTATTTGAATAACCCAACAAAATACCCATTCCTGCACTAAGCAACATGCAATCTATTCATTCTAAAGTCACACTAAAATCAGGGAAAAATTCACAAATTCCAAAACTTTACCAATAATCACAAAACTTAGGTCAAAATCCAACAGTTTCTTACCTCTTCCTCTTTCCAAAGCTAGTTCTTGAATTCTTCCATTTTCTAATTTCTTCAAGAACTCAAATACCTTCTTCCAAAAATCTAAAACTATAGAGATGAAGCACTCATCACCATGAACGATATTAAAGAAGATGATTTAAGCCAAAGAGGTCATCACACAAGCCAAAATCTCACCTTTTCTTTTCTCTTTCTTACTTGATTGAGAACGAAAATGGAGAATGGAGAGAGAGAATGAGATGATGATGAAGATGATCAATTTTTTCCCTTGCTCCCATGCCACTAGCTGACTTGGAGGGAGAGAGGAGAGGGCAAAATGTGTTGAAATGTTGACTTTGATCCCATGGCCCATATGGTAACACTTGTCATGATCTTATTTCTTTTCCATGGGAATATACATAAGCACACATACATATGATTCCACCCTCTAGATCTCTTGACAATTAATCCTAAACATTGATCTTTGAGTTACTAATGAGTTTCCTCTTCAGTAACTGACCAATTGGTCAGTAACTTTCTTTTTTCCCCATTTTGCTCCTGATTATGGCAATTCCTATCGAATCACCACCAATCACATTTTATCATTCTATTTCACCATACCATACACCCTCCCTCTATTTTAACTCAATTTAGATGTTAATCCTCAATTAAACTTAAAATACATGGTTTAGGCACTAATTACAACAGATTCGAATCGCAATTCACATCTCATTCTCCAAAAGTATTTATTTATTAATAATTACATTACTTTCAAAGTCAATAGCCTTTAACCACAGTTTGGGGCATTACAATTCTCCCCCCATAAAATAAATTTTGTCCTCAAAATTTGCTACACAACTTGAGCCATAAACTCCGGATAATGTCTTCGCATATCTTATTCTGCTTTCCAAGTTGCTTCTTTCTAAGTCATTCCCTTCCTGATCACCTTCACAAACAGAATACTTTGGTGTTTGAGCCGTCTTTCTTCTCGATCAATAATTTTCTCTGGCTTTACCACATATGTGAAGTTGTCTTACAATTTGACTTCTTCATATTCAACAATCTGAGATGGATCAGGTTGGTACTTCTTCAATTGGAAAACGTGAAACACATAGTGGAGCTTGCTCAAGTTTGGGGGTAGGGCTACTTGATAAGCAATAAACCCAATTTTCTCAAGGATCTCAAAAGGACCTATATACCTCGGGCTCAACTTTTGTCACTTGATAGCTCTCCCAATGCCAGTGACTGGAGACACCCTCAAGAAATACATGATCATCAATCTCAAACTCTAAAGGTCTTCTCCTCTTATCAGTGTAGCTTTTCTATCGACTTTACACTGCAAGGAGCTTCTTTAGAATGATTCATATCTGTGTTGAGGTCTAATCAATAAGTTTTGGCCCATAAAGCTTCCTCTCAAATAGCTCATTCCAGTATAAGGGTGATTGGTACTTCCTCTGATACAACACTTTATATAGAGTCATCTGGAAGCTCGCATGATAGCTATTGTTGTAAGCGAACTTGGCAAGTGGAAGAAAGTAGTCCCAATTCCCTTTAAAATTGAGGACATATATTCGCAACATATCCTTTAACATTTCAATGGTCTTCTCCGACTGTCTATCTGTTTGAGGATGATAGGTCATACTAAATCTCAGCTGAGTACCCAGAGCCTCATGTAAGGCCTTTCAGGATCTCGAAGTAAATTGGGGATCTCAATAGGAAATAATGTTCTTTGGTGTGCCATGGAGCTTCACAATCCCTCGTATATAAATCTCTGCTTATTTGTACAGAGAGTAACTAGCATTGATCGGTATGAAGTGTGCTAACTTCATTAATTGGTCAACTATCACCTAGATCGCATCATAGTTCTTGATTCTGGGCAATCCTACAACAAGGTCCATGATCATACTTTCCTATTTCTATTCCAGAATCTTAGGACTTTGCAGCAAACCTGGTGGCCTTTGGTGCTCAATCTTTACTCTTTGGCAAGTAAGACACAGCGCCACTTATTTAGTCATGTTACTCTTCAATCCCGGCCACCAATACACGGATTTCAAATTATGGTACATTTTGGTCATTCTAGGGTGAAAAGTATACCGGCTCTTGTGTGTCTCATCTAAGATCTTTTGCCTTAACCTCGCCTTAAGTGGAACACAAATTCTCTTTTTATAATGAACTAATCCACTAGGTGAAAAATCATAGTCTTGAGTTTCTCGCTATTTGATTCTAGCCCGAATAAACTGTACCCGATCATCTTGCCTTTGAGCTTCTTCAATTTTAGCTCTCAAATCACTTTCCCCTTAGGAAACATTGTAATGAGCACAGACAATCTAGTCTGATAGATTCAAATCTCAAAAATTTTCTATCAACTTCCCTTCTTGTATTATCATTGCTGCCACAAGTACCATCTTTCAACTAAGAGTATCCACGACTATATTTGCCTTACCTGGATGATTTTTGATTTCCAGGTTGTAGTCTTTAAGCAACTCCATCCAATGATGCTATCTCATGTTCAATTCTTTCTAATCATACAAATACTTGAGACTCTTGTGGTCATAGTACAGTTTTATCGTCACACCATACAAATAATGTCGCCATTTTTTCAACGTAAACACAATTGCTGCAAGCTCCAGATTATGGGTGGGATAATTCATCTCATGAGGTTTCAGCTGTCGCGAGGCATAAGCCACCACATGTCTATACTGGATAAGGACACACCCTAATCACTGCTTACTAGCATCACTATACACAAGTTAAGCTGGGATCAAGTATAATCAATACAGGCATAGTAGTTAACCTCTCCTTCAGCTCAACAAAACAATTTTCACAACACTCATCCCATATAAATGGCTAATCCTTTCTTGTGAGCTTGGTCATTGGCAAGGCAATATGAGAGAAATTCTGAATGAATCTCTGGTAGTGACCAACAAGACCCAAAAAACTGCGTATCTCAGCAATAGTTTCTAGCATCTTCCAGTCCAATATTGCTTCTACTTTACTAGGATCTACAAAGACCCCTTCTTGTGAGATAACGTGACTTAAGAATTTTACTTCTGACAGCCAAAACTCATACTTACTCAACTTTGACGTAGAGCTGCTTGTCGCAATATCTCTAATACAATTCTCAAATGATGTTCATACTCTTCTCTACTCTTGGAGTATATCAAAATGTTGTCAATAACCACATAACAAATTGGTCCAAATATTGTCAAAAGACATGATTCATGTAGTTTATAAATACCGCAGGTGCATTGGTTAGGCCAAAGGAAATTACCAAAAACTTATAATGCCTATATCTCGTTTTGAAAGCAGTCTTCGGTATATCTTCTGCTTTCACACACAGCTGATGATAGCCCGAGCTTAGATCAATTTTTGAGAACACACACGAACCAGATAGTTGATCTAAAAGGTCATCTATTCTTGGGACAGGGTACTTATTCTTGACCTTTATCTTGTTCAATTCTTTATAATCAACACATAAACATAGACTCCCATCTTTCTTTTTGACAAATAATACTAGAGCTCCCCATGGTGACATACTGGGTCTAATAAACCCTTTTTCAAGCAAGTTTTCAATCTGCTTCTTTAACTCCGCTATTTCATTTGGGGCCATACGGTATGGGGCCTTTGATATAGAACTAGCTCCAAGCATAATCTTAATTGAGAATTGAACTTCCCTTTCTGGAGGTAATCCACTAAGATCGTCCGAAAACACCTCGGGGAATTCATTTATCATGGGTAGACTATTCAGTTTCTTCTTTCTCTCCTTGCACGGAAAAGAACACCATATACCCCCGACACCCCTACTCTAAATATTTATCAGCTTTGGCCGTTGCGAGAAAATTCAAATTGGTATTTACATCCTCAACATTTTGCGAAGCAGGATACACTATCCTCTTATTGCCACAATCAAGTAACACATTATTTGCCATTAACCAATCAAAACCCGATATGACTTCTAATTGATAGAGCGGTAGACAAATCAAATCTACAGTGGACTCAAGCCCTTCAACATTTATGACATAGTTTAGACACGCTTCAACAGTCACAGCCTTGACACCCATCGGCGTCATTACCACCAAATCAAATGGCAACTTATGCACATGCAATCCCTGGCGCTTCACACAATCATAAGCAATGAAAGAGTGACTTGCACCCCGAGTCGAATAACGCTTGTAACACATTACCATTAAGGAGGACTTTACCGTGAATTAAATCAGGGGACTTCCGGGCTTCCTCATGGGTTATGGTGAACACTCTACCTTGAGTCCTCGGTCTCTACTCCGCCTATGGCCGCTTATAATCTCTAGAAATGTGCCTCGCTTGTTTACAATTGAATTAGATTATTTGGCCCTGACAGGTTCTACCATAATACGGTTGCCACAATGGGGACATAACCACTCCACCAAGGATTTCTGAGGCTCATAGTGTCCAGATTGGTAGAGCCTTTTACCACTGCCCTTAGACGATGTGAATCCTAGACCCTTCCGATTATGGGAAGTATTACCCTTATTGGGTTCACTACGGCTACTGGTACCCTTAGTAGGATATAGATCTCTCAGATTATTCTCGGTGATTCTACATTCTTCTAGCGCTTTATTGAACTCAGTAAATTGGTGGGTGGCTAATTTCTTTCTCAATTCTCACCTCAACCCACAAATGATCATATCAGAACTCCATTCCTTATCATTCATATGCCACAGATAAGAGAAATACCTGGCCAGTAGGATGAAACGGGACAAATAGTAATCAAAGGTCTCTGTATCACCCTACTTGATTGATAGGAATTTAGTTTCCTTCTCGAGCTGCACCGACTAGGGAAAGTATTTTTCGTTGAACTACAGCTGGAACAATTCCCAAGTCAATGGCACATTTATGTTTTGTAGCGTTAGGGTGATATTCTGACACCAATGATCAGCATCCCCTTCTAAGTTATATACTATCAGGCATACCTTTACCTTCGTTGAGCACTCAAGCACCTCGAAGATTTTCTTTAGCCTGTTCAACCAATCTTCGGCTACTTGGGGATCAAACCTCCCCCTGAATACTGGAGGTAGGTGTTTGCAGAACTTTGAGACCCAATATTGCATATCTCTTTCTTCTCTAATCAGAACCCCATGTGATTCTTGGTTTGGTTCTGTGTGACGAGGTAACTTTAGTGGTCGTGCCGATCCTTCTGTAGTTTCTTTTGGTTGTGTCTCTTCTTGGGTCTCCCCCTGGGTATATTGAACCCGATCCTCATTCCTTTTAGCTCTTTCTTCTCTGAGCTCTTCTCTTAGCTAGTTTATCATATCTCTCTATTCTTTAATCAGACCCATCATTTCCCGCATAAGATCCGGTGGATTGTCATTGACCACCTCTACCTCTGGGTCTACATGTCTGATTCTCGAGCAAGCCATTATATCTTTCAATTCTACAATCATTCACTACGTCAGCATCACAGATAATGTATACACATAGTCCACAGATCTCATATATATCTATAACATCAAAAATATACATGTGTATACTCAACAACTAACAGAAGTTAGCTTCCATCCCTATGAACAAAAATAAGGGAGCTATCCTAGCAAACTCTACTCTTGCCATGAACTACAGCTTTGATACCACAAATGTAAAACCCTTGCCTTACAATCAGTAATTATGATTTGAAAATGCGTAATTAAATGAATTAGAGACCAATGGATAATCAAAAACTCATTTTAGATCCCGTATTCACGATGGGGTTTTTACAAATTCCTTTCACAATCCAATTAACCTAGTCTTATATCCAAATTTTGAATATAACTACCTTGCACAGTTAAATCACATTTATATATATCAAAGTGTACAATAAAAATCCCAGCAACCCCTGGGTTTCATATATTAATTAAGGGTTTATAGAGCACATTCGCCTATTTATAATTTCTCATTCAGGGGATTACATATATTACTTAAACATTTATATCCAATATATATATAGTAATCCCAACCAAAATTCGATAACTAACACCCAAAATTTAAACATTCCTAAGGAGTCCTAGCAGTCGTTGGTTGTCTGCTTCCCCTTGGAGCCACTTGCTCTGTCTGAAGGTTAGTCAATGGAAATAATGAGATTCCAGAGAATCCTAGTAATAACAAATCACTCATACCATATATAATCACATAGCATGCAAATAAATCATCAAGCAATACAGTAGCATGAATACAGCATCCATAAGCTGTCACATATATACATTGCCTTCATGGCATTCACATTTACAACGGTATATCAAACGTCGGGGTAGAGATGACCAGCGTCCCCCTTTACGACGACTCACGCTAACATGTGCACGCTGTAATTCATATAGCCTCATGGCTTATAATTAGCCTTTCGATTTCCATATAGCCTTAAAGCTTTCACATATGCAAAGAATTCATTTTCACACCCCACCATCAAACTCTTTCACCACTGGGGATGCACACTGTGATCACCCGAACTGTTGTTAGCTACCAGAGGACTATTAGTATGGTGATGCAACTCCACTCAAAATACACAATTCAATGACATTATAGACATACAATGCATTACATATAGTATAAGAGAAGAAGTCAATACCTTGTTCTTTCTGGGTGTGCTCTGGCACAGGCTGCTCTCGAGCAGGGAAAATATCAAATCTTATACACCAAAAATCAAGGATGATGGATTAATCTCTATTCCAAATTCTTACTTTCATAACACTTAAAGTTGGTTATCATTTGCGACCTTTAGGTGGCCACTAAAAGCCTAAACACATGCTTAAAGGGTTGGGAAAAACTTGACCAAAGACCCCCCCTTCCGGAAGTGAAAATACTGATTTTAACTGGTGTACTCGAGTGATGAGATGACTTGCACTCAAGTGAGGATGGCTCACTCATGCGAGTGCTTGTCAGAGAGCAACCACAAAGACAAAAAATGATCACTACACTCGAGTCCTGAACTCAACACTCAAGTGTAGCCTCATGCTTACCCGAGTCCTACAAAGTGAGGTACAAAAAGTGACTACCTGAGAGCAAAGGAAACCTTAAAATAGGAAGTGTAGTCAAACAACAACTCTAGCACTCGAGTGACGGCATAAGAGTTGTGAGTGCTAACACACACATTGACAAATTGGCTGTGAGTGTTACCCCGAGACGTGGGCTCATAGTGCAAAATGCACATACACTCAAGTGATACAAGGCGCACTCAAGTGAGGTCCCATATCACTCATAAGTGAGGAAATACACTCTTTCTTTTTAGTAGGGGATTGCAACTAAAAGCTGAAGGGAAAGAGAAAATATGATGCTGCACTCAAGTGAGACCCCAGTGCACTCGAGTGAGGCTCTATCAGAAGCCAAAACGCAGCAGATGAAAGAATTTTCCAAATCTTAACCAATGTATCCAATGACCCCTAGAATCAACAACCAAACCTTTTCCCACACAAATTTTCATAAGGAACCCATTAAAAACACCAAAACAACCAAATTTCCATCACAAAGACACATTCCACACTTCCAAACACATTGCAATCTAAAACCACTACATGACCAACTTTGCTTTCAATATTCCAAACCAATTATATTATCTCAATAACCCAACAAAATACCCATTCCTCCACTAAGCAACATGCAATCTATTCATTCCAAAGTCACACTAAAATCAGGGCAAAATTTACAAATTCCAAAACTTTACCAATGATCACAAAACTTAGGTCAAAATGCAACAATTTCTTACCTCTTCCTCTTTCCAAAGTTAGTTCTAGAATTCTTCTACTTTCTAATTTCTTCAAGCACTCAAATACCTTCTTCCAAAAATCTAAAACCATAGAGATGAAGCACTCATCACCATGAACAATAATAAAGAAGATGATTTGAGCCAAAGAGGTTATCATACAAGCCAAAATCTTACCTTTTCTTTTCTCTTTCTTGATTGGTTGAGAACAAAAATGGAGAATGGAGAGAAAGAATAACATGATGAAAATGGAGGGAGAGAGGAGAGAGCAAAATTTGTTGAAATGTTGACTTTGATCCCGTGTGCACACACATAAACACACATGCATATGATTCCACCCTTTATATCTCTTGACAATTAATCCTAACCATTGATCTTTGAGTTACTAATGAGTTTCTTCTTCAGTAATTGACCAATTGTTTGGTAACTTTCCTTTTTCAACACTTTGCCCTTAATTATGGCAATTCCTGCCGAATCACCACCAATCACATTTTATCATTTCATTTCACCATACCATAAGCCCTCCCTCTATTTTAACTCAATTTAGATGTTAATGCTCAATTGAACTTAAATACAGGGTTTAGACACTAATTACAATACATTTGAATCACAATTCACATCTCATTCTCCAAAAGTATTTATTTATTAATAATTACATCACTTTCGAAGTCGGTAGCCCTTAACCATATTGTAAGGCATTACAGTTAACTCCTAATCCTTTTAAAAGCTTGGCTTTCAACTCTCCTCCACAAGTTGCAACCACTTTATTTCCTCCTAATTTTGCAAGCTGCATAGAATCCAAATTACTTACAAGACATTACGTGTTGTGCACATAAAATCAAGTTGAAGTTTTACACTACAAAGCCTCAATAAAAAAGTTTCCCACTAACTTGATTATGGACATAAATTGATGTGAACATATTTACTTATTTCTTCTATCTTTTAATGTTTATATTACACAAAATAGTACCTTCATCTCCATTTATCTATTAAGTTATGAAGCAAGTATAATTCTATCCTAAGGCAAGTTGACCGAATCAACCAAAAAATTGGACGCTAGAAACTCCATCTTTATGATATAATATAAGTTCTATTTTTTTGGGCAGAAAAATAGTGTATGTATATATGATAGATACTCAATGAATTTTATTTGTACAAGTTTCATAGCTGTGAAGCATTGAACAAATGAACTATTTAAAAGAGGTCCAGCCTCTTAATTTAATGAATTATACTTTGTGTCGTTTCTTCTCTATTTCTCAGACATAGAAAGGACTCGATATTTAGTTCCAAGAAACTTACGAGAAAATGAAGAAAATATAAACCACAACTCATATAATAATTTCAAACAAAGACTTAAACTAGTGGTCAGACATCTTCAGATTTAATGAATTAAGGGAAAAATGCTTAAGGGTTCAAAAAATAGTTTGAAGAACAGGTAGTACAAGGAAAGAAGACAAAGCATAAAACTCAAAGCAATAAATATCTCTTGTCTATACACTTAAGAGAAAAAATATCTCATCGAGAAACATGAAATATGGCAGTGTAATGTGTAGATGGGAACAAACATTATGTGGCTGGTTGTCAGTTGAGTTATGTAAAATATAAAAACCTAGGCTCTGCCATATACTAGATACAATGAAAAAGTATAAATGCTAAAATGCACGCAAAAACACATTTGAGAGAAGCAAATGGTAACATATTTATGTGCTCCTGAACTGCAAATTGTTAAGTTCCTCCAACATCAACAACAACAAGGACGACCTTTCCAGAATTCATATGTCCTGCCTATTCAATACACGAGAGGAAACCTTTATTAGGTCAAGCCAATTCAATGGGAGATTAACTTAAGGCATTAAACTGATTATAAGCTACAAAAAAGTTAGTATATCATAAGAGTTCTTGAATGGATATCATGTAATATATCAGGTACTAAACTAATTAAAGTACATCATGTAACATCTTAAAAGCATGAAGATAAGCTTATATCAGTAAACCTTTTCAAGAGCAATTGAAGCAGTTAGTTCTGAAGTAAGCATGGCAACAACTTCTGGATCCTCACTAAAGCCTCCTTATCCAGATCCTCACTAAAGACTAATTTCATCCTCCTTGCTTTCTCTACTTCCTCCCATTCCTTCTCCAACAGCCACCCAAAGTTATAAAGACAACATAACCGGTAGAGAAATTAAATACATGAAGAAGGGAATACCTTTAGTGAGTGCCTTAATCAAAGCACTTTCGAAGCACAAAAGTCCCTCAAAACAAAAGTCCTTGTTTTTAGCACTTTGCGATTTTGAAAAGTGGTTTCTAACCTAGTATTTCCCAATCCTTTTAGGTTATTGTTAGTGACTTTCATAATTACCTAGAGGCCTCAAATGATAACTAACCTTGAGCATTTGAAATTAAGAATTTGGAAAAGGGAATAATGCTATGTCCTTGGTTTTGGTTTTAGGATTCAATATTTGCCCTATATGAGATCAACCGGTGCCAGAGCACAACCGAAAGGAATAAGGTAGTGATGCTTTCCCTTATACTATATGTAATACATTGTATGTATGTTTTATCATTTTTTTTGTGATGATTTCAAATGCTGTGAAGCTTGTGGATGTGAAAGTCGAAAGGCTATGTGAAAGCCGAAACGCTATGTGACAGCTGTAAAGGCTATGTGAAAGCCATAAGGCTATGTGTAAGCTGCAAGGCTATGTGTATTACAACATGTGCATTTCAGCATGAGCAGCCGTAGGGATTGACTCACGCTATCTCTACCCCTATCGTTGATATGTCGTTGTAAATATGTAAGTCGTTAAGGCAATGTGTATGCTACGAAGACCATGTCGTGAAGGCAATATGTATATTGTGACAGCTTTATGTCTGCTGTGTTCACTGCCGTTGTGCTGCTTGATGATTTACTTCCATGCTATGTGATTATATGTGGTATGAGTGATTTGTTACTACTAGGATTCTCTTGAATCTCATTCTTTCCATTGACTAACCTACAGATAGGGCAAGTGGCTCAAAGGGGAGGCAAACCACCAAGGGTGGCTAGGACTCTTGTAGGGATGTGATTTTGGTTACTGGTTGTCAAATTTTAGTTAGGATTGTTGTACATATTTTGGATGTAAATTTTTATATGATGTTATGTAATCCCCTGGTTGAGAAATTGTTGGGGCAGTAATGCCTGTAAACCCTTAAGTTATTATATGGAAACCCCGAGGTTGCCGGGAATTTTGGTTTACACTCTGATATGTATAAATGCAACTGAACTGCATGGCTTAATTATATTCAAAATGTGAGCATGAGGCCGAATCAAACATGTTTTGAAAGAAATTTTTTAGAACCATATCCTGTGGATGGTATTAGAAATAGGTCTTTTAACATCCGATGGTCTCTAATTCATCTTAATTACACATTTTTGAATTATAATTATAGTTTATAAGGTAGGGGATTACAACAGCTCTACAGTTGCACCATAGAGAAAGCGTCTTTTAATTTTCAGTACCAGCATAATTGCTGCTAACTCAACATCATGTGTGGGATAATATTTCAATTTTGGTAAGGCTTCCATTCTCTAGTTGCATAAGCCAATACATGGCTATGCTACATTAAAACACTTCCCAATCTATACCTACTGGCATTAGTAACGACAATGAAGGTCCACCGTGGATCTGGGATTATCAGTATCGATGCTTTTATTAATTTTAGTCTCAATTTTGGTTTCAGTTTAGAGTAGCTTCTCTCACAAGTATGGTCCCACAAATAATGTTGAGTTTTCTTTTTTGGTTTAACTTTGTCAAAGTCAAAGCTATTCTGGAGGAATTCAGTATGAATCTTCAGTAATATTCAGTAAGACCCAAAAAACTGAGTGTTTCAAAAGCAGTCTCTGGCCTTTTTTAGTTTAACACTACTTCCATAACATCAGTTGCCATCCACTAATCGACTCCTAGTATAGCCTCAAATTAGTGGAATAGCAGGCAAATCAATTCTGTCTCTCATTTCGTCAAAGTGCTATGGCCTCAATCAATCCTTTAAGGGAATATTTTAGGATTATAATCTTTCCATATGCTAGACTTAATAGCTACCTAATTTTCAACATCCGTTCTTGCAAGGATTCAGGTTCCTAATAATGTTATTCCTAATTCGGTGAATCATCACTAAGCCAACACAACTTTAAATAAATTTACTAGCCTAAGGACATATCGGTCCATTGGGTCTTAGGGCTTTTGGACACACAGGTCCGCTACCACATATTTGGCATATAGGATTTTATAGCCTAGGGTCTTAAACCCAACTGTTAGATTTATCATAAAATCTGGAACCTCAACTTCACAAAATTTAGAAATCACTTCCCTCAATTATACCAAATAGGTTCGCTAAGAATCATGATCGATAGCGCCTATTCTAACCTCCACGGTATTTGGGTATTATCCTTAAAACATTACTGAAGGTTTAACACTATTCACATGGTTCAAACTTCCATCATGGAACAAACCATAGTGCAGTGAATTCACATTTTGACCTAAGCATTATTTCAGCTTAGATCAAATTCAAGCCTATTATCAACCTTCAGTATCATCATATCATTTTCTCTAGGATTGACATACGACATAATCACCACGCATCATGTATCACTATATATCATTCTTACATATCTTTCTCACCATAGTATTTCTAAGGATTATCACTTAATATGGAGAAACCTCAAAATATTTACTATGCCTCGAGTTCCCAAAACCTCATCAAATAAACCTTTTTGGTAGTACTCACTACTACAGAAATGTTCCGTATTAAAATCAATACTTACATAATCACTTTATTCTTTTAAGCATTCTTCATATTGTCTAATTAAGATGATCATTAGTCATGGAGAAACCTTAAGATAATTCACTATTCCTCAAGTTTTCATGACCTTGCCAACTTAACTTCTAAGGGGGTTACCCATCTTAAGATTTCCTTGGGTTGAGCACGCTTGACTTCGGTGTACCCGTGCCAAAACACAGATACCGACTTTATTTTCTCCTGACCACTGTTACCCGTAGACTACTTATGTCTTAAATATTGTGCCAGCTGCCTTCGGTTGACTTAATATTGTGTGTGGTCTGAACTCTGGCCTTAGCCGTACCAGCTTCCTCTGGTTTCACAATATCTTTAGACCATCCTCTGTCTAGTATTGCATTACTTACACATCGGGTCTTACCACCTTATGCCTCCGCTTAGTACAATTCTCAAACACATGACATTTTGCCGGCCCAAGAACTCCATCAGGTCTTATGGCATAAGCACATACAATTTATTATCTTTGTTGAATACATATCAAGTCTACCTACATAGAACCAATCATTTGTGCCCAAAGATTACACATAATTTTACTATTATTCTGCTGCCCACTCTGAGGTTTATTTCCTTATATGAGCTTTAATAATGTCAGGATGACTTAATAGGAGTCCCACAGGAACCTTTTATAATCCCTGATTGCACCCAAAATCTGTTTTCCTCTATGCCAATTCTTAGCCCATTTCAATTCAAATCATTCTAGTCATTTCACATTCTTATGGATCAAAACTTAGCAGTTGATTCTTAGGTTACAGTTTACTTGGCCTTTTTATGTAATGGCCGAGGGAAACACCATACAAGCTGGTTTGAGAACCGTCTGAAAGCAACACCACACAGGACTCTTACCAAGCAGGAATTGTCCCCTCCTCTATACCGAGGGCCTCTGCAACACAAGTGCTTAGGGATTTATTTTGCCTTCCTAAGGACTCAAGGCCATGACCCTGCGGATAAGACATGCCTTAAGAGTCACTTGGTAACCCTTCTACTCATATCTTCCATCCCTTTTTCATATGCAGGGTCACCAAGCATGCAGCACAATAATCATATTCTCATTAAAGATCTCATATAGTGTTCAACATTCATCATTCATTTAGTACACAGTATGTATCGTGCAATCAAACACATGACCTACTAGTCTATTTCCAAAGCACTTGGTTACTTAGGCCTCACAGCCTCTTTGGGACTCCAACCAAATCTCACAGTCACATCAAACACGGGACCTAACTCACCCAGCAATCATAACAAGCACTAGGCCTCACTCGCCCATGCAATATTCATAACAAGTACAGGACCTCACTTGCCCAGGAAACAATCATAATACTATACCAATATTGATATGTTTGTGTATGCCATCTTCTGTGATATAATTAATAAATGTGGTTTTTTTCGTGGAGGGCAATTTATGTGTATTGAGGCACACTCACTTGGTTGTTGAGTAAGATCCTAACCAAGGTTTTATGGGTATTGGGGGATTGAGCCTCTAACTCATGCATACATCGTAGTATTGTTATTAATGTGTTGCATAACATGGAGCATCACATATTTAATTTTTTCATTTTATATGATTGATAGCCTATTACTATTGAGATTCTCTTGAATCTCACCCTTTCCATAAATGTGTGAAGTTTGCAGCAGCAAAAAACAATTCCAAGGGCAAAATGGTATTTACTGGCAAATGTAAGACCTCACCTTACATACCACTTATAATTGATATTAATCAGAGTCCTTGAGCGCAATTTGGTGGGCAACACAGGAATATCATAAATATACTAATCTATTGATACATTAGGCTTGATTATATTACAGGAATTCCTAACAGGGGTTTGTACATAATACTTACAGACCTCGAAATAATAAAAGGTCTTCAGATAACCAACATCTTCACTCGATCTTGACCGGAACCTTCAATTGTCGATAAACACCATTTTGCTGTCAAAGTTGACTACTGCCACTGCAAAATTTATTCATTTATGGAAAGGGTGAGATTCAAGAGAATCTCAATAGTAACATACAATCGATCATAGACAATGCAATAATAAATATGCCAAGTATCATATACAACAATATTATAATAACATATAATTCGATTCGGTTGGAAGTGTTCAGAACTAACTATTGTTGCAACCCCTACTCTTTCCGTACCTTAGCTGGGCTGAAGACCATAGACTGGGCATAGTTCGGTGTGCTTGGAGGCACTATAGTTTGGTTCGGTGTACCCATAGGTATTATGATTTGGTGAACCTGTACGCACTATAATTCGGTTTGAGGTACCCATAGGCATTATAATTCGGTGTACCCGTAGGCACTATGTGTCATATATATTATGGAAAATGGCATACACGATGTAACCCTCTTCCATAATTATATCCGAAATACATGATTAAAGTGAAATAGAGACCAATAATAAACAAAACCCGTTTAAAATCCCATCTTCTCGATAGGGTTTTCACAAATACTTTTCAAAATCTAATTGACTGGTCTCATATTCACATATCAAATATAACTACTTTGCGAAAATAAATCACATTCGTATAACTATCAGAGTGTACAATATAAATTTCCAGCAATCCCAGATTTCTTACATTAATCCAAGCTTACAAGGCACATTCGCCCTTTACAATTTTCCAAATAGGGGATTACATAAATTCTCATATCAAATACATACTCGAATATACATTCCAACCTATACAATCATATATCCAAATATACTTAATCCCAAACATGCATTGATAACCAACTATCACAAGATTACAACCTGAAGGAGTCCTTGTCGCCCTGGGATGCTTGCTCCATCCTCGATCTACCTTCCCTGTCTAAAATGGTTGGTGGGGGAGGGTGAGATTCAAGAAAATCTCAGTAGGTAAACATTACCAATATGCATGCAAGATAGATGTTTAATGCATGACATGCTTGCATAACTCATGCTCACACACAATGACAAATATGTAAGCTCAATGCTTCGGATAACATACATATAGCCATAGCATAAATTGATACATAGCTTCAAATCATTCATACATATTTCACATAATCAAGCAAAGCAATAACATGCATCAACACACTAATACAAATATTAGAACATGCAGGAGAGGTAAGTTCTCTACCCTTGTTCTTTCTACGTAAGCTCCAGCATCGCTTACTTACGATCAAGCGAATATCGAACCACGTTCAGGGTAGATATCAAACCTATAGCCAAAGCAAGGACCTATAGCCAAAGCAAGGTGGTTGTCATTTGAGTCCCTTAAGTGTCTAATAATAAGCTCAACAAAAGCTTGAAAGGATTGGGACGTACTAGGTTGGAAATCACTTTTCAAAATCACCAAGTACTAAAAATAGGGGTTGGCTACAGCCAAGAACCCTCTGGCTGCAGCCAAAAAGCACACAAAAGGTTTTTGGCTGCAGCCAAGAATTTCTAGCTGCGGCCAAAATGTGTACAGAAACTTTTACGCTGGAGCCAAGATTTTCTGCTGCAGCCAAGGCAACTTCAAAAATTCATAATTAATTCTAGAAAAATTGAAATGAGGTGATCCCAAAGTCAAATGAAAGATATTTAAGTCCTCTTCATAGGAAAAATATGGATTATTACTGGAAATCACCACACAAATACAGAATTACACACATATCCACACTGCTCCAGAATTACTTCCAGTTTTGACCTCAAATTTTGGGCAAAAATAAATCCAAGTTCACAAAACAAAATGATACAAATTATAGGTCCATTTTAAAGCTTAAGATGTGAAATTTAAGACTGGAAAGTTTCAGAATTTTTAGAGACTATTGGGTCATTCAAAACGTTCACACAAATTGACTACCCAGAATAGACTTTCAATGGCAGCATTTCCACTTTTGGCATATTTGCTTTCAATGATCCCAATTTCATACCAAACTTCATTCCCACACAAATTTTCACAAGGAATCCATTGGAAACACAAAAACAACCAAATTCACATTATATTGACATGTTTTACCGCAATCTCAACATGGTTCACAATTTCACATTTCAAACTCTAACATTGCAACTTTTCCATTTCCAATGCCAAACCAATTCCAATGATACCAAAACACAATATGGCACCATTTTTACCACAATACACAAACCAATTCTTCCAATCCAAAATTACATGAAAATCAAGGCAAAATTCAAAATTCACAAAGCTTGACCAATGATCACAAAACTTAGGTCAAAATGCTTCATATACTCACCTCTTCCTCTTTCCCAAACCAATTCCTTGATTCTCCATCTTTCCACTTTTCCTCAAGCTATTAAACACCTCCAATCAAGAATCTAAAACCATAGAGATGGAGCTCTCATCACTATGAACAACTTTTTAGAAGGTGATTAGAGCATTAGAGCACATATACAAGGCTAAAAGCTCACCTTTCCATTTCTCTTTCTTCCTCTACACTTGGGCGTCCATGGGAGGTTGGGGAGAGAGATGAGAAATGTTGAAGATGAGGAGAGGTCAGATTTTGGGAGCCCAAAACCGACCTTAATGAAGAGAGGAGAGAGGAATGAGTGTTTTGACCATTTGACCCAAGATCCAAGGGTCCACATCTTGCCATGTGTCAACCTCTTGCTCCATCAACCATGAGTTCACATAGGCACATGCACATGGGATTCCACCCTTTGATCTCAACACAAATCAATCCTAACCATTGATCTTGAAGTTACTAATGAGTTTCCTCTTTGGTAACCGATCAATCGATCGGTAACTTTATCGTTTTGCCCCTGATTATGGCAATTTACACTGAATCACCACCACATTCTTTTTCTTATTCATTTACACCATACATATGCCCTTCCCCTTATTTTTATTCAATTTAGATGTTAATCCATAATTGAACTCAAATACAGGGTTTTGGTGCTGCTCATAACACATACGAATCACATCTGAAACTCAAATCACATTGGATTCTCCAAAAGGGTTCATTTATCAATAACCACATCCACTTTTGGAGTCATTAACCCTTAATCACAATTTGGGATCTTGCTAAACCGGGGCTTAGCAATCCACTTATTTTAGGCTTATTCTCTAGCCTTAAATATCAAAATTTGGGGTATTACACACGAAGCATATAAACATTCATATAGTGTGTGGAAGATAGAGTTAGTACCTGAAATAGCCCTTTCCCGCCTAATCGTCTAACTGTCTTGATCTGGCTCGGTCAAACTGCACTATTCCAGAAATTTTGACCCAGGCTATTCTTACACAGTTTTGCATGTAGAATCCATTTTTTTACCTCAGTTTTCTCAAAATCACTACCAAATGATAGTTTTGCCCTTGACAACCCTACATAAGGTTTTAGGGGTATTTTCGTGATTTCACTTTCTAGGGCTTTTCTCACAACATGATCAACATCAACCCTACACAATTTTCCTCCTGAAAACCATGGCACCATTAGATTAATGAAATTCTAGCCCTAACCCCTAATATTTCTCATGCTAGCCGAAACTGTGCCCTAAAGAAGGGAAAATGTGCTTTTCTATTTTAGCCCGTAAAGCTTACTCATTTTTACTCCTAACCACTTATTAAACCACTTGATGTCCTTCGGTATTCCGCTGTTCCTCATGGCTAGTTCACAGACGGGTTGATTCACTTCCCTAGTGCCCCATTCTGCACATATTTTCTTTCACCATATAACCAAGACCTTATCAGTATACTATCCTTTTACCAGAACCCTTTTTCTTTGATACCAAATTTTGAAAAATCATAACTTTATTTGTAGACATCAAATTGGAGTGATTTCAAAGGCTATGAAACCATTATTGAGTCTAGTTTTAACAAAAAAATATTGCCTTTAGTCAACTGGAAGCTCATAATTTCCAGAAATTCGTTAAACCTTACCTATTCCAGATTTGGTTCCAGAAACAAGGTCTAATTTTGAAAACTCATATATCTTAGTATATAAGTCCAAAAATTACCCATTACCTATCAAATTAAAGCCTAGGATGTTTACTTTTATCCTATAAAATTTCACATTTTTTAGACATCATATGATCATCCAAAATCACATGACAATCTCACTGCCTCACCGGAAATTACTCTGGCAACACTATTCACATTCCAGTTTTCTGTATTTAATTCCGATGATCCAGAATTTATAGCCGAAGGCTATTCAAGGTGGGTCAATATTCACCATTCTATTTCATTAAATGCTACAAATAATTACAAAGCAGATTGGTGAATAAAATTTGGGGCGTTACAACATTCATAAAATTACTATTTCTTCTTATAAACAATGGGCACCTAAGAAAAGGAAAACAAAAAAAAATTTACTATTTGTATTCATTTCATTTGCAATTTGAAGAAGCTTTAGGTCAAATAACTAATACATGTAAGCATTGCGTATAAAAAATGTTAAAAAATTATTATCATTCAAAACCTAAACATGTTCAACCTTTTAAATTAGTCAATAACGCAATCACTCTGTTTTTTTCCTATCGTTCGCTTAACTTAACAAAAGGAACTCACACAGAATTTGAAGAGTCAAACCCAATCTCAAATTTAAAATACACTTGAGGGAGGTATTATTCTCACAAGGCCACCAACAAACAATCACATTCAATATTAATGTTGGCCAAGTTCTCTCTTCCTTTTTGGGTCAAATTGTTCTTAGAATGTTTCTAAATATTATTATCTGTTCATTTTTTAAAAAATTAGGGGGAAAATTGAATTTTTTATTGGTGAGAAGGATGTGATAGATTTTTATACACAAAAAGTACTAACATTCTACATATTTTGTTTCTTCCTATATTTAAGTTGTCAACACCCAAACGTTAAAATCACATATTCAAATTACCCATTTATCGTTTTGCTAATTTAGTAGACATTCTAGGATTTTTGTAATTCAAATGGTATTTTTCTATTATTTTTTCTAAGAAAAATGAATATGTAATATTCTAAATATTATCAAACTGAATTTATAATTTGAAATAGAATAAGTTAGAAAAAATAACGTGCAATAAGGTATACCAGATGTGTATCTAATAATATGACTTCAAATAAGCATTTTGTCTGCTTGTGTCTTTAGTGACACCTGTAAAGAGTTAATTAAGATAGCTTTTGTTTTCACACGAAAACTAGTCATTCCAAATAATTTTTCCAAAAAAAGAATTCCACTATTACATAATTTGTCATAAAGTGATACGGAATTGTAAATACATGGCTATTAATATTTAATGATGAAAAAGAAGCACTATCAAATGTAGTGTGCGGAGTTCGTGTAAACTAATATTTGACTGTTCATAATAAACTGTCGAGTATCATAATATTTAACATGTACTAAGAAATAACTACAAAGTTCGGGAAGAAAAAAAACTATCAAGTAATTAAACGATTCATCCTCCCACTTCTTTGCTCTGGCCCATATGCTCATTCTAAGAGCAATAGCCAAGTACTTCTTCATTATCCTCCCACTATGCGCAATTGCTCATCTTCAACTTTCAACATGCAATTATGGTTTGAAATCATCACTTCCACTCTATTTAAACTGACTCTTTTCATTTGTTTCTTCTTTTTTTCATTGACCTCCTACTTCTCCACTTCAATATGGTGACAATATGCCAAAGAACTCTTCCTAGGGCAACCTCCTCCACCTCCTCCACCAGCCTGCTTTTTCAATTGAAGGTTCTTCTTTAGATTGTGTCCTACATCGACCGCTGGATGAGGAGGCTCGCAATGTACAAGCACAATCTGAATAGGAAGCTCAACCTCCAAAGAACTCTTCCTAGGGCAACCTCCTCCGCCAGCCTGCTTTTTCAATTGAAGGTTCTTCTTTAGATTGTGTCCTACATCGACCGCTGGATGAGGAGGCTCGCAATGTACAAGCACAATCTGAATAGGAAGCTCAACCTCATTTTTTATCAAAATGAGATTGAATATCACACAATGACAGATGCTTCATCTCCTTCTTCAGACGTACAATGTTATTAAGGAAATATTTTGATTCTTTTAGTTTTGATTCTTTTTTTTTTAAATGTCATTAGTGGGGTAGAAGCTAGCCTCTACATTTAAAAAAAATACACACAATACTTGATGGTTATTAGGAAAAAAATTTTCAAATATTGTTTTCATTTTTTTTAAATGCTAAATTATAGGGAAAAAGGATATATAAATACCATTTGAATTAAGAAAACCCCAAAGGTCTATTAACCTAAGGAAAGGACAGAGAGGCGATAGGGGAGGAATATGGGTTTTTGAAGTTTGAGTGTTTTTACAAAAATGCTCCTCATGTTTTTTAAAAAAGGAAATACCCTTACTGGCTATCGGCCTCTAAGCTTCATCGGACGGCCCACCCTACTAGCCTGCCTATTGTTGGTGTAACCCCCTGCCTTAATTAACGTAATTAAGATTCGATAACGCATAATAAAAAGGGGTTTGAGACCGTCGGATAGTTCAAAACTTATTAAATTACTTACCAAGCAGTAGGACCTTACCAAAAGTTTCAAAACTTCTTTCCTATCCCGGTCTCGTTTTCGATTACCGAATATAATCACCTGTGCAGTTAACTTACATCCATACATATCAGAATTCTTAATTTAAACCCCGGCAATCCCCGGGTTCATCTATATATATACATAGAGTTTCAAAATTCTAAGTAGGGGATTACAAAACCAAGTATTCACACTATTTACATCTCAAAATGTAATACAGTAATCCCTTATCCAAAATGAATAACCAACAAAACCATACTAATGTCCCTAGGGAGTTCTAACCGCTCCGGGTCGCTCGCTTCTCCTTAGAGCCACTCACCCTGTCTGAAAGGTTAGTTCAAAGGAAAGAATGAGATTCAAAAGAATCTCAGTAGTAACTAAACATTTATACCACACATAAGCACACAACATGTAAGCAAATCATCATACAGCAGCAGCACATATCACACTCCATCCTCATCCCCTTTCTCCGCCGGGAAGGCACACCGTCCTAACCCGAACCGTTGTTAGCTACTCAGAGACTATTGGCGTGGCAGTGTATACATATAGCCTTGTAGCTCATACAGCTATCCGGCTTTCACAAATGGCCCGTCGGCCTCACAAATAGCCTTTCGGCCCACATATACACATATATCACACCTCATCCTCATCCCCTTTCTCCGCCGGGAAGGCATACGACCTTCACCCGAACCGTTGTTAGCTACTCAGGGACTATTGGATTGACGGTGCTAACACATATTCACCTAAGTCGCATCATACGAACTCATCACAAATCAATGATAATACACACATACAATGCATCACATATGGTACGAAAGAAAAGTCACTACCTGGTCCTTTCCTGACGGTCGCTGGCACCGTGGGCTCACGAGGATAGCAGATGTCAAATCCTATAATCAAAATAGGGACACTTGGTTAATTTCCTTTTCCAAGTTCTTAATTCAATAACACTCTAAGTTGGTATTCATTTGGACTCTCTGGATGGCCATTAAATGCCTATTCACATGCCTAAAGGGTTGGGATAACTATCCCCAAAGATCCCTCTTTAGAAAGCTAAACACTGATTTTTGGTCTCTTCACTCGAGCACAGAAGACCGTGCTCGAGCATGACTCCCGCTTTCACTCGAGCACACATGCGAGTGAGACGCAGGAAGTGCTTGCCCGAGAGCAACTCCCGCGACAAACCTACACTCTCACTCGAGCACAAGAGGCTGTGCTCTAGCAGAGACCCCGAGAATACTCGAGCACCACGGAAGTGAGACCCTGCGAGTAACAACCCGAGAGTGTTCCCGACTCTCCAACCACAAGCGCACTCAAGCACGGAGGGCTCACTCGAGCACGACCCTAGTGCTCGAGTGATTTCTCAATACTCGCGAGTGCTCACGCTCACCCTCAACAATCCATTCTCGAGTGAACACTTGAGACACTCACCCCCAGTGATTTCATGCACCCTCACTCGAGCACAAACATGCTCACTCGAGCACGTTCATCCTGTGCTCGAGTGAGTTCTTCCCTCACTCGAGTGATCACATCAGATACCCAAAACGCAGCAACTGATATGATTTACCAGAATTCACCAAATGAACTCCAATGGTTCTTAAACTTGTGTCAAGGCTCATTATCACTTATTTCAACACAAGGAACCCATTGGCAACCAAAAACAACTCAAATTCAACCCATTCAACACATTCTCTCTCTAACTCATCAAACCACGCAAAACCTCATTCTAACAAATTCCCTTATTTAACTTCAAATCGAATTCTAATCACTCCCAAGTGTCAAAACTGACCAAATGAACAGTGACACTCTCATCAAAATCCACCCTTCACTTAACATCATAATTAGGTCAAATTTCCAGAATTTTCATTGATTAAGCAAACACCATAACATTCACACCAAAGTTTATCATACACCTACCTCTTAAGCTTGCTGAAATCAACACCTTGATCTCACCACCTTTCAGATTTATCCAACAATCAAACACCACCAATGGAAATTCTGAAATCATAGAAGTCAAGCTCTCAACCTCCTGATCAATATTAATGAAGGGTATATAATCATATGGAGACCTCTACTTACCAAACTTAAGCTTTTCTCTTTCTCTTTCCTTAGCTTGTGCAGCGAAAATGGAAGAAGATGAGAGAGAAAAATGAGATATTGATAATCACATCATTTCCTTCTTCCCCATGCACAAACCGACTTGAGAGGGAGAGAGAGGAAGAGTTTGAAAATGTTGACTCATCCAATGGCTCTCATTTGGACACTTGTCACCATCTCATCCTTCCCACTTATGAGTGCATATAAACTCATTCACACTTGATTCCACCCCTTGATCTTCCAATCTCAACCATTGATCTTGATTACTAAGGGGTTTTTCTCATCATTAGCTAACCAGACGGTTGGTAAATTTACCATTTTACCCCTGATTAGTACAATACACATTAAATTATGAATAATTGCCTTCATTTCACATTGCACCACATATACTTCAAAAATACTTATTTATCATTAATTACATCACTTGAAGTTATTAATCCTTGATTAAAATCCAGGATATTACAGTTGGAGCTTTGGTGCCAGTGTACAAAGTTTCTTTGACAACTTCAGTAATGCGATTAACTACTTTAGTACAGAGATTAACAATTTGAGCTCCCCAAGCTATCTATGTATATACCCAAGTTGCTAATTGCTATTCTGAAGTTGTCATTGTCTATATTCAAGCTGTCAATGATGTGTGATAAGGGTATACCCCTATTAGATGTTGTTGACAACTTGATTATAGAAAATTAATAACTTAGATATAGGGATTGACAACTTGAGCTCTCCAAGTTTTCTAATTGTTATACTTAAGTTGTCAACAGCACATAATAAAGGTAGTTGCTAATTGTTATATTCAAGTTGTCATTGCCTATACTCAAGTTGTCTTCGATGCCTTAACAACTTGAGTATAGGCACTGACAACTTCGAATAGCAATTATCAATTTGGGTTTAGATATTGATAACTTAAGCTCCCCAAATGTCAATCTCTTTGTCCACCCCTCTCTGACCTAACCTATCATCCCCTTCTGGCGTCCACCTCCACCTCCCACCTCTACCGCTCACTACCTCCCCCTTCGACATCCCTTATGATCTCATCTTCTCCCTTCCTTTAGCACAAAACACAGAAAAAGACCCAACCACAACCATAAATCATATCACAAGAGAAATAGATAGAAAGAGAGAGAAGCAGAAAAGGCTTGTCAGCTTCTTCATCTTCATCTTCTGTGTACCCTAGTACTACCCTGTTGTTGTTGCAACTACCATGAGAGGTGGAGGTCTAGAACGACCCTTCTATCATGAATCAAATCTGGTACTTCTGATACAGTGGCTTCATCAATCAAATTCTGTAATGGTGGTGGGAAAACAAGCATTGTCGGAATCAGATCTAGTGCTCATTGATGGGAAGAGAGTGGTGGTAGATCAAGTCTATGAATCCTTCCCTCCTTGATGAGATAGCTAAGTTTGGTCACGGGAACATATTGTCCTCCTTTGCTCAGGTTGACAGTAGATGAGAGAGTAGAGGAGTAGGAGAATGTTAGTGGTGGTGAGGGTGACGAGAGAGTGGAAGAGGAGTGTTACATCCTATTTTTTTTAGAATTATACTTAGAGATTTTATGTGACTTAAGGTATAGAAGAAGCATATGTTATGGTTTATGAGAGATTGTAGTATAATTTTTTTTTCACATTGGTGTGTATTTTAAAATTCATATATATATAAATGAATATTAAATAAAGGGCTAAGATGCAAATCTAACAATAAATTTGTTTTGAAAGGTGCATCTAACATCATAAAGTTTCTTTAGATGCTAAAATATGCATAATGATTTAAAAAGGGTGCAAACTAGACATCATCGTTTATTTGCCCCAATGCTCGTTAAATTATTAGTTGTGTGGGTCCTAGGCTAACCAGATATACAACAACTCAAATCTGAGGAGAAAGGGGAAGGGGGGAGCAAGTTTGATGGGGACAAGTCTATGTTGAGGTAGAGGGAGGTAGGTCAATGGCTATGTAGAGAAGGCAGGTTGATGGCAGATCCAAGCCCATCTACAGTTGTCAGGAATCTGAGTGCTTTAAGCCAAATCTAAGTTAAAAGACCATTAATAAGAACCAAGTATGCTTTATTATAGTGCTCATATCTAAACAAGTTTGATGGCAATAAGGAGTGAGCAAGTCCATGGAGAGGTAGAAGGAGGCAGGGTGACGACAGATACAAGCCCATCAGTGGAGGTTGTCAGGAATCTAAGTGCTCCAAGCTAGATTTGAGTTAAAAGAATATTGGTGAGAACCAAGTATCCTACATTATAGTGCTCATATTTGAATTGAAAGACCACCCATTCACTCCCTCATTTTCCTCACCACCTACAATCAAAGGATTAATTTGATGCATGAGCCAACAAAATTGTAACCTACAAATAGCACAACTGATTCCAAGGCTTTAGAATATTCCTTGGGAATGGGAGGTGGGGGTATTGCCATAGTTGGTATCAAGCTATGAGATTTTCCCATCTCGTTCTCTCTTAAAGACATATACTCTCCAAGGCTTTCTAAGTTTTCTTTTTATAATAACCAACTACTTCTTCTATGCTTTAATGAAAGAAATCTAAGAGATCAATATGTGTGCTTGTAACATCCTGGATTTTAATTAAGGGATTATAACTTCAAATGATGTAATTAATGTCAATTAAGCATATTTGAAGTATATGTTGTGTGTTATGATATAAAGACCATTAGTGATGATTTAATGAGTATTGTACCAATCAGGGGTAAAACGGTAAATTTACCAACCGTCTGGTCGGCTACGGATGATAAAACCCCTTAGTAATCAAAATCAATGGTTGAGATTGAAAGATAAAGGGGTGGAATCAAGTGTGAATGAGTTTATATGCACTCATGAGTGGGAAGGATGAGATGGTGACAAGTGTTCAAATGAGAGCCTTTGGATGAGTCAACATATTCAAACTCTTTCTCTCTCCCTCTTAGTCGGCCAAGTGCATGGAAGGAAGGGAAGGAATGATCATCTCCTTCACCTACTCACTTCTCTCTCCATTCTCTCCATTTTCGCTGAAGTTAAACAAGAAAGAGAAAGAGAAAAGCTTAAATCTTGGTAAGTAGAGGTCTTTATATGTTTAGTTACCCTTCATTAATGTTGATCATGAGGTTGAGAGCTTGACTTCTATGATTTCAGAATTTCCATTGGTGGTGTTTGATTGAGGGATAAATCTAAAAGTTAGTGAGATCAAGGTGTTGATTTCAGCAAGTGTAAGAGGTAGGTTTTTGATGAATTGTGGTATATATGATATGGTGTTTGCTTAATCAATGAAAATTCTGGAAATTAGACCTAATTATGATGTTAAATGAGGGGTAGGTTTTGATGAGAGTGTCACTGTTCATTTGGTCAGTTTTGACATTTGAGAGTGATTAGAAATTGATTTGAAGTTGAATGAGGGGATTTGTTAGAATGGGTTTTTGAGTGGTTTGATGATTTAGAGAGAGAATGTGTTGATTGAGTTGAATTTGGGTTGTTTTTGGTTGCCAATGGGTTCCTTGTGTTGAAATAAGTGAGAATGAGTCTTGACACAAGTTTAAGAACCATTGGAGTTCATTTGGTGAAGTTTGGAAAAGTATACCAGTTGCTGCGTTCTGGTTTCTGGTGTGATTTCTCGAGTGAGAGAAGAACTCACTCGAGCATAGGATGAACGTGCTCGAGTGAGCATGTTTGTGCTCGAGTGAGGGTGCATAAATGCGCTGGGGGTGAGCGTTTCAGGTGTTCACTCGAGAGTGATTGCCAAGAGTGCGCCTGGCACTCGCGAGCATTGGGGGATCACTCGCGAGCACTGGGGTCGTGCTCGAGTGAATCTGTTGCCTGGGAGTTGGGGTGCTCTCGGGCAGACACTCGCTGCCTTGTGCTTGCGAGCACTGAGGGTCAGTGCTCGAGCACAGGCACTTGTGCTCGAGTGAAGGTGGAAGAAGATGTTAAGAGGTACTCTCGGGTTGTCACTCGCAGGCCTCACTTTTGTGGTGCTCGAGTGTGCTCGGGGTCTCTGCTCGAGCACAGCCTTGTGTGCTCGAGTGAGAGTGTGAAAATGTAGTGAAGTTTGCTCTCGGGCAAGCACTCGCGGGAGGTCACTCGCATGTGTGCTCGAGTGAGAGCGAGAGTCATGCTCGAGCACAGCCCCTTGTGCTCGAGTGAGGGGACCCAGAAATTAGTGTTTAGCTTTCTAAAGAAGGATCTTTAGGGATAGTTATCCCAACCCTTTAGGCATATGAATAGGCACTTAATGGCCATCTAAAGAGTCTAAATGAATACCAACTTAGAGTGTTATTGAAGTAAGAACTTGGAAAAGGAAATTAACCAAATGTCCCTATTTTGATTATAGGATTTGATATCTGCTATCCTCGTGAGCCCACTGTGCCCAGAGACATCAGGAAGGGATCAGGTAGTGACTTTTCTTTCGTACCATTTATGATGCATTGTATGTGTGTATGATCAGTGATTTGTGATGAATTCGGATATTTCGACTGATGCGGATATGTGTAGCACCGTCAGTCCAATAGTCCCTGAGTAGCTAACAACGGTTCGGGTGAAGACTGTGTGTCTTCCCGGCGGAGAAAGGGGATGAGGATGAGGTGTGATATATGTGATTTGTGAGCCGAAAGGCTGATTTGTGAGCCGAAAGGCGGATTTGTGAGCCGAAAGGCTGATTTGTGAGCCGAAAGGCTATTTGTGAGGCCGACGGGCCATTTGTGAAGCCGGATAGCTTATGAGCTATAAGGCTATATGTATGCACTGCCACGCCAATAGTCCCTGAGTAGCTAACAACGGTTCGGGTGAAGACTGTGTGTCTTCCCGGCGGAGAAAGGGGATGAGGGTGGAGTGTGATATGTGTTGCTGCTGCGGTACATTGATTGCTTACATGCTATGTGCTTGTATGTGGTATAATTGCTTAGTTACTACTGGGATTCTTTTGAATCTCATTCTTTCCTTTGAACTAACCTTTCAGACAGGGCGACTGGCTCCAAGGAAAAGCGTGTGACCCGGAGCGGGTAGAGCTTCCTAGGGACATTAGTATGGCTTTTGTTGGTTAGACTGTTGGATAGGGATTACTGTATATGGTTGGGTTGTAAATAGTTTAAATACTTTAACCTGTAATCCCTTTTGCAGAACTTGGAACTATATATATATGTAGTTGAACCCGGGGTTTGCCGGGATTTTGGTTATACACTCTGTCATACGTAAATGTAGTTAAACTGCACAGGTGATTATATTCGATAATCGAACTTGAGACCGAAAGAGGAATGAAGTTTTGAAAATTTCATAACGTCCCTACTATTAAAGGGAATTTCAAATGAGTTTTAAACTAATCAACGGTCTCTAATCTAATTTAATTACCAAACATCGAATTATAATTACGTGATTAAAGGCAGGGTGTTACAGTGCTTGCAAAGCTTGGAACCAGGCGTCACTGAACAAGGAGGAGACTCTGGGATTTTCATTGAACACAAGTGATTGTCATAATTAGGACTTGAAGTGGGCGGAGATGGGGTAGATAACGCTAGTAGTTTTATCGATAGTGCCAAATAAAATAGGAAAGGGGTTTCTCCACCAACTTCCCTCTCCACTTAATATCTCAACCATTGGATCATATTTTAATAGGTGAGATTTAATGCTATGTAACAATATTACAATTGTAGATTTTAATTATATTTAATATTTTAATACTATTTAATACATATCATTAAATCTCACATATTAAAACACGATCCAATGGTTGAGACATTAAGAGAAGAAGAACTGGAGAGAAGGGTTAGTAGAGAAACCTAGGATTTCATTGCATCTAGTAAGAAAATTTTGAGCTAGACAATAGCATGGGACCCACAACATTAAAAAGCAATAGACACTTGGAGTAAATAAATGGTTGTGTTGTTTTTAGGCCCTTTTAGACTCATTATGTACATTTTTGCACCATAAGAAACTTTTGACGGCAAATGCACTGTTGAACAAACTTTATTGATAAATTTGCACCTTTGCCCTTGAATAAAATACCTTATTGGAATGAGTACTTTTGATATGTGTGTGTGCATCATTTAGTAGTGAATTAAATTATGTTGAGTAAATTAAATAACAATTGGAAAACTTTTAAGATCACTTTTTGAAAGATTGAGATTTGTTATGGAGTTATGATTATATTATTCATATCCAATCATATTTAATATTTGAATATATTTTAAAATAAGTACAATTAACATTCTATTAAATAAATATAATAAAATTTAAATGAAGGACTATATCTCATAATATCTTAGTAGGAAACATAAACCTAAATGTATTTCTCTTGGCCTTCTCACTTGCATGTACGAATGCCATTTATCTTTCTTGAACTTTTGACTTGTCCTAATAAAACATCTCTTTTTCGATCTACACACACAAAATATATATGCAATGGATGATTGTGCAGAATCCTACACACACACACACCTATATGTATATTTAAAGGTGAATAAAGAGAAAATAAGGTACGATTAAAAACTCATCACAAGAATCTAATTAAATCTTAGAACATCTCAAATTTCTTTTAATTATATTGAATTTAGTTTTATATCTCCTAAGAAGATATTATTATTGTTGTTGTTGTTGTTGTTGTTGTTGTTCATAAGAATTGATAATAATAAGATGATATTAAGGAATGTTTGCTCAAACCGGAGGTAGTCTCAATAAAGTGATAGTTGCATATTGGTTAACCATTGGACAAAGTGAAACTTGGTCAGCTTGTTCAGGACAACAAACTAGTCTCTTTCAATGGCTGGATTGTCTATTTGTTTTTTGATGTGGGAGTTATTAAGCATGAATCAAACACAATGGTTTGGAATGTTGAGGCCAGAACCCTAAGTAAAGGTCAGTTTACATATTTGCTTACCATTGGATAGAGCTACAATTTGGGTCATAGGTGTGGGACATTCAATTCGATAAATTCAATAGTGGGATCAATGATTTGACACCTATAGCCCATAGAAATAGGTTTGAGCATGAGATAGTATATTTGGACTCGTTTTGGTGAGTCTGGTAAAAAACTCTCCCTTAGAGCTTTTTATTTATTGGATTGGTTGCTTGACTATTTAGGAGCCAAAAGAGAATAGGTAACTCAGGGTTTTTATATGTGTGCAAACGATGGTTGGTGTCATTAGTTATATAAATAAAAATATATGAAGTTATATCCGTTGATGGGTATGATGCAATATATAAATTGTTGAGATTATGGAGTGGTAAAATGATATAGTTGTGTGATTACCTGATATACATGAATCCTTTTTAAGCATGCTTGTATGATAGAGTGTTTTGGTGAAATCTTATAGTGGTTTATTCCTTTTAAGCATGCTTGTAATGTATTTTGACAATTCAATGGAGTACTTTAATTCTTTTCAGCATGTGTAGGTACATCGTTTATTATGCATGCATTATAGGCATTGGAGACGGGTAAGGATGTTAGATCCCAAGTTTTGATGATAACAATAATTCAATTATGTGTAAGATATGCTTTCAGAAGATTTAGAAAAGATTCCAAGTTACCAAATGCATGTTTTGAGTTTGCTGATATCTGCTGTGATAATGCACTTGAGTGCTCGAGCATGAATCTGCACTCGAGCACAAATCTCTTCTGTACTCGAGCAGGTGTGAGAGAAAGCCAGGAAGTGAGTACCCGAGAGGCTTTCTCCCTTTGTATTCAATGGATCACTCGAAGCACAAGTATACACTCGAGCAGAGAAGTCATTCTCACTCGAGCACGTATGCGAGTGAGGGCATGCGAGTGCTTGGCCGAGAGCAAGTAATGGGATGCTTCCTCCATTCACTCGAGAAGAGGCATGCGAGTGCTTGCCCGAGAGCAAGTTATAGCATGCTTCCATCTTTCACTCGAGAAAGGCACTGCGAGTACTTGGCCGAGAGCAAAAGTGATGGCATGCTTCCATCTTTCACTCGAGAAAGGCACTGCGAGTACTTGGCCGAGAGCAAAAGTGATGGCATGCTTCCTATATTCACTCGAGCAAGAGACGCGAGCACTTGGCCGAGAGTCTTGAATTTCAGAAATGTGCAAGTGTGCTCGAGCACACCCATCCATGCTTGGAGTGACACGTCCATGCTTGCGAGTAATATTTCCATCCCTCTCAAGATCAGTTGCGAGTGCCTGTTCAAGAGAGCATATTCCCTGAGAATATGCTTCTCACTCGAGCAGAGGTAAGTGTGCTCGAGTGAGGGCCAAAATCACTCGCGAGTGAAAATTCTATCCCTCTGAAATTCTGATGCGAGTGATGGTTTAGAGAGCATATTCCCTAAGAATATGCTTCTCACTCGAGCAGAGGTAAGTGTGCTCGAGTGAGGGTCCATATCACCCGCGAGTGCAAATTCTCACTCTTGTCAAAATGGTATGCGAGTGATAACCCAAGAAGACACTCCCAGTGTAAAATGCCAAGATCACTCGAGCAGAGATATTGTGCTCGAGTGAGACCTCTCTTCACTCGCGAGTGAAGATCTTTTCTCTCTGATATTCCATGCAAGCACAACCCGATAACAGAGGTATATGAAGAAAAATAGGAGATCACTCGAGGTGAGCCTTTCATGCTCGAAGTGATGCCCTGTTGACCACAGAATATGATAAGTCTCATAACGTTCATTACGAATATGGTTTATTGTTATTAATTCATATCATCATTACTTATTATTCTTATCTAACATTGTTTTGATTATTTTAAAAGTATAATACAGGAAGATGAACTTTTCAAATTTGTTGTTATAGAGAAAAGTCAAACATTGGCAGACAGCATAATTACAGACACGTTCGCACCAACCACATTCAGATTATTTAAACATGCGCGTGTTCTTCTACAGTTGCAAATGTCCAGCTCCTCCAATGATGATTTCTCAAACGGGCAAAAACTGAAGCAACTATATATACAGAGATTCAAGGATAATCAAAAAGCAACGAAGCACAAGAATTCACAAGCTTATACCAATTCTCTGCTATTCATCTGTTTTCTCTGTATACACTTTGATCTTCAGTGTTTATTCATTTGCTCTATAAGAGAGTCCTCATACAAACTCAAAATTCTGTGTTTATGTGATCTCAAGGTATTGGGACCTTGAGAGGGTAGTTATTCCTTACGAGAGAAGCAGTTGAGAGAATTCCTTATATTATCTTCCACTCATGAGTCTTGTAAACATAAGCAAGTGAGAAGGTTCATAGGTTGTTTCTCTGCACATAAGACTTGTCGTAAGGGGGAGAGAAGTTTCTTGTTGAGAGAATATTTCTGCTCATAGTCCATTCAAGGACGATTGTTGTTTTGTGGCGTTCTAAGAGCCCATTGAATCTTGGAAGTATAGTGAAAAGCTCAGTAGGTCTTGATCTCTGAGGACTGGACGTAGGCATTGTTGTTAAGCCGAACCAGTATAAATCTCTGTGTTTAAATCTTCTCTACTCTACTCTATTTACATATTATCATCTCAAACGAAAAATTTATAACATCACCCAATTCACCCCCCTCTTGGGTGAAGCTTGCCTCTTTCATTTGGTATCAGAGACTCGTCTTCTCCGAAGAGCCTAACAGCTTGAGAAGGATCCTATCAATGGCAACAATGGGTGAAAATATCCTTCCAGATGGTGCTTCAATCACTAGACCTCCTGGATTTGCTGGAGAACATTTTTCGTTCTGGAAAGCCAAATTCAGAGTGTTCGTGATGGCCAACGAGTATGGGTTATGGAATGTTATACAAGATGGTGACTATGTTCCAGTGAAGAAAATCGAAGATAGAGCAGTCAAAAAGACTCCAGATGAGTTTGACGAAAATGACAAGAGGTTAGTAACGTTAAATAGCAAAGCCATTTTAATGATACAGAGTGCTCTTAGTCAAAAAGAATATTTTCGTATATGTACTCTACCTACTGCCAAAGATATGTGGGATGCCCTTGAAATTGCTCACGAAGGTACATCTGGAATCAAAGAGAATAGGATCAATACTTTAATTACAGAGTATGATTTATTTCGTATGAAATCTGGAGAGAGTATATCAGAATTTGAACTAAGGTATACTCATCTTGTTAATCAATTATCTGCTCTTGGAAAGTCGTTTGATCAAAATTCCCAGGTAAGAAAGATTCTTAATATTCTTACGAAAGAATGGGAAGCAAAGGTGACAGCCATCGAAGAAGCCAAAGGAGAGTCTATGAGATCCGTAGCTGCTCTCTTTGGAAGTCTTTCTGAATATGAAGGTAAGTTGAAATTCAAGAAGGAACTTCCGAAAATGAAAATGTTCCTAGTGATGATGAAATGGGAATGATCGTGAGAAAGTTCAAGAAATTCTACAGAAGAGGACAAAGGAATTTCAAGAATTATCAAGGTGGACCAAGCAAGAAAGAAAACAAGGAACACCAAATAGTATGCTATGAATGTGGAAAACCAGGACACATCAAATCTGAATGCTTCAAAAACAAAGACAAAAAGAAACAGAAAAAGAAAGCATATATATCATCTATTTGGGGTGATAGTTCGTCAGACGAAGAAAATGACAATGACGAAGTAGCCAATCTATGCTTGGTAGCTAAGGAAGAAGAATCAGACTCTGAGGTAAGTGACTCTGAACCCTCTTATAATGAATTATTATCTGAATATAATGCATTGCATACAGAGTTCATTAAAGTTGCTAAAGAAATGGTTAGTTATAAGAAGAAAGTAAAAGAATTAGAAAGTAATGTCATATCATCATATGAAATGTGTAAAGAGAAAGATAAGAAAATAGAGGACTTAACAAAGATTGTTGAAAAATTTACTAAAGGAAGTGAAACTCTCAAGGTTATCTTAAGCTCTCAGAAAGTTTCTTTTGATAAAACTGGAATTGGATATAATGCTGTGCATGATAAGAATAAGAAGAATAGTAGAAACTATCTTAATTATTTCAGGAATTCTGTGCATATATCAAATCCATTTGTATCATGCAATTTTTGTAATAGAAAAGGACATTATACTTCATCGTGTTATTTCAAAAAGGGAAAGGTCGGTGGAACATATAAATGGGTTCCGAAAGGGACACATATTCCAAATACTAACCACAAAGGACCCAAGAAAGTGTGGGTACCTAAAACTTGATCATCTTATTCTAGGTATGTCTCAAAGCATCTCGAGCGAACAAATGGTATATTGATAGTGGATGTTCGAGACACATGACTGGTGACAAAAATAAGTTCACCATGTTTGAACCTAGAGAAGGAGGAAAGGTGACTTTTGGAGGAAATCAATCCGGACGTATTGCTGGAATTGGAGAAGTGGGAAGAACAGATGGCTTTCAAATCAACGGAGTATATTATGTTGAAGGTTTATGCCACAATCTCTTAAGCGTAAGCCAAAGCACTGACAAAGATAACTGGGTGATTTTCGATTCAAAAGAATGCTTGATAGTAAGTAAGAAAGATCTACTTCTAAACAAAGAAACTATCAAGGCAAAAATCCGAGCTCAAAGGGACGGTAATTGTTATACAATTGATTTAAATTCAAACTCTTCTGAAAACTGTTTTCTTAGTCGATCAGAGGAAAGTTGGTTATGGCATAAGCGTTTGGCTCATGTCAATATGAATCAACTTGACAAATTGATCAGAAAAGATTTAGTTGTTGGCCTTCCCAAACTTAAATTCAAAGATAACATGATTTGTGATGCATGTCAAAAAGGCAAACAAACTAAATCTTCTTTTAAAACAAAATATGAAATTTCTACTTCAAAACCTTTACAATTACTTCATATGGATTTGGTAGGACCTGCAAGAGTAAAAAGTTTTGGAGGAAATTTATATACGTTAGTAATTGTAGATGATTTTACAAGATTTGCTTGGACTATATTCATTGCCTCAAAAGATGAAACTTTTGCTGAATTTATTATGTTTGCCAAAAAGGTTCAAAATGAGAAAGGTATTTCTATTGTCTCTATTAGAACAGATCATGGAGGAGAATTTGATAACCAATTGTTTGAAGAGTACTGCAACAACGAGGGGATAGATCACAACTTCTCAGCTCCTAGAACACCTCAACAAAATGGAGTAGTGGAAAGGAAGAACAGAGTGCTTACAGAAATGGCAAGAGCTTTACTTAATGAAAAAGAAATGTCACAAGTGTTCTGGGCAGATGCAATGAGTACTGCATGCTATATCTCAAACAGAGCATATATTCGCAAATCTCTTGGAAAGACACCATATGAACTCTACAAAGGAAGAAAGCCAAATATTGCTCATCTTCATATCTTCGGGTGTAAGTGTTTCATTCACAACAATGGTAAGGAAAATTTAGGAAAATTTGATTCAAAGTCTGATGAAGGTATTTTTCTAGGATATTCTAATAGAAGTAAAGCTTATAGAGTTTTCAATAAAAGAACATGTACTATTGAAGAATCTATTCATGTTGTGTTTGATGAAATTGAATCTCAGACAAAACTTAATGATGAAGAAGAAATGGATTCAATCAAGAAAAACAAATCTATTTCAAAGCAGGATGATTTTGAAACAAATGATTTTCAAAATTTAGAAGATGTTGATGATCATGATCAACCTAAAGCATGGAGACATATGAAGGATCATCCAATTGATCAAGTTATAGGAGATATTCATGAAGGTGTCAAAACCAGAAATAGAATCCTCAATGAGGTAACATTTTCTGCTTTTATTTCTGAGATTGAACCTTCTAATATAGATGAAGCTTTATCTGACAATGATTGGGTGATTGCTATGCAAGAAGAACTAAATCAATTTCAAAGAAATCAAGTTTGGGATTTGGTTCCTCGACCTAAAGACCATACGGTTATAGGGACCAAATGGGTTTTCAAAAACAAACTTGATGAATCTGCAATCATTGTGAGAAATAAAGCAAGATTGGTTGCCAAAGGCTATAATCAAGAAGAAGGTATTGATTATGAGGAAACATATGCTCCAGTAGCAAGATTGGAAGCAATACGAGTACTCTTAGCCTTTGCTTGCATCAAAAGTTTTAAACTTTATCAAATGGATGTAAAAAGCGCTTTTCTAAATGGTTATATTATGGAGGAAGTTTATGTCGAACAACCTCCTGGTTTTGAAGATGAAACAAAACCTGATTATGTCTTCAAACTTAAGAAAGCATTATATGGTTTGAAACAAGCACCCAGAGCTTGGTATGAAAGACTAAGCAAATTTCTTCTTGATCAAGGTTTTGTCAGAGGGAAAGTTGATACAACTTTATTCATCAAACATAACAAAAATGATATTCTAATAGTTCAAATTTATGTTGATGATATTATTTTCGGTGCCACTAACGAATCTATGTGTCAAGATTTCTCTAAGATTATGCAGGGAGAATTTGAAATGTCTATGATGGGAGAATTGAACTTCTTCCTTGGACTTCAGATCAAACAAAAGAAGAATGGAATATTTATATCTCAGACAAAATATTTGAAAGAGTTGTTAAAGAAATATGGACTAGATAATGCTAACGGAGCTGATACTCCAATGAGTTCTACAACATTGCTGGATGCTGATGTAAAGGGACCTAGCTTCAACATCACAAAGTATAGAGGAATGATTGGTTCATTACTCTATCTTACAGCAAGCAGGCCAGATATTCAGTTCAGCGTAGGAATGTGTGCAAGGTATCAATCCAATCCTAAAGTATCTCATGCAGAGACAGTAAAAAGAATTTTCAAATATCTAGGAGATACTTCAGAGCTTGGACTTTGGTATCCAAAGAGAGGGAACGAGTACTTAATGGCTTATTCAGATTCAGATCACGGTGGATATAAAACTGACAGAAAGAGTACTAGTGGACAATGTCAATTTCTCGGAGGTTCTCTAGTGTCATGGTTCAGCAAGAAGCAGAACACAGTCTCATTATCTTCGACTGAAGCTGAATATATAGCTGTGGCAAGTTGTTGTTCTCAAGTGCTGTGGTTAAAACAACAACTTCAAGATTTGGGAATTTATTTAAAAGAAATCCCAATCTATTGTGATAATACTAGCACGATAAGCTTGGCAAAGAATCCTGTACAACATTCAAGAACCAAGCATATAGACATTCGACATCATTTCATTCGAGATCATGTTCAAAAGAAAGATGTCAAAGTGGAATTCATACCAACTCATCTTCAACTTGCGGATATTTTCACAAAACCAATTGCAAAAGAGCAATTTCTCTATATTCGAAGAGAATTGGGAATGGTTAATCCCAATGAGTTGTAAGATTCCTTGTTGAAAAGCTTAATTAAATGTTTGTTTTGATGATAACCATATTAACTTTGGCATCGGAGTGGCCAAAATTTGTTTTTGCAGGAGTCTCACTCGAAGCACAGGAGGTGCTGCTCGAGTGAGGAGCTGTGTCACTCGAAGCACAAAAAGCTCTGCTCGAGCACAGCACTATTTTTGATACTCTGCTTCCTAACATGGAAAACAGAGGTTAACAGAGGAGTTATTAATACCAAGGGAATATATCATAAACTACAGTGAAAATTGAGCTCACTCGCGAGTGAGGAATTTTCACTCGAAGCATGGTATGAACATGCTTGAAGTGAGGAATGCCTACTCGAGTGAGGAAGAAGAATTTATTTGCAAAAATGATCAAACTCATGGTTACTCAAATGATCTTGGAGGATTTGAGTACAAAGGTGCAAAAATATGTCAGGGAATCAACAATCCAGGTACGTTCTACTTGTTTCTTTATTTTTCCAGAACATCACTCGAGCACAGATAGAACACTCGCAAGCACAGTATGAACATCACTCGAGCACTAGGGATCATGCTCGAGCACTGTCACTTATATCAATTACTGGGGAGCTCAGAACGTCGCACTTCCTCCTCTCACTCGAAGTGCTCTCTCACTCGAAAGTCACAACCTTTCATCTTCAACCGCTCTCTCATCATTTAATCACATCCTTCTGCTTCAAATCGATGTTACAACCTCTCAATCTTCTATAAGAGGTGATTCTTGTTTTCTGCATTCTTCACTTGTGCCCTAATTTCCTCTTCGTGTGTCTATATTTTTTTTCAAAAACAAGATTTCTTGTTTCTCTTCCATTTTTCAAATGGCAAGAACAAAGTTACCTTCTGTTCCTCAAAAATCTCATTCTCCTTCTTCCACTCACTCTGCTGCCAGTGAATCTGCAACCCCTGAACTTACTCCTCCATCTCCCAAAAACTCTCCCTCACCTTCACCGCCTCCAAAGCCTAAGACCAAAAAGAGAACCCCTGCTAAGAAACATCACCCAAAGCCTCAAGTTTCCAAGAAAGACCAACCACCTCCAAAGAAATCAAAAGGTGTGGTCTTCAAGGAACCCATAATCACTCGGTCTCAATCCAAAGAGGTACAAGGAAAGGGAAAGAAGAAGGATTTAGAGCAATCCCAATCATCCTCTTCTTCTGGGGATATTCTCAGTAATCAACTCAGGGAAGCAATAGAAAAATCCAAATTGGACAAGATAGTTGGGAAGATCACATCTCAGGCTGGTGTCTCAAGTTCACATCAAGTTAAGCACCCAAGTGCTTCTGCTTCAGGAGCACCTTCTGCCTCTCAAGCACCAGTGGATGACCAACTCACTAGTCCTCCTGAGGGATTCAATGTGACAGAGCTTAAGGCTTTACCACAGAAGGTATATGATGATGAATTTAAGCATAGACATTTCTGCCCTGTAGTATATGTTGATTTGGATTATCTGAAAGAGAATTGTCATTTGGACTTATACCCTTATCTTCAATACTATGCTCCTTGGTTAGAAATTCATTTGCCATATTCCCCCACTGTTGTAAAGACATTTTATTCCAACATGAAAACTCATAATATCATGTCTAGATCCGGGGATTTGATTGAAGAAGCTGTGTCTACAACCATTAGAGGGAAATTCATTATGATTTCTGCCAAAATCATAAATGATTTACTTGGTTATGTGGCACCTCCTACTGACCCACCTTCATTTTCTGTCAATGAAACCTTTAACATTTTGAGACCAAAAGATCCAATTGGCCCCCTCACTTTCAAGCCTATTGATATGCCTGATAAACACAGAGTCCTTCATTACATTTATTCCCGGAGCATAGTTAATAAATCCAGAAACTTTACTCACTTTGCACAAAGGGATTACTATCTATTGGCTTCATTGGTTGCTGGGCAACAAAGGAATGTAGGGGAGATCATTTTTAGTGAGATGAGAAGGTTTCGTTTTTCTTCAACAAGATCCACAACCATACCTTACCCTCAACTAGTTTCCTTTATTTTGATGAAAAACAAAATCTGGTATTTGGAAGGAAAAGAAAGGGTTCTCATCTCAAGGTTTGGAAAGACTCAATTAACTCACATGGGTATCAATCTTCCAGTGAGTCGGACCAAAGCCACATCAAAGAGGGAAGCCACTCCATCTAGAGGAGATGAGGCACAATCATCTGCACAAGGCCCTATTCCCCCTCCTTCATTTCTCAATGCCTCTCTGTCCAATCATCTGTCTGAGGTAATTAATCAAGCTGTATCAAGTTTGAAGAAGGAGTTAGTGACTGAGTATGAGAAGCTTGTGGAGAAGATGGAAACACAAGTCATTAAATTGGTAGACCAGGCCAATCTTAATTTTGAACTGATGTTCAAAACACAAGATGAGATGTCACAGAGGATCACTAATATGGAGACCTTCTTGCATTCACATTTTCCCTCCTCATCTTCCGGGGTGCCTCCAGAGACCACTCATACCTCACCCCCTCATCCACAGACTCATGTGCTTTTCACTGATCCTGAGTCTAATGTAGATGTTACATTTGTCCCTCAACCACCATCTCCTGACCAGCCCATTGACCCTCTCTCTGCAATGATATCTTTTGTTCCACCTCCAGAACCCCCTCCTGATGTTGACAAAACGGGGGAGAAGGATGTGTGATGTTTTCTGAGCTGTAGGGTGTATATGGGTGTATGGGTAGATTTCTGTAATGGATAGGAATTGAAATGTATGTCATTTTGGGTTTCAAGTTATTATGTTATGAAATGTTGTTCAAGTTTTTCTTTCAATAATGTTTCAAGTTATTAAGTTTACTATACTTACCTTGGCTGTTAAAGTGTCCAGAGGAACCATTGCAGGAAAAATTGAATTTGAAACTTAAACTTGATATGCATTTGGAAACATTGAAGAAATTTCAAAAATTTTCAATCACAATCAATTTCTAATAAATCTTCATCACAAAGAGTTTTGTCATCATCAAAAAGGGGGAGAATGTTAGATCCCAAGTTTTGATGATAACAATAATTCAATTATGTGTAAGATATGCTTTCAGAAGATTTAGAAAAGATTCCAAGTTACCAAATGCATGTTTTGAGTTTGCTGATATCTGCTGTGATAATGCACTTGAGTGCTCGAGCATGAATCTGCACTCGAGCACAAATCTCTTCTGTACTCGAGCAGGTGTGAGAGAAAGCCAGGAAGTGAGTACCCGAGAGGCTTTCTCCCTTTGTATTCAATGGATCACTCGAAGCACAAGTATACACTCGAGCAGAGAAGTCATTCTCACTCGAGCACGTATGCGAGTGAGGGCATGCGAGTGCTTGGCCGAGAGCAAGTAATGGGATGCTTCCTCCATTCACTCGAGAAGAGGCATGCGAGTGCTTGCCCGAGAGCAAGTTATAGCATGCTTCCATCTTTCACTCGAGAAAGGCACTGCGAGTACTTGGCCGAGAGCAAAAGTGATGGCATGCTTCCATCTTTCACTCGAGAAAGGCACTGCGAGTACTTGGCCGAGAGCAAAAGTGATGGCATGCTTCCTATATTCACTCGAGCAAGAGACGCGAGCACTTGGCCGAGAGTCTTGAATTTCAGAAATGTGCAAGTGTGCTCGAGCACACCCATCCATGCTTGGAGTGACACGTCCATGCTTGCGAGTAATATTTCCATCCCTCTCAAGATCAGTTGCGAGTGCCTGTTCAAGAGAGCATATTCCCTGAGAATATGCTTCTCACTCGAGCAGAGGTAAGTGTGCTCGAGTGAGGGCCAAAATCACTCGCGAGTGAAAATTCTATCCCTCTGAAATTCTGATGCGAGTGATGGTTTAGAGAGCATATTCCCTAAGAATATGCTTCTCACTCGAGCAGAGGTAAGTGTGCTCGAGTGAGGGTCCATATCACCCGCGAGTGCAAATTCTCACTCTTGTCAAAATGGTATGCGAGTGATAACCCAAGAAGACACTCCCAGTGTAAAATGCCAAGATCACTCGAGCAGAGATATTGTGCTCGAGTGAGACCTCTCTTCACTCGCGAGTGAAGATCTTTTCTCTCTGATATTCCATGCAAGCACAACCCGATAACAGAGGTATATGAAGAAAAATAGGAGATCACTCGAGGTGAGCCTTTCATGCTCGAAGTGATGCCCTGTTGACCACAGAATATGATAAGTCTCATAACGTTCATTACGAATATGGTTTATTGTTATTAATTCATATCATCATTACTTATTATTCTTATCTAACATTGTTTTGATTATTTTAAAAGTATAATACAGGAAGATGAACTTTTCAAATTTGTTGTTATAGAGAAAAGTCAAACATTGGCAGACAGCATAATTACAGACACGTTCGCACCAACCACATTCAGATTATTTAAACATGCGCGTGTTCTTCTACAGTTGCAAATGTCCAGCTCCTCCAATGATGATTTCTCAAACGGGCAAAAACTGAAGCAACTATATATACAGAGATTCAAGGATAATCAAAAAGCAACGAAGCACAAGAATTCACAAGCTTATACCAATTCTCTGCTATTCATCTGTTTTCTCTGTATACACTTTGATCTTCAGTGTTTATTCATTTGCTCTATAAGAGAGTCCTCATACAAACTCAAAATTCTGTGTTTATGTGATCTCAAGGTATTGGGACCTTGAGAGGGTAGTTATTCCTTACGAGAGAAGCAGTTGAGAGAATTCCTTATATTATCTTCCACTCATGAGTCTTGTAAACATAAGCAAGTGAGAAGGTTCATAGGTTGTTTCTCTGCACATAAGACTTGTCGTAAGGGGGAGAGAAGTTTCTTGTTGAGAGAATATTTCTGCTCATAGTCCATTCAAGGACGATTGTTGTTTTGTGGCGTTCTAAGAGCCCATTGAATCTTGGAAGTATAGTGAAAAGCTCAGTAGGTCTTGATCTCTGAGGACTGGACGTAGGCATTGTTGTTAAGCCGAACCAGTATAAATCTCTGTGTTTAAATCTTCTCTACTCTACTCTATTTACATATTATCATCTCAAACGAAAAATTTATAACATCACCCAATTCACCCCCCTCTTGGGTGAAGCTTGCCTCTTTCAAAGGAGATGATATTGATGTGGATATTATATGATACAGTGATTATGTGGCTTGCCTCCACTCTACCACAATGGTTGGCCTCTTGTAGGGCCTTGTTCTGTGAGAACAAGGAATGATAACTTGTAGGGGGCCCTTCCTTAGTATTTACCCTAGCCAAGTTTGTAGAAGGGGAATGTGGGACACTAACACAGCTTGAGTTAGGCTTTTTAAGGAGGGGAGCCATAATCTAGGTATTAAGCTCTGTACCTTTGGCATGGTACATCTCAAGCACTGGAGTAGCTTGGTTGATCTAGTGTGTGGATTAGACCATAGATAAGCCTATGGCTCCAAGTCAGTGGAATAAGGTTGGATAAAGCAATAAGGGAAGCTGCATGCATTGCATATTCACTTATCTTTCATATATATGATGACTTATAATAATATTAATGCGAATGATTGTAACACCATACTTTCAAACCCCTTTATTACATTCACAGAAGCGTTTCTATTCAATTTGTTAGGGGTTCATTTCTGAATTCTGGCTGTTGAGTCGTTATTCTTACCAAGTATCAGAGTTGTTCTAATTTTGGTTCTTATTCTTAATTTCAATGATTTAGTGAATCAGTGCTTTCAACGATCCCCGTTACCGTTCAATTCTACTATGAGTATTCATACTTATATTCGAGTAGTGCAAATAATTTACAAATAGTAAATTAATACACTTGTATAATTTAATACGCTACATTATTCGATTCTTCCACATTCTTCCTTCTAGTTCATCATCAAGCATTCTCTTCTTCCAAGTTCCCAAACCTATATGGTTGGTGGGGATGAGATTTGGGGAAATCTCAGTAGCAAACATTACAGACAATACATGTAAGATGAATGCTATTGCATGATATGCTTGCCTTACATAGGCTCTTGTTCACATAATGATATTATGCTTACTCAATGTTTCATACAACATACTTGTGGTCATAGTAAAAACAGAAACAAAGCTTCATTCATTCATACATGCTTCACATAATCAAGCAAAGCAATATTGCAAATCAATACACAGCAAACACATCAAATACATGCAAGTTAAGTAAGTTCACTATCTTTTATCTTCGAGTCCCCTTTTGTACCTTTTCCTCCAACTACTGAAGTTGTTTCTATTGCCTCATATGTGTCATCTCATGGCCCTAGATAAATGGCCATATTATTAGCACTGTGACAAATAAATTTCCAATGGGCTACTTTACTTTATACTCTAGGACTTGTCTCTATGCCAGCCCTTATTCCTAGCTCTACTTGGGTATTCCATGTAATAAATAATTGTTGTCAGTATAAAAATTTAAATAAAATAATATTTATTATTTAATAATTATGAATATGAATTTTATGCTTTCATTTAATCCTTATTTTATTTCAAACTAAACAAAAATAAAGAACCTTCAATAATTTTGAAAATAATGTTGTGCAAAATACAAATATATATATATATATATATATATATATATATATATATATATATATATATATATAAAAAAGGGAAATGACAACAAGGTCCCAATTAAGGAAAATAATATCATAAGAGTTTCGTAACTTGTTAAACGATACGTACCTCTTTCATCTATCATTGACAAGCTATAAGACTTTTCTAATATTATGTTCCTTAATTGGGACATTAGCGTCATTTTCCCTATATATAAAATTTTTAAAAGTCACAACATTGACAAGTCATGAAACATACACAACCCCAACTCACTCAAATCCAGCGTAAAGTAGGAAAGTTATTATATATAATTTATAAAGAAGATTGAAGGAAGATAGTGCTTAGATTCAATGGTTGTTGAGTCAAATAATAATACCTCAATTATCTTCAAACAACTCATCTTATTTTAATCCTATATGGCAAATGAGTCATCAGAGAAATTCAAATTTTATTATTTTAGAGATGATGGTGGGGAATTGTGTTTTTTGCTTTTCTAAATTAAGAAGTTTATGTTTTTTAAAATTATAAAATTTGAATTTCTTTGATGACTTATCTGTCATGTAGGATTAAAGTAAGATGAGTTATTACATTTTAATTAGTCAAAGTACAGATGAGATGACGCTCCTAGAGTATGTAAATATTTCTCGAATGAATGTGGCATTTTTACCCCACCTAAAAAAGTTTATAGGTAGTTTTACACCCAAGTAATATATATGGTGTCAGGTGCGCATTTGAAAAAAGTACATGAGTATTTTTGCATCTTAACACAATTAAAAATACTAGACTACCCGTAATTAAATTTACGGCATTTCCTCTAACATTTTCTCCCACATTCAATTTTAAACTAATACAAAATTTTAAATTTCACTAAATTAAACAAATTTTTGGTCATTTTTTACCAGCTACATAGATATCTATAAGAAATTACGCATTGTTCAATTTTGTCGAAATTATAATTTTATTTGTAAAACCAATCTGAACTTTAATTGAAAATAAAAATTATATATTTTTAATAAAAATCAATATCTTTTACAATTTATTATAATGATTAAAGAAAACTTCTATATTTCAAGAAAATAAAGGAAAAATTTTATGCAATTTTAAAAAATTCAATGAATTTTATATAATTTATTTTTATTTTAGAAAAAAATTATATGAATTAAAAAAATCAAGGTATTGTTAATATAATTAAAGAATGTAGATACCCTTTTACCCAAAAAAGTCTAGATAATCTATTCTATTATGAAAAGATATGAATTGCATTGAATTTCTTATTTTTATGAAAGGAGTTTAATTGATATTGGGCTGATAATATGAAGGGATAAGGAGCAAATTTGCTTGGGAAGTTTCCGATGAGAAGCAATGTTACCCTGAAAGTTTTTTCAGGTTCAGGGTCACCTCGAAGTTTTAAAATGTAGCAATGTTGCCCTATACTGTTAAAAAATAACTGATCGTTAAAAAATTGATGTTGATCAATAATTTTTTAACATAAAAAATTAACATTGTTTAATTTTAACACTTCTGGGACAATACTGAACCTAAAAAAACTTCCATGATAATATTGCTCATTCGCGAAAACTTCTGAAATAAATTTGCACTTTAACTCATAATAAAAATAGTATAAAAAACTTATTAAATAAATGGATAAATATTGATATTATACAACACCAAAAATATTACACACACACACACACATATTCGGCCATTATTGATTATATTTATGAATATGGAACCTGTTAAAAACATTTGAGGAAAAAAAAAAGATTCTATCATTTCACATGTGGATAGCATTGGGAAATCGGGCCAGCCCGCGCCAGACGGGCTGGCCCGACATGGGCTGGAGCCCGACGGGTTGGGCTCAATTGAGCCCGACCTATAAACGGGCTGCAAAGATGTAGCTCGAGCCCGTTTAATCAGGCTGATGGGCTAACCCGTCAGCCCGATTAAATATTGGGTTTTTTTTTAAAACTGGAGCCCAACACTTTTTTTTTCGGCCATAATGCATTGCAGCTAAAAGGTGTTCAATTCATAGACAAGCAAATGGCAAATGGGCTAAGATTAAACTTCTAACTGATCAAATCAAAGTAACTAGTTAACTACAAAGCAGAAAAACCAGTCCAAAGAACCTCACTGCCAGAAAAATCAGAGCACCATGAACAACTGAACACTAAATTACTAGATGAGTTCAATGATTTTACCTGGCTTATTTCACCTTTTAATCGGTTTATCCTCTATCAGCATAAGGATCACAGACTCACAGTGGAGAAACCTCACTGGCTCTGTGGCTCACTGCCTCGCACAGCGGATAGGGAAGAGTGGAGGACGGAGGTGGCCTCTGGAAATGAGAGGAAGAGGCGACGGCCGAAGAGGGAGAGTGGGAGACGAAGATTGCCAAACGTTAACCAAGAGATGACGCCACGATCCGCCGCCGAGAAGACGAGATCGACCACCCAACACCGCAGAAGTGGACCACCGCCCGCCAACAAGGCAATCGCCGGCGAAGAGGGACACGATGACGGACCAGGCCGAGTCGGCGATAAGCTAGGGTTCGGTTTTGGTAGAGTGCCGTTCGTGTGTGTGCCGTGCGTGCCTGTGGAGACTGAGAGAGTGAGAGCTGAGAAAGTAAAAAAAAACCCGTGCCATGCGAGTCAGCGTGTGAGTTGGGCCGAGGCATTTGGCCATGTGGGGAAATGGGGGAGAGCGCGGAGCGGGGGTTTTTTTTTTAGGGTTAAACGGGCTAACCCGTTTAACCCGTTTTTTAATCGGGCTGGATTTCTCCAGCCCGAACCCGTTTGTTGGGGCGGGCTGACGGGCTCAACCCGCCAACCCGCCCCGTTTTACCGGTACTGCATGTGGATAACGAGATGCTTTAATTTTAATTTTAGTAATTTTTCTTAATTTTGAACGTTGGAGATAATGTAGGGAAAATTACATTCAAGTCCTAAGGAAGAAGGAAGATGAAAAAATGGTCTATTGAAATTGTAAAATGAAAAAATGGTCCCATAAAGTTGTCAATGCTCACTCCTGGAATTGTCAATGACTTGCTTGTGAAACTGTCAATAGGACCATTTTTTCATTTTATAATTTCAAGGTACCATTTTTTCATATCCCTTCTTCCTTAGGACTTGACTGTAATTTTCTTGATAATGTAGAATGTTTAGTTAGGGTTAATTTAGTACTTTTAAACGTATATTTTAATATTTAATCCCTTTAAATAATTACAATTTATGATCTTTTATAATAAATATTATTCTGTATCCTTTGTTTTGATTTTCTCTTAATAATAGCCACACAAAATCATGATAATCATATTTATAAATATGGAACTTGGTGAAAAAGATTTGGAAAAAAAAAAAGATTCTATCATTTCGCATGTAGCGATGCTTTAATTTTAATTCTAGTAGTTTTTCTTAATTTTGAACGTAGGAGATAATGTAGGATGCTTAGTTAGGGATAATTTAGTACTTTTAAATTTATATTTTAATATTTGGTCCTCTACATAATTATAATTTATATGGTCCTTTACGATAAATATTATTTTCTATATATTCTTTCTTTTAATTTTCTCTTAATAATAGCCACACAACTATGATAATCATAATTTATAACAAAGTGATACTTAACTAAGTTCAAATAATGCATAGTTACGATGAACCGGCCAACCAAAATGACCAAGACAATGAGCATAATCGGACTACTCACCAATCCAGGACCGGACAAATGGCAACCTCAAACGATACCCAAGAGAACAAGATCTCAAAGCCGAAAACATTAATCACATTAATGAAAATAAAATAAGCATGTGGAAAAACTGATTGCAACACGATAACAATGCCGCACACAATCAATATATAGCCAACAAGAAGATATAAACAACAAAGGGACATTTCAAGCAAACATGTAGACCGGATTCCTAGACAGCACACAGCCAAAAACTCCGCAGAACTACCCTCGAGGCCTCGATACATTAATGATCATAGCATGTCAATCCGTGCATCGCATGCGGAAAAGCCCCTATTTTAGTTATATGAAACTTACATTTTGAATCGGACGGATTATTAAATTTCTAATCAACCACACCAATATTATAATGAAGATATTTATTGTCGGTTACAAATCACTAAAATAGCCAAATATGCCCTTTTTTTTAATTGTCCAACTAAACCAACACAAACTTCCATAATTAACCAAAATATAAAACACAAAAGAAAAACCAATCAAGATACAAATAAAAGCACAAAAAACCACCTTTTTTTGAATCACAATTTCATAACATTTTAGAGATTTTCAATAGGATTATTAGTCCTAATTGCATATATTATGGATAATTGTGATTAGTGAGTAATTGCATGGAATTAGTATTAAAAGGTCATTTTTGTTACAGTTTTGTGATTACTCTCTAGTTAGTTAGTGTTTGTTTGGGAAACCCCAAACCATGGTTTTATAAGCCATTTTATATAAACTGAAACAAAACTCCTTTCATATACTTATTTTATAAATTATAAAAATATTTCTAAAAAATTAAAACAAACAAGCTCTTATTCTCTTTGGGCTTACTATACGACACGTTATTGATTAGGCTTTATAGGTATAATTGGAGAAGAGATATAAGGTGCAAGGCCCAAGCAACGAACCAGCAACATTGAACCCTAAATTTGGAGTCCATTTGCCATCTGTTCGCTATGGCCGAAATGTGGTTTTTGCTACCCATTTGCGACTAATGCAACAGCGAATGGACGGGTGCAAGTAAAACACAAGTTTCACATTCGTTTTTTGAATAGAAACTGGAATATATTAATCTATTAAAAGATTAGAACAAAAACCCACCTCAAAACAGAGGTGCAAACCAAAAATTCTCATCAACCACCGCCTACCAGAAGAGGAGGTGGTGAGTGATCAAAGATGACGAAGTTTTCAATACAATCATGGGATAACTTTGCTAAATAATTGGCCTGTTGGTTTTGATCCCTAGGTATATGTCTAACACGGACATGCCAATCTCTCGACAACCAGAGCCTAGCCTCTTCTATGACTTCCCTAAAGGGGTGAGTAAGGTCACAACCCCTAGTGATGAAATTTATAGCTTCAATACAGTCAATATACAGAGTAATAAGGTATTTAATGTTCCTTTGCCAGCAGATCTGGAGACCCTGGATGATTGCGATAATCTCGGCCTCTGATGATACCCGCGCTTCCGCAAGTTTCACATTCTGATGCAGAAAGTGGATCAACTTTAGGCATAAGGGTTGCAAAAACTCTTATGCCTAAAGTTGCATCCATAAACTCCCACAATAAATTGAACCAATTTTTGTCATTGATTCCTTAACTCCAGAGAGCCCATTATCATTGCATTTATCCATTCCATCACCCCAAAAACAAGTATTTTTCCATTGCGTTTATAGTTGAAGATAGAAATTATTTTGAAAATCCCAAACCATGCTTTAATGTATATCCGTAGGCATTTAGTTTATTAGGTTGTTCAAATAGGCTCCTCAAGCGAAACGATTCGGAGTTGCACGCACCACTATAGTGCCTCTCTCGATAAATTTGTGATCTTACCCCCAAGGCAACTAAGGACATGGTTAGATCAATAACATAATTTTGGGTTATCAATACATTAAAAGTAGATCAATCCTAACCAAGTTTGCTCGGTTCTTCATAGGTTCACTTTTTGGCCAATTAAGGTAATAACCGGCCCTAAAAATACTTTTCTAAACTAATTGTCAAAGAAATGATTTATGTCGTATTAATATCGTTTATTAGTAATTCAAACTTATGTTCTTCTCTTTGGGAGGTGAGATCGCTTACCATCTCAACTAATTAACTGTTGGTAATATATATTTTATTTTATTATTATTTGATACCAGTTAACTTTAATTATTACTATCTTTAGGAAAAATTAGTTTATAAATCCTTATAGTTTACCTCAACTTTAAATCAGGTCCCAATAGTTTTTTTTTTTGAATTAGGTCTTTGTTATTATTTTGGTCCAATATAATTTTAACTTATAAAATATAGATTTTCATTTATATATAGAGATTCCATAAAGTCTATGAAAATTTATAAATTTAAATTAGGAGGGTTTGCATTTTTTCAAGAATGAATATCTAAAAGGGATGAAACTATAATGGTTTGATTTCAGCAAAATAAATTATAGAGACCGAAATCAAAATTGAACAATACTATAAGGACCTGTGAATTATTTTTTACTTTTTATTTAAGTGCATAAGAAGCAAGTGGCACTCATAAAATTACTATTTCTTCTTATAAACAATGGGCGCCTAAGAAAAGGAAAACAAGAAAACAAATATTTTTATTCTTTTCACATTCAACTTGACGAAGCCTTAGGTTTATTTGATGAAAGATGAAGCCTTACGTTAAACAACTAACACATGTAAGCATTGCGTATAAAAAATGTTAAAAAATTATTATCATTTAAAACCGAATCATGTTCAAACTTAAATTAGTCAATAATGCAATCACTCTATTTTTCCCCCCTATCCTTCGCTTAAATTAACAAAAGGAACGCACACAGAATTTGAGGAGTCAAACCCGAATTCTCAAATTTAAAATTTAAAATACACTTAAAGGGAGGCATTATTCTCACAAGGCCACCAACAAACAATCATATTCAATGTTAGTGCAGGCCAAGTTCTTTCTTCCTTTTTGGGTCAAATTATTGTTAGAATGTTTCTCAATACTATTATATATTCATTTTTAAAATAAAAATAGGGGGGAAAGTGAAAATTTTATTGGTGAGAAGGATGTGATAGATTTTTATACATAAAAGGTACTTATTATGCATATTTTGTGCACGTGATTCAGATCCTTCTCTTCAATGAATCTTTTAATGAGGGATTTTCTCCCAATTTTCCTTTTTCTAATGAGATTGGAGGTGGATGCTTTTTCTTTCTATTTTTTGTTTGATATAAATGGGGAAAGCAAAAAATTAAACTAAACCTTTCCCATCAACTTCCAGCAACTCCAGAATGCACCCCACAGGAGACGTTAGCACCTGCATATCGACGATCAGATTCACGAGCACAATAAACTATCTCTACTTCTCGGCAATCACATTCTACAATAAGAGAGGAAATATTCCTATCCCAAGCCAACTTTAAAGCCCAAGAATGCTCCGTGCTCACTACTACAAAAATAGGATATAACCACCCAAAGTATGTCCCAAATTTAAATTGGGTGGTTAAAAAGGCAAGCGGTGGCAATTTCATATTTATATATATGTAGGGAAACCTTTAGACGTTCCAAATTTGAATTTAGGACACCTAAAGTTCTTTCCGCGTCCAATTAAATTTTGGCAAATTTTTTTTAGTGCCAGGAGTAGGGTTTAGACGTCCCAAAATAATTTTGGGACGTCTAAACCCAACTTTAGACATCTCAAATGAGTTTTGGGACACCTTGCGCATGTCAGACATTTGTCTGACATGCGTCTTCTCCATTCTCCACCCACCATCCCTCCTTTTTGACCAAACAACTCCTCCCTCTCTTTCATTCATTATTCACCTTCGACCCCCTCCCTTCCTTAAACTTTACTCTTCCTTCTTCTTTCATTGGCCGTCGACCCACCTCCTCCACACCTTCTTGGTGTTTTCCTCCACTTCCTTTCCATTGAAGATGACGCACGCACCACCCCCTCCTCCACAGTGTCTTGGTTTTTGCTCTTCTTCACCTCCTTCCTTCTATTGTCGTCCACACCTCCCCCACACACCGTGGTTTTCTTTGCTTTCTCCACCCTCTCGTGTACCTCCTCCACCGTGCACACCGTCGGCGTACGTCCTCTACCATGCCTTCATCAGGTTAGTTTATTTTCTTTCTTTTTTTTAACAGAATAGTTTATTTTCTTTTTGAAATATAAATTTAGTTGAAGAAATTAAATTAAAACTTGTAATGTGAAATATAAATTGTAGCACACCGCATGTTTGTCTTGTATTGGTCTTAATTACTTGGTCACTTTTTTAAAACCATATTGGTCAGTTGTATGATATTTGACTATATTACCTCAATGTTGACAAAGGTTGAGTATAATTGGAAAAAATTGTGGCTATATTATCTCTATATTGAAATGTTGAGTAATGAAGTGTGAAAGATTTGTGGGCGGGGGCGATAGCTCCGCTGGTAAGGGAAACAAAAGAACCCTGCCAGGTCAAGGACTCGATCCCTGCCAAGTCCTTCCTGGGGCAACTCCGGATTAGTCTACATCCAAAGGGTGTGAGACACCGGAGGGATTTCATCCAAAAAAAAATGTGAAAGATTTGTAATAAAAATATAAAAGACATATAATTACTGAAAAATAACTCATGCATTTGAGAATTTTAATTCTTACATCGTTAACATATTCATTACTTAGCTTTCTGATTTTTCAGTGATGAAACAATCAAGTCAAAAAATACTTTAAGAACAAAGTGCGCGAAAAAATTTCTTTAAAATACTAGGAGTTACATAAAAAAAAATACTAGGAGTTACTCAAAAAAATACTTTATGGGATAGATGCATCTTAACCTTAAATGTACATACATGCTTAATGTACCTTATAGTAGTTAACATCTAGATTAAAATTGCTCCCATAGAAATGAATTTGTTAATTGTGCTTATATATATTGGCTTAATATGACGTTTAATTTTTTTAGTCAAAATAATTGAAAACCTAGCCAATAGGACATATCACGTTAATATATTGTTTGTTTGATATGTTTGGAGCTTGGAAATGTTTGTTTTATATGTTTGGAGGTTGGGAATTGAGAGGGAAAATATGTATATATATTATTATAAATTAATGGAGCTTTTGAATGATTTTGATGAAATTAACAACAATTAAACAGAGTAATTTTTGTTTCTTTAATATGATTGATTTTATTTTTTTTAGATTAGATTAGAAAGATTATTAATGTAGTTTTCTTAATATAATATAGTAAGTAGTATGATTATTATTCGTGTAGTGGAGAGCTAAGGTTGCTTGAAATTTTGGGATGTCTTACTTTTAACGGGAAATGCTGTCGAAGTTTTTGTTGAAACAAGTGAAAAAAGGAAATCCCATCATATATCGCTGACAATTGTACTAAACGTGTGAGTGTTATTGGGAATGGCTTAGGTGGTAACAAAATGGATCATAGTTGGATGAATGCTTTGAGAACTAGTGAAGAATATGAGAAAGGGGTGGAAGAATTTATTGAATTCGCTAAAAAGAATGCTCCAGCAAAAAATGGGAAGTATTTTTGTCATTGTGTCATTTGTTTGAATGAGAGTCGACGGGATGTTGATGTCATAAAGGATCACCTCCTTTGTGATGGAATAAATCTGCGATACACAAGGTGGATATGGCATGGTGAGGAAGTAATGAATTGTCCGTCACACAAGAAGGAAGATTTAGATATGATAGATGAAGATAGAATGGAGAAAATGATTCACAATGTTAAGGTAGAATCCTTTACGCAGTCGCAGGAGTATGACAGCCTGCGGAGTGATGCAGAGACACCACTGTACCCTGGGAATAAGTACACGCGGCTGATGAGAACATTGCATTTGGTTAACTTAAAGGCAACTTGTGGGTGGATCGATAGTAGTTTCACATTGTTGCTTGAACTATTGTGTGATATGTTTCTAGAGGATAATGTACTTCCAAATCATATGTATGAGCCAAGAAAATCTTGTCTATGATGGGTATGGAGTACAAAAAGATACATGCCTGCCCTAATGACTGCGTACTGTACAGAAATGAATATGGAGGTCTTAGTGAGTGTCCTAAGTGTAAAACTGCACGATATAAAGTGAAAAAAGATGGTGGTTGTGGCGATGTGACAACTAAAAGGCAACCTTTAAAGGTTATGTGGTATCTTCCAATAATACCACGTTTTAAACATTTGTTTGTGACTGCAACAAAAGTGAAGAAGTTGTGATGGCACTCTGATAAGAGAATATCTGATGGGAAATATCTTCGACACCCAGCTGACTTTCCACAATGGCAAAAAATAGATGAAATGTTTCCTCAATTTGGCAGTGAGCCGAGAAACCTTCGGCTTGGGCTTTGTACAAATGGCATCAATCCGTATGGAACTCTTACTAGCACACATAGTGCGTGGCCAGTTCTCCTTGTAATATACAACTTGTCTCCCTGGCTATGTATGAAACGTAAGTATATGATGCTATCTATGATGATTTCTGGACCAAAACAGTCAGGGAATGATATTGATGTCTATTTGGCACCTTTGATCGAGGACTTGAAGAAGTTGTGGGAGGAAGGCGTAGATGTGTTTGATGCTTATAAGAAGGAGTCCTTCAAGCTATGTGCAATGATTATCACAATGATAAATGACTTCCCTGCGTACAGAAACTTGTTAGGGTATAGCGTGAAGGGTCATAAAGCATGCCCAATATGTGAAGAAGACAAACACTTCCATCAACTAAAGCATGGAAGAAAAACTATCTACCTTGGCCACAGGAGGTTTCTTCATCGGTTCCACTCGTATTGTAGGCTGAGAAAGCGTTTTAACGGCTTACCGAATCATGAAATGGCTCCAAAGTCATTAACCGAAGAGGAAGTTTACAGTCGAGTGGAACGTATCAATGTCACTTTTGGTAAGAATCAGAGGATTGCGGGTGAGAAGAACATATGGAAGAAGAGATCCATTTTCTTTAATCTTCTATATTGGCATTCACTTGACGTGAGACATAGTATTGATGTGATGCATATGGAGAAGAATGTTTGTGATAGCCTTATCAGTACACTTTTGCACATACTAAGGAAGACTAAGGATGGGATTAGTGTGAGATTAGACCTTATTGATATGGGAATAAGAGAACGGTTACATCCACAACTAAGAGATTAGACCTTATTGATAAGAGAATAGCGCATACACTATCAAAATCAGAGAAAAGAAGTTTGTGTGGGTGTTTGCATGAAATTAAGGTGCTGCAAGGGTATTCCTCGAATGTGAGAAGATGTGTCTCAATGGACGATTTGAAGTTAGTGGGAATGAAGTCCCATAATTATCATATGTTGATGCAACAACTTTACCGGTAGCTATTAGAGGCATAATAAACGATGAAGTACGAACCACTGTAACAAGATTGTGCATTTTCTTCAATGTTATCTGTAACAAAATCATTGACACTGAAAAGTTGGATGAACTGGAAAATGAGGGTTACATTATTTTGTCACATCTAGAAATGCCTTTTCCTCCTTCATTTTTTGATATAATGGTGCATTTGGTAAGGGAGGTAAGGCTCTGCGGTCCAGTTTACCTGAGGTGGATGTACCCTTTCGAGTGATACATGAAAATATTAAAAAGGTATTCTAAAAATCCTTATCGACCAAAGCCTCAATAGTAGAAAGATATGTAGTTGAGGAGGCTATGGGGTTTTGCAAATATTATATGTCGGGTAAGAAGGAACAATCTCGGCATGAAGAGGGGAAAAGCAAGGGAACACGAGTACTGAAAGTGAAGAATGTTCCTCGTGAAGAGGTGTTGCAAGCCCACTTGTATATCCTGAATAATATGGAAGAAGTTCAGCCTTACATAGATGAACACAGAAAGACTTTGAAGAACAAGAATCTAAGGAAGAATGACATACAGATTGCTATTGAGAAAAACAAGACATTCATGCAGTGGTTCGAGGAAAAGGTTTTGTACAAGACTGGTGTGTCTGAGACAATCGAGTGGCTAGCTTGGGGGCCTTCGTTTCAGGTCATTACTTGGACCGGTTATGATATAAATGACTATTCTTTCTATATGAAAGAGCAAGATGATAGAAGTACCATGAAAAATAGTGGGGTCATGGTAGAAGTTGAAGCTATGCACTTTTCTATTTCGAGAGACAAAAACCCTATATTAGCGTCTATGGCCTATTATGGAGTTATAGAAGAAATATGGGAGATGACATACAACAAGTTTAAAGTTGCTTTATTCAAATGTAAGTAGGTTAGCAATAATGTTGTGGTAATAGATAAACAATTTGGATTTGTCTCAGTCGATCTTCGAAGAGTTGGCTATAGAGATGAGCCATTCATTCTAGCAAGCCAGGCAAAACAAGTGTTTTATGTCACCGATCCTGTGAGCAAAAACATGTCCATTGTCCTTAAAAGTAAAAACTAGAATTATGGTGATCCGACCTTCAACCTTGATGACACACCACCTTTTACAACAACTCCACCTTAAACAAATGAAGTAGAATTGGTAGATGATGACGAATATGCTGTAAGAAATGACTATGGTAAAGGACTATGGTAAACAATATAAAGTAAGACCTTAATTTATAAATGAGAACTGTGTTTTTTTTGTTTTACTCCCGTTTAGTTTATTTTATTTTTATTGTAATTTATTTACGTTTCTGACGATGCTTTTTTGGTTAACAGGAATATGGACAATTCTAGTGATGACGACAGGTGTAAAGATGATGAAATCCCTAGCGATGACGAAAGGCCTAGAGATGAACCCATTGCAAGAAGGATGGTTAGAGGCTGTACAAAGATGGGAGCATTGGTTGCACGTCATGAACATCAACAAGAGAGGCTGCATATAGACTTCGATGACAATTTGAATCTAGTTGGTCCTGAGGAAGACTACTTCATTAGCTACGTAGGGTTTTTGGGTCGAAGAAAAGTGCGCATTACCTATGATAATTGGAGATTGGTTCCCCAAAAAATGAAAGACATGATTTGGCAGCAACTTTTGGTATATAAGTTTTGATGCATCTATGGTAATTGTAGCTTTATTCCTATTGTTTCAAATATAATAATCTTATGTTTTACCTTGCAGCAAACATACGATGTCCCATACACTAGGGAGATGTACGGGCACTGGATGGATGAGGTTCGTATACGATGGAAAGGTTTCAAGAACAAGCTAATAGCAAGGTACATTCGAGGGGCCCAGAGGGGTCAGGATCCATGTACACATTATTCATATTTATCTCTAGAGGACTGGAGGTTGTTTGCGGCATCACGGGTAGATCCTGAGTTTTTGGTAAGATTTATGTCATCATGATATAGAGCTTTTAATTTTCATATACTTGATATCGTTAATTTATTTTTTGTTGTTTTTCATTCATAGAAATTAAGTGCAGCAAATGAACAGAGGCAATCAGAAAATAAATATCAACATTACATGTCTTGTGGTGGATATCGGAAGCTTGAGTAGCAAATGATACAAGAAGAGTTAGAGAAAATGAAGGAAGCAATGGAATCTAACCCTAACGTTGTTATCCAGGCCCCGACACCTCCTCCACGTCACAAAAAATGGAAAGCAGGGAGGATTAAGGCTGAGAAGTACATAAATCCAGTTGTTGCTAAGGTTGCTGTGAGGATTATAAGTAGTTATACCATAAGTACCTAATTTTTTGGATATCGAGAGTGGTTTCGATACATTTACGATAAACTGTATGCTACAGGATAAACTAGAAGATCAGAGTAGCCAAGGTTCATTCAATCCAAGTATACGGATGTACATCTTGTCAATGGCTATTGGGAAGGCAGATGACCTTGGTCGTGTTCGAGGAGAGACACGGGGAGTTAGTGCCACGAGGTATTTTAGACGAGACTCACGTTATTTTTCACAAGCTGGACCTAGTAAGGACCTTGTGGACAAGATTTGAGAGGACCTCGAATGAGACCTCAAGGCCAACCTTCATGACAAGCTCTGACAAGAGCTGTTGCCAGAGCTTCAACTTGAAATGGCAAAGATGTTCGAAGCGCAAAGGGCAAGGGACGAGCATAGAACTCAGGAATCCTCAGCCTTCAATAGCACCAAAGGAAGTTACAACCCTCTGGAGGAACCACTTGGTGACCCTTCTACTACTCCAGTGTCGGGAGACCCTTCCACCCTCTATTTAGATGATCTACTGTTGCGTGTTGTTGCCGATGCTCTCGTTCACACACGTGCTACCACCCACCATCATCAGCAAATTTCACAGGATTTTCATAGGGTGAATGTGATGAGTGTTAGAAAGGGGGAAGAAGGTACAACCATTCTTGTTCCTGATCCAGAGGTTAGCACGTTAGGTTAGGCGATAGGATCTTTCATCCTTTGGCCTCACAGTCTTATAGGTTCAGACGCAACACCTCCAATAATAGGAATTACTTTACTATTACTGAAAATTTGTTGGCATCCTAATAACAATTTGTTTTTTGATGTTCTAAAAAGATGACGAAGATGCGAGGAAATGGCCTTACTTAGCACGGCTACAACAGATCTACAAAGGCATTAAACAAGTTGACTTGAAGATGCCTTAAGGGATTGTGGGCCTTACATTGGAGTATCCCTACACGATTGACAATACAGATCTCAAGCATTTTATTAGGTTGGAGGAGATAGATGCAGGCTGGGTGAAATTTGCAATCCGGTAAGTTTTTTTTTTCAATTTTCCCATAGAATTCATTTAGTGATTTTTTGATTTCATACATTAAATAATTCATTCCTTATTTTAATTATATTATAGCATCTTCCACTGTCTCTGCACAAACATGGAAAGACGTGATTGGTATGGATTCTTATGCCTTACAAATACGATAGGGGATACCAATACTATGGCATATAGGACTTACTATGTTGGCTACGCAATGGGAGAGAACAAACTTCGTTGTTATCTAGCACCCATTGTTCAACGGTTCGTATTTTCATTTTTTTAATTTAAGAAGTTTAATAAATAATTTCCTTATCATCTAACTTCATTTTAATCTGTACATGTTGTTATAGTTACCACTAGAGTTTGTGTGTTATATGTCCTTGCTGCAATGTAGTCTATTGGTTTGATCCCTTGAGTAAAACGCCAGACAAAGATACAAAATCTGTCTTCGACATGTAAGTTATTCTGTTGTATTTCATTGACTCTTTAAAAAATGAATAGTTCTAATTTCTGTTCATTTTGATTTTCATGATAGTGCTTGTCAAACATATAGAGTCCTAGGCAGGTCACGCAAGGGTACAGTTGTTAAAAAGCCAAAGTGGTTTTATCCGATAGTAAGTAGTTTCAATTCTAATTGTTTCATTGACGGTCATTTTAGACATATCTTTATTGATTTTAACAACCAATTGCATGCCTTTGATTTAAAGTGCCCTCGACAACCTGACAACACTGAATGCTGATATTATGTTATACTTTATATGTATAACATCACTTAAAGTAGAATTACTCGCGATTTTGAAAAGGTAATCGCTTCTTCATTCTCAAATGATAATATTTTTGGTGTTCTAATCGAAATGCTAATTAATTCATTTGCTTGATTCATTTCAACAAAGCTTATTTTCTAATTTTCAGATTTTTGATAATGAAGATGCCTACCTACATGAAGACCTTGATTTGATCAGAGACCTTTTGGCTGGACATCTTCTTCAACATATAGAGCAGTAAAATTTTTATTTATATCAGTTGTAGTTGTGTGATGACAGCGTTTTGACACTTTCTGGTTGTTATTGTTGATATATATACTAGTAGGTTGTATGAGTTGTTATTGTATGTATATATAGTAAAGATTGTAGTACTGGGTGTCCTTACTATTTTGTAACAGACATTATGGTTTATGTATCCATTTTCTATTCTATTTCTGTATTTTGAATTTGCTGGGTAATTTAGAATGTAAATGATCGTTTAAAAAAAATCAAACCTTTTAACGTCCCAAATTAAGAATTGGGACGTCTAAAGTCCTCCACAGGGGACTTTAGACGTCCCAAATTGATATTTAGGACGTCTAAAGTCCTCTACAAGGGGACTTTAGATGTCCTAAATTGTCATTTGGGACATCTTTTCTTAAAACATACTACGCCCCTCATATAGACGTCCCCCCATTTTTGGACGTTAAAAGTGCCAAAATTGGGACGTTAAAACCCCTTTTTATAGTAGTGGCTTCAACAGTAACAACAATACCCTTCCTTATCTAGTACATGAAGCCAATAATAAAATCTCCCAAGTAGTCCCTCAAAATCCCGCCACAAGTGCAGTAACTATTCAAATTATTTCGAGAGCCATCCACATTAAATTTCAAAGTGTTTCTCGGTAGAGGGGCCTAAAGCTCCCGTGAGTCATATTGTCCCGAAGTTGCAAAGGGTCTAAAGACATGCCCTGGAATGTACAATCACGGCCTCAGGACTCCAAGCTTTGTTACTAAAAATACGGTCATTGAGGGCCAGCCATAAGGACCTACTAACAACTGCAAACCATACCGAATCTCAAATCCATCAACACATTCTTTGAGCTTGAGACTCCATTTTAACCAACTAACGAAGTCCAAGAAACCATAAAATTGGCACTGGAACTTACTACGGAGCAAAGCATTCCAGAAAAACTTCACAAGAAAGCAATCACCCCCAAAACATGAAACAAGGACTCCTACTTGCTAGAACAAATACCACAAAGTCCAGAAGGATACAAGCGGTGTGTATATTGTGTCAAATTTGTGAGGATGCCATTATGATAGCAAAGCCATAGGAAAAGACGATATCACTGGGGCATCCTCAACTTCCATACCAATTTCCATAAACCAGACGAGGCAAGATCATCATGCTCAGATAGCTTCTCATAAGCTTATTTAAGTGTAAAACGTCTATGATTTGACCCCTTCAGAGTGGAAGGTCCTCATTGTTAGGGCTACTTACATGAATATGATTGATAGCCTCAATAACGTTTGACGAGAGGTAGTTCTTGAATTTCTTCAAATCCCAAGCTCTCAAATGTGTCAAGTAGTCAACAACTCTCCCGTCTAGAGTGTCATTAAGTAAATCCCAAAGCACCATATTCTTCAATGGACCATATTGAGGCACCCATGCATCATTCCAAAATGAGGCAGATCGGCCACTCTTGATATACCAAGCTAAACTATCTTGAACCTAAGCCCAATTCGATCGAATACCCATCCAAGTGTGAGACTCTACCTTACATTTTTCAACCTTAGGAATTATGTTTGGCCCACATTTGTATTTCGCACATAAGACTTGGACCAATAGAAGGTCAACTTGGTTGGTTAGTGACCAACCAAGTTTTGTCATAAACACCTTGTTCAAAAGATGAGGTTGTCACAACCCCAAACCTCCTTCCTCCCTTTGTCGACAAACTTTATCCTAGGAAACAAGGTGAACCTTACGGCTTGCATCGCTACTGCCCTATAAGAAATTTTTGCAATATTTATCAATAGCACTATAAGTAGAAACAAGCAAAGGAATTGTTTGCAGAGCATACGATGGCACAGTAGATATAACTGAAGACACCAGGGTTTGTCTAACCACTAAGGAAAGAGAGTTCGCTTTCCAACTTGATAAATGTGAGTCCATTTTATCCAAAATGAACTTGTAACTATATCGCATAACTTTTTCATGAAGAATAGGCATCTCAAAATACTTTCCTAGGTTTGAGCATGGGGTGAAGTTAAGAAAATTAAATCACTTCTCTCTTTAGACCGAACATGATTCACATTTTTTGAAAAAAAGATCAAAGGCTTTGCTACATTTATTTTTTGACCTGAGGCATAACAAAAATATCAAGGGTAGCTTTTACAATTACTGCTTGATCCATATCTACTTCCTCAAACAAAATAAGATCATCGGTAAAAACTAAATGAGACACAGTTGTAACTCTGCTATTAAGCTTGAAGGGAAGCCAATCTTTACTAGATACTGCCAACTGAATTAGATGACCCAGCCTTTCCATCACCAATACAAACAGATACGGGGAAAAAGGGTCTTCTTGCCGTACTACTCAAGAAGGAATAAACTCATTAGTAGTTGAATCATTTCGTAGTAAACTCATGTGAGGAGTGGAGATACAAGCTTCAATCACCTGTCTGGTATACATAGGGATATGAAGTTCTCTCAGGTATTGAAAAATAAAATCCCATCTAACACAATCATAAGCCTTCTCAAGGTCAATCTTAATTGCCTTGAATCCTTTACGCTTCTTCCAACATCTCATAGAATGATTAATCTTTTACACAAGAATGATATTATCAGAAGTTTGTCTCCCTTGAACAAAACTGCACTAGTTAGGTGCCACCACAAGAGGCATAATAGGTTTTAAATAATTAGAAATAATCTTCGCCACAATCTTATACACAAAATTGTATAAACTGATAGGTCTAAAATCCCGGATAGTTTGGGGATGACCAATCTTAGGAATTAATACAATTTGAGTGCTATTGATTTCTTTAACCGCCCAGGGTTCATAAAAAATTCTTCAGACTATGAGGACTAGGTGCTTTCAAGGGACCTATAACAAATAACACCTATTTAATCTCCACCTCTGTCACTGGGAAGCCCATAACATGTAGAGAAACATCATTTAGCTTAGGGTAGCTGCACTTAAAGATGAAGGAGTTCAAACCTGACCCTTCTCCATATACAAAGTCTTAAAGAAAGAACTGCTCATATCTCTAATCACGTTGGCATCATAGGACTATTCTCTAGACTCTTGTTTCAAAGCTTTAACTCAATTCCTTCTCCTCCTCCCATTTACCATTTAATGAAAATATCGGCTATTATGATCCCCATGCACATTCCATTAAGATCGTGAGTACGGTTTCCACATCAACTCCTCTTATGAAAAAATGGCTTCTAGCTCACACCATAAATCATAATGAAGTCTCTCTTGACATTTCGAAGATCCAACAAGAGCCACCTTATTATTAGCTCTATTAATTCTTCTTTAAAGATGTTCCTTCTTCCTTTTAATATCTCTAAAAACCTCTATATTCCAAGAAGACACCTTCTTCTTACAATTTAAGACCGACTCATTCCATCCCTGATCAATATGCCAGTTAGCTTTTACAAAGTTAGGGAAATCCTTGTCAAGCACCCATGGCACAGAGAATTTAAAGGGGCTAGTGATAGTATCAACCTAATTGCTACCTGTTAAAAGTCAACGACAATATCCTCTTCTGTTAGTAATATCGTCTGCCGCTAAAGAAGAATGTGATGAAAATGTATAGGATTAGGGATGGTTTCAGATTGTGTTAATTGTATATAAATATGTAGTTGTACATTTCATAAATGAGAATTAAGTTTGCTTGATAACATGGTATCAGAGCCTTGTTAGTATATTACCTTCTGATTTCATTTTGTTTTCCGGTGACCTGCATTTTTTTCGGTGACGAGCTTGTTTCAATTCTTCAGATCTCTCTTCGTCAGACTTGTGAGCCCACTGTGCCAAAGAACGTCAGGAAAGATACAAGTAGTGACTCCTCTCTTATACTTTGTGTAAATGTATTGTATGTTTGCCTATCATGCATTGTGTGTTGCTGCTGCTGCTTTGAGATGCCTTGTAGAGCTTTGTGCCTTGTGATATGTTGTGCCTTGAGATGCTTTGTGGAGATTTGTGATACTTTGTGCCTTGTGATACTGCTGTATAGTGATTACCGCGTAAGCAAGCATAGTGATTACAGTGAAAGTTGGCATTGTGATTATCGCAAAAGCGGGCATAGTGTTTACAGTGAAAGCTGCCATTGTGATAACCATGAAAGCGGGCATAGTGCATTGTGATATAGTCGTGAGTGCTGTTGTCTATGGCGCGAGCCATGGATCATTGTGTTGTTGATGATGTTGGTGAACATGATAACATTACATACTTTGTGTTTATATATTGTATGAGTGATTTGTGACTAGTGGGATTCTTTATAATCTCATTCTTTCCAATGACTAACATTTTCAGACAGGGCAAGTGGCTCAAAGGGGAAGCGGCCAACCAGGAGTGGTTAGGGCTAGTAGGGACATATTAGACTTTAAACCGTTTGTTATCTAGTAGGATTTTGGGATTACTGTATGTATATGAGTTATAGATAATATTTTTGGATATATAATCCCCATATTTGGGAAACTTGAAACCCATTGTATATATACAAGTAACCCGAGGTTGCCAGGATTTTGGTTATGCACTCTGATATTTATTATGTGATATGACTATACAGGTAATTGTATTCGAAAGTGAATGTGAGACCAGATGAATTCTATTTTTAAATGTTTTGTTTGGACACCCCATCTCTTGGAGATGAGTGATTATAAATGTGATTTTTGTCTTATTGGTCTTTATTTCACTTAAATTTCATAATCCGGATATAATTACCGTGAGGGGGTTATATTCTACCTGACAACGGCTTACTTGGTTAGAGAGGTGTGTGGCCTGACCTATTTAAAATGGATGTACCCAATTGAGCATTTCATGAACATGTTGAAAGGGTATATGAACAATTAGAATCATTATAAGGGTTGTATTATTGAACGATATTTGCGAAGTGGCAGTTGAATTTTTTTTGCGAAGTACTTAAAAATACCAGTGATATATTAGACTTTTGATGTCTTAGCATAAGGGATGGATGAGTAGGGAAGGGATGATGGGCTAGAAAGTTGTTACTATCTTAAACCAACAGTGGGATCAATCACAATTATACATAATACACAACTCTAAAGAGGTTGAAGAGTATGTATAAAAGGGATAACTTCAATAGAGTAGAAAATTGGTACTCTAAAAAACACAATAAACAATTTTACATCATGGTTGAAAAAGCACATGCATGACAAGTATAATGTTAATTCTAATTTAGGTTCTTAGAAATTAAAGTTCTTGGTAAATGGGCCTTGCAAATAGATGATTTCTTACACAAGTTATGTCATTAATGGGCTCACCTTCTACATCAAACAGTAAGATGATTGAAGCAAAATGAAGAATAGTCATGTAACTCTTATAGCTAACACCATGAATATATGACTGCCAAGTATAAAAATCTCATCTATGTGAATATGTCATACTTGTTGGCGATTGAGCTCATTTGGGAGTTGGATTATATCGGATTTCTGGCTCTTTTATTTGGTTGTAAATGGGTTGACAATAATAATGCCTTTAAAAATGATGACTTAGGATTGCTACAATTGAATTTGAATAAGAAAGGGTATAAAAAAAAGCTTTTCATTTTAACTTCTCAGGCTAAATAAGTGTTCTATGTTCCTAATCTTGCTAATAATAGATGGGTCTATAATTGAGAGGAGGAATTCATGAAAACAAAAAAAATAATGGTTGTCATTAATAACCATCATTTATTTAGTGACAAAGCTTATGGTTCTTTCGAAACAACTGTCATATAACACTTACAAATGATTCGACTTCCAATCTTGCATAAGTGAAAATATAAAAATAACGTTATATTAAATAACCGTAAAGTATAAGGGACAAATAAAACCTTTCATGAGAAATAACCATCATTTAAAGAATAACTTTTAAAAGCACCACTACCTCCTTCTCCAACTATTTACTCTTTACGCACTTGCCAACTACTCTTATTCTAATTACCTTTTCACAAATCTCTAATTAAATCTCACCTATTTAAACCTCAGAGATCAGAGCTCTTCCTCCTCCATAGTCATAATATTCTAACTAACTGTGAATGGAATTTATGATGATTGGATATGTGAAACTTGTGATTAGAAGTTTTGCATATCCAATCATCATGAATTCCATGGATCAGACAAACATTTATAGAGACATACATGTTCGGCTAAAAAACACATATCTTTTATTCTCTCTCTGAACGAGGATGTTGACAAATTAACTAGAGAATGAAGAATATGATGATGCATAAGTTCCTTCATCTTCATAACTTTTTATTTGTTGTTTGTTTTTCACATTGTCTTTTTTAATGTTTTGTTTTGTATTCTTGTGGTTGATTATGCAATTAACAGTAGACACCAATACATTAAAAAAATTGATAAATACATAATGGTTAGCATATAAAATCTTTCAGTTATTAGAATACCATTTCAAATTCCTAACGGTTATTAAGAATTAACCACCACAATTTATAAAATATAATAATATGTAATACTAAAAGATGTGACGACCTAACAATCCATGAAATCCACTTTATATAAACGTTTGAAAACTGAACTCCAGTACTTCTCTACTTCCATTTCAACTTCTTAAAGCCAACTTCTGATTTACCAATAAATTCATGCACAAATGCAAGGTAACTTTTGATTCATCATCTAGCAAAAATTTGAAAGATGAACTCCCTCTGCCAACAAGCAATGAAGGTTTTGTCTACACAACCTATGAGTTCCATCATATGGTCCAGGTTTACCTGCAAGAGTAAGGACGCATGGACTAGTGCTTGAAGGAACTTACCTCTCTTATTCTCTATTTGAACAAGAAGGTGGACAAGTTACTGAGAAAGAAGAAACTAATAATGTTTTAGATTCTTAAAACATCTTCGTAACTTGTTATGTTTAGTTTTCTTATTTGCTTTATTTTTTTTGTTGTAAAACGGTGGTTGCATAAACAACCACCAAATTTTTTTTAAAAAAAGTAATACACATTACGATTATTAAGGAAAAATCGTTACTTATTATAATACCATGCAAATACATAATGGTTGTAATTTGTAACCATCATATATTAAATCACAAGAGTGATGGTTCTTACTGTAAATACATCAAGAAATGTTATATGATCAAACAAATGATTTATCTTCCAACTTTATGTTAGCAACAAAAACATAATGGTTTCTTTTAAATAATCGTCAACTAAACAGCTGAAACTTTTCCCTATCCCCACTCTCATGATGAGAATACTCTGTTCTTCTTCATTCTTTGATGATCGGTACGAGAACCAAGTAATCTTTTATTACCCACCGCTGTGTACAACTGCTCCTTTTCAACTTCCAACATGTGCACTAATGGTTCAAACCCGTCACTTCCAATCTATATAAACTCCATATTTCCTTATGTTTATTGTACTATTTCTCTATTGTCCTCCTCTATTCTTTCAATTGGCAAGATGAAATGCCATACTAAAGACTTGCTAGAAAATCTATGGCATTATCCTCCTCCTTCACAACCTCCACCACCTCCTTCTCCCCTTTCTCCTCATCCACAACCTCCTACTCCTACTTCCCAACCTCCACCTTCTCCTCTACCTCAAGTGGAGGCAATGATGTAGCACGCAGAATGCATTTACCATACTATGAGGAGGCTAGCCGGATATTTGTCAGGTAAGAATAGGATGGTTAATCTCATTCTTAATGAGTATGAGATTGGCGATCATGATCTTGACATACTTTTAGAAGATTCAGGCCACTACTCTGGTGATGATAACATGATGATGTGAGGTTTATTGTGAATTTATGGAACTTTTGATTTATTCAAATTGAAGAAAACAAAAGTTCCTAAATTAGCAGTAGACCTCAAGATTATCTATCAGGTGACTAGTCACCAAAGGGTGCTATGTTTTGGTTTTATTTTTATAAAATATAAAAATGTAATTATCTGAGCACTAGTTGCCCCAACAAGTTAAAAAAAATCATAACTTACCTCACAGTTATTAACTAAAACCATGATTAATGAATATGTTAAAAACAGTAACATACCTCACAATTATTAACAACAAACCGTAATATATAATCAAATAAATAACAATTTTATTGATACAACCGTTATTTAAATCATCACAACAACCCAAAAAACCCTACCCTTCCTCTTCTATTTAAGCATATGAATTATTACGTAATTCACACTTAGTCTGCTAGAACAAAACCCATCAACATCGTAACCCTACTACTCCGATGTACTTTCCAACCTTTGAGAGTCATTTTTGCCTTCGTTTGACTTCTTAGTAATAGCGATACTAGTGAATACCTTGATGCTTGTCTCAGTAACTGTCGCGTGAGTTACTTTTACTTGCCCTAACTCATATTTTCATCATTTGTGAGCCCTAGCTAGGTCACATTCCTTTGGTGCTTTGTTCTCCTTATTTGAATGGAGGTATCTGTATGAAGTCACGATGCAATAAAGCATTCAAGGTAATATTAACTTGCTTTGTGATTTTTTTTGAAAACCTATTAATGCTATGATCGAAGGTTCATTTCCTGTTATAGGAAGTTGTCAACCCATTGCTTTGACTAAAAGTTTCTACTATATTGATCTATTTTGATGCTATTTCTGGAGATATAGATAAGCAAAGACATTTCCTTTTTTAGAAGCATCCATATCTCTAAAAGTTACTTCAAAAATATTAATAGGGATATAATAAATAAACTAGTTCAGTTGTATCAATGAGAGTCGTACATGAACAAGCTCTATGAATATACTAGTTTAGGTGACATATTGAATTGCTTTTGTGAAGTTATGCTTTTGTTTTTGGAAATCTCATATTGCTTTGACAGAAGATTCCCCTCATGTTTTTCTATTAAGTAAGTGGCACCAAGTTAAAAGCTATGAAATTCAACATTGTGATCAGTCCTAGACTCTACAATATGAGAGTTTCTGAGCTACTTGATCTCGTTTCTATATATAATAGAGTAGTATTTCTGACATCAAGTAGCCATGCAATTTGAATGGATCAAGATTTTCTACGCTTTGTGGCTAGAATTAATCATACTCTTGATCTATATATATAATAATATAAGTGTTCACCTATAGCTAGTGTCTCATCAACAATTAAGCCTATAAAGCAAATGAAGACAGGGTAAAAAATAAAGAACCCTATCAGAAAGGGTGCAGAGGTTTTGCAAACCCTTGAGTTCAAGTGTTTCCATACCCCCTCTGCCCTTTTTAATAGGGGTATATGTTTTTCCCCTAGGGCCTTTGCTTTTTAGGGGTTAATTCCTATAAAGAGACACAGCTATAGATAGGTCACCAATTAAGTTATCACATATACTTCAACAGTTGCTATTGATTCTCCCCACAAAGCCTAAAATGTTCTGATCCATACCAAATTGTATAGCCATTCAATGTAAGAGGTGTAATGACCCAAATCTTGATTAAGGGCTAATGACCTTTTAGTAGGTTGTAAAGAATTTTTTGTGAATTAAAGTTGATTTGAGATTCAAATTAATTATTGGAAATGCCCAACACCATGGATTTTAGCATAATTATGTGGTAAAGTAATTATTAGGCTATAATATGAGGGAAATGGTGCACGAAAGAAGAAAAGGGATTTAAAATATGTGTTTTGTGACAATTCAAGTGATTGACCATAATCAGGGAAAAAATTGAAAGAATGGAAAAATTACCGATCAATTAGTCAGTGATTAATGAAGAAATTAATTACTAACTAAAAAAATGAGGAGTGTGACTAAATGGCTAATGGAGTAGTTAGTATAACCACGTGGTTACTTATTTAGTGAGAAACAAGGAGATTTGGACACATGTGCAAGCTAATATGATGAGGGAGTAGTTAAGAAAGTCAAATCTTATTATTTTATCATTTCTTCTCTCTCTTTCTTCCCTATTTTTGGCTGAAAAGTATGGGCATGGGAAGAGTGTGATCATTTCATCTCCTTCAACACTCTCATATCTCATTTCTCTCTCATTCCCATCTCCATTTTCGGCAACCATTGGAGTTCAAGAGAGAGGAAGAAAGCTTGGGAATATGTGAGTTATTTGACCCTTTAGATGAACTCCTATGCCAAAACTCTCTTCTTTAATCTTTCTCCTTAGGTTGAGAGCTTCAATTTTATGGCTTTAGATTTTCCATTGGAGGATCTTTTTGCCCTCAAGATAATCTAGAGGTTGGAGAAGCAAGGAACAAGTGGTTACAAGTTGTAGAGGTGAGTAGGATGAACATTTTCATATATGTTTTGTGGCATTTGGTTGAGCTCATAATTTCTTGGATTTTCCCCTATTTTCGAGAATTAGGGTCATTGAGAGTATGGTATGATGTTGTCATGAGAATGGTGTGTTATTGTGTGTATTGGGTAGATAGAATTGATTTGAAGCTAAATTGTGAAGTTTGGAGTTTTGGAGTTTTGTGTTAATTGTAGCTCCAAAAATAGAATATGTTAAATGATTGAGAATTTGATTATTTTGATATTTCCATTGGATTCTTTGTGGAAAATTGTGCGGGAGTAGTGTTGGATGTGAATTTTGAACCATTGGAACTTGATTTAAAAGTTGCAAGATTTGGTTAGTGAAAACTCTGTGCAGGAAGTCAAATTTCATGGATGTTTTCAAATAGGAAATGGTGTCAAAAAATTCTGAAATTCTCCAGATCTGTAGTAGACATTTCAAGCTTTCCAATGACTTAAAGTTTGTGTCATTTTGATGCGTGTGTAAAAAGTTATGAATTTCCAAAGTTTGATGTTAAATCTGGGAGCAAATATGGAACAACAAGGAGATTTGTGCAATTATGTATTTTTGTGGTTATATTCAGTAGTGATTCATATTTTTTCCATAACGAGGACTTAAATATATTTTTATAGGCTTTAGAATCACCTCATTTCGAGTTTTATAGAATTAGTTATGATTTTTCAAAGTTCAGCCAAGAAACATAAAATTTCCTTGGCTGCAGCCCAAAACTTTTTGAGCAGTCTTTGGCCACAGCTAGAAGATCTTGGACGTAGCCAAAAACTCTCTGTGCTATTTTTGGCTGCAGCCAGAGATTTCTTGGTCGTAGCCAACCCCTGTTTTTAGCACTTTGTAAGTTTGAAAAGTGGTTTCTAACCTAGTACTTTCCAATCCTTTTAGGCTATTGTTAGAGACTTTCATAGCTACCTAAGGGACTTTAATGATAACTAAATCTAAGTGTTTTGAAGTCATTTGAGTATTGGGATAAGTGATAACTTATCATCCTTAATTATGATTATAGGATTTGATATTTTCCTGGAACGTAGAAGGCCTGTGCCTGAACAAGAATGGAAAGACCAAGGTAGTAACACTTTCTCCTATATCATGCTTAATGCATTACTTGTTTTTATTTATCATTGAATGAACGATTGGGTTATGGTGGGTAGCTCGACCTTGAATGCTACTGATGTAGATTGAGTTGCGGCGGGTAGTTCGGCTTTGAATGTTGTTGTGTTGTTGAATTGTGATATATGCTTACATGGTTTGTTTAATTGTGCGTCATATACGTGAAATGTCACTACTAAAATTTTTTTGAATCTCACTCTTTCCAGTTAACAATTTTAGCTAGGGCAAGTAGATCAAGGGATAAGCAAGTGAACAAGGCCGACTAGGATTGCTGGTAGTAGTCTTAGCTTTTTGGATTTTGGTTATCATTCTAGAGAAATGTAAATATATATTGACCTTAGAATAGTATTGTTGTGTAATCCCCAATATGGGAAACTGAGATGGGCAATGAAACCCTGTAAAACCCTTTGGTTAATGATTATATCTCGGGTGAATGTCAGGAATTTTGCTAGCACTCTGATATTGTGTATGTGACAAACCGAACAGGCTAAATATTTTTATTTAAAAAATGAATAGAGATCGTATTATATATGTTTTATAAAAACTTTTTAATTATCCTCGATCTCTTATTCAATTACAAAACATGTTTTAAACACTAATCACGGCCTTGATGATGACAGGGGTTACAAGAGGTACCGTTATTCTATTATATATAGAGAGGAGATTAACTAGCTCAGAAACTCTCACTTGAAGAGTCTTATATCCATACATCACGGTTATTAAATAAAATAGTCATGTATTCTAAAAGTTCACAATTCTTATTTATAAAGTGTTATTTATGTAGTAAATACATAATGGTTGTCTACGTGAGACAGTTATTTATTTTTATTAAAATCCATGGTTTGTACATAAAACAGTTATCTATGTCACTACGTAAATAATAGTTGTAAAATGGGACCATTATGCATTACCATATATTATGATGGTTGTTATGTATGTCGGTTAATTATTATTATAGTAATGGGCATATCATGGTCTTACCAAGCCTCAATATATAACGGTTGTTATATTATAATCATTATAATAGGTCTGGCATAAATAACGGCTCATAATTGTAATATATTTGCGCCAAGCTTTTATAGCACTCACGTATATGATGAATTAGAACCATGATGTATGGTAGTTAATAACCATTATATATGGCAATTTCTGTAAGAGTGAAAGAAAAATATTCAAGTTAAGAAGAGCTTAAAAAAGCAAAGACTAGAAAAAGAAAAAGTTTCATTTAATTGACCATGGAAATTTTCTTAATTATTTTTTTGAATTAATTTAATTTGTTTCAATTAATTTTTTTTTGTGTTAATTATTGTTTGATCAGTGAATAACATGTGTTTCTTATTTGTTTTATTGGTGTAATTTGGTAGTTGTATTTATTTTGGTTCTTCTGTTTTGCTGTTAGGTTTCTGTTTTTTCAATGTAAGGGCTAATTGCTACTAGGTTTTTGTTTTTTCAACACAAAAAATTTAAAAAAATAAGGCAGCAATACTTGACGGTTATTAAAGGTAACGGTCGAATATTAGCATATATTAGTTTTCGACGGTAAGACTAAACAATGATCAAGTAAGTTAACTATTAAAGAGACAAAAAACAATAAAGTGTAGAAACAATAAAGTATAAAAATATGTGTATTTTCCTTGAATCAATTGTGTACAGTGGCTGCCCAATTTATATACATGATAGTGAATTGCATATGTGACACGTATATGAAAAGGGAAGGACCTAGAATATTTTAAGCCTAGGTTTGGGCTTTATTTATATGGGCTTGGATCTTTATTTGGGATCCAATACTCCCCTGCAAGTTGAACTGGGCTGGAAGCATAGTGAGACTCGATCAAAGTGTGGTAAACTTGGAGAGGACAAGAGCTTTGTGAGAATATCTGCAATTTGATCTTTGGAGGAAACATAAAGAACACGAAGAAGTCTCGCAACTAGACATTCCCGAACAAAGTGATAGTCTAAGGAGATGTGCTTGGCTTGTAGATGAAACACTGGATTGGCCACATGATAAGTGGCACCAAGATTATCATAATATAAAATCAGAGCTTCAGGTGGATATATTCTAAGTTCATGCAACAAATTTTGAACCTAGATTAGCTCACTTGCAGTTGTAGCAAGAGACTTGTATTCAGCTTCAGTGCTTGATCGAGCTACTGTAGGCTACTGTTTGGAACTCCAAGCTACCAAGTTGGGACCAAAATAAATTACAAAGGCACCGATAGAATGGGAGTCATCTGGTTTACCACCCCAGCCTGCATCAGAGAAGGCTGAAAGAGTGAGAGATGGGGATGGCCGTAGATGAAGCGAATAATGAGTGGTACCACGTAAACACCGAAGAATTTTCTTGACAACTGTCTAATAAAGATCTTTTGGGCAACACATAAATTGGCAAACTCGATTGACTGTAAAGGTAATATCAAGCCTAGTGAAGCTGAGATATTGCAAACTCCCTACAATACTGCAATAGAAGTATGGGTTTGGAAAATCAATACCTGCGTGGGCTATGAGAATAGTGCCAGTTGACATTGGTGTAGAAATAGGACGGGCCTTAGACATTTTTGCTTTATCAAGGAGATCCAAAATATATTTGCGTTAGGATAAGATTAAACCAAAGGAGGAGGGTAGAACTTCAACACCTAAAAAATAGTGCAAGTTTACTAGATTCTTCACTATAAAAGAGATACCAAGAGCAATAATAATATCTTGCACAGCTGTAGCAGATGAGCCAGTGACAATAATATCGTCTACATAGACCAAAACATAAATAGTGCATCTAGAATTGTGACAAATGAATAGAGACAAGTCTATTTTTGATGCAAGAAAGCCAAGTTCAAACAACCGAGGACTTAATCTAGCAAACCAAGCATGTGGTGCTTGTTTTAACCTATAAATGGCATGACACAATTTGCAGACATAATGAGGAAAATCAGGATGCATAAATCCAGGGGGTTGATGCATTTAAACATTTTCTTCAAGAAAACCATGAAGGAAAGCATTATGAACATCAAGTTGGTTGATAACCCAGCCTCGAGAAACTGCTATTGAGAGGATGAGATGAATAGTAGTAGGTTTAACCATAGGAGAAAAGGTGTCTGAAAAATCAATACCTAGTTTCTGATGAAATCCTTTAGCAATAAGTCTTGCTTTCAACTTATCTAGTGCACCGTCAGACTTGAATTTTTTTCAAAAAACCCACTTGCAACCCACTATATTCATGCCAGGGGAATAAGGCACTAGCTCCCAAGTTTTGGTAGAAAAAAGGGCTTGAAACTCTTCATACAAAGCCTTACGCCAATCTGGAGATTTAAGAGTAGAAGTAACAGAGGAAGGGATGGATGATGAGATACTAGAGGTGCAGTAGGCTTGAGGTGGTGGTTAGGAGATGAAATCAGGATCAAGAGATTTAGGTATGAAGATATTGTCCTTTGATCTTGTGATCATAGGGTAGGATGGTTGAAGAGGTGGTAGAGTAGGTATGGGTGTGGGAGAAGAAGATGAGAGAGAAGGATTAGAATTGGTGGGTGAAGAGGGAGTAGGATCATGAAAGGTATGTGGGCTGGTCAGAGTAGGCTGAGGAAGGAAAGGCGGAAGGTTAATAGTGTTAAAAGAAGTAGGTTGAGATATAAGTGTTTGGGCTGAAAAGGGGAATACATTTTCATCAAAAATAACATCCCTTGAAATATAAATGCAGCCTGTTTGTAAATGCAAGCCAAGATACCTTATATGATTAGGTGCATATCTAAGGAAAATGCACAAATAAGAATGTGGAGCTAGTTCATATGGTGCATAGGGCCTTAAGTTGGGCCAACATCCTGAACCAAAGACCTTTAAAAAATTGTAATCAGGTTTGGTCTTATGTTATAATTCAAATGGGCTTTTTCCATTAAGCACTGGACTGGGTAAATGATTTAATAAAAAAACAGCAGTTGCAAAGGCAAAGCACCAATAACCTTGAGGAACAGAGGCATGATGCATAAGAGCAAGGCCATTTTCAATAATTGTTCTGTGGTGTCATTCAACGGTGCCATTCTGAGTATGTGTGTACGGACATGTTATGCGATGATTAATACCAAGAGATATGAGATCTTTGTTTAAGGAACAAAACTCACCCCCCAATCGGATTGAAAGGACCTAATTTTAGCATTGAAGAAAGTTTCAACAAGAGACTTAAATTTATGAAAGACTGTGCGAAGTTCACTTTTGGTACGAAGAGGATAAAACCATATATATATTGATAAGTCATCTATAAAGGAAGCATAATAACAGAAACCATTTATAGAAAAAGTGAGGGACGGACCCCATACATCACAAAAGATTAATTCAAAAGGAAAAGAAGAATGGTGAAATGAAATTGGAGAAGACAATCTGTGACTCTTTGAAGTTCTATAAGCAAAACACTGATGGTGATCATTTTTACTAGAAACTGGAAGAGAATTGGACTAAAGAATTTTGTGAATAGTGCAAAAAGCTAGATGGCCAAGACGTTGATGCCAATGAAGGAAAAAGGTACGGATAGCAGAGTGTGCTTCAGGAATAGATGAGAAATTGTTGGGATGTAGATGACTAAGACTGGGACTATGATGCAGAAGTTTCTTTGTTTGTCGTCCTTTACACAAAAATAGCCAGAATGAAATTCAAAGAAAACATTATTGTCATGAAAAAATTGATTGATAGACATCAAATTCTTAGTAACAGAGGGAACATGTAAAGGGTTATAGAGGATAAATTTGCTAGAATTTTTTGTGGTGAGAATGCCTGAGCGTTGATGTTGAATAGGTATGGGACTAATATTGCTCACAAGAACAGCATCATTGCCATAGTATGGTTCAAAGGTGAGGTTGAGCTTGGAAAAATCATTTGTCATATGATGTGTGGCACCTATGTCTGGGTACCAAAGAGAGTCGTCCAGAGTAGAGAGTTCTAAATAATGGTAGCCAGAGATGGTGGTGGTGGTGCTTGGTGAGTATGATTAGGCCAATCATAACAGGTGAGGGCGGTATGGCCATAACGTTCACACATTTGACATTGAACACCAGAATCAGGTTGAAAAGAAGAGTATCATCCACGGCCTCGAGTAGAACGACTAGAAAAACCACCTCCACGACCTCTGTAAAGTGCTCGATGATTGTTACCTCTACTCGAACCAAAAAAATCATGACTAGAGTTATGGAAACTACAACCATAACCAAAAAAGCGACCCCCTCGACCACCACGTTGACAAGAAAAGTGTGATGTGGTTCTTTTGACAACATTTGTAGAGATTTCAATAACAAGGGAAACTGAGTTTTGGTGTAAAAGTTGCTCTTCAAAGGTCAGCAAATGACTCAAAATGGCCTCAAGGGAAAGAAAACTTTATTGAGTTGAAAGAACTGTGACTATTATATCATATTCAGGACCAAAGCTAGCAAGCAAATAGGTGATAAAATCATCATCAGCGACTGGCTGTCCTACTGCAGCTAAAGAATCAACCAAAATAGTTGCTCTACGATGATACTCAATAATAGACTCTCTTCCTTTCTTGAGAGTTGTGATTTGTTGATGTAAATGGACCAGCCGAGCTTGAGTTTGTTGAGAAAACAATGTCTCAAGAGCTAACCATTAGACCTAAGAGGTGTGGTGTCTAATAAACTGAGGAATGATTTTGTCATTAAGGGAAGCAAGAAGGATAAAGAGGACTGATTTATCTTGATGAAACCAAGAGATATGTTGGGGATTGGGTAAACCAGAAGGTAGTTTGGGAGGAGGTTGTGCAGTCGAACCATCAATATAGCCGAACAGATTTTGTCCAAGAATATAAGCTAAAATTTGAGCTTTCCAAATCAGATGATTTTCTTGACAAAGTTTAACAATGACATAATGGGGAAAACTCGTTGATGGTGTAGGGATGGTGGTGGTTAAGGAAAAAGGTGTGGTTGGTGAAGAGATGAAAGAGGTGGCGGCGCTAGGTGAAGGTGAGCTCGACATTTGAAAAAAAGGTTTCTAGGGCTCTGATACCATAAAGAGACAAAAAACAATAAAGTGTAGAAACAATAAAGTATAGAAATCTGTATATTTTCCTTGAATCAATTGTGTGCAATGGCTGCCCAATTTATATACATGATAGTGGATTGCATATGTGACACGTATATGAAAAGGGAAGGATCTAGAATATTTTAAGCCTAGGTTTGGGCTTGATTTATATGGGCTTGGATCTTTATTTGGGATTCAATAACTACACTTGATGGTCTTTAAAGAAAAAACGTCAAATATTGATAGTTTGATACTCATATAAGTCATATGACCTTACCAAAAGCCTTAATACTTGATGATTTTTATTAAAGAACTGTCAAATATGGAATGAAATATTTGAAGATTACAAACCGTCAAATATTTTTCTATAAGATAATATGATGTCTTTATTTGACAATTGAAACTATCAAATATAAGCAAAACTAACCATCAAATATCAGTAATTCTTTAGCAGTGATATTCAATACTTAATTAATATTTGGTGGTTAAAGAGGAAACCAAATATTGTGAGGTGGAAATAAGGAAAACCATTACTTGATTGTGATTTATATTATACTACCCTAAAAGTAACTTAAAATATTTCTTGACAGTTATTAATTAAACAGTTAAATGGTATTTTCATTTTTAATTTATTTAATAATAAAATATACTTGACAGTATTTAGTATCTTGCCAATCACGAATTGTTATGCAGTTGGCTTTAGTAGGCACCAAAAGTGTACGGGCGTGAAAATAGTGTCATAGCGAATCAAAGTTGTTCCATAAAGACTTTGTCCAATTAATACTTAGGCATTAAATTTCCTTTTTTCATTTATGTTGAATACATTAAAATTATTTTCAATATAAGTGAAGAGAAATTAAACTAAAATCTAAATAAGAATTTATTAAACTATTGAATGCAATTATAAAAAATGGTCAACTTAGAGTTACTAATTCCTCGCTAGCTTTATAAACTTTGTTTTTATCAACACCTGTTTACATTTTGATATTCACAGAATGTTAAAGGCATAGTTCCACAGGCATACAAAAACAACATAATTATACTGATAAAGTACTCATTTACATATAGAAAATTATCCCCGCAGGATTTGATAGTATATACAAATTTATCCAAAGGATTCCAAAGTAGAAACTACATATAACCAACTAGCTCCTATCTCTAGATCTGCACCTCAGTTTCCCGTGTCTACCACTTTACCCTTGAAGCGGCTGGTTCCTGCTGGAATATTAATTGTTTATAAAAAAAGGGTGAGATTCAAACAAATCTCAGTAGTAACAGACAATCGATCATAGAAAATACAATAATGAATATGTCAGATACCACATACAACAATATTACAATAACACATAATTCGGTTCGGTCGGGAACATTCAGAGCCAACCACTATTACAACCCCTACTTCTTTCGTCCCTCAACTGGGCTCGAGACCACCAACTGGGCATATTGGTGTACCCGTAGGCACTATGTTTGATGTACCCATAGGCACTGTGTTTGGTCATGCTCAATATACCTGTAGGCACTATGGTCAGTGTACCCGTAGGCACTATGTTTAGTCATGCTTGGTATACCCGTAGGCACTATGTTTGGTCATGTTCAGTGTACCCGTACGTACTATGTCGGTCATGTTCAGTATACCCGTAGGTACTGTGCATCATACATATTATGGTAAATGAAATAAAAAAAGCATATAAATATTGACATAATGTATGCAATATAGAGTTACTACCTTGTTCCCTTTTTGCAACAAAAAACAATTCCTCGAATTTCGTGTCAACGGCTCGACTATTAATCCAGTTCTAAAATTCAAATGTACAAGAATTAGGTTAAAACATATTCATGTACCACTTTAGATACTTTCAAAGTGTTTTTAGTGGTTATATGAGTCTATAATGAAAAATTACCAAAATGCCCTGGGGACCCTGCCCGCCCCGACTTACCCGATCGGCTGTGCTTTTTTCTGAAATTTTGATTCTGGCTATTCTAACATATTTTTGCCTAAGGAATCCATTTTTGGACTCGGAACTACCAAATTCACTGCCAAAAGACATAAATGCCCTTGGCAGCCCCTAATTTAGGGTTTTAGGGACGTTTTGGTCATTATGCTTTTTAGGGCTGTTCTTAGAAAGTGATCAACTGTAACCCCACATAATTTTCCCTCCTGAATGCAATGGAATCATCATATCATCAAAAATCTAATTCTAACCCCTTGAACTAGAGCTAGCCAAAACCCAAGATTCTCATAAAAGAATTGGGGTTTTCCAATTCTGACTTTACAAACTTGTTCCTTTCTACTCCTAATCACTTTATTAACTATTCACTATTGGAAAAATAGCTTTTTAGACAGGTTAAAAATGACTTTTTTGACCGATTTTGGATGAGGTCTTGATACAACCGGTCTACAAAGTCATAGACTTTTTAAACCGGTTAAACAACTAGTCTTAAAAATCATTTTTTTAGATCGGTTGCTAGAAGATCGAGTTTAAAAATCCATACTTTTTAGACTGGTTGTTTAAAAACAGATCTAAAAACTTTTTTTAAGACCTCAAGTTTCAAGACTTTTAAGACCGGTTATTAAGAATAACGGGTCTTAAAAGAACTTTTAAGACTAGTCTAAAAAGTCTTTTTTATACCTAATATCCCCTATAATTGGTCTAAAAGGGACATTTAAAAAAAAAGGGTTGTAGCGCCAGGAATTTAGAAAACATGGAGTTGCTACCAAAATTTTGAAAAAGGATAATTTTAGAAACCTTTTTTTTAAATGAAACTGGTCTATAAAAACCATTTAGGGTTCGGGAGTCGATTGTGTATGGGGAAGGTGTTAGGCATCTCACAACACCCATTCGTAAGAATGGTTTACCTTAAGTTAATTATTTAAAAATAAATATGGCCTTTAATTTCATTATAATTACCCAAATAAAAAAAGAATATTTACAAAAATGAATAAAATGAAAAATAAATAAAAAAGGAACATTTATTTACAAAAAATAAGGAAAAATATATTTATTTACAAAGTTGGACTTGATCTAGGATGAAAACCTAGGGCCTATGTACCCTTTAGAGGGATCAAAGCCCACATAATTCGGGGGTAAAAAAGAGTGTCACTTTGTTGGTGTTTTTTAGAAAAAAATGTTTATTTCATTTATTTAAGAAAAATAAAATTTTTTTTATTTGGTTTGTATTTTTTATCTTTTTTTTTTAAAAACGTTTTTTATTTATGAAAGAAATTCTTTTATTTTTCCTGAAAAAGAGCTTTTCCATTTTATTTTCATTTATAAAAATGTGTTAAAATATTTTTTCTTCTTTTTTGAAACAGAACCTAAGAAAGGAATAAAGAAGAACAAGAAGGAAATTAGCACAAGTTAAAAGAATGGGAAGCCAAGGATGAAGAGATTTATGCATACATTTTATCCTTGCAAGCTATACACAGAAGAAGGTGAAATGTCAACATATTATTAGAACCTCCATGCCAACAATAATACCTAGAATATGAAAGAGGCCAACACATACGATTCATCCTGACATTTGTAAGCCACTTGATCCATTATATTTGTCAAACCTAATATATATGAAAGTCATGGTGTATGGTTCACGCACATGTGAATCATGATGAGGTAAATATAAAGAGGTGGTGATGAAAGCATAAACATATAGTGATCAAAAGCACACATGTGAATAACGATGAGGTAAGCATAAAGAAGGGGTAATGAAAGCATGAAGATGTAATCACAGTGAATCAAGTTACGCGGTGAAACTAATAAGATCCCATGTATCAGTAGAAATAAACGAAAAGGATGAAAACTCAGCAACAGACCTTATCTCTTTGCCCTCCCAAAATTCTTGTGTGTCTTGCTTTAACCCTTGCTCCCCTATTTACAGTCTCAACGTAGGGTTTTCTTCATAAATGTTCCTTCTTTTTGAATTTTTATTATTTTTTTTTGTATTTTATGTTAAGAACTACCTAACTTGGCCTAATCACCATCAATGATATATTTTTAATTTTCGTTTTTAATTTTTAATTTTTTGTATTTTCTATTAATAAAACTTTCTAGCTTAACCTAATCACTATCAATGGGATTGTTTTTAATTTTCGTTTTTTAATTTTTTTTATTTTCCCCATAGGTAATTCCTAATTTAAACTTATCAGCGTAAATGAGAGATTTTTTTTATTTTTTATTTTTCATTTTTTTGTATTTATTATTTTCCCTTAGTGAATGACAATTCCAATCATGATCAATGAGGGGATTTATTTTAATTTTCGTTTTTTTTTATTTTTTTCCCTTTTAATGATGATTGCCAATTTGGACACTGATCATCATCAATAAGAGGATTTTCTTATTTTTTTTTCTTTTATTCTCCCCACAAGTAGTTTCCTAATTTAAACTTATCAACATAGATGAGATTTTTTTTATTTTTATATTTCATTTTTTTATTTATTATTTTCCCTTAATGAATGACAATGCCAATCATCATCAATGAGGGGATTTATTTTAATTTTCTTTTTTTTTTCTTTTCAATGATGCTCGCCAATTTGGACACCGATTATCATCAATAGAAGGATTTTCTTTTTTTTCTTATTTTCATTTTTTATTTTTTTTTCTTTCAATGATGATTGACAATTTGGACACCAATCATCATCAATTATTTTTGTATTTTTGAGTGGGGCCCGGACAAAATAGGGTGTTCATAGTTGCCCTTCTTTACTTGTTTCATAGCTGAGAAAAGTGAGATTCTCATCTATGAAGCAAGTAAAGATAAGAACACATATTTTGTCCAGCCAAAGAACAAGGTGCCCCCTTAGAACCACAGAGGGTTTGGACAAAATACAGTGCTCAGGCCCCTCTTTACTTTGTTTGTAGGGGAGAAAAACCCAGGTGGAGATAAATGATTACTTGTAGTGGAAGTGAAGCACCTAGTTGCATAGGACTTTTGGTGGGGCGGAAAAGAATTGTGCCAGCCGGTATTGGGCTTTGAGAGTGCCTACTGATACAGGGCTTTGAAAGAATAGTGCTTGCTGTTACAGGGCTTCAAAAGAATTATGCTGGCCGTTACTGGGTTTGAAAGAAGCAAGCTTCAGCCAAGAGGGGGTGAATTGGGTGATGTGATAAATTTTTCGATTGATACGTTGATATAGCAATATTTGTAGATAGAGTAGAGTTGAGAAGATAAGTACACAGAGAGTTATACTAGTTCGGCCCAAAACCCGTGCCTACGTCCAGTCCTCAGAGATCAAGACCTACTGAGATTTTTACTATTCTTCCAAGATTCAGTGGGCTCTCGGAACGCCGCAATACAACAACCATCCTTGGAAGGACTACGAGTATAAATACTAGAAATTTCTCTCCCCTTACAACAAGTCTTACATGTAGAAAAACAAACATATGAACTTTCTCTCTTGCTTACATATACAAGTCTTATGAGCAGCAACGTTCTCTCCTGCTTACACCACTGTAAGTTTTATGAGCAACAACGTTCTCTAATGCTTGTATCTTGTAAGTCTTATGAGCAGAAATTCCTACTAGGAATTCTCTCACTGCTTCTCTCGTAAGGAAATCTCTCCTCTCAAAGTCCCAATACCTTGGGATCAAATGAAAATAGAATTTGAAGTGTATACAGACTCTCTTACAGAGCAAATGTAATATCCCAAATTGTAATTAAGGGCTAATGGCTTCAAAGTGATGTAATTAATGATAATTAAGCACTTTTGAAGTATATGTTGTGCAATGTGATATAAAGGTGCTTAGTGATGATTTATTAAGCATTGTGACAATCAGGGGCAAAACGGTAAATTTACGGACCGATTGGTCAATTACCGAAGAGAAAACTCCCTGGTAATCAAGATCAATGGTTAGGATTGATTATTATGAGATAAAGGAGGTGGAATTGTGTGTGTGCATGTTCAAGTAAGTCCAAGGAAGATGCCTCAAGATTTTGACACTTGGCATCATCTCACACCCCTTTGACAAGTCAACAATTGCAACTCTTTTTTTTTTCTCTTCCCTCCCATTCTTTTAGGTCGGCAAATGGTCTTAGTAGAGACCAAAAATCTGATATATCTTCATTCATCATCATCATCATCTCATCTCTCCTCTCACCTTCATTTTCGTCTCAAGTTTGAAGGAAAGAGAAAGAAGAAGGCTCAAGTTAGGTGAGGATTTGTTCTTGTATGCTCAATTCACCTTCATTAATATTGTTCATGGTGTTGAGGGCTTCATGGTTATGGTTCTAGGTTTTTGAAAGGTGGTGTTTGAGAACTTGAGAAAAATTGAAAGTTGGAGAAACAAGGAAGTTGCTTTGGGAAGAAGAAGAGGTAAGAATTTAACACATTTTGAGCTAAGTTTTGTAACCATTGATCAAGTTTTGAGAATTTCGAATTTTTGCCCTGATTTTCATATGATTTTGGTTTGGAAGAATTGCATTGTGTGATATGTTGGAATAGGAGTCATAGTGTGTCCTTAAGCATTTGAAATTGGTTTGGAATGTTGGTTTGGATTGGTTTGTAATATGGTGGTTTGATTGAGTTCTTGGTAAGACATGTGATGGTCATTGTGTAACATGTCAATGGAGGTTGAATTGGGTTGTTTTGATGATTTCAATGGATTCCTTGTGCAAATTTATGTGGGAATGGTATTTGATATGAATTTGGGAACCATTGGAAGCATTGGTGCAAAAATGGAAATGTTGTCCATTGAAAGTTTATTCTGGGCAGCCAGGTTGTTTGGATGTTTTGAATTGGCCAATGGTATCTAAAAATTCTGAAACTTTCCAGATTTAAAGTTCACATTCCAAGCTTCAAAACAAACATAAATTTTGTGTCATTTCGTTTTTTTAGCTAAGAGCAATGACTGTCCAAAGTTTGGGCTTAAAACTGGAATCTGTTTTGGAGTGGTGATGAATTTCGTGTAATTCTGTACTTCTGTGGTGATTCCCAGTAATGGCCAATATTTTTCCTAGGAATAGGACTTAAATAGATTTCATTTTGCTTTGGGATCACCTCATTTTGATTTTTCTAGAATTAGTTATGATTTTTCAAAGTTTCCTTGGCTGCAGCAGAAAATTCTGGCTCCAGCACAAAACTTTCTGTGTGTGTCCTGGCCGCAGCCAGAAATTCTTGGCTGCAGCCAAAATGTTTCTGTGACGTTTTTAGCCATTTTTGGCTGCAGCTAGAGAATTCTTGGCTGCAGCCAGAACCCAATTTTCAGCACTTTGTGAGTTTGCAAAGCAATTTCCAACCTAGAATTCTCCAATCCTTTTAGGTTCTCTTTGAGCTTGTTATAACCATTTAGGGGACTCATATGGAACCTATTCTAAGTGTTTGAAAGTAGGAATTGGGGGTAGGAAATTAATCCACCATTTTTTTTATTTTTGTTTATAGGCTTTGATATTTGCCGCCCTCGTGAGCCAATTGTGCCAGCGAACATCAGAAAGGAACGAGGTAGTAACTTTTCTTTCGTACCATATGTGATGCATTGTATGTTTGTATTATCATGGATTTGTGATAAACTCGTATGCTGCGACATTGTGAATATGTGTAAACACCGTCATACCAATAGTCCCTGAGTAGCTAACAACAGATCGGGCAAGGGTTGTATGCCTTCCCGGCGGAGAAAGGGGATGAGGATGAGGTGTGATATGTGTGATTATGTGAAAAGCCGAAAGGCTATTTGTGAAGGCCGACGGGCCGATTGTGAAAGCCAGATAGCTATATGAGCTATAAGGCTATGTGTATGCACTGCCACGCCAATAGTCCCTGAGTAGCTAACAACGGTTCGGGTTAGGACAGTGTGCCTTCCCGGCGGAGAAAGGGGATGAGGGTGGAGTGTGATTTGTGCTGCTGCTGTATGATGATTTGCTTACATGCTGTGTGCTTACGTGTGGTATAATTGTTTTGTTACTACTGGGATTCTCTTGAATCTCATTCTTTCCTTTGACTAACCTTTCAGACAGGGCGAGTGGCTCTAAGGAGAAGCGTACGACCCGGAGTGGTTAGAACCCTATAGGGACATTTATTTTGGACGTGTTGGTTAAACCTGTTGGACAGGGATCTTGTAAATTATTTTTGGATTGTAAATATTAGTGGAATACAGCGGTGTAATCCCTTATATGGGAATTAAAACCCTATAGTGAATGAATGGAACCCAGGGGTTGCCGGGATTGCTATTAGAAATTCTGATATGTTTAAATGTAAATTAACTGCACATGTGATTATATTCGATAATTGAATTTGAGACCGGAATAGGAAAGAAGTTTTGAAAATTTTGTAAAGTCCCTACTATAAAAGGGAGTTTTAAATGAGTTTTGAACTATTCGACGGTCTCTAAACCAATTTAATTAAGAGATATCGAATTATAATTACACTAATTAAGGCAGGGGGTTACAGCAAATATGATAATCACTGAAGAATGATATAAATACAGAGGAAATATGAATAACAAAGACTCATGAATTTGTTTGTGTGAATTCTTACACTTCGTTGTTTTTTATGGTCTTTAGAGCTTTGTATTTATAGACATTTGTTTTTGCCCGTTTGAATAATAATCATTGTGGAGCGAGGCATTTTACTGTGGAATGGCATACGTACGTTTGATATCTTTGAACACGGTAGGTACGTGCTTAGATGGTCGTAATGATACTGTCTGCCGTTGTTTGACTTCCTCCAAGTCTTTCTAATTCAAACGTTCAAACTCTTGTATCACACTCGTAATATATGTTAAATGATGTTATATAATAATAATAATAAGTGGAAATAGAATGAATAAATAACATTAAACCATATTCGGATTGAACGCTGTAAGACTAGTGCGTTTTGGCTTCTGGAAGAATATCACTCGAGTGCTGTGATGTCTTACTCGAGTGCAATACTATATTTTCTCCTTTTGCTTCAGTTTTACACTTGCACTTCCACGGATTTTGAGAGAGTGCATTTTCACACTTGCGAGTAATGTGGGTCCTCACTTAAGCACGAGTTTCCTTGCTCGAGTGCTTCTTCATTTTACACTATGAGCCACGTCTCTGGACAATAGTCGCACCCACCTTTATCAAGAGTGTGATTTTGCACTTGCAGGTGATGTGGGCGCTCACTCAAGCATACTTACTCTTACTTGAGTGAGAAGAATATTCTTCTATAATATACTCTTTGTCTTCAGCACTTGCATCAGAATTTAGAGAGTTAGATTTCTCACTCACGGGTGTTGAGGTATCACTCGGGTGCATGTACTCTCACTCGGGCATGCTTATGCTTCTCTATTCTGCATGACTCTCAGGCAAACACTCGCAGTCCCTCATTCGCTAGGACTCAGGTGCACCTAAGGCCATCACTCGAGTACAGAGACTGTGCTCGAGTGAAGTGTTGATATCTTGTTTTTGACTTTGCTCTCTGTCAAACACTTTCTGTCCAACACTTTCATGTGCTCGAATGCAGAGCAGCTTGATGCTCGAGTGTGACTTCTATTGCTCGAGTGTATCAGTAAAACATACAACAATTGCTCTCTTTCAAACACTTTCTATCCAAAACTTGCATGTGCTCGAGTGAAACTTAGCTTCATGCTCTAGTATTAATTCTGCTGCTCGAGTGCATTAGTAAAACTGACAGCAAACACTTCTAAACTTTGCCATATGCTTTTGGTAACTTTGTAACTATTGTCTAGACTTGTAAAAACATAATTTTTACATAATAACCTTTTGTTATCATCAAAACTTAGAATCTAATAGGGCTTACAGGGTGCCTGCTAATATAGGGCTTTAAAAGAATAGTGCCTACCATTACAGGGCTTTAAAAGAATTATGACAGCCATTACTGGGCTTTAAGAGTGCCTGTTGGTATAGGGCTTTAAAAGAATAGTACCTGTCGTTACAAGGCTTTAAAAGAATTATGCCAAGCATTATTGGACTTTGAAAGAATAATGCCAGCTGTTACTGGGCTTTGAGGGTGCCTGCCGATACAAGGCTTTGAAAGGGTGCCAGCTGTTACTGAGCTTTAAGGGTGCTTACCGGTACAGGGCTTTGGAGAGGGTTCCAGCAGTTACTGGGCTTGGAGGGTGCCAGCCAGCACAGGGCTTTGAGAGGGTGCCAGTTGTTACTGGGCTTTGAGAGTGTCTGCCTGTACAGGGCTTTGAAAGGGTGCCAGCTGTTACTGGCCTTTAAGGGTGCCTGCCAGTACACGGCTTTGGAGGGTTGCCAGCCATTACAAGGCTTTGAGGGTGCCTGCCGGTATAAGGCTTTGAGAGGGTGCCTGCCGGTACAAGGCTTTGAGAGGGTGCTAGCCGTTACTGGGCTTGGAGGGTACTTGCGGGTACAGGGCTTTGAGAGGGTTCCAGCCGATATTAGGCTTTGAAAGGGTGCCAGTTGTTACTGGGCTTTGAGGGTGCCTACCGGTATAGGGCTTTAAAAGGGTGCCAGCCATTACTGGGCTTTGAGGGTGCCTGCCGGTACAGGGCTTTGGAGGGGTGCCAGCCATTACTGGGCTTTGAGGGTGCTTGTCGATTTTTGAGGGGTGCCAGCGGTTACTGGCCTTTGGAGGGTTGCCAGCCATTACTGGGCTTTGAGGGTGCTTGTCAGTACAGGGCTTTGAAAAGAGTGCTATAAATATGTTATGCCCCTTGGAGTAGTGCTTATGAAGATGATGACATTGATAATGATGATAATAGTGATGATGAAATCCTAATGAGGATGAAGAGGATGATAATGGCCATGAAGGGAATATCAAAATGGTGAATTCATGATAAAGGTGATGACACTAATAATGATGATGACAGTGATGATGGAATCATAATGATGATGATGAATACAATGATAATGCTGCTGATGATGATAATAGTAGTAATGATGATGATGTTAATGGTGATGTTGATAATGGAGGTGATGACATGCTAATGAGAATGAGTGCAATAATGGTGGTGTTAAAGAATAGCCTCACAGGTGATATTGCTCCTTCTTCATCCAAGTGCCTAACCTGTACCCCCTTACTCACGCAGTCTTGTCGGATGTATGAAGATGTGTATAATGAGATTCACATAGATGCCACAGCTTAGAACCCTGGGTTTAGATTGTGTCCCTTTGTCAACTGTTTGACCCCATAACAGAAATTCCAGTTGGGACCTTCGCTAATGATCCTAAAACTACACAAGTTAAATGGGAGCAGAGGACACCATGTATATCATCGTGAGCGTTTATCCAGCCAAAAGTTGTACTTTTATTAAAAGGAGTTACCCTTATACAAATCATGACACAAAGTTTGACATGTGATTTAATGGAAGGGAAAGATATACTAAGGATGAAGATTCATTTAAAGGAAATGATCTTCCAATATTCAAGTGGATGAGTAATGATGAGCACATATTGGTGTAAATGTGATGCTATTAGGAGGTCCTTCGCTTTCAGTTCCATATAGTCCCCCTGATGGTGCCTTGCTTAATTGCCAAAGATATGCACTTTTCGACGAATGATTACGGAGTCTTTCAAATATACAAAGTAAAGAGAGTCATGGGGCTAGGAATGATAACCTTCTTCGATATTTGTTTAACCTGCCCTTTCAGGTTTTTTAACTCAACGAGCTTTTTTTTCTGCTCTAACTTCTGCCTAAGCTGCCCTTTTGGATTTTCAACTTAGCGAGCCTTTTTTTTGCTCTAACTTTTACCTAGACCGCCCTTTCGGGTTTTCAACCTAGTGAGCTATTATTTTTTTCTCTTCTTTCTTTCTTTGTTTTTTTTGTTTTTTGCTCTAACTTCTAACTAAGCTGCCCTTTCAAGTTTTTAACTTAGCGAACCCTTTTTTTTCTTTTTGCTCTAATTTTTGCCTAAGCCGCCCTTCGGGTTTTCAACTTAGCAAGCTTTTTTTTTACGCATAGTATTTCTTTACAGCATCTAAATTGATTGGTCTTGGAGCCCATTTACCTCTGTCATCTTCTTGATTTGGTAGGATCTTCTTGAGGACTAGGTCTCCTACTTTAAACCCCTGGGTCGTAGTTTCTTATTAAAGGCCCTTGCTACTCGTGACTGATATAATTGCCCATGACATATTATTGTGAGCCTCTTTTCTTCAATCATATTTAGTTGTTCAAATCGAGATCATATCCATTTACTTTCATCTAGGTTTGATTCAGCCAAGATTCTCAGGGATGGTATTTCTACTTCAATTGGAGTGACAACCTCCATGCCATAAACTAAAGAGTAAGGGGTTGCCCCAGTTGAAGTATGCATTATGGTACGGTATCCGTGTAATGCATATGGAAGCATTTCATGTCAATCCTTATAGGTCACTGTCATTTTGCCAATGATCTTCTTAATGTTTTTATTGGCTGCCTCAACTGCACCATTTATCTGTAGCCTGTATGGTGCAGAATTATGATGTTTGATCTTGAACTGATTGCATAATTCTTTAATTGCTGCCCCATTAAGGTTTGGTGCAATGTCAGTTATGATCCTCTCCGGTAACCTATATCTACAGATGATATTAGCCTTTAAGAATTTGATAAAGGCCTTCTGCGTAATACTAGCAAAGGAATTGGCTTCCACCTACTTAGTAAAGTAGTCGATGGCAATGAGGATGAAACGATGACTATTCAAAGCTTTTGGGTTAATCGGGCCGATGATTTCAATTCCCCACATGGAAAAGGGCCATGGAAATACAAGACTATACATCATAGTCAAAGGAGCATTAGCTTTGTTGGCATATGTCTGGCACTTATGACACTTTCTAACATAATTGACACAATCCTTCTCTATGGTTATCCAGTAGTAACTTGATCTTTAAGCTTGTTTAGTTAACAAGTAGCCATTTGCATATGTACCACATATGCCTTCATGGATCTCTGCTATAATCTTATGCACCTCCCTTATGTCTACACAACGAAGCAATGTCCCATCAAAGCTCCTCTTGTATAGGACATTACTACTAATAAAAAAGCCCATGGCCATTCGTCGGATGGTTTTCTTTTCAATGTGTGATGCATCTGGAGGGTAAGTACCATGTTCCATATACATCTTAATACTATGGTACCAAGGTTGCTCATTGTGCTCTCTTCCAATATTGAAGTAAAATGCTGGAGATCTTTTAGTCTCAATCTGTATTGGTTGAACTTAGACCCCCACAATCGAGTTGGATCATAACTGCTAAAGTAGCTAACGCAATAGCGAAGCGATTCTTTTCTTTAGCCATGTAATGGAAATTGATTACTTCAAAATTTTTTATCGACTCTATCAAATACTCTTAATAGGGGATTAACTTTGGTCTTTAGTACGCCATTCACCAGTCACCTGATAAATTATGAGAGTTGAGTCACCATAGACTTTTAGGTTTTTTATTCCAAGATCCATAGTAGCTTGGAGACCATTAATACAAGCTTCATATTCTGTCATGTTATTGGTGCAGTCAAATCCTAACTTTATAGCAATCAGAAATTGCTTTTTGTTTGGGGATATGATTACTGCCCCTACACCATTCCCATTCATGTTTGCTGCCCCATCAAAATACATTTCTCAGTCCTTCGATTTGCTTTCCTCAATCGGATCCTCTGTAGCACTTATGACTTCATCTGGGAATTTGAAATCTAGTGGCTGGCACTCATCTATGGGGGTTTTTTGCTAATTGATCTGCTATCGTACCACCCTTGACAGATTTTTGAGTGATATATCTTATATCATATTCAGACAATATTACCTTCCACTTAGAGACTCTTCCAGCTACATGCGGGCTTTCAAAAGATGTACTTGAGTGGGTCTACTCTAGAAATTAACCAAGTGGTGTAGTAAAGCATGTATTGCCTCAACCTCCTTGTAGCCCAGACTAAACTACAACAAGTTCGCTCGATCATCTGGTAACGTGACTAACAATCATTAAACTTCTTACTCAAGTAATATATCACTTGTTCTCTTTACTTAGATGTATCTTGTTGCCCTAGCATAGCTCCCATGGAGTTTGGTCGTATTGTCAAATACAAAATTAAATGTCGTCCTAGTACAGAAGGAACCAAAATTGGAGGATTTAGCAAATAATCCTTGATTCAATCAAATGCCTGCTGGCAATCTTTATCCCACTTCCTTGTGCAATAATTCTTTAAAAGCTTGAATATCGGCTCACAAGTTGCAGTCAGGTTGGCAATGAATCATGCAATGTAATTCAACCGCCCCAAAAAGCTTCAAACTTCCTTTTCTATTTGAGGAGGGGGCATTTCCCCTATTGCTTTTACTTTGTATGGATCTACTGTAATCCATTTTTGGCTTACAATGAAGCCCAACAATTTCCCAGATAAAGTCCCAAAGATGCATTTGTTAGGATTTAGCAGTAGTTGTACTTACATAGCCTTTCAAACAGCTTTCTTAACACCACAACATGGCTTTCTCCCTCAGAAGATTTAGCTACCATATCATCCAAGTATACTTCAAGTTCTTTATGCATCATATCATAAAAGAGTGCTACCATGGCAAGCTGATAAGTTGCCCCAGTATTCTTTAGCCTGAATGGCATGATTCGGTAACAATAAGTACCCCATTGTGTAATAAATATGGTTTTTTCTTTATCCTCCTCATCCATAGGGATTTGGTTATACCCTGATTACCTATCCATGAACGAGCACCTATAGCTACGGGCTGTATTATCAACCAGGACATCTATATGAGGCAATAGAAAATAATCTTTTAGGCTAGCTTTGTTCAGATCTCGATAATCCACACACATTCAAATTTTGTTGTCCTTTTTTGGGACAAGAACGACATTTGCTATCCATTGTAGGTATTTAGCTACTTCCAGAAAACCCGCTTCTAATTGCTTCATCACCTCATCTCGAACCACTAAGGACATATCAGAAGTGAGCCTCCTGAATTTCTACTTTTTAGCCTTAGTCTCTGGGAATAAGGGAATCTTATGAGAAGCAATCCCTGGATCAAGACCTGGCATGTCTTGATAAGACCATGCGAACACATCTATGAATTCTTTGAAGAGTTCAACCATTTGCTCTCTTTCGGGATTATCTACTATCTTTAGTTCTTTCTTTTCTTCCTCTGTGCACATATTTATTACTTCAATTACATCTTTATGTAGGCACATTCTATTGTCGCCAGATTTGAGGATTTTGTTGTATACTTGAATGATCTTATCATCATCATACTCGTAATCATGTATATCAATGGCAACAAGCGAATCATCATTCAGGGACTCAGAAACCTCTTTGTTCGACAAGAGTTCTGAGGAAATGAATTTCCTGGAAGGAAAAAAATGAACAACGAATGAATAGAAGGGGAAAAAAAGGAAGAATTGATATAAATAAGTGAATTTTATTTGCATATCATTCTTTATTCATGGTTCATATAAGAGCTCACCTAAAGGCGCATATAAAACATAAAAGGACAACTTTTAGCTTGGCATGTTACTTTAAAATAATAGAATTGAAGGTGTCCTCAAACTCCTAATTTTCCAAAGCTCTTCCAGAATCATCAGCTGAAATCCATATGCAGTTCTTTTTGCCTATTGTTGAAACCATTGCAACAGTCAACTTGTTTAACACTTCAAAGGACATCAAGAATTTCTTCCTTATATGGGGATTTCAGAGTGCTAATCTTCCCTTCCTATCAAATGATTCATATTAGATTCATCTTCATTTGCACTGCTAGCTGCCATCTGACGACCACGTGAGTGTGTGTTGTATGAATGCGTAGGGGGTAGCTGGTTAGGACATTTAGATGGAGCAATATTGTATCACCTGCTTATAAAGGAAGAAAATATCATTAGCTTATTTGAACTCACAATTTCATTCGGGCATAGTGAGTTATCCATGGTGTATTGGCATAAAGGTATTCCAGCACAAGCATCCTCTAGCTTCCTCAGGGAATTTATTATTCCACATAGAGAACTAGAGTTGATCATTAGATAGGAGGGACCCTGAATCCCATCCTAGCCAAGATCTTGTCATTGACCATAGTGATAAGAATGCAATACACCTTTCCTATAGGAATTTGATTTAAACCTGGTTCTTGTGCCATTTAACCTTTGTGCCAAATTTTTAGTTGTTAGATAACTTGCTTGTCCTTTATTAAAGAAAATAGAAGGAAGAGTCAGAAAGTATTTCTGAATGCATGCTATGCAGATGATTACATGTGCTTTATAGCCTTGATATGGGTGATGGACATTGAGAAAAAGAACTTCACCTCCTCAAGAGATCCAATACCCCATAGGGAGGATGAAGTGCCCATTAACCTGTGAACGGCCCAAGCTATTACATGGCTAAGGGTTTTATTAAATGTTTATTATGTCTGAGGCCCATATCAAATGAAGCTAAATGCTAATAGATGATGCAAGGATATCTCATGAGACATGAAAGAGTGATGACTTATACTTCGAGTTTTGATATGGGTGATCGACATTAAGAAAAAGAACTTCACCTCCTCAAGAGATCTATTACCTCATAGGGAGAATGAAGTGCCCATTAACCTACGAATGGCCTAAGCCATAACGCGACTAAGGGTTTTAAAAAATGATGATTATGTCCAAGGCCCATATCAAATGAAGCTAAAATGCTAATGAATGATATAATGATACCTCATGAGTCCTAAAGGATTATCCCTCATTGAGATGTTTTCTAACATGATTGATGTGATGAGATCATGTTCTTTTAGGGTCATAGACCCTTAAACTAAGGTTGGCTATCTAATGCATACACCGTCCTTGTGATGTATCTTTATGTGAAGTGATGCTAGATACATACTCAGGTTAAGTGACAGTTAGTCACTTGATCCTAGGGGTTTCATTGATTATGCATGGATGACAATAATGATTATCAACAATAAATAAACATATGCTCTCCAGTGTCCTATTTTAGGAATGACCTTAGGTTGGTGGTATCTATCTTAAGAAAGGCAGGTACTAATTAATTGGGTAGGTCGCTAATTTCCACTAATATGTGCAATAGTTTTGAGGTGGTTCTAATTCTCACATATAAAGGCCTCTTAACCGCCCCTATCGTAAAGATGAAGACCTCATCTGATGAAATTGACCTTCAGGGGTTTTGAAAACCCCATAGGGATCAACCTCACCAAATGAGTAACAACTAGGATGAAGTTTTCACAGTAACCTCAAGGGGTTCTTAAAACCCTACAGAGAGACCGCTAGAAACTTCCACACACCTAAGGAACTCACAGACCCGAGTATAGGGCCCAAAATGTGTGTGAGTAGAACAGTGTATGTATTCAGTGTGTGTGGAGAGCATACCAACCTATAGGCCTAGGTTCTACCCAACCCTCATCTACTAAGCATATCACAAGATAGATAGAAAACAAAAAACAAATAAGGAATTTAATAAATAAAAACAACTATTCAAGATAAATCATAAAAAAAATAAAAAGGGCAATTAAAATAAAATTAAGGCCAAATTATTTTTAAACACTTAACTTAAATGGGTTTGACTCTCAAACCATCCCCAGTGGAGTCGTCAAGCTGTAGCGCCCGGAATTTGGAAACAATGGAGTCGCCACCAAAATTTTGAAAAAGGATAATTTTGGAAACCTTTCTTTTAAATGAAACTGGTCTATAAAAACCATTTAGGGTTCGGGAGTCAATTGTGTATGGGGGAGGTGTTAGGCACCCCACAACACCCATTTGTAAGAATGGTTACCTTAAGTTAATTATTTAAAAATAAATATGGCCTTTAATTTCATTATAATTACCCAAATAAAAAAGAATATTTACAAAAATGAATAAAATGAAAACTAAAGAAAAAAGGAACATTTATTTACAAAAAATAAGAAAAAATATATTTATTTATAAAGTTGGACTTGACCTAGGATGAAAACATAGGGCCTATGTACCCTTTAGAGGGATCAAAGCACATGTAGTTCGGGGGTAAAAAGGAGTGTCACTTTGTTGGTGTTTTCTAGAAAAAATGTTTATTTCATTTATTTGAGAAAAATAAAATTTTTTATTTGGTTTGTATTTTTTATCTTTTTTTTTAAAACTTTTTTTTATTTATGAAAGAACTTTTATTTTTCATAAAAGAGAGCTTTTCCATTTTATTTTCATTTATAAAAATGTGTTAAAATATTTTTTCTTCTTTTTTGAAAGAGAACCTAAGAAAGGAAAAAAGAAGAACAAGAAGGAAATCAGCACAAGTTAAAAGAATGGGAAGCCAAGGATGAAGAGATTTATACATACCTTTTATCCTTGCAATCTATACACACAAGAAGGTGAAATGTCAACATATTATTAGAACCTCCATGCCAACAATAATACCTAGAATATGAAAGAGGCCAACACATACGATTCATCCTGACATTTGTAAGCCACTTGATCCATTATATTTGGCAAACCCAACATATATCAAAGTCATGGTGTATGGTTCACGCACATGTGAATCATGATGAGGTAAGCATAAAGAGGTGGTGATGAAAGAATAAACATATAGTGATCAAAAGCACACATGTGAGTAATGATGAGGTAAGCGTAAAGAAGGGGTAATGAAAGCATGAAGATATAATCACAGTGAATCAAGTTACGCGGTGAAAATAATAAGATCCCATGTATCATTAGAAATAAAAGAAAAGGATGAAAACTCAGCCACATACCTTATCTCCTTGCTCTCCCAAAATTCTTGTGTGTCTTACTTTAACCCTTGCTCCCATATTTACAGTCTCAACGCAGGGTTTTCTTCATAAATGCTCCTTCTTTTTAAAATTTTATTTTTGATTTTTTTTTGTATTTTATTTTAAGAACTGGCTAACTTGGCCTAATCACCATCAATGAGATTTCTTTTTAATTTTATTTTTTTTATTTTTTATTTTTTGTATTTTCTAGTAATAAAACTTCCTAGCTTGACCTAATCACTATTAATGGGATTTTTTTTTATTCTCGTTTTTTAATTTTTTTTTATTTTCCTTATAGGTAATTCCTAATTTAAACCTATCAGCGTAAATGAGAAATTTTTCATTTTTTTTGTATTTATTATTTTCTCTTAATAAATGACAATTCCAATCATCATCAATGAGGGGATTTATTTTAATTTTCTTTTTTTTTTTTTCCTTTCAATGATGATTGCCATTTCGGACACTGATCATCATCAATAGGAGGATTTTCTTTTCTTTTCTTTTTCTTTTATTCTCCCCACAAGTAGTTTCCTAATTTAAACCTATCAACATAAATGAGATTTTTTTTTAATTTTTTATATTTCATTTATTTATTTATTTATTATTTTCCCTTAATGAATGACTATGTCAATCATCATCAATGAGGGGATTTATTTTAATTTTCTTTTTTTTTCTTTTTAATGATGATGCTCGACAATTTGGACACTGATGTCAATAGAAGGATTTTCTTATTTTTTTTCTTATTTTCATTTTTTATTTTTTTTTTCTTTCAATGATGATTGCCAATTTGGACACCAATCATCATCAATTATTTTTGTATTTTTGAGTGGGGCCCGGACAAAATAAGGTGTTCACAAGGGTTTTTTTTATTGGAAGGATTTTAAAATCATCCCAATGCAAAAAAAAAAAAGTGCCCTATTTTTTTACTATCATATAATTTTATGTAAGCTATGACAACCGTAACTAAATGATGAAAAACAATAACTCATAAGAGAAAAAATTGACAATAATTAATAAAAAATATCTCAATCTTGTAATTAAAGTGTGAACAAATTTAATAAAACAACTATTCATCATACAAAGGTTCATGAACTACATACATGAATTAATATGAGACAAAATACATGTAAATGAAAATTCAGTAGTAAGAAAAAATAGGGTAAAGTAAATAAATGAGAGAGTGAATGTAGTTTTACTTGAGTTACAAAAGCATGTAATGGAATAGTAATATAGCTGCATAAGCATATATAGCACCATTTGACTCAAAATAAAAAAAGTTGCAAAACATAAATGATGAGCATGAACCAAAAGAATCATAACTAATGGATGCTTATGCCATATATCACGCAGCCAGTAACATACCATAGCTAATAAAAGCATGAAAATTTTGGACTATCATGGCCAAAAGCACAGAGCTACTGACATGAATGTGAAAGTCAAAATTCCTTCTAGCTAACAATCAAATAATGGGAAGCAATAATTACCATTGTAGATGGATGCATTTTTGCATATGGGTGAATATAAACATCACACCACTAATGCTGGCACCACTGGTTCCATCTCCTTTTGCCAATAGGTAGGAGGATGTGTGATGGAATTAGGCAAGATACAAGGAAGAACATTTTAAGGACATTCTTCAAGCATTGGATAAAAAATCATAAGAATTCCCAATTGAAAAAAAATGCTATCCAGGCAACACAATCCTCTATTGGTAAGGCTTACCCAGGAGTTTTAATTTTATGTGTTCCTAGAAGTCCTTGGTTTCATATACGTACAACTGTTTCTTCCTTGCAAGTGGTGAGAGGATGTCTTGATCCAATCTTACAAAATCTGAAGGGAAACTCCTGAAAATATACTTTTGTGAACCAAATTCAAAATAGATTATAGAATTATAGTACTATGATTGATATGCTGTAATCAAAATGAGTTTTTGGAGTTTTATAAAATCTTATGACCAACTCAGAAGAAAGTTGAATTTTTTTAATACATATTATAACTACTTGCCTTGTGTCTGGTTACATTGCTTCAAAGCTGGAGACACGTCTTAGATTAGCTGCAAATAAAATAGTGAATAAAGTTTTAAAAAAATAACAATAGGACCGATTCCAGTAATTATCAATAGACTAAGTCGCGAATAAAAGAAGTGAAAAAGTGAGTTTGTAATTACTTCACCAAGTAAAGTCCAAAAAATTTTCAATATCAGAAATTCTAGCATCAAATCATCCAAGAATTCAAATCTAAGTAAAAGGACTAATAAAGTACAAGGCAAATCACCCCTAGGATATTTCCCTTACCTCTATTTTTCCAAAGAGTAGAAACACCTTGGATAGTAGTAAAGACATCCGGTGTGAATATATACACACCACAATTTATTCGGTCACTAACCTACATTCAAGTAAACCATCGGAGTAGGATGGGGAACAATATCAAGGAAAGGAAAGATTTAAACACTAAGTCAGTAATTAAAGGATATGTAAGCTTATGAATTTACAAATGTTTTGGGCTTCTCAATATAATGCAACAGCTTATTGGTCATTGGATCAGCTACTAATTCTCCAAACTCAAGGGCTGTCTCGGCTGAAACTGTAATACCCTAAATTTTGAGATTTGAGGCTGGAGAATAAGCCTAGATTAAGTGGACTGCTAAGGCCTAGTTTAGTAGGATCCCAAGTTTCGATTAAGGGATTATGACTTCAAAAGTGGATGTGATTATTTGTAAATGACCACTTTTGAAGAAGATGATATGCTTTGTGATTCAAGTGTGTTATGCCTGTATTTAAGCTCAATTGTTGATTAACATCTAAATTGACTTTAAATATTGGGAGGGCGCATATTGTGTCCAAAAGAATGGTATGATGTGTTTGGCAGTGATTCAATGAGAATTATCGTAATCAGGGGCAAAACGATAAAGTTGTCGACTAATTGACCAGTTGCCGAAGAGGAAACTCACTGGTTACTTGAACATCAATAGTTGTTATTGATTTATGTAGAGATCAAAGGGTGGAATCATATGTGTGTGTGCCTATATGAGCTTATGTGAGATAGCACAATATCTTGACACTTGGCACAATGTGGACCATTGGATTAGTCAGTGTTTCAAAAAGCTTTTCCCTCTTTCCTCTCTTTTCTTAGGTCGTTCATGATCCTTGGGGGAGCCAAATCTGATTCCTTTTCTCTCTCTTCTCATCTCCATGGATGCCATACTTGAAGGAGGAAAGAGAAAATGGAAAAGGTGAGTTTTAGCTTTGTTCTTGTCTCCTTTTGCTCAAACACTCTTCTAAAAAGTTGTTTATAGTGATGAGAGCTTTATTGCTGTGGTTTTAGATTTGTGAAAGAGGTGTTTTGAGAGCTTAAGGACAGTTGAAATATGAAGAATCAAGGATTTGGCTTGGGAAAAAGGAAGAGGTGAGTATTTATACCCTTCTGATCTAAGTTTTGTGATTTTTGGTTGAGCCTTGTGAATTTTGGAATTTGCCCTCATTTTAGTATAATTGTGAAATGAATGATTTGAATGAGTATTATGGTTAAAATGGTGTCATAGTGTGTTTTGATGCCATTAGTATTGGTTTGGAAAATTGGAAGTAAAAGTAGTAGAAATTGGGTAAAGTGTGGAATAAGTGTGACTAATGGGGAAAATATCATTGTGGTGTGATTTTGGTTGTTTTGAGGTTTCTAATGTGTTCCTTATGGGAAATTATGTGGGAATAGCTTAGTGTTAAAGTTTTAGGACCATTGGGAAACATATTGGTTAAGTTGGGAAAATTCTGATATCTACTGCGTTCTAGTTTCTGATAGAGCCTCACTCGAGTGAACAGGGGCCTTACTCGAGTGCAGCGTTATATTTTCCTTCTCCCCTTTGGTTTTGGTTGTACTTGTTCATGGAAGAAGTAAGAGTGCACTTCCTCACCTGCGAGTGATGTGGGTTATCACTCAAGTGAAGGTGGTCTCACTCGAGTGATCATATGCTTCTGCACTAAGAGCTGCTTCTCGGGTTGTCACTCGCAGTTGGTTTGGCAAGAGTATGAGCTAGCACTCACAGGTGTTGTGGCCTCACTCGAGTATCAGAGCTAGTGCTCAAGTGCACTTATGGCTCTGGGTTCTTTGTTGCTCTTAGGTGGTCACTTCTGTGCCACACTTTAGAGGACTCGGGTGAGCTTGGGGCTATCACTCAAGTATTGAGGGCCGTGCTAGGGTGGAACAAGCAATTCTAGTTTCTGTCTTTGCTTTCGGGTTAAGCACTCGCACAAGTGAGCTGTTCTCACTCAGGTATGAGTAGTCCATCACTCGAGTGCTCCATCTATCACTCGAGTGATGAAGCTAAAAATGAGATTGTGAGGTTTCGAAAGAGATCTTTGGTTAAGTTTCTCCCAACCTTTTAGGCATGTGTTTAGGCTTTGAGTAGCCACCTAAAGGTCTTAAATGATAACCAACTTAAGTGTTTGAAAGTTAAGGAATTTGGAAAAGGGATTAACCCTATGTCCTTGATTTTGGTTATAGGGTTTGATGTTCGACCTGATCATAAGCAACCAGAGCCAGAGCTTATATGGAAGGACCAGAGTAGGGAACATACCTCTTCTGCATGTATTTGATATTTTTGTTAGTGTGTTGGTGCATGTCTTTGCTTTATATGATTATGTGCAATTTGAAGCCATGTTTCAATTTATGCTATAGCCATCAGTATGTTGTTTGAAGCATTGAGCTTGCTAATTTGTTATTGTGTGAGCATGAGTTATGTGATGCAAGCATGTCATGAATTAAACATTTATCATACATGCATAATGGTATTGTTTTTCTACTGAGATTCTCTAGAATCTCACCCTCCCCTACTAACCTTTCAGACAGGGTAGTGGATCAAGGATGGAGCAAGCAGCCAAGGGCGATGAGGACTTCTAAGGGATGTCATTCTGGTTGTTGGTTATCATAGTTTGGAGTATTATGTATTTAGTATTTAGAAACGACTTTATGTAATCCCCATATGGGAATTGTATATGGGCATATGTGCCCTATAAAGCTTTGATTAATGTATGGAACCCGGGATTGGCCGGGAAATTATATTGCGTTCTCTGATATATTTAAATGTGATTTATCTTCGTGTGGTAATTGTATTCGGAATGTGAATGTGAGACCAGGTTTACATGATTTCGAAATGTATTTGTGAAAACCCCGTCTGTTAGATGGGTTTGAAATTGAGTTTTGATTGTTATTAATCTCTATTTCAATTTAATTGCGCAATCTGAATATTAATTACGGCAGGGGCTTACAGAAACCTTCAGGGGGATCATTACCCATATTCACAAGAAATATGTTATTTGGAACGTATTCTAAAAGTATACAAAAATTAGTTAGTAGCTAAGTAAAAATTTGAATATCATCATCTACTCATATTATAATTTATAATTAAGCCAGATAGCAAGACAAACTGTAGAAGCCAACAAGACGTAAATTGTGCTTAACAAATTTTTCAGTCTCTTTTGCATAAGCTCAAACTATCCATTTCAAACTTGGAATCAACTTTCAGTTTGTACAAAACGCCGAAGTGGCTGCTACCTAGAAGTACAGCAACATACTTGTCCCTTTTAACATGTCCTTAACTACACAGCAGGAACAAAAACATGAGATACTCAAGCTAAGATAAACATTGATCATTACCAGATCCATGAGCCAGAAAATTTCTTCCTACCACACTTTCCAAGACTGACGATTTCCATGAACTCTTATTTTCAACATGCAAGCACAAAATCGAATCATCCATTTTCAAAACATTAAAGAACAACTATACAAGATTGGAGATTTAAAAAGAAAAATGAAAGAACTTGAAGACTCGGTACATACCTGGCCACCAACCACAGCAACAGAGAGGAAAGCCTCATAGAGGGACAAACCCTTGCCACCATAGTCACAAATTATACGTCAGGAAAACAAATAAGGATCTTAAATGATTAAATGAAGCCAAATAACGAGATATGAGAAGAGAATGAGGGATCTAAGAAAATATTATCATATTGAAGCAGTGATAGATGTTGATGCAAAAAACACGTCCAAAAATTTCAAACTCAAAACAAAAGGCAAACAAATAAGAAGAAGCAAGAAGTACTAAGGCAAACTCATAATAGTTTATTTCTTTCCCTTGCTTCTCTTAACAACCCAATAAATCTAGAGCAGAATTGAGAGAAAACTAGAAAACGGACAAGAACTTACCTCTTTACAATTCTACATAAGAGAGCGATTTTCGTTTGCAAGTTCAGAGAAGGCAAAACGCAAAATGTCGCAAGGGAGTCATAGTTAAGGCTGGAACTTTAAGATCGGTTATAATAAAAAACCGGTCTTAAAATATCTTTTAGACCAGTTCTAATGAAAAAATGGTCTAAAAAATTTAATCTTTTAGACAACCGATCTAAAAGGTTGTAAATATTTTATTTTTTAATTCCTTATATATTTAGACCGGTTATAGAGAGAACCGGTCTAGAAAATATATATTTTTAGACTGGTTTGTCTGAAATCAGGTCTAAAGTAATATCTTTTAAACCTGATATTAAGGGAACTTGTCTTAGAAGTTCTTTATAAGTACAAAATTGTCACTGGTCTTATTTTTTAGACCTTATCCTCTACAACCGGTCTAAATGTGCCGCTCTTAAACACCTATTTTCTACTAGTGATTTAATTACATTATAAACACCATTTAGACTCAATTTGGGTAGCATAACGTGCAAGGTTCAACATTTTCCCAAATTTATAATCACAGTAAATCTAACAGAAATTCACCGATTAAACTAACCACAACAGCTAGAATAACCAAAGATTGAAGTTTAGAAGTCACCTTACTTCCTTCTAGCTTTTACCTTGTTAGCCGAAACCCTAGCTCCAATAATACTAAAAATCTTGCTTTAAACACCTTGAATCACATAGAGGAATAGCTTAGAAGAAGGATTAAATAAGTTAGAACCCAAATCACCGAAGAAATCAACTCTCCTTGTGAGTTCTTTCCTTCCTTCTCTCTAGTTTCTCCACAACACACACTCTCTCTCTCTCTCTTGGTCTCTCTAGTGGCATCTAAAATGAGATAAAGATAAAGGGGATGATGTTTTTAAAATATCCTCTTTTTTCCTCCTATTATTTAATTAGCCAAAATTCAAAACTTTGACTTTTTGTGTACATAACTTTATGTACATATAGCATGTCATTAAGCCCAATTAACATGTATATAATATTTCCCTCTTCTTGGCCCATGCAAAAGACATCCAAGTTCCTCCTCCCAATATGTGTAATGCCCCAAATTTTGATTAAGGGCTAATGATGAATATTGAGAATGCAATTGTGAATTAAATTGGAATTATTATGTGTTTTGTGGCAATTTTAATTAATATGCCATAATTAGTGGAAAATTGGAGGAATGGAAATTATTGGCCATAAGTTAGTGATTAAGGGAGAAATTAATTACTAACTAATAAGAAAATGAGAAGTATGATTAAATGGCTAATGGGTGGATTAGAAAAGCTAATTGGGTGTTTACTTTATGATAACCAATGAAGGATTGACACTAGGCAAGAAGAGAGGGTGAGAGAAAAGCATGAAAAAGTCAGATTGCATTTGAAAATAATATTTTCTCTCTCTTCTTCCCTTGTTTTCGACTGAGTATGGAGGGAGTAGGAAAATCATCATTTCCATCTTCTTCATACTCCATTTCTCTCTCTTCTCATCCTCATTTCCGGCGCCATTGTTGAATAGGTGAGAGAAAGAAAGAGCTTGTGATTTGGGTAAGCAAATGGCTTCCATTGCTCAAACTCACTTCATTAAAGTTGTTCCTTGAGTAATGAGCTTCAGTTTGATGTTTTTAGTGTGCCAATTGGTGTTGATTTGTGGCCACAAGAAATTGTGGAGGTTAGAGAACCAAGAAGTGTCTTTGAGAAAGTTGATGAGGTAAGTAAAACCAATCCTTCTATCTATGTTTTATGCCAAATAGTTTGGTTTGAAATTTATGGGATTTTTGGCCTGATTTTTGAAATTGAGGATTATGGTGTTTTGGTATGTCATTGGCATGAAAATGGCATCTTGTTGTGATTTTGGGATAGATAGAATGGATTTAGGATTGAAATGTACTGTTTGAATGTTTTTGGAATTTGGATGTTTATGTTGTCCAAAACCAAAGCATGATAATGGAATAGGATTTGGTAATTCTGATGGTTCCATTGAATTCCTTAGGTGTTTTGGTATGGGAGTAGCCTTGAGTAAGAGTTTAGGACCATTAAAATCAATTGAGCAATTGTTGGGAAGTGCTGTCAATTTTCTGCGTTTTCTGGTGTTTGATAAGCATTACCCGAGTGCATAAGGGTCTTACTCGAGTAAAGTGCTGCATTTCCTTTGTATTCCTTCAGCTTTCTGATGCACTTTCATGTGTAAAGGCAAGAGTATTGCCTCACTTGCGGGTTGTGGGTTCTCACTTGAGTGAGCCTTAGTCCACTCGAGTGAAGATGTATCTGACATTGTGAACTCTCATCTCGGGTGGTCACTCGTGTCTATTTTTTTTCAAGAGTAAGCCTTAGCACTCGCGGGTGCTAAGCTGCCACTCGAGTGGAATCACCTCTGCTCGAGTGTTCTCTTCTTCTGAAAGTTCTTTGTGCTCTCGGGTGAGCACTTCCTGAAGTTCACTTTTAAGGACTTAAGTGAGCATTTGGCTTCCACTCGAGTGAGTTGGTTTATGCTCCAGTGCAGCAGGCAATTCTAATTTTTGTCATTCTTTTCTGCTCTCGGGTTAACACTTTCTACACTTTACTTCCTAGAACTCAAGTGAGCATTTGGCTATCAATCGAGTGTTAACCTTTGTGCTCGAGTGCAAAGTGCATCATCACTCAAGTGAGGCCATCTTCACTCGAGTGCAACAGTGCAAAATCAGTGTTTGTGTCTACCAAAAGGGGATCTTTGGGATAGTTCTTCCAACCCTTTAGGGCTTTTGTTAGAAGCAATTGTGGCTTCCTAAAGAGCATAAATGATAACCAATTTAAGTGATATGAAGTTATTTGAGTATTGGTATAGAGAATAACACTTCGTCCCTAATTATGAATATAGGATTTGATATTTGCCCTACTTGGGAGAGATCGGTGCTAGAGCACGCCCGGAAGGACCAAGGTAGTAACTTCTCTCTCATGTTGTATTTTATGCTTAGTATGCATGACTTATCATTGTTTTGTGAAAAAAATCTTTGGCATGAGGCCATTGTGTTATTTCTCGTAGCGCATTACAGCGTGAGCAGTCGTAGGGGGTGATGGTTATCACACCTACCCGTGCCGTTGTTTCTATCATTGTAATTGCCAGGGGTGTGTTATGGAATCGTGGATTCCTGTTTGAGTATCCGGCCAGTGTGGCTGTGTATGTATGTGAAATATTTTATATGGATCCCAGCTGTGGTGATATATGTGATATGATCATGTGATTGTGCAATACAGTGTGAGCACTTCAACGTGAGCAAACGTAAAGGTGATGCAAGTCATACCTACCCTTGCCGTTGTAACTGCCATTGTAGTTGTTGTGTTGTGTGATAATTTACTTTCATGCTTTGTTGTTGTTCATATATCTACATAACCATATAGATATATGTATACGACGGTTATTCACAATGATTTTCTATCACTAATACCACACTATGGGAGCTATCCTAGCAAACTCTACCCTTGCTAGGAACTGTAGCTTTGATACCAAAAATGTAACCCGCTCACCGTAATTACATCCGGATTACGAAATTTAAGTGAAATAGAGACCAATAAGACAAAACAACAATTTACAATCCCTCATCCAAGAGATGGGGTATTTCCAGAAATCAGTTCAGAATGTAATTAATCCTGGTCTCACATTCACGTGCTGATATAACTACTTGAGAAATCAAATCACATAATAAATATCAGAGTGCGGAAACTAGAATCCCGGCAAACCCCGGGCTACTTACATACATATAATGGATTTAAGGTTCCCAAAATGGGGATTACATGTCCAAAATATTCATTTACATCTCCTATACACTTGGTAATCCCAAAAACCAAAACAAAGATAACCAACAACCACTAAAGTCTCGGAGTAATCTTAACTACTCCTGGTTATCCGCTTCCCTTTCGAGCCACTCGCCCTGTCTGAAAATGTTAGTCATTTGGAAAGAGTGAGATTCTAAAGAATCCCAATAGTAACAAAATGTTCATACCACACGTAATCACATAGCATGTGAACAAATAATCTCATAACAGCAACACACGAATCACACTCCACCCTCATTCCCTTTTACCGCCGGGAAGGCACACCATCCTAACCCGAACCGTTGTTAGCGACTCAGGGACTATTGGTGCGGCAGTGCATACAAATAGCCTTTCGGCTTTCACAATTGGCCCGTCAGCCTTCACAAATAGCCTTTCAGCTCACAATTAGCCTTTCGGCCCACATAATCACATATATGACACCCTAACCTCATCCCCTTTTACCGCCGGAGAGGCACACAGCCCTTACCCGAACTGTTGTTAGCGACTCATGGACTATTGGTATAGCGGTGCTTCCACAATTTCACATATCTTGCAGCATATGAAATCATCACATCACAATGATATAGCACACATACAATGTATCACATAAGGTATAAAGCAAGAGTCACTACCTGTATCTTTCCTGACTGGCTCCAGTATTGTGGTCTCACGAGGGCGACAGATGTCAAATCCTATACCAAATTAGGAACAACTGATCAATCTCTTTTCCAAATTCTTAATATCATAATACTCTAAGTTGGTTATCATATAGGACTCTTTAGGTGACCACTAGAGGCCTAAACATATGCCTAAAGGGTTGGAAGAAACTACCCCAAAGACCCCTTTTTTGAAGGCACAACACTGATTTCTGACAGCCTCACTCGAGTGAAGACGACCTTACTCGAGTGATGAGAGACTTGTGCTCGGGTGAGAACGACTCTCACTCGCGAGTGCTTGACAGAGAGCAACCTTCACGGCCAAGAAGTGCTCACATCACTCAAGCACCAAGCTCTGCACTCGGGTGATGACCCCAATTATGCTCGAGTACCCGAAAGTGCAACACCATGAGTGACAACCCGAGAGCACAAACCATACCAGAGGCACCAGCTCACTCAAGCATGATCCCCAACACTCGGGTGAGACGACTATGCTTGCGAGTGTCAGAGCACACTCTTGGGCATCAACTAGCGAGTGAGGACCCGAGAACAACCCTCCTCTTTAGGCTCATACCATCACTCGAGCAAGCCCTAGCTCACTCGAGCATGTTCATCCCTCACTAGAGAACAAAGAAGTGTACTTGAGCCTGATTCAAAGAACCCAACCAAAACTCAAAGTAGAGAAGGGAAAATGCACACAGCACTCAAGCATGATCTTCCCATGCTCGAGTGTTGTGCATCAGAGACCAGAAACGCAGAAAACATCATAAAATACCAGATGGTCAAATTTATACCCAATGGTTCCCAAACTCTACCAAAAGCTCATACACACTTAGCACTAACTAGGGAACACATTGGTAACCTCTCAAACACCCCAAAAACCTTTTTGACCACAATCATGCCCTTAGGTCTCTATAACACAACCAATGTCCAATTTCCCTTAACACATTTCCAACATTCCAAACTAAATTCAATACTCAAATATCTTCACAATGGACCAATCCCAACATTAATCACAATGAAATCCATACTTTCAACATTTGGCATGACTAGGGCAAATTTCCAGATTTTCCCAAACTTATCCAAAAAATCACAAACAATATATCAAAATGCACTAAATGCCTACCTCTTCACTTTGTCAAATCCAGGATCTTGATTCTCCAACTTCCAATTTTGACCAACACACAAATCACTACTATTTCAAGATTCTAAAATCACCAAGTTGAAGCTCTCAATGAGATGAACAACATTAGAGAAAAGGTTTAGGGCATTAGAGATCAATCAAATCATCAAAATCTCACCTTTTCTTCTTCCTTTTCCCTTGATCACCGGAAACTATGGAGAAAGAGGAGAAAGAAAGAGAGAGAGAGAGAGAGAGAAATGGTTATATGATGAAAATGATGATGATGAACAAGCTTTCTCTTTCTTGCCCATACACCCCAAAACGTATAGGGGAGAGAGAATGAGAGAAAAGTGATGTTTTGTCTCATGTGCCACATCCAATGGCTCACCAAATGCCACTTGTCACCCTCCTACTCATTCCTTCATGAGCTCACACAATCGCAAAGCATAGGATTCCGACCCATAGTCAAAGAATCTCAACCCTTGATCTTAAAGACCACACACATTTATACCAAATTCACATTACATTAATCCCAAAAGTGCTTAATTACACTAATTACAATAATTATTAGAGTCATTAGCCCTAATCACAAATCGGGATATTACAATATGTCTCCATTTGCTTCATAATTACAATATTGCCATCCCATTTTCCCCCCATTTTCGGATTTATGTAAATTCCGGCAGATTTTCTGCCTAAACTTTGAAAAATCATAACTAAATTTGTAGATATCGAATTGGAGTGATTCCAAAGGCTATAGAACCCTTATTAAATCTAATTTCAAGAAAAAATATATAGCATTTAGCCAACTGGAATTTAAGTTTTTTGATGATGTTCCAAAAAAATACACAGTTTTTCTAGGCTAACTTCAAAAATCCATAACTTTGTGTACACTGCTCCAAAAATTACCCACGCCCTATCAAATTAAAGCTTAGGATGTGTACTTTGACCCTATAAAATTTCACAATTTTTTATCATCATTAGTCATCCAAAATGGAATGACAAACTCACTACCTCACCAAAAGTTTTCACTGGCAGCATAATCACATTCTTCAAAATTCACTCTTCCATTTCATTAAATGCCACAAATGTTTACAAGGTATATTGATGAATAAAATTTGGGGTGTTACAGTTTTCACTTAATTAGTTAGTTTTAATGTCAATTTTGTTAATTTTAAATATTAATAGTCATAACTCATAAGTGTCTTTCGGTCCACCTGTAACCCTCCCCCAAATATATAATGTTATGTCCAACACTATTATCTTACAAGGAAAAATAATTCAAACTCTCTCTTCAACAATTATATGAAGTCATTAGGTATTTATATCCTAATCGCAAATTAGATCACAATTTAAAATCCCATGTTATTTAATCTCAGCCCAATTACCCCTTTGTCAAGATAAATTTTAATACTCAAATTCACATTCAATGATGGTCAGTCATCAAAAAGACATTAAAATAAGATTAAGCAACTGAAATTAACATTAATTATAAATAATCAGTGAAAACACAATTTAATCCCGTAGTGAGTTCATAGTCAGTCCTCTAAGTTGCAAAACAAACTAGCCACACACGGCCTGAGTCAGGTTCATCTCAGCAACAATAAAATTTAGGTTCAATAACATCATGAAAGAGAACGATGAGCTAGAAAAAAAGATAATGTAAAGAAAACACAACCAAGAACAGATTCAGAAAAGGCACCCTCTAGTTTTTAAACTTTCAAAGAAAAATCCAAAACTGAAACTGCTCCCTTGTTTCCTCATGTTCTGACTGCAACACTCTCAATGAAGATAATCAAAGAAGAAGATGAACAGTTCTGCACTATCTTCTCTACTCTGGTTCAGTAATCATCAGCGTCCTCCGCCGATCCAATCGATCAGAGTCAAAAAGAAGAGGAAGAAAAAGATTCTCGTTGGTGTCTCTTCTCCCTAAGTCAAACTCATTCTCATCTGGCTCAAGCTGGTTCAGATCGCCGATGAAGATGAAGAAACAGGGGAAGTCGGCGGCTCCTCTCTCCAATTCTCAACAAAAAAGACGGATGAACAATATCTGTCTTCCCAGCCGCTACTTCCTCTCTTCCCAAATTGTGCTGCCTCTTTTTCTTAGGTCATAGGTCTCCTTATATCAAAATGCTGTCGCTTTGTTCCTTCTCCCTCCAACATGTCATTTCCTGGTTGAGATAACTAAAGAAACCAAATCAACATCAAGATGATACTTTCATTATCCTCTTTATCATTATTTTCTCATAATTTCATCTTCATCATTAGATCATGAAATGGATGGGTTATATTTAATATTTATAAAATTATTATTATAATATTTTATAAATTAAAATTTATTTATTTTTTATATATTGCAATTATGAATAGTATAAATTAGATTTTAAGATTTTAAATTTACTTATTTATATTTATAAAAATAATTTTATAAAAGATTAAATCTGAACCATATATTATTTTAATCTAACGGTGGATATATATGAGATTATGAGAAGAAAGTGAAAAAGGAGACAATGAAAGAAAATCAACCCAAATCAATATAACAAACAAAAGGAAAGGGAGCCAACTAGAACAAAATAACTCCCCCCCCCCCTCATTTTAGAAAATGTAAATTATTATTATCTTTATCCTAAACCTAACTACTTCTATTTAGGTATTTAACCCCAAATTGATATCTTATGTAATCTCATAAAAATCTCTTAAAATTGCATTGATATGTTCCCCAAATATACTTCAAATATATCTCAAGGGCCCGTTTGGTTCGATTCTATTACACCCTGTGATGCAGTGCAATGCGATGCAATGATAATGCAATGTAATATTAATTACAAGGGTAGTGTTTGGTTTGATTTTTAAGCAACATGCAATGAGTTAATATTTTAACAATTATTTAAAATTAATATATTACACAAAGTCCATTTTACCCCTTAATATAATCTTTATAGAAAAAATAGTTACAAGCCGATGATGGAGGGGATGGAGGAGGAGGAGGTAGTGGTGGTGGCAATGATGGGGGTGGCAGGGGAGGAGGAGGTGGTGGTGGTGGCAGTGGGCGGCGGGGGTGGAGGAGGAGGTGGTGGTGGTGGTAGCAGTGAGGGTGGTGGAGGAGGTGGTGGCGGTGGTAGGGGTGGCCGGTGGGCCGGTGGCGGGGGTGGAGGAAGAGGTGGTGGTGGTGGCGGCAGCGGGGGTGATGGTGGCAACGGAGGAGGAGGTGGTGGTGGCGGTGGGCGGCGGGGGTGGAAGAGGTGGTGGTAGGCGGTGGGTCGGTGGCCATGGAGGAGGAGGTGGTGGTGGTGGCAGCGGCGGCGGCGGCGACGGGCGGCGGGGGTGAGGGCAGCGGCGGGGGGGAGATGGCCACGGTGGCGGTGGGCCGGTGGCTGGGCCGGGGGTGGCGGCGGGTGGAGGTGACAGCGGTGGAAGAGGTAGTGGTGGCAGCAGAAGGTGGAGGTGACGGCGGTGGAAGAGGAAGAGGTTGTGGCGGTGGCAGTTGTGACGTGATACGGCAAGTGAAATAAGATAAGTGAAATAAAGATAAGGAAAACTAAAGGGTGAATTAGACTTTTTAGATCATGCAATAGGATGGTAATGAGGATTCATAGGGGGGGAGGTATGAATGTGGATTACCAATTTTTTGGTAATCATCATTACCATGGTAAACCCTATTATCATGCTAAAGAGCAACCAAACACTCTTCTCTAGGTAATGCAATCATGATTGCCATTGCAGGCATGCAATGCGGTCGAACCAAACGGGCTCCAAATATTTTAAAAATGGGAAATCATCAACAATCAATATTCCTTTTCATCAACTCTTTTTAAACTCCTTAATTCCCCTTTATCTCCATTTTCTCTTCATCTCAATATATTCAACTTCTCTTATCCTGTCATTCACCATGGTGACATTAACGTTATGTTTGGATAGAGAGAAAAGTAAGGGGAAAAATAAGGAAGAGAGAATACCAATACGAAAAATTTCCCAAAATGATAAAAAAAATTATTATTATTGGAAGTTTTCCTTGTTAGTATTGTTTCTCTTCTAATTTTCTCTCCATCTAAATATAGAGTGAAAAAACCTATGCCCGAACACTTTTCACGACTATCCAAACGTCAAAAATCTATTGTTGAGATTTTTGAGTTTGAGCCGCCATATATAGTGTTTTGTTCAAACTCCTTCTCAAAACCCTCTTAACAACTCCAACTGTTTCACCTCCTGAAATGTCCTCCATTAAGTTTTAAACTATTCTTCAAGCGACACATCATCTCCAAAACACAATGAACTACTACCTGACTCATCAAGAACACTTGAAGCCACCCTAAAGAAACTCAACACTTTAACTCACACTCTGCATTTCAAGATGAACATAATACTTGATCATCATCTTGATCTTCAATCAGAATCCTTACTTAATCCTATCTGAGGACTCTTCCACCAAAGACATTTAAGTCTTTTTTTTTCGTCGTTTTGCTTATTTTGGTTCTATTTTGGTTTACTGTTTTTGTGTATGTAATGGAGAGGTTGCTCCATATTTTTTCCAAACATGCATTAATACTTGATAGTTATTAAGATTAACTATCAAGTATTATACCTTACTTGACTGTTATATGAACAAACTATGAAATATATGTTTTTTTTTTTAAGAATTTCTGGATATTTATAACTATTTGACGGGCTTAAAAAAGCACATGTCAAATAGTTGAGGATTATATTTGAGGGTAGTTTGTAATAAACCATCATACATAGTCATGCTTATCGGTTGTTTTTAAAAAATTGACAAGGAGTCTCATTAAATAACCTATGAACCTTTAATTTGCACCTTTCATTTTTTATTAGATACGCTGAGTTTCATCTGTACTTTTGCCTATGTTAAATTATAGTGAACCTAGTTTTCTTATAATATATATAGATATTTGGAGACGATTTGAAGATTATGAAATAGCAATTGTCAAATAAAGTGACATTAAAGTGACATTATTTTACGCATTTAATAACTGTAAAATAAAGTAGGGAAAGTTGTCCAAAATACCTCATTGGAAACGTATTTGCCAAATGAGACCTTCGGGTGTAAGCAATCTTCCTTGTGTATAAAAGATCTTCCCTTATGCTTAAACAATCTTTCCCTGTGTGTAATATATCTTCCATATGTGACCTATCCTTGTGTTCAAATAATATGCCCTTATGTGCAAAAGATTTTCCCACAGGCCCATTTGACAAATAAGTTTCCAATGAAATCTTTATAAGCAATTCTCCCAATGTCATTTTTTTTATATAAAAAATTTCATTGCGCGGAAAAAATTCAGATCAGTGTAAATGTTAAAAAAAACAAATAGTCTATGATGATGAGAGGTTCTAATACTAATAGAGCACCATTTAGCATGATGGCAATCATTTAAGTATAAAACATCAAATTTGACAAAATTCTATCGTAGGTGAATGGGATGAAAAATTAAATTTGTAACGCCTCAATCATTATTAAACTTTTAAAAAAAAGTTGGCATGACTATCCAATATTAAAATAAAGAGAAAAATATTGTATTTTACCAAAAAAAAAAAGAGTAAAATATTGTAACCTCTTCTATTTTGTCTTAGTTAAAAGGACCTTACCTCTATTTTGAAAACATACATTTTAATCTAAGCCATTATACCATTAATTAAAGAATATTCTACAAATATTTTTGAAGTATATTTTTTAATTAAAAACCATATTAGAATAAATTTTGTTTGCTAATCTACCCCTCATTATGCCAAATCTGAAATTCATCTTCCATCATTAATATTTATTAATGACATATTTAATATTTTTACTAAATTTAGAAAAAAAATTTAAGTAATTTTTTATGTGAAAAATATTAACAACTTATCATAAATTTGACCATTTTTTTAACAAACTTATTTTTTATGAAATATATTTAAAAATTTTGAATTATAATATATTAATATAACGATATCAAAATGATATCCTTTTATAAATTTTATTGTTTAACTGAAAATAAACATGCATGCAAACGATAGCAAAACATTTTAGCCACTATTATAGATTCGAGCATATATAATGCTTAATAAATAATGATAACAATGAATAAATGTCATGTATGTCGAGGAAGGGGTATCGCAAGAATATATAACACTAAAACATAATAGTTAAATATGCACATTGTCATGTATTGAGAGGCGGAATCAGCAAAAATATAAAAATAATGGTTGTATTTAATAACCATCATTATGTAGTGACAAAAATGATACCACTCTGATCCAATTTATAAGTCCATTTTAACTAATTCTCACATACCAAGGAGAGTTAGTTAACTCATTAACTATGGGCTAAATTTCCAGTTTCGCCTTTATCTATGATTGGTTCCGAAAATCTACATCAATAAATTCCTTTTGTTTATTGTAATTAATAGGGGTAAAAAAGTACAAAATGCATTTACTACCCTGAAAATGGACTTATAAATAGGACCAAAGTTTTTGGTCAAAGAGGACTTATAAATAGGACCAGAGCAGTAGTTCTTATGAAACAATTGTTATATAACACTTACAAACAATTTGTCTTTCAACCTCTAATATCAACAAAGATAAAAGATAACGGTATTCAGAAACAATCATTATCTAACACTTTTATAACCCTTCATAACATCGTTGAGCCTTCATAAGTCATAACCCTTTATAATATCTGTTAGACCTCTATTTAAACTCACTATTCCTTGCGATTCTTACTTACTTTCTTTATCGGCATCTTCCTTCTCTACTTCATCATGTTAAGATCCTAGGGTGCTCTTTTGCCACCATCGCTCCCTCCTCCACCATCTCCTCTGCCTCATCCTCCTCCTAAAATAGAGGCTCTGATGTAGATGTTGGCAAGTACCTTGACTAACACACAAGGCATCTTGTGGCATATGCCAACAAACTAAATAGAAAGTTGAGCCTCGTACTTCATCACAATGAGGTTGAATATGATTTACAGTCAGACCCTTCTTCTCCTTCCTTTGATGATGAGAATGTGGAGGATGACGACGACAGTAGTGGTGATGAATAAACACCACTATTGTTTTCTTAAAATATTAAAAAAAAAAGGTTAACAAAAAAAAACAACTTAATAATTCATGATTATTAATTAAAAACCGTAAACTATTCTTGTAATGATAACACCAACATACTTAACAATTCTAACTTAATAAATGTTAATTCAAGCTTTTAAAACCTTTCCTCTTCCCCGTGCTAACTCTAGGTGCCTCCTCATTATCCGATGATCACCAGAAGAACCAAGTACCCTTTCATTATGCCCTGTTCAACTTCAAACACATGCAATGATGGTTTTTTGCCATCCCTTCCAAATGTCTATTTAAACTCCCTATTTTCATTTTTTTTCTTACATTTTCTTTATTGTCCTCGTCTTTGTTCTCTCAATTGCTAAGATGAAATGTCATGCTAAAGATTTACTAGAAACCTCTCAACGTCATCCTCCACCTCATTCTTCTCCTGCTCCTACTCCACAACCTCTACCTCCTACTGCTCCTCCCCAACACCCGCCTTCGCCACCTCCTCCTTTACCTCCACAGCCCATATCTCCTTAACTTGAGACAATGTTGCGTCATGCATAAAACACTGACCATGCCATGTGGAGGCTTTCTGGATACCTCTCAAGTATGAACGTGAAGGTCAATCTCATATTTGATGAGTATGGGATTGGTCATGATCCTAACAATGATCCTGGCCACTCCTCTAGTGACAGCAGCCTGGTAATCTCATCAATTCATTAGGCTACTCCCCATTATTCTTTTTTTTTCATTTTTTCATTTTTCTTCATTTTAAATATATTGTAAAACAAAGAACATATGTAATGGTTCTTACAGAAAAACTGTCATGAAATAAAATAAATAACGGTTCTTAAACTATTCTTTGGAAACAATCATCATGAATTTGAAGATAAATAATGGTTCTCTTGAAACAATTGTCATGTAACTCATGGCGCGGAAAAAAGAACAACCATCAAGCCAGTAACACTTCCAAATGGTTATTAAGAAAAACCCGTCACTTATTAAAATACCACTTCAAATTCCTAAAGGTTATTAAAAACATAACTATCGCCATTTATAAAATCTAATGATTTGTTAGAACTAAAGGACGCGAAGGCTTGATAATCCATGAAACCCTCTCTATATAAATATTAGAAAACTAAACTCCACTTTTCCACTTCTATTTCAACTTCTAATATCCAAGTGCAAGCTTTTGTTCTTCTACACCAAAATCATGGATAAACGGAAGATAACTTCTGATTCATCATCTGGGGGCAAACTAAAAGATGAACTCACTCTTCCAACAAGTTTTGAAGGTCTTGTCCACAAGACTTATGAGCTCTATTATATGGTTCATGTTTACTTGCGAGAGCAAGGAAACATGAACCATTGCTTAAAGGAATTTACTACTCTCGTTCGCTCTTTGAACTTGAAGGTGGACAGATTGCTGGAGAAGGAAGAATATGATGATACATCATATTCTTAAAACTTCTCCATAACATTTTATTTTTAGTTTGTTTATGTACATTTTCTTTTTGATTTTTAAATTTTGTTTGTACCATGGTGGTTGCATACTCAACCACCAAAATTTTTTTTTAAAAAAAATGAAATATATAACGGTTATTAATTAAAACCCATCATTTATTAGAATACCATGCAAATAAATAACAATTGTAATTAGTAACCATCTTATTTTGTCTCAAAAGAATGACAATTGTTACGCAAAAACCGTCATGAAACAAAAAATGCCATGAGGGTTTGAAAACTTTCCCCTTCCACATGTTGATGAAAATTCTTTGCACATGCTTCTTCATCCTCCGATGATTAGGCACGAGAATCAAGTACCCATTCATTACCCACCACTACACATGACTACTCCTCTTTAACTTCCAACATGTGCAATGATGATTCAAACCTATCACTTCAAATCTATTTAAACTCCCCATTTCTTTATGTTTTTTATATTATTTCTTCATCATCGTCTATTATCTCAAGATGAAATGCCATGATGTAGACTTGCTAGAAAATTCCTAGTATCATCCTCCTCCTCCACCTCCTTCTCCTCCTCTACAGCCTCTACCACCTTTTGTTCCACCCCTACAACTTCCACTTTTGCCTCCGCCTCCACAACCTATTGTAATGACCCAAAATGTGAATACAGGCTCATGACTCCAAAAGTAGACATAATGAACGTTAGTCAAACACTTTTGGAGAATACAGTGTGAGTATTGACCTGAATGACCCGAATTAGTAGCAGAAAGTACCAAATCCTGTATTTAAGCTTAACTATGTTGTCAAAGCTTAAATTGAATTAAAAGAGAAGGGAGGGCACATGAGATGAGGAAATGGGGTCAAATAATATGTTTAGTGGTAATCCAATAAGAATTGCTATAGTCATGGGAAAAACTGGAAGAAATATCATCCAATTAGTCAGCAATCGAAGAGGAAACTGACTAATAGCTAAAAGAGTAAGTGGTGTGACTAAATGGATAATGGAATTAGATGGGAAAAAATCCTATGATTGCGTGCTTTATGAGAATGCATGAGATTGTGACACATGGCATCTTGGCACCATTGGATTAAAGTCAAGATGTCAAAGGTCAACATTTCAAACTTTTTCTCCTCTCTCTCTCTCTCTTCTTATGTTGGTCAAAAAGGGCAAGGAGGGAGTTGAAATCAGATAATCACACTTTTCTTTCTCTTCTCATGCTTCCAAGGTCGGCCATGGACGTAGAGGAAAGAGAAAGAGGAGGTGAGTTCTTCTTCTTATGTTTTGACTATGAAGATGGTCTCTAATACTCAAAACCTCTTCTCTAATCTTGTTCCTCTTGATGTAAACTTCATTTGTATGGTTTTAGATTTTCAAGAGGAGGTGTTTTGTGAATGCAAGAAAAGCTAGTGGTTAGAGAATTAAAGAACAAGCTAGTGGAAGTGATAGAGGTGAGCACAGACAACTCTTTGATATAGATATTGTGATCATTGGTTGAGTATTGGAACTTGTGAATTTTTTCCCTATTTTCATGTATATAGGGTTTTAGTGAGTTCATGGTGTCTTGTTGATTATGTTGGTGTCTTGTGGTGTTCATTGGATAAATACACTTTGATTGGAGTCTTGAATGTGGAGTTTGGCAATTTTGTGGTTTTGTGTTGAAATGTGCCAAAAATAGAACATGTTCAAGGAGTGAGAATTTGGTGTTTTTGATGTTTCCATTGGATTCCATGCAAAAAATTGTATAAGAAGTAGCCCCAGTTGGGTATTTTGGACCTTTGGAAACATTGGTTGAAAACTGGAAATTTTGGAAATTCTGTTAAGTGTAGAATGTTGTGCAAGGGAGCTTGGTTGTATGGTGTTTTGAATGAGTAAATGATGTCAAAAAGTTATGAAATTTGACAATGTTGTAGTAGACATTTTAAGATTTCCAATAACATAAAGTTTGAGCCGTTTCCATGTGTGTGTAAAAAGTTATGGTCATTGGAATTCAGCCAAGAATCAAGCCAGTTCTTGGCCGCAGCCAGGCATCTTGGCCACAGCCAAAGAGATTTTGATAAGTTCTTAGCCGTAGTCTTGGCTATGGCCTAAAACTCTCTGACCTGTTCTTGGCCACGGCCCAAAAGTTTCTTACCTGATCTTTGCAGCGACCAGTGGTTCTTGGCCGTAGCCAAAATCTTTCTGACCATCTCTTGGCTGTGGCCAAAGATTGGCTTAGCCGCCACTAACCCCTCAAAAACTATGTTTTAAACTTTTGAAAGGTAGTCTTTGGTCTAGCTTTTCTCAACCCTTTAGGCATCTGTTTGGCCTGTAGTAGCCACCTAAAGATTTCAAATGATAACCAATCCTAAGTGTCTTGGAGTTAAGAATTGAAATGGAAAATAACCCGTCATCCTTGATTGTAATTTATAGAACTTGGCATCTACCCTGAGCATAGGAACTGATGTCTGAGTAGGAATGGAAAGAACAAGGTAGTGACTCTTTCTCTTATATCATGTATAATGCTTTATATGTTTGTGCTTATCCTTGAATTGTGATGAACGTGAATGCTGCTGTTATGTTGTTGTGAAATTGTGATGAATGTGAATGTTGTTGTTGCTTATGCCAAATGTCCCGGTAGAATGTATGGGTAAGGGTAGGCTGGCCAAAAGTCCTGATAGAATGTAAGGGTGAGGTCGTTACATGTTTATGCTGTTGTGAACACAGCTAAAGCTATTGTAATGTCGTGGAAGTGAATATGGCGAAAGCTGTCATAATACCGTGGAAATGAATACAGCGAAAGCTGTTGTTGTTTATGCCATTATGAATATATCGAAAGCTATAGTTTTATGACTTGTGAGACACGCATCAAAGTGGTAGCTAAATACATCAAAAGCTATTGTGACACTCGTCATGCATCAATGCAGAAACTGCTAAAAATGCTGTTGAAAATATTATCGTTATTGTGAATGTTGTTGTGTAATTGCTTTGTGATAATTGCTTACATGCCTTATTATTATATATCATATGATTGAAATTGTTGCTACTGAGATTCCTATGAATCTCACTCATTCCATTACTAACCTACAGCTAGGGCAGACAGATAAAAGGAGAAGCTGGTATAAAAGAACGGTTAGAGTTTGTAGCTGGGAGATTAGTTTTGTGTTGGTTATCATAATGTTAGGATAATTGTATATGTAAAAGTAGACCAATGTAGAAGAATTGTGTAATTGTCTGTAATCCCCGTTTGAAAATAGGCAAATATGCCATGTAGGCTGTTATAGTTAAGATTGAAACCCGAGTGTTATCAGGAATTTTGTTGAGTACTCTGATATGAATGAATGGAACGATATTGAGCAAGGCAAATGTTTTGAAATGTGAAAATGAGACCTGATTAAATAGATTGTGAAAATTTTTAAAAAGCCCACTTTATCACATGACCGAACCCTATTTAGAGTTGGGACTTTTATCAGTTTTGAATTCTTCATTGGTCTCCAATTTAACTTAATGGCACGTTTTTGAACCATAATGTCGGCTGTGAAGGTAAGGGGTTACACCTATGCCCTCTCAAGTGGAGGTTGTAACACCCTAAATTTTATATTCACCAAATATATTGTAATTATTTGAGAAATTCAATAAAATAGTGAATATTCATGAATGTGGAATTTATGAATTTTATAAATTGGACAGAAATAATTATGGAATTAATTTAGATAATTTAAAAAGCCCAAAATTAAGGTCTAAAAATGGAGAAATAATAGAGAAAATATTTGATCCAAAAATTGATGGAAAATGGGCCAAATAAAAAGAAGAAAAGAAATCATATTAAAAAGGTAATAACAAAATTGTAATTTTGTCAATTTAGCACAAAATTAATTATTTCCTGATTAATTGAAGTTAATTTCAATTAATTAAGGAGAATAAAGGAAAAATGTATATTTGGAATATTTTTCTCAATTAAATATGAATTTATGGAAAATTTGGGTAAAAGGTGAAAGTTTGACCAAAATTGAGATTTTACGTATATACGTAACCAGAATAAGTTGTAAAGCCAATCGAGACCATAAGGAGGGACCCCTAGGTGTCTCCTATATGTGGCATGAAGAAGGAAATATTTTTTGGGCAAAATGACATGGTTACATGAATGTAGGAATTTATGTCATAAAAATTAGTTTTTGGAATTTTTGAAATATTGATTAAATAATTAATTAAAGCATGATATAATGTAATAAAGCATCATCTATTCCCTTCATGCTACCATTTTTGTTGTGAACCAGCTGCACCAAGAGAGAGAAAGTGTGAGAAATGTGAGAGAGAGAAAGGAGGAAAAAGCTTACAAAGATAAGTGTTTTCTTCTGTAAATCAGTCTCTAACGCGTGTAACTCCGATCCTGAGCTACTCCTCTATGTTCTTTAAGGTTTGGAAGCTCGAAATTTGGTGTTAGATTAGCTAGGGTTTTGTCTAAGACAAGGAAAAGCTAGTAGGAGCTTGAGGTAACTTCCAAACTCTTGTATATTGATTATTTTGATTGCTGTGGACAATTTAATTGGTGAAATTTTACCGGATTGTCATTAGTTTTAATTTTTTGAAATGGATTTGTCTAGGGGTTATGCTGCCAAAATTGGGTCCTAATGGTAGTTATAACCTAATGTAATAGTTAATAAAGCAGTTAGGAGTAGAAAGAAACGCGTTTACAAAGCCAAAATCGCAAAACCCGAATTTTTCCTGGAGAACCTGTACATTTCGGCCAAGGCTATAAATGGGTCTTAGAGTTGGATTTTCAATAATTTGATGATTCCATTGATTTTAGGAGGGAAAATTAGGTGGGGCTACAGTTAATCACTTTTTCGAAAAAGCCTGAAACAACATAATTACGAAAACACCCCTGAAACCCTGAAATAAGGGCTGCCAAGAGTAATTTTATAATTTGGTATTGAATTTGGAAATTCTAAGTCCAAAAATGGATTCCTTGGGAAGAAATAAATCAGAGTAGCCTAGGTCAAAATTTCAAAAAAAAAGTACAACCGAGGCGAGTACGGCGAGGCCAAATCGGGGTCTTAGGGGTATTTTGGTAAATTTTCACCGTAGGCTAATATAACCATAATAAACACTATGAAAGTGTCTAAAATGATATATGGATAGGTTTTAACATATTTCTTGTACATTTGATGTTTTAGGACCAAGTTGGACGCAAGTAGTTGGCACGTTTGATAAAGGGGACTGTTTGAGACTAGGAAAAAGTTCAGGTAGGGACTACTATCTCTCATATACTATGTGACTATTTGTATGATGTGTGTTACTGCATTTTGTGACTTGAACACGTGATGGAGGCACATTACCTAGCTGTGGTCTAGGACCTAGCTGAGGTACACTAGTCTTACCTAGCTGTAGTCAAGGACTCAGCTGAGGTACACGTAGAGGTTATAACTTAGTGTTTGTCCTTGAACTTTGTGTACACACACAGATGATATGAATTTCATTTTAGTTGATATGGTGCATTGCATATTTAATTTTTACATTTTATATGTTGATTGTATGTTTCTACTGAAATTCCATAGAATCTCTCCCTTTTTTCAAAACAACAATGTCTCAATGGGTGTCGGCGGATCTAAAAACAAAGACGTAGATGCGAGAAACTAATGGACACATTTCCCAAGATGAAGTTCATGGTTATATATAGTGTATATGTGGAATATTTTTGGAATTTTTGTACATATTTGTAAGTATTCTCGTATTTTGCTTTGTTAATGACTGTCTGTAAATGAATACTATTATCAATATAACTGTACTTTTCTATTTGCCTGTAGAACTTGTTCATTAATACCCTACGCATATCAAAATGGAAATGGGTGTTAATAGAGATAATGATGCGTCATGTAGAACTCATTAACCATATTGTGATGAGGTTGGGCGGATATTTTTTGAGTATGAACAAGAAGGCCAATCTCATTCTTGATGAGTGTGAGATTGGCCACCATAATCCTGAAATACTCGCAAATGATTATGGCCACTCCTCTGGTGACGAGTAGCGTGATGATCTATAGTATGCTAGTAATTTTTGGGACTTTTGATTCATTCGAATTGAAGGAAACAAAAGTTTCAATATTCACAACAGACCTCATATCATCTATTAGAAGGTGATATTTTTTGGTTTTATTTTTATAAAATATAAAAATATAATTATCTGGACACTATTAGCCGACAAAACTTTAAAAAATATAACATACCTCACGATTATTAAAAAATAACCATTATAAATGTAAATAAATAAATAATTGTTCTTAGGAATGAACCGTTATGAAATGTCTTAGGCACAATAACCCAAAAAAACTTCCCATTCCTCTTTTATTTAAATGTCTAAAACATAATACACTTGACACTTAATCTGTTCAAATGCAGAAATCCACCAACATCATAACCCTACGACTCCTATTGTCTTTTCCGGCCGTTGAGAGTCATTTTCAGTCGAATCCCACCAAAAAAAGGCTTCGTCCAACTTCTAAGCGACAACTATGATAGTGAATACACTTGACTATTGTCTTATCAACTATTGCACGAGTTGGTTTCACTTGCCCTAACTCTCATTTTTGTTCGTGAGCCGTAGCTAGGTATAGTTATGATTTTCCTCATTCATTTTGCATTATCCTTCGTGCATTCACTTTGAAGGTTCCTTTTTTGTTACTTGCAGTATTCAACTTGGCCGATTGGATTGCCTTTATGAAGATATGAAGCAATAAAGTATCTAAGGTGATATTAAATTGCTTTTGTAATTTTTTTCTTTTGGAAAACATAGTATTCCTTTAATTAAAGGTTCTTTTCCTATTATAGGAAGTTGTCAACCCATTGCTTTGATTCACTGTTCCTACCTTATTATTCTCTTGGAAGTAACTTTTGAAGATATGGATCCCTAAGCAAACAAATTTTATTTTTTTTGGAAGTATCCATATATATCTTTAGAAGTTACTTTCATAAAATCAATACATATCTGATAAAAAAAGTACTTCAATTATACTGAGATGGGATAAATCATCCAAAGTAACATTAAATTGCTTTTATGAAATTATGTTTTTTTTGGAAAACCCAATATTACTATGATCGAAGGTTCCTCTCCTGTTACATAAAGTTGTCAACCCATTGCTTTAACTGAAAATTCCTACTCTATTGTTCTTTTTTCAAATAACTTCAGGAGATTTGGATCCCTAAGGAAATGCCTCTCCTTTTTCGAAAGTATCCTTATCTCTAGGAGATGCTTTGAAAATATTAGTAATGATGTAATTAATAAACTAGTTTAGTTTGACCGAGAGTCATACATGAACAAGCGAATACCTATAGCATTTATGAGTCACCATGCCATAAAGCATTCAATATGACATATTAAATTGCTTCTACGAAACTATGTTGTCTTGTTGAAAACCCATTATTGCTCTGTGCCATACCCTTTTCTTATTTTTACATTTTTCAGAGTGCTTGAGTGCAGTTCGGTGAGCAATACATGAATAGCGTAAATATACTGATATATTGATAAAATGTACTTGATCACATCACAAATTTTCCCTTCAGGGTTTGTTAATATACAAACAATTATCCAAAATATCCAAAAATAAAGACTACATATAACCACTATCTTTGTCTCGGGATCCACGCCATCAGTTTCCTGTGTCTATCACCTTGCCTTTGGATCCGCTAGTTCCTGCTGGCATATTATCATTTATGAAAAAGGATAAGATTCCAAGGAATCCCAGTAGCAACATACAATCGTTCATGTAAAATACGAAAAGTAAATATGTTATGCACTATGAAGGTACCAATTAATGAACAATATAAAAAAAAGTATACATCGGATAGGGCTTAACCACCACTATTCGTCTACCTTGGTTGGATTGTTACTCAACAACTAGGTAAGAGTGCACTTCCAGCACTAGCTGCCCTTTCCCTACAGACTGCCCCTTCCCGAAAAAACCATTTTGATTAATTAACATTGAATAAAAAATCGGACCGGACTGGCCAATTCAACCGGTTGAACTGGGAACCGGTCAGTGGTCCAGTTCGATCTGAGCATCAAACCGTGAAACCGGTCAAACTAGTTGAAACCAATCAAAACTCGTATGAAACCAGTTGAACCGGTTTTCATGTTTTTTAATTTTTTTTAATTATTATTTTGTGCTATTTTTTAGGGGAAAATGGAAAATTAAAAACCAAAATGAAGAGAAAAAGTAGGTAAAGAAAGAACAAATCTAAAAAAATTATTTAAAAGGATATAATAATTATAGGAAAGGAGATATCATTATATAAATATAAGTATTATAACTAATACTAATAGATTTTAAGCATTTTTTTTCTAAAAATCTTCATTTTTATCTATAGAAGTTTAAAAATATATTAATATATATATTGCCACTAATAAATTATAATATTTTAATATGACCGGTTCAACTACCGGTTAGACCCCGGTTGACCCATTAACCCTTGAACCTGTACCGTGATCGGTTCATTGCCCGATCTGATTTTTTGTTCCTTGTTAATTAAAGCACAAACAACGGCAAACCACAAAACATATGAACCATGGTATAATACATGAAGGATAAAGTCACTACCGTAAGCCTTTTTCACCTCGTAAGCCGTGCCACAAAGTTTGTGCCACAACTTGGCTCTCTACTCAGTCCTAAAATTTCAAATGTACAAGAATTAGGTTAAAACTCATTCATATGCTATTTTAGAAACTTCCATAGTATTTTTCATGGTTATATTAGTCTATATTGAAAAATTATCAAAATACCCCTGGGGGCTCGGCCCTTACTTACCTAGTCCGATCGTACTTTTTTGAAATTTTGACCTGGGCTATTTTAACATATTTTTTCCCAAAAAATCCATTTCCAACCTCAGAATTACCAAATTCACTACCAAAAGACAAAAATGCCCTTGGTAGCCCCTAATTTAGGGTTTTAGGGGCATTTAGGTCATTATGCTTTTTAGGGCTTTTTCTGGAAAAGTGTTCAACTGTAACCTCGCCTAATTTTCCCTTCTGAACACAATGGAATCATCAAATTATAAAAAATCCAGCCCTAACCCCTTCAAACAACACTAGCCAAAATTTAGAAAGCTCTAGGGAAATCTAGGGTTTTTCAATTCTGACTCCGCAGACTTGCTTTTTTTTACTTCTAATCACTTTATAAACTATTCAATTACATTATAACTATCATTTAAACTCAAGTTTGGCAGCATAACACCTAGGATTTAATGTTTTCTCAAATTTGTAATCTATCAGAGCAAATTAACTAGAAATTCACCGATTAAATCAACCACAGCAGTCACAACAAAAATAATTTCAAGTTTAGGAAATCATCTTTGTTTTCCTTTGGTTGTTCCCTTGTTGTTCAAAACCCTAGCCCCTCAAACTTCAAAATTTTTGCTTCAACAACCTTGAATCACATAGAGGAGAAGCTTAGGAAAAGGATTACACACGTTAGGAGCTAATTTACCAAAGAAATTACTTACCTTTGTAAGTTTTCTCCTTCCTTCTCTCTGGAAATCAGGCAAGCTCTCTCTCTCTCTCTCTCTCTCTCTCTCTTGGACACTCAAAACTGATGGAAATGAAAGGAAAGAGGAAGAGAAATAGCTTTTGTAATTATCCCTTAATTTTTCTAATTATTTAATTTCCAAAATCCCCATTTTCAAATTTATTGGAAATTCTGGCAGATGTTTTGCCCAAAATTTTAAAAATCATAACTAAATTTGTAAACATTGTATTTGAGTGATTTCAAAGGCTATATAACCCTTATTGAGTCTAGTTTCAAGAAAAAAATATAGCCATTTACCAATTGGAAGCACAAAATCCCAAAATTAAATTCTTTGAATGTTGTTCTAGAAAATTAAAAGTTTTTCTAGGCTAACTTCAAAAATTCATAACTTTTTACATATAACTCCATAAATTACCCGTTACCTATCAAAATAAAGCTTAAGATGTCTACTTTTATCCTATAAAATTTCATAATTTGTAGACATCATTTGGTCATCCAAAACCATATAACAATGTCGCTGCCTCCCTAGAAATTTTCACTGCCAGCAAATCTTCACTGGCAGCAAATCCTCCTTCTTGGGACTCTTGCTAAATTAAGGCTTAATAGTCCACTTGATTCAGGCTTATTCTCAAGCTTCTAATCACAAAATTCAGGATATTACACTTTGATCAAAGGTTCCTTTCCTATTTTTGTATTGAGTAGGTGGCACCAGTTAGAAGCTCTGAAATTCAATATTGTGATCAATTTTAGACTCTTCAATGTGAGAGCTTCTAGCACCAAGTTAATACCTGCAGCATTTGTAAATTCATGACGTAATAAAGCATTTAAGGTGGTATATTAAATTGCTTTTATGAAATTATATTTGTTTAGAAAACCCATTATTGCTCTGATTGAAGTTTCCTTTCCTGTTTTTGTACTGAGCAGGTGGCACCAAATTAAAAGCTATGAAATTCAACATTATGATTAGTCCTAGACTCTTCAATAGGAGAGTTTTTAAGCTACTTGATGTTATTAACTCTATCTAGTAAAGTAGTACTTCCCACATTGAGTAGCCATGCAATATGGGACGGACCAAGATTTTCTAGGTTTTGTGAATAGAATCAATTGCACTCCTAACCTATATATCTAATAATCTAAGTGTTTACCTATATATTGTGTCTTTTCAGCAATTAAGCCTGGAAAGCAAAAGCAAGGGTTTGCTTACCTCCTATGCCCTTCCTATAGAGATATTTGTTTTTGCCCCTTAGGCTTTGTGTTCTAGGGTTAATTCCTGTGAAGAGACACAATTATAGGTCAACAATTACATTATCCCATGTATACATCAACAGTTGCTATTGATTATTCCCACAAAGCCTGGAATTCTTGATCTATTCCAAATTGTATAGTCACTCGACGTGAAAGTTATTGTTCTATTATATATAAACAAGTCCAATTAGCTCAAAAACTCTCACTTGAAGAGTCTCACATCCGTACAGCATAGTTATTATATAAATACCGTCATGTATTATAAAATTTCATGATTCTTATTTAAGAACCGTTATTTATGTACTAAATGCATAACAGTTGTCTACATGAGATTGTTATTTATTTTTATTAAAAGTGGTTCTTACATAAGAATTGTTATGTATATTACTGAATAAATAGCGGTTGTCAAAATGAGACCGTTAGATATCATGCAAGCATTACGATATATTATGACAATTGTTCACGTTTGCTCGTTAATTATTATCTCAGCAATGTGCATATCATGGCCTCACTAAGTTTCAATATATAACGGGTGTTATATTATAATTGTTGTAGTATGTTCTGGATAAATAATGGTTCGGAACTATAATTTATATGGGTCGAGTATATACAACACCCACATATATGATGGTTCGGAACCATGATTTATAGGCGATAATAACTGTCATATAACACAATTTTCTATAGCAATGAGCCAATATATGTATTTAAAATATTACATCATAAATAAGTTTCAATAACTAAACAAAGATCACACATTTCAATTTATTAAAAAAATTATAATTATAAAATCAATTAAAATTTTTATATGGTAATCAATTTTCCCCCTGAATATAGTAATCAATTTAACAGTATAAATGTTTCTTAAAAAAATAACAATGTGACTGAAAATTTGAAAATATATATTAAAATTATTTTATAATTTTGAATAAAGATATGTGATTAAATGATTATTAAGTACTAATTTGGTCCTTAATTTAAGACCTACTTATCTAATTTGAGAAATTAAAGAAATTACTTAATTATATATAACATACATGACATGATCTCTCTAAAAGTTTTTTGTGTAATATTCAATGTTATTAAATCCGGACTAGTTGCTGAACCAGTCAAGGTAGTAGGTCAAGGGTCACTGTGTCATATTAGAATGAAACTGGAGCTAACTCGTTGATAACTCGGTAAGGAAGTGAAGATTTCAGGGTTATTAATATAAAATTATGACTAAAATAAAAATGAATTAAATTATTTTTTAAATAAAAATACTAGATTGGTTAAACCAGCCGGACCAAACCAGTTAGGTGACCAGTTCACCGATTTCGAATTCAAATTGGCCGGTCTTGTCCATTTTTAATAACTATGATAATATTATATTATACATCACTTTATAAATTAAACAAATTAATTTAAAGAAATAATAAATATAAGTGATAAAATCAAAGAAAAACGTCTTACATTTAATACCAAAATTCACCCCAAATAAGGTCTTACATTTGGGATCGGAGGAATAACACTAATGTTAATGAGGGTCAATATTGTCATATAACAACCAACTAACGGTTGGGTGGATGGAGGTTGGATCTTAAGATTAGAAGGGGGGTTTATGTAACATATATTCTAATTTCAAGGTAAATCCATATAAGTTTTTAAAATAAAAAGGAGTTCTGTATAATTTAGAGTGAATAAAAGGTAGTATATACATTTTAATCTACAACAAATGTACACGGGTTCTTCATAATGGAAATAGTGTTTTCATATTGAAGCAACGGTTCAGGGTCCAGCTCACGGCTCATGTAAATTATTAATTATTAGATCAAAATCGTAAATGGCCATCAAGATTGATTTATCCGATTCAAAACTATTATTCGGTCCAACCGAAGCTGGTCGTCTTGTTTTACGCCTCCTTGGTTGTTCCACGTAACAAATAATTTGTCAGTATAAAAATATAAATAAAATAATATTTTTCATTTAATAATTATGAATATTAATTATTCATCTATTTAATTCTTATTTACTTTCAGTTCTTATACAAAAATAATGGACCTTCAATAATTTTGAAAATAAGTTGTGCAGATTGAATAATTTATTATATATAATTATAAAGAAGATTGAAGGAACATAGTTCTTAGATTCAATGGTGGGTGAGTCAAATAATAATAACAACTCAATTATCTTCCAACAAAATCAAGGATTCCAACATTTGAATGGAATAAAATTCATGCATGCTGACAAAACGAAAGTCGCTTGGAGCTTAGTAACATGAAAGAAACATGCAAATGGGAGATCGGGTGTTGGAACCAACTTTTAGTAGCAGACCGTTAATGCCTGCCTGTCTCACTCAACACAAAAAAGAATAAAAAATCATGCTATAAAAAATATACTCAGTTTCATCTATAATATAAGTCATTTTAACTAATTCACTTACTAGAAAAGTTAATTGCATAATTAAAGTTGTCTAAAAATTGTTCTCATTTCTATTTTTACCCTTAATAAATACCATAAATTTAAAAATATACTCTCTATTCTCTTAACTGACAATTGAGAAAATATTTAGGATAAAGCAACTAATGCTACATAAACTTCTATAAAATGTCCTATATCACGAGCAAATTTTTTCTTAGAAGCGATATGTGTAAGACCTTAATCTTATTTCTGCATTTTCAGAATACTTGAGTAATATAGGAATAACATAAATATACTGATATAATGATATCAGGTATTTGATTACATTACAGGTGTCTCCCAAGAGGTTTGATAATATATACAAACTTTGTCCAAAAATATTAAAAATAAACTAAATATGACCAACAGCTCCATTTCTCTTGACCTGATACTTCAGTTGCCCGTATTTTCCGTTCTGCCCTTGGAGCCGCTAGCTTTTGCTAGAATATTTTAATTTTTGAAAAAAGGTGATATTCAAACGAATCTCAGTAATAATAGACAATTGATCATAGAAAATGCAATATTAAATATGTCAAGTACCATATACAATAATATTATAATAACACATAATTCGGTTCAGTCGGAAGTGTTTAGAGCCAATCATAGTTGCAACCCCTACTTATTTAGTACCTCAGCTGAGCTCAAGACAACAGACTGGGCATAATTTGGTGTACTCGTAGGCACTATAATTTGATTCAGTGTAACTGTAGACACTATGATTCGGTTAAGTGTACCTATATGCACTATAATTCGGTGTACCTGTAAACATTGTGTATCATACATATTACGGAAGATAGCATACACAAAGCATATAAACATTGTCATAATATATGAAAGATAGACTTACTACCTTAAGTCCCTTTTTCTTCACAAATAAGCCCTTAATTGGATCCGGCTCAGGCTTAACAGTCTGGTCCTAAAAATCAAAATTTACAAGAATTAGGTTAATACTAATTCATGTATCACTCTAGACTCTTCCAAATTACTTTTCTCGGTTATATTAGTCTAAAATTGCAAAATTACTAAAATACTTTTAGGGACCCAGTCTAAGTCCCTTTTTACCAGGTCCGACTATACTTTTCCAAAAATTTTGACCTGAGCTATTCCTACACAATTTTATATGTAGAATCCATTTTTTACCTTATTTTTAGTAAAATCACTGCCAAAAGACAGTTTTGCCCTTGACAGCCCCTACTTAGGGTTTCAGGGGTACTTTCGTGATTTCACTTTTAGGTCTTTTCTTACAACATGATAAACATCAACCCTACACAATTTTCCCTCCTGAACACCATGGCACCATTAGATTAATGAAATTCCAATCCTAACCCCTATTTATCATGTTGGGCAAAACTTTGCTCAAAAGGAGGAAAAATGTGCTTTTGTGTTTTAGCCCTTAAAGCTTACTCTTTTTTACTCCTAACCACTTATTAAACTACTTAAACACTTATTAAGCATGATTTGAGGAAATTTGGGCAGCATAACCCTTTAGGGTTTCAACATCCCAACTTTACAAAATCAACAATCCAAACCATAAATCATGACAATAACCACAACAACAACAATAACAACAATACACCAAAGGATTTGAAGTTCTTGAAGCTACCTCTTGATTCTCAAACTTTCTCTCTCTCGGTGTTTCCCTCTCTCTCCTCAACCTTGAAGATTAGCTTGCTATACATGGTTTTTCATAGAGATCAAGAGCTTAGAAAAGGTATTACACAAGTTAAAAAGCTTAAGCTCATGAAATCACAAAGCTTACCTTGGATTTTTGCTCCTCAAGCTCCTCTTCTCTCTAAGTTTCTTCAACTTCTCTCTCTCTCTCTCTCTCTCTCTATTTCTTGGTGGAGGACGAAAATGAGGAAGGAAAGATAAAGGCTAGGCTTCATAAAATATCCTACATCTCTATATTTAATAAATATTAGCTTATTTGATTTATGACATAAGCATGTACTTTGATCTTATCTCCTCTTAATTTATGTGATAAAATTCCATTTGATTTGAACCAAATTCTTTTTATCTTTTGTTGGCTCAAAATGATGCATCTTTAAGCCTTACACAAACCAAATTGGTTCTATCCAATTAGCCCAACTAAACCTACTTAATCAATTATTATTTAATCCCTTGACCTTGGATGGTGACAGTTGTAACAATTTGTATTTAAGTAAATGTTTCCTTCTCCTTGAATCTTTTGGCAACAAATATCCACCAATAAAGGGAAAATATGGGCTTTTACTTAATTCCACAATTTTCACAATTGCCATTATATTTTTTTTTCCAAATTTGCAATAGTTGGCAATTCTGGCAGATTTTCTGACCAAACTTTGAAAATCATAACTTTATTTGTAGACACATCAAATTGGAGTGATTTCAAAGGCTATGAAACCCTTATTGACTTTAGTTTCAAAGAAAAATATAGCCTTTAGTCAACTAGAAGCTCATAATTTCTAGAAATTTTTTAAACCTTACCTATTCCAGATTTGATTCTAGAAACAGGGTTTAACTTTGAAAAATCATATCTCTTAGTATAAAAGTCCAAAAATTACCCCTTATCTATCAAATTAAAGCCTAGGATGTCTACTTTTATCTTGTAAAATTTCACAATTTTTGGACATCATTTGATCATTCAAAATTACATGACAACCTCACTACCTCGTCAAAAATTACTTTGGCAGCACTATTCACATTTCAATTTTCAATGTTTAATTCCTATGTTCTAGAATTTATAGCCGGAGGCTATTTAAGGTGGGTTAATATTCACCATTCCATTTTATTAAATTGAACAATTAATTACAAGGCACATTGGTGAATAAAATTTGGGGCGTTATAGTTTTCCTTCTCTTAAATAAATTTTGTCACCGAAATTTGTTACACGTACTTAGTCATAAATTTTGGGTAATGCTTCTGCATATGTTTCAGTAACATCATTACCGTTGATCAAAATCTATTTAGACAGACTCAAATCTCAAAATCCTCAATCAGTTTCTGCTCATGAATCATCATGGCGGCTAGGGGTGTTCGGGATCGAGATCGGGATCGGGAAATGCCATTCTCGATCCCGATCCCGAGAGGGGTTCGGGAATGATTTTCATTCCCGATCCCGAAAATTGGGAAATTTCGGGATCGGGATCGGGAAATTCCCGATCCCGGATTTTCTTTTTTTAAAAAAAATTTCTATATTAAATTTTTTGTTGTGTTTTCTTTAGTCTAGTATAAATATATAATTTGTTTAATATTATATTATATCAAATAAGTCTAATATAAATATATAATTAGTTCAATACATGCTTAAAGTTGTCGATTCAGCTGCAAAAAGAATAAAAACAAGAACAAAAAATTAGAACTATTTAATAAATAATAAATGAAATTAAATAAATAAACTAAAAGAATAGATATTATCTTAAGGTTGTTAGAGATTTTCACATTTTATTTTACATTTAGTCTTATTTTCTTAAATATTTTTAAAAAATATATATGTGTATAGATATATTTTCAGGATCGGGAAGTCCCATTCCCGATCTCGATCCCGATCCCGAATTTTTCCCGATCCCGAAATTTTCGGGACGGGAAAATCCCGTCCCGATTTGCTCGGGATCGGGACCGGAAGGTCGGGACGGGAAATTGATGAACACTCCTAATGGTGGCCATCCGCACTATTTACGACCTAATGTGTTAGTAACGACATTAGCCTTTCCTGGGTGATCTTTTGTCTCTAGATTGTAATATTTAAGCAGCTCCATCCATCGGTGATTTTTCTCATTCACTCTTTTTAATAATATAAATATTTTAAACTCTTGTGGTCATAGTACAGCTCTACATTAGCACCATAGACGGGGTGATTCAATTCCCTAGTACCCCATTCTGCATATATTTCCTTTAATCATATAATCAAGACCTTATCAGTATACTATCCTGTTGCCATAATCGTTTGCTCTGATACCAAAAATGTAAGACATTAATCTTATTTTCGTTTTTTCAGAGTACTTGAGCAATATAGGAATAGCATAAATATGCTGATATAATGATATCATGTACTTGATTACATTACAAGTGTCTCCCAGGAGGTTTGATAATATATACAAATTTGTCCAAAAATATTAAAAATAAACTAAATATAACCAACATCTCCATTTCTCTTGACCCATACACTTCAATTGACTGTATTTACCGTTCTGCCCCTAGAGCCGCTAGCTTTTGCTGGAATATTTTAATTTTTGAAAAAGGGTGAGATTTAAATGAATCTCAGTAGTAATAGACAATCAATCATAAAAAATGCAATATTAAATATGTCAAGTACCATATATGTAATACCCCGAATTTTGAGACTCGAGGCTAGAGAATAAGCCTGAGATTAGTGGATTGCTAAGCCCCGGTTTAGCAAGATCTCAAATTGTGATTAGGAGTTAATGGCTACAAAAGTGGACGTGGTTAGTGATTAATGAACCTTTTTAGAGAATATAAAGTGGATTGTAGTCGCTTGTGTTATGAGCAACGCCAAAACCCTATATTTGAGTTCAATTGTGGATTAACATGCAAATTGACTTAGAATAGAGGGAATAATTGAATGGGGTATTGTGATGGAAATGGTGTCATGTTGTGGTATTTAATCATTGGAATTGTTTTAAATTGGATTGGACACATTGGTTGCAAAATTGGAAATGCTGTCCAGTGTGAATTCTGTCTGGGCAGTCTTATCGTGTGGATGTTTTGACTAGGCAAATGATGTCAGAAAATTATGAAACGTTCCAGTCTTATAGTTCACATCTCAAGCTTCAAAATGGACATATAATTTGTGCCATTTCATTTTGTGAAATCGGAGATATGACTGTCCAAAGTTTGAGGTAAAAAATGGACTCTGTTTTGGGGCAGTGATGAAATTTGTGTAATTCTGGAATTGTGTGGTGATTTTTAGTAATGGCCAATATTTTTCCTATAAAGAGGACTTAAATACCTTTCATTTGGATTTGGGATCACCTCATTTAGATTTTTCTAGAATTAGTTATGATTTTTCAAAGTTTGGGCAGAAAATCTGCCAGAAAATCCGAAAATGGGAATTATGACATCATCTCATTAAAAGATGACATCAGCATGGAATTAAATATATTCTCATCTTCTTCAGCTATCATTTTCTGTCGTGATGAACCAGCTGAAACTTGTGAGAGAAAGTTGAGAGCTCTTAGAGAGAGAAAGAGGAGGAATCTCACAAGGTAAGCCGATTTCTCCGACGATCTAGCTCCTAACGCGTATAACCTTGCTTCTAAGCTTCTCTTTCATGTTCTTTAAGGTGTTGGAAGCTCAATTTCCATTGTTTAAAAGGGGCTAGGGTTCAGCCATATTGAGTAAAAGCCAGAGGGAGCTTGAGGTAACTTCCGAAACTTCAATGTTTGATTGTTCTGGCTGCTGTGGTTGATTTAATCGGTGAAATTTCACCGGATTGTCTTTGTTTGTAAATTTGGAAAATGGGTTGGCCTAGGTGTTATGCTGCCCAAATTGATACTAAATGGTAGTTCTAACCCAATGTAATGGTTAATAAAGTGGTTAGGAGTAGAAAGAAACGCGTTTACGGAGCCGAAACCGAAAAACCCCAATTTTTCCCAGAATACTTGAGAATTTCGGCCAGCTCTAGAAATGGGTCTTAGAGTTGGATTTTCAATGATTTGATGGTTCCATTGAGTTCAGGAGCGAAAATTAGGTGGGGTTACAGTTGGCCACTTTTTCGGAAAAGGCCGAAAAAGCATAATTACAAAAACGCCCCTGAAACCCTTAAAGTGGGGCTGCCAAGGGTAATTTTGTAATTGACATTGAATTTGATAATTCCGAGTCCGAAAATGGATTCCTTGGGCGAAAATATGTTAGAACAACCCATGTCAAAATTTCAGGAAAAGTACAGCTAGACCGGGTACGGCGGGGCCGGGCCGGGTCCCCGGGGGTATTTTAGTAATTTTTCCATATAGCTTCATATAACCCCCAGAAACACTATGGAAGTGTCTAAATAGTATATTTGACATTGTAGGATCGAATGTGAAGCCCCGAGTTGCTGGCACGCAAATCGAGGAGAAAAGACTGGAGGTAGGGAACTTATCTCTCCTGCATGCTCTGATAACTGTATTAATGTGTTGATACATGTTATTGCTTTGCTTGATTATGTGGAACATGTATGAATGATTTGAAGCTATGTTTCAATATATGCTATGGCCATATGTGTATCGTTCGAAGCATTGAGCTTATAGATTTGTCATTGTATGTGTGCATGAGTTATGTGATGCAAGCATGTCATGCATTAAACACTTATCTTGCCTGCATATTGATAATGTTTCCCTACTGAGATTCTCTCGAATCTCACCCTCCCCTACCAACAATTTAGACAGGGTAGGTGGATCGAGGATGGAGTAAGCAATCAAAGGTGACGGGACTCGTTCGGGTTGTAATCTTGTGATAGGTGGTTATCAATGCATGTTTGGGATTAAGTATATTTGGATATATAATTGTGTAGGTTGGAATGTATATTCGAGTATGTATTTGATATGAGAATTTGTGTAATCCCTTATTTGGAAAATTGTAAAGGGCGAATATGCCCTGTAAGGCTTGAATTAATGTAAGGAACCCGGGATTGCCGGGATGATTATGTTGTGCACTCTGATATATTTAAATGTGATTTATCTTCGCGTAGTAATTGTATTCGAAATGTGAATATGAGACCAAGTTTATAAATGATTTCGAAAGGTATTTTTTTGAAAACCCCATCATGTGATGGGTTAGTAAATGTTATTTGATTATTATTGGTCTCTATTTCATTTTAATTGCGTATTTCGGATATAATTATGGCAGGGGGTTACAATATACAGCAATATTATAATAACACATAATTCGGTTTGGTTGTAAGTGTTCAGAGCCAACCACTGTTGCAACCCCTACTTGTTCCGTACCTCAGCTGGGCTCAAGACCACAGACTGGGCATAATTCAATGTATCCGTAAGCACTATGATTTAGTTCGGTGTACCCGTATGCACTATGATTCGGTTCGGTGTACCCGTAGGCACTATGTATCATACATATTGTGGAAGATAGCACACACAAAACATATAAACATTGGCATAATGTATGAAAGATAGAGGTACTACCTTAAGTCCCTTTTTGTTCACAAATAAGTCCTTGATTCGATCCAGCTCAGCCTCAACAATCTAGTCATAAAAATCAAAGTTTACAAGAATTAGGTTAATACTCATTCATGTATCACTCTAGACTCTTCCAAATTACTTTGTTGGTTATATTAGTCTAAAATTGCAAAATTACTGAAATGCCCCTGGAGACCCAGTCTAAGTTTCTTTTTACCAGATACGATTGTACTTTTCCAAAAATTTTGACCTGAGCTATTCCTACACACTTTTGTACATAGAATCCATTTTTTTACCTCAATTTTAGTAAAATCAATGCCAAAAGACTGTTTTTCCCTTAATAGTCCCTTCTTAGGGTTTTAGGGGTACTTTCGTGATTTAACTTTTTAGGGTTTTTCTTATAACATGATCAACATCAACCCTACACAATTTTCCCTATTGAGCACCATGGCACCATCAGATTATTGAAATTCTAGCCCTAACCCCTATTTCTCATGCTGGCTAAAATTTTGCTCAAAAGAAGGGAAAATGTGCTTTTGTGTTTTAGCTCTTAAAGCTTGCTCATTTTTACTCCTAACCACTTATTAAACTACTTAAACACTTATTAAGCATGATTTGAGGAAATTTAGGCAGCATAACCCCTTAGGATTTCAACATCCCAACTTTACAAAATAAACAATTCAAACCACAAATCATGACAAGAACCACACAACAACAACACACCAAAAGATTTGAAGTTCTTAAAGTTACCTCTTGATTCTCAAACTTTCTCTCTCTAGGCGTCTCCCTCTCTCTCCTCAACCCCATATATTAGCTTGCTACACAAGGTTTTTCATAGAGATAAAGAGCTTAGAAGAGGTATTCAACAAGTTAGGAAGCATAAGCTCATGAAATTACAAAGCTTACCTTAGATTTTTGCTCCTCAAGCTCCTCTTCTCTCTAAGTTTCTTCAACTTCTCTCTCTCTCTCTCTCTATTTCTTGGTGGAGGATGAAAATGAGGAAGGAAAGATGAAGGCAATGCTTCATAAAATATCCTACATCTCTCTATTTACTAAATATTAGCTTATTTGATTTATGACATAAGCATATACTTTGATCTTATCTCCTCTTAATTTATGTAATAAACTTCCATTTGATTTGAACCAAATTCTTTCCTCTTTTGTTGGCCCAAAATGATGCCTCTTTAAGCCTTCCACAAACCAAATTGGTTCTATTCAATTAGCCCAACTAAACCTACTTGATCAATTATTATTTAATCCCTTGGCCTTGGTTGATGACATTTAGCACAATATGTATCCAAGTAAATATTTTCCTTCTCCTTTAATCTTTTGGCAACAAATATCCACCAATAAAGGGAAAATAAGGGCTTTTACTTAATTCCACATTTTACACAATTGCCATTACATTCCCCCCCCCAAATTCGTAATAGTTGGCAATTCTGACAGATTTTCTGACCAAACTTTGAAAATCATAACTTTATTTGTAGACACGTCGAATTGGAGTAATTCCAAAGGATATGAAACCCTTGTTGAGTCTAGTTTCAAGGAAAAATATAGCCTTTAGTCAATTGGAAGCTCATAATTTTCAGAAATTTGTTAAACCTCACCTATTCCAAATTTGGTTCCAGAAACAGGGTCTAACTTTGAAATATCATATGTCTTAGTATATAAATCCAAAAATTATCCATTACCTATCAAATTAAAACTTGAGATATCTACTTTCATTTTGTAAAATTTTACAATTTTTGGACATCATTTGATCATCCAAAATTACATGACAATCTTACTGCCTCGCCGGAAATTACTCTGACAGCACTATTCACAATCCAATTTTCAGTGTTTAATTCTTATGATCCAGAATTTATAGCCGGAGGCTATTCAAGGTGGGTCAATATTCACCATTTCATTTCATTAAAGTCACAAATAATTATAAGGTATATTAATGAATAAAATTTGGGGTATTACAATATACATAGGAAGGAGCAGTTCACAAGCTATAATACTTAAATTTAATTTAATATGATAATACCAGGTACCGATGTTCACATCATTCAGTACTGGAATATTTAATTAATGTCGTTTTACGCGGTAAACATTTCTTTGAAAAGGGATAAAACATTATTAACATATTGTTTTACATGCAAGAGGTCAGAAATTGCAAATTCGTGTTGAATGGACTTAATTAAGAAAGAAAGACATAAAAATACCCTAAAAATGTAAATCTTAATTTATGATCTCGAAATGGCATAACCATGGTAAAGTATCAATAAACTTGTCTAGGATTAAATTTTGTAATAACATTACCTAAATGTTTTCAAGTTGAAATTAAAAAACAAAATAACAATAAAAATTTAACAAATCATTACCCCATTAACATATCAAAGGACAACAATAATTAAGATAATGACAACTAATTTTTCAAAAGTTTCTTGTTGAATTTCAATTACAACAACATATTAACTTCTAACAACATTAATTTATAGTACAACTAATTTTACTGAGGGTAATTAGGTCATTTCACAAAAACTTAACTTCAAAATAGACCTAAAACTTCATAAAGATAAAGCTATTTCGAGAGATTCCTTTAGGATTATCATATTTTGGTTGTCCTCGAATGTTTTTCTCTAGTTAATTTTAAAAGCAATAACTCCGACACTATCCAAAAAATTGTTATTTAATTAATGCATTAAATAACATAAAAAAAATAACGTCCTGAACAATTCTATAACATAGACACCAACCACGGAAATCACACCAGATGATGAACACGCGCGGGCGCGCGCATATATATATATATATATTTTTTTTTTTTTTTTTTTTTTTTTTTTTTTTTGAGGCGTGCAGAGATGAACTTGGTAAAGAGGCGGCTAATTGGCCAGAAAAAGTAAACAGAAACTGCTTTTTTCTTTTGACCAAGCAAGCGAACACAAACGTGACAAATGACAGCTATAGGGCGCCTACATGCACATATCTTATAATTATTATCGTTATTATAAGGGTGATGGTATAAATTTAGTAATATTTTCTCTGATTTTAATTATAAGATAAAATTAATTTTTTTGGAGAGATTAAAGAAGCCAATTAAATTATTTTAGAGTATTTTTATTTTTATTTTTTTCTCCAAACTAATTAATTTGACTAATAAACTAATATATAATCTAATGATATTAAAAATTGGTTAAAGAATACGTTTAGTCCTTTATGTTTGTTTCAAGGTTTAGTTTAATCCCTTAAGTTTATAAAGTGTACTTTTAGTCCCTTAACCCTAACACCATTAGTTTCATTTAACAGAAAATGCTAACTGTATAGTTAAATAAAATATGCTTAAATTTTAAAAATATAAAAATAAATTTCTTGTATATTCCAATTGACCAAATAATTTAATAATCGCAGCTATCGCCCCCATCTTTTTCCCAAATCCCACCTATACACACGCTTCACTTTTCTCCATCAATGACTTCTCCACTCTAATATTTCTTTCATTTTTAACAGCATTCATGTCTCTAATCATCTTTTTTAATTTTCTTGAAATCTTTAATTTACAGGCGATTAATATTTCTTCCACTTTTTCTCTATCATTCCCTGTGCCACTCATTACTCCGTAGCCACCTCCTCATTCTTCTTATTTCATTGTCCTGTTTGGCTATTTTGACTGTTTCTTATAACTTTTTTTTTTACCAATCCTAGTCAGCTCTATAAATCCGTGTTCCATGTTGATTTCTTGGAGTTGATTAAAATAAACAAAGGAGTATAAAAATGGAAGGAGTGCTAAGAAGAAAGGATTATTAGAGGCAGAAGAAGTGCTAACCACTAAGAAAGGAATAAGAAAATGGAAGGAACATTGGAGTGGAGAAGTAATTAATATAATGGAAGAGAGTGAGGCGGTGGGAAGAAGATGAGACAATAATTCTAGTTATTAAAATATTATTTTTTAATTAGTCAATTAACATATACAAGAATTTCTTTTTAAATTCTTAAAATTTAAGCATGCTTTATTTAATTGCAAGTATTTTCCGTTTAATGAGACTAACGGTGTTAGGATTAAGGGATTAAAAGTATATTTTATAATCTTAAGGGACTAAATTGAATCTTGGTGTAAACATAAAGGACTAAATGTATACTTTAGCCTTAAAAATATAAACAGTCTAAAGTAATTTAATTGGCTTCCTTAATTTCTCCAAAAAAGTCAACTTTATCTTATAATTAGGACTTGAGGGAGTAAATAATATCATTATGTTCATCATAAGAGCTATCTGTTGGCCAAAAAAAAAAATTGTAAGAGCTATCTATTTTCGGTTTATATAATAATAATAATCAATTGTTTTTATAGTAAGTTTAACAATGACATTATCTATTTTCGGTTTACATAGTAGCAATAATCAATTATTTTTGTAGTAATTTTAACAATGACATTACCCATCCCTTATTTTGGTAGTAATAAACAATATAGCTATGTGTATCCATGGGTAACAATTGGATAACGTCATTATTAAAATTGCTATCGAAACAATTTATTATTGTTACTTTATAAACTAAAAATAGATAGTTTTTTTGGATGCACATAGCAATATTATTTATTGCTAAATTTGCACATTCACCCTTATTATAATTATAGAAAAAATCATATATTTTAATCAATAACCTATATAATATACATGGTGAATCCTATAGGTTATAATGTTTATCAGTGATTAATAATACAGCCTTTTGGTCAATGAGCACTAGCTCACAAGGCATCCCCAGTTCAAACTTGTGCATGTTGGGATTGGTAGACACAGCGGAAAATTAAAATTCAAAAGTTTTTCAATTCCTATTGCGGATCTATCAACGGCGTTTAGATCGAGTAGTAGAAAAGCGTACCTTTCTTATGTGTTCAGTCTTTATTTTTCGATCTCAAGGAACTAACAACTCGGATCAGCTCCTTCTACCGGTATCCACACGAATAGGAATCCAACACAAACAGCATGCTAGCGCCACCAACGTCTCTCTCTAAGGCCCGTTTGGTACGATGGAATTAATCTTGATGGAAATGGAAATGGAAATGAGGTGTAAAAATATGTTTGGTATATGATTTTTAGGTGAAAAGACCAAAATGTCCTTCAAATTTTTTTTTCCAAAAAAACATCATTCAAAGAAGCCCAAAACCTTCTCCTCCCGAAAACCTACACCTTTTTATTTTTTTCAAATGTTTGGTATATCATGGAAATGAGTCTTAATTTATATGTGAAAAGACCAAAATGCCTTTATAATTGAAAAATAAAAAATCCCTCTCATTTGAAAATTTTAGACTTATAGTATGAAATTCTAAAAGAAAAATATAAATTTTTTTTAAAATTGGAACCCGGACCGGACCTGTTCACCGGCCGGTTTGCCTGTTTCTGGGCCGGACCGGCCGGTCCGATCCGGGTTCCTGAACCTGGGTCTCATCACAGAAAGGGCACCGTTGGAATTGAAGACATGGAATTGCAAATCTTAGCTATTTGAGTGGAATTGAGTTTGATGCAATTGGCCCCATTTGGCTTTCATGTGGAATTAAATTCCATGAGCATTTCTTTGTACTAAACATGCACAACTCATGGAATTGAATTCTAATTCCAATTCCATGCCTTCAATTTCACCATACCAAACGGGGCATAGAGCTTTCTTTCCTCACGGCTCTCTATCTTGCCTTTTTAATCACTCGTAGAAACCCCTAGCTCACCATTTTTAAACAACTAATCAGGGCTTTCTATTTTATAATGAATATTGGATTTTGAAAATTAATCTTAATTAATTTCAATATCCATATCATATCAATTAACACTTAATTGTCTTTTGATAAGAAAATTAAATAAATATTGTTTAATTAAATCTGTCCAACAGTTTTAATTTTACCTATTTATTTAATTTGAATGAAGAGCCAATGAAACTAGATTTAATTTATCTTTATAAATTAAATCCAAGATATTATATCTTTATTATGTTAGTTGTTAAATTTAATTTATTAGATAAAACTAAATTTAAAACTAATACAATATAATAATGTTATCATATATAATATATGCACACGCGCGCGCGCGCACACACACACACACGCATATGTATATATAAATATGCATGTGTGTGTATGTGTGTATTTCGAAAATACATATATGTATATATAATATTATTAATTTTCTTTTTAAATATATTCGTCCACCCTAGATTAACCATTACATTCATTAAATCTAGACATATATTGGATTCAATGAATTTGGACATTATAGCTCGTGTTGGGCTATTTTTGTATACGACCCTGTAGGCCCATATGAAGTTGGCAATAGGCCAATGATTATAGTAACCCATAAGTTGTAAGCAGCCTCCAGCAAGACATTACAACTACTCAATTCATATGAGGATCGATAAACTAATGCAACCTATCATACAACCATATCACGTCCCTTTTGTCACATGATATTCCAGTCAAGGATGAGGCATGGAGAATGTTATCATCCTATTCTTGACCATTACTTTCTCAATCCCTAAGTAGTCTGACTATAGAAATGGAAACTCGTTTCCATCGTAGTATGGCCATACATTTCTCATACTCACTCATCGTGGGGCCTGGTAATATCTCTCTACTAATGTGAGGGACAAATTTCATTTTGACCATTGGTATTCCTCTATATGAAAACCACCAAGCCCAAATATAACATTTCTTATCACCCGGTCAAAAGTGACTTTTGACAAGATAAAAGTTGAGCAACTTTCATGTTGGAATCCATGATGATCTCAGGTCAAAGGGCATAATGATGCGATTATACATGAGACAAGCTTATGACTTGATCCATACAGTTTTCTCATAACAAGTTCGTCTAGCACCTTGTACTCTTACAAGTGTCTAGGACTTTGATTCATATCTCCATACCTCTTTGATTCATATCTCTATACCTCTTCAAAGTCATACTGATCTTATTTCATCTTTGCTCTCACATAGATGATTGACCACGGACATTTAGGACAATCATTATGATATATCAAAGGATAATTATCATAGTGAACATGCAAATAATATGATAACAAAATGGAGAATTTGATTGAATAATAATGTTCAAAGGATAATGATTGACCTCTAGAGCATAATTTCCAACATCCTCCCACTTGCACTAGGAATAATCGTCAATTTGCCTAATTCCTATTGCCCTAACATGACGCTCATCTTTGCTTGTACAAGTGGCTTGGTCAGAGGATCAGCAACATTGTCTTATCCTACTACTTTGCATATTTTTATGTCACCTCTATCATTGATTTCTCTAATAAGATGAAATTCCCTGAGTATATGCTTGGTCCTTTAATATAACCTAGGCTCCTTAGCCTGTGCAATAGTATCGCTATTGTCACAAAACAAATCTATTGGATTTGAGATGATAGGCACACCCTTAGTTTAGTAATGAACATTTTGATCTAAACGGTTTCCTTAGCTGCATCCGATACTGCTATATACTCAGCTTCTGTTGCAGAATCTACTACAGTACTTTGCATGGAGCTCTTCTATCTTACTGCTCCACCATTCAGAAGGAATATGTATCTAGATTGCGATTTAAGGTCATCTTGGTCAGTTTGGAAACTTGCTATTATGTAACTAGATACACAGATCCCATCTTCCAATCCACCATATGCTAAGAATAAATCATTAGTTCTTCTTAAGTACTTTAGGATATCCTTGACAGCAGTCCAATGACCCTCACCAGGATTTTGTTGATATCTGCTTGTCATACTTAAGGCAAATGAGACATTTGGTTGAATACATAACATGGTATACATGAAGGATCCTAATGGCCGAAGCATATGGAACCTTGCTCATGCAATCTCGCTAATTAGGTGTACTAGGAAACAGATACTTGTTAAGATGGATGCCATGAGACATGGGCATGTAACCCCTTTTTAAATCTTGCATACTGAACCTATGCAGTATATTGTCTATATATGTGCTCTGACTTATGCCTATTAGTTTCTTGGATCTTTCTTTATAGATCCTAATCCCTAGGATGTAGGTGGATTCACCTAAGTCTTTCATCAAGAAAAACTTTCCTAACCAAGACTTGACACTCTGCAAGATAGGAATGTCATTCCCAATGAGTAGGATGTCATCAACATAAAGTACTAGAAATACAACTGTGCTCCCACTAACCTTCTTGTAAATACAAGGTTCATTGATGTTTTGAATAAACCCAAACTCTTTGACTACTTCATCAAAACAATGATTCCAGTTCCAAGATGCTTGCTTCAATCCATAAATGGATCTTTGAAGCTTTCCCACTTTACTAGAGTCCTCTGAACGTACAAAACCTTCAAGTTGTGTCATGTACACATCCTCAAGCAGCTTTCCATTAAGGAAGGTTGTTTTGACATCCATCTGTCATATTTCGTAGTCATAATATACTATAATGGCAAGAAGGATTCTGATTGATTTGGCTATTGCAACTGGGGAAAAGGTTTTATCATAGTATACACCATGAGTTTGAGTGAATCCTTTTGCAACTAGTCATTCCTTGAAGACATTTCAATTGCCATCCATGTCTTCTCCTTGAAAACCCATTTGCACCTGATGGTTTTTACACCTTCAGGTGGATCAACTAAGTTCCATACCAAATTTTTATACATGAATTGCATTTCAGACTTCATGGCATTTAGCCATTTCTCAGAGTTTGGTCACATGATGGCTTCTCGATAGGTACTCAGCTCATTTTGCTTAATAAGTGATGCATCACAACTTTCAGTAATCAAAAATCCATATCTCTGAGGCTAATGCCATGTCCTATCAAATATGCGTGGACCTTGTGTTACTTGAGGAGGCTCTGCCACTTGCTGTGAGTCTTCTCTATTTTCCATATATGATTATGTGTTATCTTGTGACTTTCGAACTTCTTCGAGATGTACCTTGCTCCCACTTGTTCTTTCAGAGATAAACTCTCTTTCTAGAAACATACCATCTTGAATAACATATACTTTGTTATCGGTGGGATTGTAGACATAGTATCTGTTCGTTTCCTTAGAATATCTCACAAAAAGGCACTTTGAGAATCAGGGCGCTAATTTATTTAAGGCTTGTTGCTTAACATATACCTATCCCCAAATTTTGAGCAAAGATAAACTAGGTTTCTTTTCAGTCCATATCTCATGTGGTGTCTTTTCAATTGCCTTAAATGAAACACGATTTAGTGTGAATGTAGTTGTCTCTAAGGCATGGCCCCAAAAGGATGATAGAAGATATATTTGACTTATCATAGATTGAACCATATTTAACAGTGTTTGATTCTTCTGTTCAGAAATGTCATTCCATTGTGGTACTCCTGGAGGAGTCAATTGTGAGATTATCCTACAACTCCTAAGATGGTCAATGAACTCTTGGCTCAAATATTCACCACCTCGATTAGATCGAAGTGCTTTAATCATTTTGTCAAGTTGGTTTTATACTTCATTTTAAAATATTTTGAACATTTCAAAATATTCAGATTTATGTTTTATTAGATAGATATAACTAATATACTAAAGTCATCTATAAATGTAATGAATTATATATAATCTCCTCTAGCAGCTATATTCAGTGGTCCACATACATCTGTATGTATGAGGCCCAATAAATCAGTGGCCCTCTCACTATGCTCAGTAAAAGGTGCCTTTTGCCATCTTTCCTAATAATCAAGACTCACATGTATCATATGATTCAAAATCAAATGAGTTAAGAAATCGATTTTGATGGAGTTTAGAAATGCGTTTCTCATTTATATGGCTTAGACAACAATACCATAGGTATGTCGGATTCCAATCGTTTGACTTGATCCTTTTGGTAGTTACGTTGTAGATATTTTCACTATTAGGATGTTCCAAATTTAATATATAATGACTAACATGCAAATCACCTTTAGCATATAAAACATCATTACGATAAATAGAACATTTATGATTCCTAGTAATGGAAGTATAACTTTATTTATCCAAATAAGAAAGAGAAATAATATTACTACTCAAAGCAGGAACATAATAGCAATTGTTCAAAACTAACAAAAGCCTACTGGGCAGGACTAATTCATAAGTGCCTACAACTAAAGCAACAACTCTTGCTTTGTTTCCAACTTCACCCTTCTTCAGCTTTCTACTATCTGTAAGACCTGCACATTTATACAAATGTGAGAACCACATGCAGTATCTAATACCCATGTAGAGGAAGTAGAAAGATGAATATTTATAACATAAATACATGAAGAGTAGCCCTACTATCCTCTTGTTCTTTTCCAGATTTCAAGGTAGAGTTTTCAATTTCTCTTCCAATGACTGGGTTCATTGCAAAAGAAGCATACTTCTTCCTTTGGAGGCTTTGCCTTCTTGGCTATAGGCTTGTTTGACTCTTTGGTTTTACCACCTGAGCCATTACCCTTCCCCTTCCCCTTGCTTTTCCTTTTCATACCCTTTCCTTTCTAAACCATCAAAACAGTGATAAGCTTTTTCTTAATGTTTTGCTCAATAGTTTTAAGCATCCCATACAGTTCAGAAATTGATTTCTCCATGTTGGAAATTGTGCCCTAAAGGCCAATCATTGTACTTTAAACATTATTATTTTAATGAAATTTCTCCATTCTGTTATCATATTATTTGCATGTTAACTGTGATAATTGTATCCTTGGATAATTCATAAAGTTTGTCCTAAAATGTCCCTAGTCGGTCATCTATACGGGAGCATAGATGAAATAAGACTAGTATGACTTTGATAAGATATGGAGATACGAATCAAAGTTTTAGGCACTTATAAGAGTACAAGGTGCTGGACCGACCCACTATGAGAAAGCTACATAGATCAAGTCATAAGTTTTTCTCATATATAACCACGTCACAATGCCCTTAAACCTGAGGTCATCATGGATTCCTACATGAAAGTTGCTAAGCTTTAAACTAGTCAAAAGTCACTTTTGACCGGGTGATGATAAAGGCTATGATCGGGCTTGGTGGTTTTTCATGCAGAGTAATATGAATGATCAAAATGGAATTTGTCCCTCACATTAGTAGAGAAATATTATTGGGCCCCTCAATGAGTGAGTCTGAGAAATGTATAGCCATACTATAATGGAAAGGAGTTTCCATTTCTATTGTCAGGCTACTCAGGAATCGAGAAAGTAATGGTCAGGAACAAGAGGATGACATTATCCATGCCTTATCCTTGATCAATATATTGTGTGACAAAAGGGACTTAACATAGTTGTATGAGAGGTTGCATCGTGATAACAATCCTCATATGAATTGGGTAGTCGTAATGTCTTGCTAGAGGCCACTTGCGACTTTTGGGTTAGTACAGTTATTAGCCCACTACCAACTTCATATGGGCCTACAAAGTCGCACACAAGAATGGCCCAACATGAGATAATGTTTAATTTAGGGTGGACGAATTTTATATTTATATATATATATAATATAAAATTCGTTAATAATATTATATAGATATATATTTTCGAAATACATATCTTATATATATTATATATATGTATATATATATTATATGATATTATTATATTGTGTTAGTTTTAAATCTAATTTATTAAGATATATTAAATTTAATAACTAACATGATAGAGATATAGTATCTCAGATTTAATTTATGAAGATAAATTAAATCTAATGACTCTTTATTTAGATTAAATAAATAGGTTAAATTAAAAATGTTGGACAGATTTAATTTAAACTAAATTTATTTAATTATCTCATCAAGATAATTAATTATTGATTAATTTTTAAATTAATGATTATTAATTTTGAAATTTGAATATAGCCCTCATAAGTTATAAACTTGATAGAGCATGTATACTCATACGCACATGAGAATTCAGAACTGCAAGGGAAACCCTAGGAGACATTTGGAGGCACTAGCACGCAGTCTCTATTGGAGAGCATTCGTGTGGATACCGGTAGAGGGAGCGGACCTGAGATGTTGGCTCCTAGAGATCGTGAAAACCCTAAGTTCAAAAAGGTACAAATCTTTCTAACTCAATTTAAACGCCATTGATAGATTCTCGATTAGGATCGGCAAAATTTTAAAATTCTTCTACTGTACCTGCCGATCTTAATAGTTCATGTTGTGGTTCATGACAAACTGGTCATAACTTTTCGGGAGTGAGTTTAAGATCAAATCTGTAGCTAACTCTTAGCTTATAGGAAATCCAAGCCTCTTAAGGTGATCAATGTAGCCTTTCATCTTTACTGTGTGAGCACTAACTGATGCACTTTCAGCTATCTTGTAGGAATCTAAGACCTTTATGGTCTCATACCTTTCTTGCCTTACCTATTGTTGGAACATTTCCTTGAGATGCACAATCATCTCATGAGCCTTCATAAGTTTCAGATCTCTTTGGAGCTCTAAAACCATGGTGGCAAGCATCAAGCAACCTATATCTACAGAGTCTTCCTTATGCTTTGTGTAAGTATCTTTCTAAGTTATTGGAGCATTGGTTGCAGGCTCCTCAGGAATGCGTTGATCTAGAACCTATGCTTTTCTTTCCTACTTGAGAACAATTCTCAAGTTCTTGAATCAATCAAGAAAGTTTGTCCTTCTCAAGGACTAATCTTAATGATAGTGTAGCAGTGTTACTAGTCGACATGATTTTACAATAAAAAATGTAAAGTTGATTAGTAATCTCCCACTAAATTAACAACCCTCAATGTAATAATTAGTGGGCTAGGATCTATATTTCACTTAAATTTAAGTCCGCTTTGGCATGACGCTTAAATCAAGTTATTTAGGTAGGTAACCTGTTTACCAATTACATGACACATAACTCTTAGATCTTTATGGGATTTAATCATCATGTGATCCGTCATGTTTAATCTCATCTAATGCCTTGAGATCCAAAACGCTTTTGTTAATCTCAATTAAGTCAAAAAAATAATAAATCTTCATGAGTAGCACCATTACTCATTGCTGTCTCACTAAGATAACTCAAATTCATCCACTTTGGTGGAACCTACAATTGAGCGATCTAGGTTTTGACAAGTATTCATTAATTGATGACATTATGACTTAAGATTTGATTTGAAGTGCTTAATTAATTATTTCATTTATATGAATACATATATCGTGGTTGTATCTCATACAAATATACATATATATGTAAAATATGCATGTAATGATCTAATCAAGAGAAACATAATTTAAACGTGATACAATATGACTTACCAGCCTAAATCCTCTCAAGCCAATGAGAGGACCTCTCTAGTAAGAAAAAAAATACATTGAGAAACCTCGTTTAAACATACAAGGGGAGTAAGATAAGAAGAGAATGTACATCCAGACTATATAGAAGAAGGCATAGCATGCAGGCTGTATTTTAAAAATAAATTACAACCCTTGTAAAACTATAGTCATATTGTTCACCATACCCAAACAATTTTAGAAATTAAAACCACAACAAATAACAATTCATACAATATGAAAAGCAATAAATATTATGATTATGTCGCGTTACGAATAGTTAGCCACAACGGTCCTGCTAATTCCTTATTGAAATTAAGAGTGATCCTAACTTTTAATGAGAATGATCTTATTAGTACTAGAAAGGCATATTTATGCTAATTTAGTGCGGTTGGAATCTACAATACTGCTTCCTCATATTTTTCTTGACTTTCAAGCTTTTTGACACTAGTAGTAGAGGCCTCACATGTCTCCAAGAATAGTTATGAATCTTCTTAATCTATTCATCCTTAACATTTCAAGTAAGAGATCCCACATATTTCTACTCAACATGCTGCCCATGAGATTTTGAATCTAACAACTCCATAGCACAAGAGTACCAAATCCAGGCTAGGTTTTCCTTAGTCTTCTATCCTTCTCGATTAATCACCATCAATTGAATCCAAAGCAATATATATCACATATAACTTATATATCATGTAACCCCCTTCACGCTTAGGCCAAGATTAAGTTCATAAATACGTGATATGTGGAATTAGAGACCGTAAGATCATTTGGGACTAAATAAAAATAAAACTTCCCAAATCCAAGGTTTGCAAAAACTTTACTAAACCTATTAAACAATGGTCTCATATCCACAATTCAAACATCACAAATGGCTTGTACATAACGATTCCATTCATAAATATTAGAGTACAACGTAAATTCCTGACACACTCAGGTTCTATTAATCAATTAAGGGTTTTACAAGGTATACGTGCCCATAATTAGTTTTCCCTTATCTAGGGGATTACACAAAATTATCCATATACAATTGTTTCCCTAACAAAATATCCAAAATACAGAAATATGATAACCAATTTATCCAAAAAAAACTTATTGCCCGGAGCTTCATCTACTCTTCGTCACCCGCTTTCTTTTAGATCCTTTAGTCATGTCTAAAAATTTGTTTTTGGGAGAGTGAAATTCTAAGGAATCCACGTAATGTCAAATCACTCATAGTATGCATAACAACAAAGTATGAAAGCAAATCATCACACACACATAGCAACTACAATGGCAGTTACAGCGGCAAGGGCAGGTATGACTTGTGACACCCTTATGTTTGCTCACGCTGAAGTGCTCATGCTATATTGCACATTCACATGTTCATATCACATATATCACCACAGTTGAGATCCATATAAAATATTTCACATACACACAGCCACACTGGCTGGATAATCATATAGGAATCCACGATTTCACAACGTAGCCTTGGTAACTACAACGGCAGATGCAACGGCAGGGGTAAGTGTGATAACCATCACCCCTACAATTGCTCACGTTGTAATGCCCTATGGTCGATAACACATACACAAGTTCATAATGGCCTCATGCTAAATATTTTTCACAACACAACAATGATAAGTCATGCATACAAAGCATCATATACAACATGAGAGAAAAGTCACTACCTTGGTCCTTCCGGGCATGCTCTGGCACCGGTCTCTCCCGAGTAGGGCAAATGTCGAATCCTGTAATTCATAATTAGTGATGAAGTTCTATTCTCTATTCCAATATTCAAATGACTTCATATCACTCAAATTGGTTATCATTTATGTTCTTTAAGAAGCTACAAATATGTCTAATAAAAGCCCCAAAGGGTTGGAAGAACTATCCCAAAGATCCCCTTTTGGAAGCACAAGAACAGAATTTTCACTCTTTTACTCTAGTGAAGAAGGCATCACTCGAGTGATGTATACTTGCACTCAGGTACAGGAAGCAACACTTGAGTGATAGCCAAATGGTCACTTGAGTCATAGGAAGTACGGTGTAGAAAGTGCTCACCTGAGAGCAGAAAGGAATGACAAAAACCAGAAATACTTGCTGCACTCAAGCATAAACCACATCACTCAAGTGGAAGCCTAATGTTCACTCGGGTTCCACAAAGTGAGGTTCAGGAAGTGTTTACCTGAGAGCACAAGAAACTTTCATAAGAGAACATCACTCGAGCAAGGACCACAGCACTCAAGTGATGGATTAACACTCGTGAGTGTTAAGGCACACTCTTGAGAATCGACCACGAGTGACAACCCGAGACGCGAGTTCACAGTGTTAGATACACCTTCACTCGAGTGGGACGAAGCTCACCCGAGTGATAACCCATGACACTTGCAAGTGAGACAACACTTTTGGATTTTGAATATAGAAGCATAATAGAAACACTGAGGGAAAAATGAAAGTATCATGCTTCACTCGAGTGATACCCCGTGTCACTCAAGTGAGCCATATCAGAATCCAGAAAACGTAAAAAAACTGACAGCACCTCCAGATTTTACCCAAGTGTTTCTAATGATCCCAAAGCCTCAACCAAAGTTATCCCCACATAATTTCACCCAAGGAATCACATGGAAGCATCAAATTTACCAAGTTTCTATTCCATTATTATGCTTTGGTTCTAGGCCACATTCAACACCAAAATTCCAAAATCTCCAAACATACCATTCCAATCTGAAATCAATCTATCTATCCAAAACATATACTAAAACACCCCTTTCCATACCAACAACATGCCAAATACCCAATGACCCATATTTTCAAAAATAGGGCAATAAATCCAGAAATTCAAAGCTAACTCATTGGGAATAAAACCTAGATAGAAAGGTTTGTTTCACTTACTTCTTCAACTTCTCCAAAGAGATTTCTTGATTCACCAAACTTTAGATTTCCTTGTATGCTCAAACACCACCAAATTGAAAATCTAAAACCATCAAAATGGAGCCCTCAATCCAAGGAACAATATTAAAGAAAGGAACTTGAGCAATGGAGGTCATCTTCTTACCTTTTTCTCAAGCTTTTCTTCCTCTCTCTAGAGCAACAATGGAGGACGACAAGAGAGAGAAAATGAGAGGGAAGAGTGTGAGGAAGGAGATGAAGCAATGATCATACACTCCTCCCCATACCCATTCAGTGAAAATGAGGGAAAGAGAGAGAAAAAGAAAACATTAAAATATTCCATTTGACTTTCCAACACTCTCTCTCATCCTATAAGCTTGCCACATATCTCAATCCTATTAGTTCACATCAAATAAGTAACTAATTAGTTACTCTAACCACTCCATTAGCCATTTAGTTCCACATCTCATTTCTTTTTAGTTGGTAATTAATTTCCTCATTAATCACCGACTAATTAACAGACAGTTTTCCATTCTCTCAAATTTTCCCTGATTTTGGCACATTTCCCGAAATTATCACAAAACACATACTAATTCAGATTTAAATACAAAAATTATTCTAAAAAATTGTCATTAGCCCTTAATCAAAATTTGGGGCATTACGTATCACATATACAATTTATAATTGAGACGAAACCTCAAACTCAACTTAAACGCACAATTGACCTGGCTCTGATACCACTATTGGAATTGGTAGGAATAGAAAAAAATTAAAATTCAAAATTTTTCTAATCCTTGCTGCAGATCTATTAACAGTGTTTAAATTGAGTAGTAGAGAAGCGTGCCTTTCTTATGTGTTCAGTCTCTCTTTTCGATCTTAAGGAGCTAACAATTTGGATAAGCTCCCTCTACCAGTATCCACATAAATAGGAATCCTACATGAACAGCATGCTAGCACCACCAACGTCTCTCTCTAGAATTTTTTTTCTCACGGCTTTCTATCTTGCTTTTTTCATCATCTATAGAAAACCATAGCTCGCCCTTTTTAAACAACTAGTCAGGGCTTTCTATTTTATAATGGATATTGGATTTTTAAATTAATCTTAATTAATTTTGAAATCCATATCATATCAATTAACACTTAATTATCTTTTGATAAGCAAATTAAATAAATATGGTTTTATTAAATCTGTTCAACAGTTTTAATTTAATCTATATATTTAATTTGAATAAAGAGCCAATGGAAATATATTTAATTTATCTTTATAAATTAAATCTGAGATATTATATCTTTATCATGTTAGTTATTAAATTTAATTTATCAGATAAAACTAAATTTAAAACTAACACAATATAATAACATTGTCATATATAATGTGTACATATATATATACACATATACATATATGTATATATAATATTATTAATTTTCTTTTTGAATATATATATATATATTTGTCCAACCTAGATTAACTATTACATTTATTAAATCTAGATATATCTTAGATTCAATGAATCTGGACATTATAGCTCGTGTTGAGCTATTTTTGTGTCCGACCCTGTAGGCCCATATGAAGTTGGCAATGGGCTAATGACTATACTAACCTACAAGTCGTAAGAAGCTTCTAGAAAGACATTATGACTACCCAATTCATATAAGGATCGATAAACCAATGCAACATGTTATATAATCATATCACGTCCCTTTTGTCATACGACATTTCAACCAATGATGAGACATGAAGAATGTCATCCTTGTTAGATCTCATGTTTTGATGATAACAAAGAATGGTATGAAAAGGAATTGAGTAATAAATAAGTTTGAACAAAGCAATAATAGGGAAAAGCATTACTTGAAGTTAGCATTTGAGTAATGAAGAAATGCCAAGAGAAAAAGCTAAGAAACTTGATTAGAAGCAATTTTTCTAAGGCATTACTCGAGTATGTACTCGAGTAATGAGACAAAACTTGAAGTAACTAGAGGTACCTTCCAGTAACCTGCCAATGTTACTCGAGTAAGTACTCGAGTAATAGTAGAAATGTTTTCAAGTTGCTCTCGGCCTGCCAATATTACTCGAGTAGCTACTCGAGTAACCAGGTAAATACTTGGAGTTGCTCTCGGCCTGCCAACGTTACTCGAGTAGGTACTCGAGTAACCATGTAAAAGTTTTCCAGTTGCTCTCGGCCTACCAATGATACTCGAGTATGTACTCGAGTTACTCTGTTTCAGAAAATGTGTTGCTCTCGGCATTTTGTACTACTGCCAATGTTACTCGAGTAGCTACTCGAGTAACTCACTAAGGTAAGCACAAAACCTGAAGGTAGTACTCGAATAACTTGATCTAATTTTATTTCATTTTCCTCGAGTCATTACTCTAGTATGCAAGTATTTAATGTTTTATTTTAAGTGGATTACTCGAGTATGTACTCGAGTATGCAGTGTTATGTTTGAAGGAAAACCTCAAGTCATTATCCGAGTAAGTTATGCATAAAAGTTAAGTTTACTCGAGTATGTACTCGAGTAACAAGGTAATCAAACTTGAAGTGCTCTCGGCCTTGAAACCCTGCCAACATTACTGGAGTAAAGCATCGAGTAACCAAAAGTGTATTTGTAAGTTTACTCCAGTTGGTACCCGAGTAATCTATGAAGTCATAAGTGCATTACTCGAGTAGGTATCCGAGTAAACAACTATTTCCAAAGGTTTGAGATTTAGTTTATTCCATGCACTACCCGAGTAAACTTATAAGTGTTTGTTGACTTGTAATTGATCAAAGTTTTCCCGATGATACTCGAGTAAGTACTCGAGTAAACTTCAAGGGATACTCGAGTAGCTACTCGAGTAAGCAAACCCAGAAATTCAGAAATCATTCCAACGTTTATTATTTTGCTTCCTATATGATTAATCTTTCATTGTATTAGTATTCTTAGCTTATTTACAGATGAACAATGAAGAAATCATATCAAGTAAGGAGAGTCAAATGAGAAGTTCAAATGCCACCTACCGACAACGGATATTTTTCAAAAACTTGAAAAGTCAATAGTGGCTGCACACTCTCCAACGGACAAAAGGAAATGTTCCAACGGTCTTCACCAACATATCTATATATATGTGAACATCCAAATAGAGAGAAGAACAACAAGAACACACACAAACGTATCATCAAGTTCATTACTCTGTTTTACGTTGTAATTGTATTTCTATACTTCAGTAATTCATATTCACTCTGTGAGAGAGATATTTCATTCAAACTCAATATTTGTTATTGAGATAACTTAAGATTGTGGAACCTTGAGTTGGGTTTGAATTACAACTTGTAAGGGGGAGCGAGTGTCCAGGTGAAGGAACTTGCTTGTACTGTGGTGCCAAGAACCCACTGAATCTTGGAAGTTATAGTGAAACTCTCAGAGAAGCTCTGAGGACTGGACATAGGTCAAAGTGGTTGTGGCCGAACCAGTATAACTCTCAGTGTACACTTTGGTTATATTTCTCCCTACTCTCTATTGCTTTATATTCACCGTCAAGTTTTTATATTTGCAACGAAATTTTAGTATCACCCAATTCACCCCCCTCTTGGGTGAAACGCTTGCTCTAACAATCCTCTTATTTTTTACTATTACTTTCTCGATCTCTGAGGAGTGTGACTATAGAAATAGAAACTTCTTTCTATTGTAGTATAATCATACATTTCTCAGACTCACTCATCGAAGGGCAAGTAATATCTCTCTACTAATGTGAGGGACAAATTCCATCTTGACTATTTCACATTACTCAGCATGAAAACCGCCAAGCCCGAATATAGGCTTTATCATCACATGGTCAAAGGTGACTTTTGACTAGGTTAAAGCCATGTAAGAATACATGATGATCTCAGGTCAAAGGGCATAGTGACGTGATTATACATGAGAAAGCTTATGACTTGATCCATGCAGCTTTCTCATAATGAGTCGGTCCAGCACCTTGTACTTATAAGTGTTTGTGACTTTGATTTGTATTTCTATACCACTTCTAAGTCATACTAGTCTTATTTCATCTTTGCTCCCACATAGATGGCCGACCATGGACATTTAGGAGAATAATTAATTATGATAGTGAACATACAAATAATATGATAATAAAATGGAGAAGTTGATTGAATAATAATGTTCAAAGTATAATGACTAACCCCTAGAGCATAATTTCCAACAGTGCAAGTATGTGTGTGTTTAATATATAATGTGTGCTTATCATTTGCTCCCAAGGACATAATACAACTGTTTTATTTTGGGCTGATACATGTGCATATGATCAATTAAATAGTGCAAGTGTACACTGCCGTAATCAAGTAATATAGAAGTAAGTAGAGTATCGTTCCCACGAAGATTGATCACTAAGTACCAAAATGAGCAATTTTAACTCTATTTAGTCGATCGATTAGTTGGTGATTGAGAGTACAAAATAAAAGAAAGCCAATTAAATATGAATGCAGATGATATGAAAGCAAATATGAGAAAAAGCCCTAGGGATTAGATTTCACTTCAAAAATTCCGGATTGAATCATTTACCTATTCTAGCCCAATTTATTCCACATAATTTATAGTCGAGTTTCCCTAATTTAATTACTAGTCTCTTCCAAGGTCAAGCAATTCTATAATTAATTTGCTAATCCAATATATTCCTATATGAATTTAAGCAATTAATTATGCATTAAGATTTATGGAACTTAGTAAGATTACACAACTCATATGAATATATTCCTATTTCATATGCAAGTCATGGTTTTAATTATAAGGTCTACACACATGTATCTCCTTCCGGTCTCAACATACATATTGAAATCATTCAAGAGATAGTCAGTCAAATGAAAGCATTAAGAATAATAATTAAAACTCAATCATGAAGGAGAGATTAAAACTAGATTTAATAAGTTAAGATTCAATCTATCATTAGTAAGCTACATCATCACCCTAGGAAAATAGAAATTTTAGCACATGATGAAATTAAAAAAAAAAAAAATTAGCATTACATAAAAATAGAATGAAATCCTTAAAAATACTGCATAAACCTTGAATATTAAATTCTGAAGCATAAATATACAACCAAGAGATGCATAAAAATGAAGAAATCTAGCCATCCATTTAGGTGGTAAAACCTTCCATGTAGGCAGCATGCAAAATGTAATACAATCCTAAGCCTTCCAAGATGGAGGCACGTAATGTATGAAATTAAATCTAAAAATTAATAACATGAACTCAGAAATGTCAGAGAAAGATATCTCTCGGTCAGAGAAGGACCTCTCCCTGTCGGAGAAGGAAACCTCTGCTTCTCTTCCTCTCCTCCCCTTTGAGCTTGGCCTTGATCTCTATTTATAGGGGAAAAAACGTGTGCTACAGTACTGCTACAGTGTCCGTCGGCTGCTGTAGTGATTGTCAACAACAGCTACAGTGTCTAGCGATTTTACAATGCTTCCGTCGGTACAGTGACTTCCATCCACTATGGTGTAACTTCCGTCCGCTACAGTGTAACCATCTGCTACAGTACTTTCATTTTATTTTTTATTTTTTTAAATACTATTTATTCCAAAAACATTATTTTTTTTATCAATCACACCCAAATTTATTATATTAAACTTAAATATCATCCATAAAATCATCATATAAGGGAAGATAAATATGCAAATATTTTACTTATCATGGGCTTTATGCAAATGCATAAGTCACATCATTTATTTTATTTTGATGAGGGGATATCTCCTTTGCGTCCATAAATTAAACATGAATTTATTTAAAAATAAAAGAAAAAAATACTTAAATACTACTTGAACTTTAAAATATCAAATCAGTGATTTTTCAAAAACCTAATTTGTCAATTTCTATACTCTTTTTGTCAATCTCATTACTCGTATTGTCAACAAAACCAATTTGAGATTTTGAAGTTCAAGTGGTATTTAAGTGTTTTTTTCCCAAAATAAAACACAAAATACAAGGTTTTCCCCATATGATCATGATCAATGAAGCGAAAGCATTTACAAGTTATTATTAATAATGGCTCATTTTTCAGATTTTGTATAGTATTTGGATTCCCATATCTAATTTTATGCAAATTATAAAAATATGCCATCTATTTTTAAAATTCATACATTTTTTTAAAAATTAATAGTAAATCATATATAATTTATCTGAATAGCAATGAAGTATTATTTATATTTCATTTTTATTTTTCAAGAGAAACTTATGTTTATTTTTATAATAAAAATAAATTTATAATTATTTAACAAAATAAATATCAATGAAATTTGTTTTTTTTTGTAATAAAATATCAATGCAATTTACTCTGTATTCAATCGAAAGAAACCTACATATACAGAAGCCATAAAAGCTACAATCATATTTTTCAAATTCTTTGTGATAATATATAAAGGTTGGTCTAATTTTAAATGCAAAAATAAACTTTATAGAACTTTGACAAATTGTTGAAAAAAAAATATTGTTTTTGATTTGCAAAATAAAGGAATCCACCTTGTTTTGAAATAAAAGGGTTAATACAATATTTAGTCTTTATAATTTACTTTTATTTTAGTTTTAATCTCTCAAGTGATAACTTAGTCTAAATTTTTATTAAAATGTAGAGACTAATGCTTTAATAAAAAAAAACTTGAGGAGCAAAACCTATGATTTGAAATTATAGAAACAAAAGCTAAAATGAGGTCAAACTATAAAAATCAAATATTATATTTAACTTAAAATAAAATAAAATAAAGGGAAAATTGCCTATAAATACCTTATTGAAAACTTATTTACCAAATGGGACCTGAAAGCATTTAAGGGAAGATCATATAAGGAAAGATTGTTCAAACACAAGAGAAGGTCACATTGAAAAGATATATTGAATACAGGAAAGACTGTTTAAACATAAGGGAAAAATTTTACACACAAAAAAAGTTATTTACACATGAAAGTCCCATTTAGTAAATAAATTTATAATGAAGTATATATAAATAATTTTCCCTAAAACAAACAAACAAGAAAGTCATGTACGTAATATTTAGTCCTTATCATGATAATGCTTTAGAATCAATCAAACCAAAGTGATGCCTGAAAGCTACACCTAACCCAACAACTCTATGAATAATAAACCATTCTGAGCAAATATATATATATATATATATATATATATAATAAACCACTTGTTTCTTGTCATACCTACTCTAGAGGGAGACATTATATATATATATATATATAAAGCTTTTTCTGTAGTTTGGTCTCCAAAGTTGACCTGATGGATGTTCTCTTTCTTTGATCAATATATATATACACGAAACCCTGAAACTGAGATTGTCTCGTGGCATTCAAGGAAGAAGAATAGGAGTAGGAGGAAGAGGAAGAGGAAGAAGGAAGAGGAGAAATTAAATATGAATCTCATGAAGATGATGAGACTTGTGTTAGCGTTGTGTGTGGTGAGCTCTGTGGTGTTCACATATTCTTCTGCTCAAACTCAAACATGCCTTTCTTATTCCTTCTCTGCCAACAGAAACTTCACCACTTGCCGGGACCTTCCTTACCAGAGCGCCTTCCTTCACTGGACCTATAATCAGTCCACAGGTGATTTTTTTTCTTTTCATTGAGTTGGATCATTTTGCAGTTTTAATTCATTTCTTTTGCTGAACTGGTTCTCTGCTATTAGTTTTGCCTTTTATTGATCGTATACAATTTTTTTATATAGAGGGATTTAGATTTTAGCATCTTGGTAAGATTAGAATTTCCTGTTTTAATATCTTATAAGTGCAAAGAAATGTTCTCTCTAGTCCTAGTCCTAAACGTAGGAGTTAAATATTTAATTTGTAAAGATTAAGAAAATTAATTAAATTAATCTTTTTTTTAAAAAATATGTTTTGATTTTCCTAAGATCCCTACTTAATATTTTGTAATGGAAACTATTCCGTATAAAACCCTTCTTTAATATCTTCAATCAATAGGATTATTTCTCTAAAATTTAGTTAAACATTATTTATAACTTTTTTAACTTGGTTAGTGCTGGAAGGAGATAAACAGTAATTTCTTTATATTAGGAAATAATAACAGTTTATACTTTAGGGCTTGATTATAAAATTAATTTCAAAATTGGGATCTATAATCATGAAAAGTTGTAAAACTTGAAAGTTTAAATATTGACCAAGTCTTTTTTTACATCAATTATTATCTAATCTACTCTTGAATAGTTAGACAGTTATACACCCTTATGATTGTTTCTTTATTTTAATAACTAATTAATTAATTATTTCCTTGATTTGAAATTTTCCAAATTTAACCTACCTAATTCTTTCATTTAAAAACAAAATCCTTTTCTAAGTAAATAAAAAAAATTCCTTTGTAGTTATTTAATTTTGCCGGCCTGAAAGCTATGGGTCAACTGATTTTTCATGCGTGACCCGGTCCAGCCGCCGAACCTGATTTCTTAATCGGACAGGGACACGATAATCCGGATCAACCCGAATTGATCGAAACCGGGGCCCCTTCCCCAATGTTTGACCTAAGTTTCTTCAAGATTGAAATTATTGAGTTTGGGTTGATAGGATTGAGATGAGTCTGATGTGATTGTACAGGGAAGCTAGAGATTGCATACAGGCATGGCGGAATCAGTGCATCGGCGAACCGGTGGGCGGCATGGGGAATCAACCCTAACAACAACGCCGTCAACGGCAACGCCATGCCCGGAACTCAAGCTCTGGTGGCGATCTCACAGTCTGGCAACATTCAGACGGCGTATACATCGCCGATAAGCTCCTCCGGCAATGTAGAAGGCACTCAGCTGATCCAGGGAAACCTAAGGTACACCGTGACGGGCCTGAGCGCGGAGTATGTGAACGACGAGGTTATCATCTTCGCTACGGTTATGCTTCCTGCCGGAACGACGTCGTTGGTCCATGTGTGGCAGGAAGGCCCTCTCGCCGGTACGACGCCTCAACGACATGATCTCACCTCGGAGCATACTAATTCGAAGGAGACGTTGAATCTTGTTTCTGGTGTGACTCAGGCTGCTGCTGGCGGAGATGATCTCAGAAGGAAAAGAAATGTAAGTAAGAAATTTTGTTCAAATTGCACTGAATTTGAATTTGGTACTCACCTTACTGCATCTATATTTTTGTTAATAGTATTAATGTTTTTATGTTATAATTATAATTAACAAATCTCCTTAAACGAGTACTTTTTTAAGAATAATTTTGATATCTTACCAGAAAATGGAAATAAGTAATTTTAATAAATTTTATTTATTTATGAAAAGTTTTTATATTAGGTAATCATAATATGGGTTGGAGCGAGTATTATTTTGAAAAATGAGTAGAAGAGGATTTCTTAACTTGAATTATTTAATTTAATTAAATGGCTATAATATCATTTTATCACTAATTTTCAAATTAAAAATGTCATTGTTTAAAAAAATATATGAGAAATTATTTCTATTTTATATATTGTACTCCAATTTAAGGAAAAAAGTAAAATAGAATGAAATAAAAAATCTAAAATTCAATTGGAGAATTTTTCTTTTTTATTAAGCCGGTTCAATTGGAGAAATTTAAATCTTAGGATTTAGATTAAAATGAATTTTACAATTCAGCATCTGTCAACACTAATATCAATTTATATAGTTTATCATATATTAAATTAAAACCAAAGTTTTTTTTTTTGCCAACAATCAAAACCAAAGTTATTCTTGTTTACCGGTTGTCATCGAACAATCTGCAAACATTTTTTATTTACAAAAAGTTTGGGAAAAAAAAAGGCCTACACATTTGAATTCACTTTGGCACAAGTTGGCAAAAGTCTTTAATAAACAAAAACCGTGTATGATGCATTTGAAAGCTACCCTTCAAATAGTGTTTGATATTTGGCGTATAAGGTATATTTTATTACTTGATAAAATATTCTAATTATTTGTTAGATCATATTTCATTCAAAGACTTCACATTTAAGAGAAGTGGGGAGGGGAGGGAAAATTTTAAAGAGTGGAATTTAAAAAATTAGAAAAGTGGGGTTACATAAAATTGATCAGATTAATAAAGTTAGTTAATTATAATAAATATGACATTTTTTTCCTAAAATAATTTTAAGAAGATTGACTTTGATTTTAACCATTGTTGTAAAAGAAGAATCTACCACCTTGTTGATAGAGTATATATATGGGGTAGTTTGCGGGAAAATGATATGTGTCTTACACTTAAAACTAAGATTAATTTTCCAATTAAATCCTACATCAAGAATTAGGGAGCATTTAGGTGCAGTTAATTTCACAGTTAACCACAATTTAAACTACAACTAGATGTCTTGTAATACTAGTAATAAGTTTCACTCTTATAAAACCTATGCTACATGAAGTGGGTTTGATTTAGGAGAAGTACACATTATATTTCGGTATGTATATAACCTTCTCAAGTTGAGTTATATGCATATAAGCACCCTAAAATTTAATATACGTGAAGATAAGTAACGAACAAAGCTAATAATAGGGGAGTTATCTGAATAAATGTAAGAGTTTAGGGGGATTCATTGTAAAATTTCAAAGCTTAATGGATTTATCTATACATATTCAGGAGAGTTATGCATAATCTTGCATTTGTATATATTGATATTAGTAATGTGATATAGGTGTCAAAACCAAAACTCGTTAAAAGTATTCGGGCCGAAGCAAAATTCGTTAGGAGCATAGAGACCAGAACCCAACACTTGTAGTTTTGATTCAGGAGAGTTATCTATACCTAACTTAAAATATAGGAGAGTCATGTATAAAGCCTTTGTATATATTGATATTAGTAATATGATGTAGGGATCAAAGCAAAACTCATTAGGAGGGTAGAGTTTTGGTTCAAGAGAGCTATCTATATCTAACATAAAGTTCAGGAGAGTTACTTATAGTATCACCTTTGTATATATTGATATTAGTAATGTGGTATAGGCACTAAAACCGAAGCTCATTAAAGTATAGGGATTAAAGCAAAACTCATCAAGTTATCTATACTAGAGAAAAGTTCAAAAGAGTTACCCATTATCTCACCTTCTATATACTGATATCAGTAATGTAGTAGAGGAACCAAAACTAAAACTCGTTAAAAGTATAGGGACTAAAATCAAAATTCGTTACAAATATAGTGACCAGAATTAGAACTGGTATTTTTAATTCAGGAAAGTTATCTATACATAACATAAACTTTAGGAGAGTTACGTGTAATCCCATCGCCTTTGTATATATTGATATCTGTAATGTGGTAATGGAAAGCATGTGTATGAATTTGTGGAATGATGATGATGAGCAGGTGCATGGAGTGTTGAATGCTGTGAGCTGGGGGACAATGCTGCCAATAGGAGCCATAATAGCAAGATACTTGAAAGTGTTCAAATCAGCAGACCCTGCTTGGTTTTACCTTCACGTCATTTGCCAAACCTCTGCTTACATTATTGGTGTTGGTGGCTGGGCTTATGGCCTCAAACTTGGCCATGATTCTGTTGGTGTTGAGTATGACACCCATAGAGCTCTTGGCATCACCATCTTCTGCCTTGGAACTCTTCAGGTACCTATCATTTCCCAAAACAAAAACAATAATGTCTTGTTTGGTTGTTAGAAATGATACGAATGGGATGGAATGGGAGTGACAGAGAATGGAATGAACTAAAATGATAATAATATACTTCTTCTTCGATTCTAAACATAAGAGTTTGATAATTAAGACACGGGTATTAAAGAGATTAGTTAAGTAAGTTGTTTATAAGAAATATGTGTTGGTTTTCTGAAATATCCCTTTAATCATTTGCATTGGAAACTACTCTTTGATGGAAACCCATTTCATAAATGCAATTTATAAGGACCATTTTGGTGGATAAGCTATAAATTTGAGAGACAAAATGGATTAAAATCTTATATTTATGACTAAAACAAAAACCTTCACTAAATCTTATATTTAGGATAAGATGAGTATCTTTTGTAATAGAGACATGGGAATAAGGATTGCCATGAAAGAGCAAGAGATTGTACCTATGGTTACAGTCAACCAAACAGTACATTGGAATAAAATCATAAAAATATGCTTATATTGGAATAAAATGATGATTACTTTGAGAAAGGCTACTCATAGGATTCCTGAAGAGTCAAATCAAAACAGGATCTAAATGATACAGGAGTTTGTTCTAGAGGATTTAGTTTTGAAAATTTTAACAAAAAAAAGGCACTAATTGCAACAAATTAAAAACTAAAGAAAATCTCAACCTCATGAAAGGTAGTTCTAGTTATGAAACTTCTCTGAATAAGTATTACAATGGAACTGAAAGGAACCTTGCTGCCTAATTGAATACAGGTGTTTGCTCTATTTTTAAGGCCAAACAAGGATCACAAATATAGAATCTACTGGAACTTCTATCACTACTTGGTAGGATACGCCACAATAATCATCAGCATCGTCAACATATTCAAAGGCTTCAATGCACTTGAGAACTCCGTTGGAGATCGTTATAAAAACTGGAAACATGCATACATTGGGGTAATTGCATGTCTTGGTGGCATTGCTTTGTTGTTGGAAGCCTACACTTGGATCGTAGTGTTGAAGAGGAAAAAATCAGAGGGCATTCCTAATGGAGTTAATAATAATAATAATGGAGCAAATGCGATTACTGATGTTGGGTATGAATCTAAACCACAGGTTTAATTAGTAGGATAAGTTATATCTTCTGTGTGATCTCTGATCAACCGAGCGATCTACGCACTCAAATAAGAATATATATGGTGGTGGGTTTCATTCGACAGGTGGCATCTACTATCGTGTCTATCGCTTTCTGAATGCGCATATTGCATGGTTAGAAACAATCCTAATTAGTAGGATCAGTCATAGACAGAAATATGTGGGGTTTTTAAGATTTTGGCTACTTTTGTATTATTTGTGGCTTCTTTCATTTTGGGATCCTTCTGTAAATTGATTTCACATGAACTATTCTTGAGGGTATATGTAGGATTATCCCAGCTATGTACCCTTATATATATTTAGCTTTGAGTTTATTCTTTTACAGAGTAGTCTTGGAATATATTTCTGAGCGTCTTTGATTGTATTATATATTCACACTCTCAAAACTATTTAAACATGTCAGGTTATATGGCTAAGAGGAATATTGTTTGATCTTGGTTTAGAATGAAAAGAGTTCTTTGAAATTTTTTGATCAATAATTGCTATTGGAATGACCAAGAATGTAGCTGCGATATGTGAGCTCATTTTATTTTTGATGGAACAATAGCTATGAAAAACATTGTATATTTGCAGCTTATAATTTTGTTATATTTCTCTCCATTTCCTTGATGTTCAATGCTTTGTATTTTGTAACATTTCAAAATTCATTTGTTTATTGCTAGGAAAATTCAAAAGAAATATTTAAAAATGGGTTAATGTGCAATTTTAACAAGAGTCTTTTGTCATATGAGCGTGTTGCCCAATAAAGTTTTCAATGATGTAAAAATAGACATAATCTTTTAAAAATGGTTCAATTTTACCACTCATTTAATCGACACAACATAAATTATAAAGTTGGAGAGAGAATAAGTGGGTCTTGTAATATACCAAATTTTGCAATACTAAAAACGTGTAAATATGGAAATAGTAGAATAAAATAAATATTGGTATTTACAATTAAAGGTAGAGTTACTTTCAGAATTCCCAGATATCCATTGTGTCATTCACATAAATCAAGAAGTCAATATTGTAAAAATACAAGTGTAAGAAGTTGGAGCAAAATTCGTCGGTGGCTGTAGGGTTCAGGGGCATCAGTTGCGAGATCGGAGGAATTCGGGCATTTTGTGATGTGCCTTGATATGCGTGCCATGGTCCCACATGGAATTCCGGGTAATGCATCGATGGAGCAACTTTATTAAAAAGAACTTCAGTAAAGTATGTAATGACAGCTCATTATGACTCATGATGACACATCTTTCGTGTTGGCCAAATAAGGAAATGACAAGTGTCCTGAAATTATTACAAAGTAAAAACATGTTTTTGTGTTGGCTAAATGAGGGGTTGACATGTGTCCCTCATCATTACACATCATTACACCCACTTTAAGCCTTTCGTGTTGTCATCTCTGGAGTACGCCACCTAGCGTCTGAGTCCAGGGAATTCACCGGTCTCCGGCCAGGTCGCTTACTTTACGAGTCGAGCACCGAACCCAAGAGTTCGGGGAAATTGTCAGGCCTTCCCTTCCCCTAACCATTTATGACCCACCGAAGAAAGAGAAAAGTAGAAGACCAATGGTTGCATGACACGTGGTACTCTTAAGCATTTAACTTGTGACATGTGGCAAGATGAGATGAGATCATTTTATGTGATTAAATCACAACCATCCATGCCTAATTAAATGGCAAAATTTCGTGCAAGCATGGAAAGAGAAAGAGAAATCAGATTTCTTAAGCTTAAGAACACAAGAAGAGAGAAGGAGGAGTGAATAGTGAGTTTTCTTGACTACCGGAGCCGATTTCAACCCTGAATCACCGTTATTGTCCGGTAAGTCCTTCAGAAAACTTCCTCTACTCACTATAAGCTTCAATTCTATGGTCTTAGATTTCTCATCTGAGGTGTTTTGTGCCAATTAGTCTACCAAAGTGCCGCCGGAATATCGAACCACTTGTAGAAATGCGAAGAGGTAAGCGTAGGCTTTCTTTTGAACCGAATACTTTGTGATTTCATTGAGTTTTTCTTAGCTCTTCAACCACCCATGTATTTCATTCAAGGGGTGGTTTTGAAGAAGGAAGATGTTTTAATCATATATATAAGGTGATATATGATGTTTGGAGAAGTATTAGACTTGTTGGTAGTTAAAATCACAAAGTGGAATTTTTGTTGTTTTGGGAGGCAGATTTCGGTTGGGGGCTAAATCTGGTAGAAATAATTTGAGTTTGGTATTTTTGAGCTTTCCATTGGATTCTACACGAAAAATTGTGTGGGAATAGGCTCTGGTTATAATTTTTGACAGATTGGTCCAAAGAATCAAAAAAATTAGAAATTAAGTTTACTTGTGCAACAAAGTTGCCAGTGTGCGTTTTTGTCTGACAGTTTTGTTGTGGCGAAACTTTCACTGTCCAAATTTCATCTGTTGATTATGAGATTTTCTAGAATTAAAGTACACTTATAGACCTTTAATTTGATAGGTATTATGAAGGATTTCGATAAGTATACTAGGAGTTATGAATGTTTGAAGTAAACCATTAAAACTGGTCAGATTTTCTGGCAGCAGGGAGAAAAAGAAAAAACTGGGAAGTTTGGGCAGTCTTCCGACTACTAAAAGTATTTTTCACTTAAAATAGACTTAATAAGGGTTATATAGAATTTTGGATCACCTCAATTCGATTTTTCTAGAATTAGTTATGATTTTTCAAAGTTCAGTGAAAAATCTGCCAGCTTTTGGTAATTGTGTGAAAATTCAAAGCAAAGAGTTTTTGTAATAAAATTGGACATTTAAGAGTTAAGTTAAGTATTTGGGGTAGCTTGAGCTCATTAGCTTCATATTGGGCCTAATGTAGTGACCCTAATGATAACCAACATAAGAGAATAATTTATGAAGAGTTGGACTAAGAAATAACTCATTGCTCGTGAATTATAATTTATAGGATTTGACACTTGCCCAGGACATTCAAAGCATGTCAATCAAGATCAAGATTTGGAAAAATTGTCAGGTAGTAACTTATCCCTCACATACTATGTGATATGTTATATGCATGTTTGTACCATTGTGAATTTAAAACATTCAGATGAGAATGGCTAAGGCCCAGTAGAATTTCCCAGCGCTGTGGCAAGGGACGGTTGTCCTTGAATTGGTAACTTTATGCTTTTTGCATATTGTGAATTTATCTCTGAATGTTGAATATGTTGATTGTACTGTAACTTTGGTTGACATGGCATGATATATGTGCATTTTATATGAGTGATATCTGTTACTACTGAGATTCTTTGAATCTCATCCTATTTTTCCAAAACAAATTTTCAGCTCGGGCAAGTAGTTCCTCAGACAAGAAGGTAAACACGGGCGAATGAAGCAAAGGACTTAGAATTTAGTTTTCTGTTAGTTATCTATTTTGTAGATTGTATGTAATTTGTATTTAAGTGTGGTCAGTCTCATACTGACAAGTATGTAAGCGCCTGTATATAAGCGAATGCGCAACGACATTCATACCAGTAGTAGACAGTCGTCTACCTAGGGCCGTTAATTAAACATAGTAGCTTGGGTTTCAGCGGAGAACTTATTAGTAAACACTCTGATATGAAGAAATGAACCTAAAACGGATGGCTTAAAATAAATCATATGAAACCCAATCTGAAAATGATTTTTGAAAACCCATTCAAGTACATCTCCACACTTTGCTTGAAATTGGGACTTCCGCTATTTACAAAAGATTACTGGTCTCCTTTTTAAAGATATTACTACACTTATACCATCTATATGCTTTCAAAACACAGGTGTTACAGGTCTCACATAAAAAAAGAGATGGGCGTCTGGACCAATATAATGAGAGTTGTAAAATTGCACTTTTTTTAAAAGATTGTTTCGATTTTTATGCCTTCACAACTTTATTATGCCACATGCTAATGCCGAAAAAAATTCATTGTTAAAATTGCATCTTTAACCCCCAAAGGTACTTGGCCTAGTGATGAACATGCTAGAATACAAAGCAGAATGGGTGAATTAATTTTGAATCCCACCTTGTTTAAAAAGACCTTTGAGGAGAAACATCCTAGTCACAAAACCTTAATCCACAAAGTGATTACCATATTAAATTGATTACTTAACAGGTTAGATACAAGTTCAGGAGTAAAAACCAAGATTCCAACAAAGTGATTAACACATTATTAGAAAGATTAAGGCGTTAAGTCTAAGACTTGAAAATATTGTGGATTTTTTTTTTCTAATTTTTTAAAACCAAATGTGGGTTACTTCCTTCTTTAAAAACATTGATAAACCAATTATGCATGCTAAAAACACAGTTCTCTTTGACTCTTTTACATGAGATATTACTACTCCAGTATTAAATGTAAGAACAAGTTTGTAGAGCAATTTACACTACAAACTAGGTACTATCTTTGGTCCTTAATATAATACATATTTATCTAGTTTGGTTAGATTAAGAAAATTAGTTGACTTAGTTCATATGTTATGTATTTTCTAAAATGGCCTAGTCATCTTCCTTAATTCTTTCATTCCATCTCCTTCTTAATTATTGTTAAGGGAGCATCAATGGGGGTAAATTAGGAAAAGATTGACAAATAAAAAAATTTTATCTTGTATTTAGGACCAATATCCGCTTTTCAAATATGTTTTATATTAAAGATCAGAGGAGTATTATATTTATGACATGAGGCAGTAAGACTTAATTGTTTTGTCATAATATTTGCATTACACCCTACAAAACAATCTTTCTACTACCTTCAGTCCTAAATATAACATTTAGTTAACTTTTAAAGAGATTAATGAAGCTAAATAAGTTACTTAATTATATCATATGTTGTGTATGATTAAATTATATATCAATTTGTATGTCTGACAAATTAGTTTCATTAGTAGAGAAACACTTTTTAGACGGGTTAAAAACAACATTTTAGACCGATTTTGGATGCGATCTTCATACAGCCGGTCTTGAAAGTCTGTTACTTTTAGACCGGTTAAGAAACCGATCTAAAAAAATAAGTTCTTAGACCGGTTGTTTATACAACGGATCTAAACATTACGACATTAAGCGAAATGATAAAAAAATAGTCATACTTTTAAGACCGGTTCTTCAAAGAACCGGTCTAAAAAGCCATACTTTTTAGACCAGTTCTTAAAAGAATTGATCTTAAAAGTATATTTTTTAGGCCGGTTCTTCAAAGAACCAGTCTTAAAAGTTCCATTTTTTTTTAAATATTATTGTTAGCTAGCCAGCAAGCCATTTTCCCTGCTAAAATATTTTACCTAGAAAACCATTTCGACAACATGCAAATAAATTCTTCTTTTGCACATTATAACCAACAACTTATACAAAAGCGTTTTTATCAAGTAAAAACAAAATTTCAACTGGTGTAATACTTACATCATTATTCCTGTACCTCACATCCCACAAAAACAACAACAATAAATCATTCTTCCTACACCCCAAATAAATTCTTCTCTTACGCATTCTCATTTCATCAAGCATTCTAAAACACAATTTCAACTGATGTAACTTACATCATTCTTCCTACACCCCACATTCCACAGAGGCAACAACAATGAATCATGAAAAATCAACACATTATCACACAATCAAAAAATTAAGGTATGTTGCTACACATTTTTATTCTCTTGTTTTAATATTATAGTTTGACAAAAAAACTTTAGCTAATAATAAAATCAAAACACTTTAATTGATGATAGAGGAATCTACCGAGAAAGAACATATTAGACAGTAATCCATCCCTGATGATTACTAGCTGGCTCCAGAGCATCTATACTAGGACACCTCAAATCCTTCATTTTCTTATGACAACATAATGTACTTTCGTTTCATGCATAACAAAGGAGATAAGTTGTAAATTACCAGCATAACAGGCCATGAACTATGTATACTACTTAGGCTACCATAAGGATTCATGCTATCTGTGCTAAGCCCAAGCCTAAGATTCCTAAGTTCTTCACTAAAGCTAGGAAATAATTTATCGATTTTCTTCCATTGAGAAGAATCAGCTAGATGTCGAAGCTTTCCATCAGAAATCCTCTATCAGCATGTCATCTCAATTTTTTGGCATCAATTTTATTGGTAAACAAGCGCTTGAACCTTGGTATGATTGGAAGATACCACAACACTTTTACAGGGGCCTTATTTGATTTATACCTTGGAGTTTCACATATCGGACATTGCTTCTTCTCTTCATGCTCTTTTCTATACAATATGCAATCATTAGGGCATGCATGGATCTTTTAATACTTCATCCCTAGTGGACACAGTATTTGCTTAGCATCATAGTATCGATAAGGCAACATATTATCATCTGGAAGCATGTCCTTACAAGCCTCAAGTGTTTCTGAAAAACTCTTGTCGCTCCATCCATGTCATACTTTCAAGCTTACCAATTTCAATACTGCTCTCAATAATTAGTATTTTTTACACCCTGGGTACATCAGTTTCTCAGCATCACTACACATATTACCATATGCATGTGATTGCTCAAAAGCCTCTTCTCATGCATCACGAATAATATCCTCTATCTGATCATCCATATCCGTGTCATTATCATCAAAGGCCATATCCTGTTGAGATGTATTTGGCATTTCTAATTCTTCACCATGCCATACCCATACTGTGTATATATATTTGCAGCAGTTAGTCACTTCTCATGCAAACATACTACATAAGGGCAATAAAACATCCCACTATCATCATTGACATTTCTTCTAGCAAAGTCTTAAAAACCCCTCACCCCAACATCATATTCAACACTCGTCTGTTTAGCTTGTATCCAACTATGATCCATATATTTCAACACCTAGTAGCACTCTATCCAATAGCAAAATGATAGACAAAAAAACAGGATAAGAAAGTATAAATAACTTGTAGCACCCTATCCATTATCAAACTCTTGTTCATAACTTTATATTCAATTCAAACCCATATAGCAAATATCATAATGTGCTCATTAATGACAATCCAAGATAAGAAACTATAAATAAAATATCATAATGTGATATTTAAGCTAGTATATGAAGTTCTCATCACTGAGTTCAATGGCGAGAGTAAGATAGAGAGCAACATTAGGCATATTCAAACGAAGCCATAATCATAAAACTGAACACCTCCATTTTCTACTTCAAGCATATCAGAATCTGATGCCAAACATAGTTAAACCCACTCGAAACAATATCAAAAGGGTCAAGTTCAAATTATTAACAGCAATCAATGCAAACCTGGAAAGTTGTTTCACGAGTAGTCACTCTTTGTGCTCCCGTTTGGAAGAAGAACGAGGGGTGATTTAAGGGAGGAGGAGCCGGAGCTGGAATGTTATCGATTGATGGTGAAATGAAGGTCGACTAATGGCAAGGTATATGGGTAGTGACTCTTCCTTTGCTAATACAGACCTAGCCCAATGCAGCCCCTGAGATTGGGAAAAAGAACACCGTCGGTTAGAATGCTAGATATTATGTTTAGAGAGAAAGATTGCTCTAGATTTAAAGAGAAAGAGGATGGCAGAGTTGTGAACAAGAACACCATCGAAGAAATTTCAAGAAAAAGTGAGTTTAGAGAGCAAGCTATAATTTGGCGGGAGGAACATAAGAGCGAAATTTTAATTAGGACACGCACTTTTAAGACCAGTTTTTCAGAATAATCGGTCTTAAATATACATTTTAGACCAGTTTTTAAAATAACCGATCTAAAAAAAATTCAACTTTTAGACCGGTTATAATATGTAACTAGTCTTAAAAGTTAAAAAAAATTACGGGTTTCTTATTTTGACCGATAATAGAAATAACTGGTCTAAAAAGTTTATTTATTTATTATTATTTTATTCTTTTAAGACCAGTTACACATAAATAAGGTCTACATAATATCTTTAAGACCTGATATCTATGAAAATGGTCTCCAAAGTTATCTATAATTACAAAAATGCTACCGATCATACATTTTAGACCTTATCCCTATATAACTAGTCTAAATGAGCCGGTCTAAAAGATAGATTTTGTACTAGTGTTTGAACAAAAAATTATAAATATAAATAATTTAAAGTAATTTAATTAGTTTTCTAATCTTCCCAAAAAAGTCAACCGCATCTTATATTTAAGAGAAACATAGCTGTACATGAAGGAAGCTCATTGTAATATTGAGAAGCTGCAAAGAAAATTTTAGCCATGATCAACTTCACAGGCCTAGTTTTCTCTTCTCATATCCAACATATGAGTGTGATCACAGCTCCTCCTACTGCAATTTCAAATGGTGAATCGTTCCATTCTCGATGGTCCATATCTCTTGCCAAGCGGAAATGTAATAGGAGTGCTATTTACCATGGTGTTTTATCTTTTACAAGGGGTTCCATTGCATCTGTCAAACCCCTTAACATTTTGATATGCGCAGAGTGTTAAAGGCACAATTCCACAGGCATACAGAAATAGTATAAATATACTGATAAGAAGTACTTGTTTACATATAGGAGTCTCCCCGCATGGTTTGATTATATATATATATATATAATTTGCCCAAAATATCAAAAGTAAACTAAATATAACCAACAGCTCCGTTCTTTTAACCCGCACACCTCAGTTGACAGTATTTGCCGCTTTTCCTTTAGAGCCGCTAGCTTTTGCTAGAATATTTTAATTTTGAAAAAAGGTGAGATTCAAATGAATCTCAGTAGTAAAAGACAATTGATAATAGAAAATGCAATAATAAATATGTCATGTACCACATCCAACAATATTATAATACCACGCAATTCATTTCAGTTTAGTTGAAAACATTTAGAGTGAACCACTGTTGCAATCCCTACTCGTTCTGTACCTCAGTTGGGCTCGAGGCCACCAATTGGGCATAGCAGTGTACCCGTAGGCACTATGTTAGTCATGTTCAATGTACCCGTAGGCACTATACTTAGTCATGTTCAGTGTACCTGTAGGCACTATCATAATATATATTATGATAAATGGTATACACAAAGCATATAAACATTGATATAATATATGAAAGATAGAGTTACTACCTTGTATCCCTTGTTTCTACACAAAAATAGTTCCTCGAACTATGTGCCAACGGCTCTACAATTAATCTGGTCCTAAAATTTCAAATGTACAAGAATTAGGTTAAAACCCATTCATGTACCACTCTAGACTATTTCAAAGTATTTTTGTTGGTTATATTGTCTAAAATTGCAAAATTACCAAAATACTTATGGGACCCGGTCCAGCCCCAATTTACCCCGTTCGACCGTACTTTTCTAGAAATTTTGACCCGGTCTATTCCTACACAGTTTTGCTTGTAGAATCTATTTGTGACCTTAGTTTTCAGAAAATCACTGCCAAATAACAGTTTTGCCCTTGATAACCCCTATTTAGTGTTTCAAGGGTATTTTAATAATTTCACCTTTTGGGGCTTTTCTTAAAAGGTGTTCAACATCAACCTTACATAATTTTCCCTCTTGAACACTATGGAATCGTCATATTTATGAAAATCCAGCCCCTACCTCTCTAAACAGGTCTAGCTGAAACATAGGAGGGAAAAGAGAAAAATGTGATTTTTGATTTTTAACTTCAAAAGCTTGTTCCTTTCCACTCCAATCTCCTTGACTAACCAAATAAACACATACCAAACAAGATTTGAAAAATTTGGGCAGCATAACCCTCTTAGGGTTTTCATTTCCCAAATTTACACATTCAACCTAACAACCACAAACCAAGCCAAGAAGATCAATAACAACAACATACTACCATAAACATTGAAGTTCTTGAAGTTGCCTTGGTTTCTTGGTCTTCCTCTCTCAAAATTGTCCTCCCCCTCTCTCCCCCCCTTAACCTTGGGCTTTTTCTTGCCACACCATGATTTCCATGAAGATCATTAAGTTAGAGAGGGAACTACACAAGTTTAGAAGCTAAATCACCAAGAACATCAAAGCTTACCTTTAGATTTCTCCTCCTTCTCTTTAGATTTTTCTAAGCCTTCTCTCTCTCTTGTTTGGTCATGCAAATGGGATAAGAAAGATGAAGCAAGAGCTTCATAAAATATCCCCTATTTTGCTCTAATTATTATTATCCCAAAAATTAGGATTTAATGACATAAGTGTAATTGGCTTTATCCTCTTTCAATAAGCATCATAATTCCCCATTCAATTTGAACCAATTCTTCCCTCTTGTTAAGCCCATAAAAGACGCCGCTTAAAGGGGTTCTTCATACCCAATTAGGCTTCTTCCATTAGCCTAACTACATGCACAAGTTAATAGTATTTCAACCTAAATAAGCATGTGCTCAAACTAAATCAATATTATTTAATTCTCTTGCCTTTAGATTGATGACACTTGGCATGTACACAATCAAAATAATTATTTCCCCTCCTAGTTTATTTATTCCACAATATACATGATTGCCATTACATTCCTTTTTTCCAAATTTGCAACAGTTGGCAATTTTAGCAAATTTTCTAACCAAACTTTGAAAAATCATAACTGTATTTGCAGAACTTCAATTGGAGTGATTCCAAAGGCTATATGATCCTTATTGAGTTTAGTTTCAAGATAAAGATATAGCCTTTAGCTAATTGGAAACTCACACTTCCTAGAATTTTTGTTTTTGAACGCTGCCATGAATGTTGGCCAGTTTCACTAGGCTTACTTCAAAAATTCATAACTCTTTTTGTACAACTCCAAATAATTCCTATGACCTATCAAATTAAAGCTTAGGATGTATAATTGAATCCTGTAAAATTTCAAAATTTTTGGTCATCATTTGGTTATCCAAAACCACATGACAAACTCACTGCCTCGCTAGAAATTTCACTGGCAGCACTGTTCACATTTCAAATTTCAGTGTTTAATTCCTATGATAATAAATATTCATAATTCTATTTCATTAAATGCCACAAATAATTACAAGATATATTGGTGAATAAAATTTGTGGTGTTACAGCATCAATTTCAATGGCATCATGATGTGGCCAATCCATCCTCTTTCCACTTTCATTGTTTAACAGTAGCACTGAGTTGGATCTATTATTACAGAATTGTCTATATTTTATGGTTATTTTTTATCAATATTTAACGGTATATTAGTCCTAAATATTAACATTTAACGGTTGTCAACCGTAAAATATATGGCACTATATTTCGTGGTTGTTTAATTACAATCGTAATTTATTGGACGTAAACTTAACAGTTCTTAGTTAATGATTGTTAAATATAGTATACAATATTCAACGTTATTTACAAAGAACCATGAAATATATGACACAATACTTTATGGTTCTAATGCTTAACTAGAAAGTATTTAACACCAGTTTTGGTTATCTATAAGAAGCTTATTTGACAATTGTTAATCTATAACCATAAAATATTCTACAATATTTCATAGTTGTTTGTAAGAATTATGATATATTTAAGAATACTTGATGGTTATTGGCGAATAACCGTGGAGTATGAGGATGAATTTTTTTAAAAAAAATGAGGGGGGACTCACTTTTGATCAGCCCTTGCAAAATTACAAACAGAAACAACATATATATACCAAACACTCAAATAGATCCAGTTATGGCTGAAGGTATCACAATATACAAAATAACCAATTTCAACAAGTGACAGCAAAGTAAAATAGATCATCCAGTACTATAGATACAATTATCAGTACAGAAATAACAATATGGATGAAGTGCATGTGCATAACATATTCCATATTTACCATATAATTAACCATTTCAACAACTCATTAAAGCATAAAGTATTACTATGGTAGAAAAAGAAGAAATCAATTATAAAGGTCTACCATAGTATAAAAGATATAAACCAATTGCGTAAGAAATGCTACCATTGTTATAAGAATTAAACCTAGTTCAAAATAAGAAAACCGTAACAGAAAATGATTGAATGTGAATTCACAAAACATACCATGATTATTAAGAAAACAACATCATTTCAACACAATGCCCTGATAGGAAAGGGAAGGCATTAATCTATCATGGTTAAAAAGTATTGGACAACTAAAAATCACATTAGTCAACAATATGATAACTTGGCCTTGGGCACTTGAAGCTCGATAACACAATTTACCAATAGGCCTTTTATCATTTTGCACAACTATAATCTCATCACTTACAAATTCATGATTTTCTTGAATAATTCCATTTTCATGTGGAATCATAACTTTCTCAAAAGGTACAGAAAAATGGATCCACGATCAAAATAATAGTTTGAAACCTATGGCCTTAGGCCTCCTTTATTTACACTCCACCATAGTACAAAATAATAAACCAGTTATGCAAATCTTAAAACAATTTCACAATTATATCAAAGTATAAATGAGCCACAGGTAGCAATATACAAAGTCAACACATAATTATCGAAAGAAGAGGTTTACAATTGCACAATGCAAACCTAAACCTCCAAGCCTTCTGTAACCTTCGTCTCGATAAAGGCCACAATTAGCGTTTAAATGCATTTAATAATAGAATAAGAGATCCGGAATAATTAAAAACTTTTTATAACACTTGTATAAATAGATCTCCATTCATTCATTCATAAATCAATAGGCCTGTTTGGTTTGTCACATGTATAATATCAGAGTATAAGCACAATTCCTGACGTTCACCCGGGATAATAACATTAATCTAAAGGTTTATACAAGGCATCATTACCCATCTCAGTATCCATACCGAGGATACACAAAACTATAATGCTATGATCTATTCAATATGTACATTTATCCAAAATGATAACCAGTTCAGTATAAAACCAAAATGTCTAACTAAGACCACTGCTGGCAGTCCTAATCGCCCTTATCCACTTGCTTGTTCCTTGATCCACTTGCCTTGTCTAAAAAATTTATTTGGGAAGAATGAGATTCTAGAGAATTCCAGCAGCAACAGTTTACGTATATGATGCATATAAACAAAACAAGTAAACATATATCACAATGCAACATTCAATATTCGAGGCCGGGCACATTGCCACGTCCCCTTCACTGTATACGAGGCCGGGCTTTCACCACGTCCCCTTACTGTATCTGTATTCAAGGCCGAGCTTTTGCAACGTCCTATCAACTGTATCTGTGTTTTAGATTAGGCTTACGCCATGTTCCCTTCACTGTATACGATGATTAATGCAAACAAGCAATGCAATATACATGATATAGGATAAAGTGTCACTACCTTAGCCTTTCCGTTCTTGAGCAAGCATGAGCCTTTTATGCTCTGGGCAGATATCAAATCCTAAAGTCATAATTAAGGATGAAGCATTATTCTCTATTCCAATACTCAATTGACTCTTCAACACTTAGATTTGGTTATCAATAATGACCCTTAAGAAGCTACAAATGCCTCTAATAAAACCCCTAAAAGGTTGGGAAACAATAGGTTGAAGATCTTTTTTCAAAAACTCAAAAAGCTGGAACACAGGGCTTGGCCGCGGCCAGCCCTCCCTTGGGCCGTGGCCAAAATATGGTCAGAAGGTTGCTAGCCACGGCCAGCCATTCATAGGCCGCGGCCAAGAAATTCCCTGATTCTTGGCTGAACTTCCATAATTCATAACTAATTCTAGAAAAATTGAAATGACGTGATTCCAAAGCCAAATGAAAGGTATTTAAGTCCTATTTACTAGAAAAATATGGACCATAACCAGAAATCACCGCAAAATTCCAGAATTACCCAAAACTCAACATTACTCTAAAACAGAGTCCAGTTTTTGTCCCAAACATTGGCAAAGCATAACTCTCAGTTAACAAAATGAATTGACACAAATTATATCTCTATTTTGAAGCTTGGGATGTGAAATTTAAGACTAGAAAGTTTCAGAATTTTCTAACACCATTTGGTTATTCAAAATATTCGTGCAAACTGAATGCCCAGACAGAGTTCACACAAGACAGATTTTCCAACTTTCTACCAAAGTGTCCAATGGCTCTAAAATTAACAATCAATCCTATTCCCACATAAATTTTCATAAGGAACACAATAGTAACCTTAAAATGACCAAAATCTCAACCTATCACCATGCCCTGTTCTGACCAATACACAAAACCAAATACAAAGTTCCCAAACTTCACCTTTAAGCTTCAATTCAATTCAATTCATTCAAAACACTAAATAAGGCACTAATTCCATGACAACAACATGCCAACAACACAATGACCCTCAATTTCGAAATTCAAAGAAAAATTTCTAGAAAATCCAAACTTAACCAATGGCTACAAAACCTATATAGAAAGGTTTGTCTTACTCACCTCTATAACTTTTCCAAAGGAGTTTATTGATTCTCCAACCTCCACAATTCCTTAGGGTCCAAAACCAACACCAAATGGCAAACTATAACCATCAAAATAAATCTCTCAACTCAAGGAACAATTTTAATGAATGAAGTTTGAGCAATGGAAGTCATTTTCCCTTACCTTTTCAAGCTTTCCTTCCTCTATTTTCAGCAACAATGGTGCTGAACCAGGGAGAGAGAGAATGAGAGAACAAGAGAGAGAGAGAGAGAGAGAGAGAGAGAAAGAGAGATGAGAGATGAGATGAGTGATGAAGAGTGAAGGGATGAAAATAATCATCATACTCCCTCCACCATACCTAGTCAGCGAGAAGAGAGGGAAGAGAGGAGAGAGAAATTGATTTAAAAATACATTTTGACTCTTCTCCCATTCCCTTCACATGTGATCTTGCCAAGTGTCCACTCCTCATTGGCTCACACACACTAAGTCTCCATTTAGCTTCTCTAATCCATCCATTAGTCATTTAATCACACATTTCATTTCCTCCTATTTAGTAATTAATTTCCCCATTAATCACCAACTTATGGCCAATAATTTCCATTCTATCAATTTTCCATCAATTATGACATATTAGATAATATTGTCACAAATACACATTAATTCAACTTTAATCCACAATTACCATCTCAATAATCAACATTAGCCCTTAATCAAAATTTGGGGTGTTACACCTTCCATAAAGATATAGCATCATGAACCTTGCTTGAAAAATGTTAAATGCAATGGGGTGAGTCATACCAATAACCACAATTCTAGTTTAACAAGTACGTAGGGAATGATTACAAGATAATTAAGCGGGCTAAACATCAATTTATATAACAAAGTATAAATAGTTTTTCATAATCGATAATAGCTCAATGAGTAATTAAGCATGCATAGGACTCCCACAACCATCCTTATAACCTCCTTATAGCGGCTAAAAAAACTTGTAGGCTACAACACATAACAAGATTCACCTCTGTGACAAGAATGCACTAAGCTCTCTAATAGTAAGGTGTAGCCTGGCCAAAAGTTATGGAACTCATATCAGACCCTGAGTTCCCTTTCCTTAGAATATGGAAAAGGGTCACATGTCCCTTGAGCTGACCCTTAACTTGGCCAAGGAAGCGTGATACCAAGGGCCCAAGAATGTTAAAGCCAAGCACTGGGTGCCAAGTGGTGGTTGTATCACATGGTATAAAAGCATCAAACCTCCCATATTCACAACTACTCCGTACAACCCAACACAACTCAATTTGGAGTCCAATAGTTCAACATCACAAAATCCAATATCAACAAGTTATTCTCATAATCAATACTCAATGTTATGCATTATCAACATTTCAATAAACTATTTAAGCCTACTCAACTGACAAGTTTCAATTTCACTATTATTTCAAAATTTTCTGAGTAAGAATTTTGAGTACTTAACAGTAACTCAAATCAAGTCCAATCACCATGAAAATTCAAACACAAGATCCTTATCATCTATAGTTTGTAACTGGAATAATTTCTTAGCCAAACAATGTCCATATTGCTCATTCCAAAAATACCTCAAAAATTCGCAATAATTCCTCCATAAAAAGAAAACCCACACAAACTTATAATTTAACCACAACATCAACTTCCAACAAGTATTTCTAAGTTACCCATAACTAATTATTAAATTTTCAACTAAGAATTTACTCTAAAAACTAAAATCCTTCTTCTCTTGTTTAGGGTTCAATCTTGACAAACTTACAATATAATAATTAACCTCATTCAACAAAGTAAATTGATTAAATACAAGTATTTACTTACCTCTACAATCCTATTGATCCCCTTTGTTGAAAATCCACACTTGCTTCAAGTCCTAACTATCAAGCTTGCTTTGCTCTCAAAGAAATTTGCACTAATGGAAAGCTCTCATAGAATAGAAAAATATTTGAGAAATGGGTATTGTATTTGATAATTTTATGAGGAAGAAATGGAACTCAAAGGTATCTCAATCCTCCATTAATGGAGGATTGAAGCTGCTGGACAAGAAGTAGCAGAAATGGAGCAGAGAAGAGTGGCACACAGGAGAAGAGAATGAGGGGGTATAAAATAGTGATGTGGGCCATACTTAACTTTTTTAAAATATTCTTTTTTCCCTTTTCTTTGTCATTTATTTTTCTTTTACTCTTTCCCTCTCTATTATTTTTGAAGTTATAATATAAAAAATTTTAACTACTTTTAATCATAAATTGGCATTGGAAAATCTCTAAACTCTCTTTCTAAATTAACCAACATTTGCTGGGATTCTCAAAAAGTCCAATAATTAAACTTTATTTGTATAATGTAAATGAATTTTTTTTATTTATAACATAATTAATTATAATCAGTTACCTGAAAAATATTTTAAATACCTTTATTTAATTCTATAAAACTTTATTTAATTTTCTCCTTTCTTTTAGTATAATTTGGTATTGTGCCATTAATTAAAACTTAACCCATTTTGGATAAGTATTCTACTCAAATAATTATATGGCAATTTCCAAGTACCATAAAATAATCCCAATAAGTTTAACTCACTATAAACACACACACGCACACGCACACGCACACGCACACGCACACATTCAATTTTTTATCAAATTTAATTATTATTTTCTCTTTTTAGATCTCAAGCAATGCATTTGATCTATTCTGAACCTCAAATTATTTAATAAATCACTTCCTAATAATGCTCAAATAATAAGAATAAAAATTGGGATGTCACAATGTACATAGAGTGTTGCATATCTATACACCAAGCAGCGGATGACTATCACTATTGGAACCACGTATCAAAAGAAATACTTATCTGTAACAAATAAACAAACAAAACAAGATCATAATTGAGATTACTTAAATCAAACAATGATTAACACAAACCATAATTAAATCAAGCAAGAAAGGTAAGGGAATTTATATGATCAAGTACCCCTTTTTCTTTTCCTAGTCTTAATAATTTTAATGCTCTTTTTAGTAATAATTGTTTTCTTTAATTTGCAAAGAAATTTCCCACTCTTTGAAATACAAATTCCTTCATTTTGGTCATGCCTAACACACAAAGCATCATGTTCATTGAAATGCGTTTCAAGTGACATCCTTTGGGAAGGATCATCCTTCGCCAGATTGACTTCACCTCCTGCATCCTCACTTGTTTTATTTGATAACAAAAAAATAGGCCATTCTTTATTAGCACGATCAGGAACATGGAACACTTGTTTAGATTAATAAGTCAAAATGAAAGGCTCTTCTTGATACACTTGCTTGTTCAAATTCAACTATGTCAACCCTAACTCATCCACTTTCAAAACATTATTATTGTCAACCTACTTGCACCCGAATACTGGAACTTGAATTCCTATGTAATCCAACTACCAAATGTGCTGAAGCACCCAAAATATGACATATTCATATAGATAGGATTTTTATCTTTTCCACTTGATACATGCATGGTGTTAATAAAAAAAGTTACCTTACTATTTTACATTTTGCTCTGGTCATATTACTCTTTAGTGTAGAGGGTGTATCCATTGATAAAGTAACTTGAGAAAGGAATCACATGTTTGTTTGGACCATTTTCTAAAAACATTACTTTTTGAGGAATTAAATTATGATCAACATTGTACTTGTCATCCACGTGCTACTTCAACCATAATTGTAAATTATTTTTTTATGTTCTTTGGCAAACCATGCGGCAAGAAACTCACAAATTTTTTTTCTTCTGTAGATAGTATGAAAGCTATTGGACAAAGAAATGTATGAGTTCCGCTCTCCTCTAGTGCCAATTCCTCCCTTATTGTCATCTTAACCATGTCTAGCCTTGCATTTATGTCATCCTTCATCTTTCCAGGAATATGGAGTAACATTATAGAAAGACACTCATGTTAGATCCTATATGTTTTGATGATAACAAAGATTGGATCAATAATATGAAAAGATTTGATAACAAACAAATGGATTTGAACAAAGTAGCAATGCATCACTTGGAGTCAGCACTGGAAGTAAACAACATCACTTGGAGTCAGTACTGGAAGTAATCAACAAATTTTAAGAAGGCTTACTCGAGTAGCCACTCGGGTAACAGAAGCCATTACTCGAGTAAGCAAACAAAATTTCATCCAGTGAAGCACTGCTAGATTTTGAACGACATTACTCGAGGGACCACTCGGGTAATCCGTAAAGTTATATAGACTATTACTCGAGTAGCCACTCGAGTAACTAGATTTTCATAGGCATCACTCGAGTAGCCACTCGAGTAACCAGGTCCAAAATCTTCCAGTGACTCTCGGCCAAGAAATGCAGTCCATCACTCGAGAAGCCACTCGAGTAAGCAATGAGAAAATAGCATTACTTGAAGGACAACCTGAGTAATTTGTAGAGTTATATGAAGTGCCACTCAAGTAGCCACTCGAGTAACCGGATAGTAAAACTCTCTGCCAAGATTTTGATGTCATTACTCGAGGGAGGAATCCAGTAATCTGTCGGGTTATTTGAAAGCCACTCGAGGGATCACTCCAGTAATGTGTGAAGAAATATGCAGTCCACTCGAGTAAGTTGTTTACCACAGTGATCACTCGAGTAACCAATGAAGGTAAAGACATCGCCATTCGAGTAGCCACTTGAGTAATAAGGTATTTTCAAGGTTTGTAATATATCACTCCATGTCTTACCCGAGTAATTCTTGATGCAAAATATTAATTTGCTCACTGCCATATTTTTGACATATTTACTCAAGGGACCACTCGAGTAACAAACTTGATCACTAGAGTAGCCACTCGAGTAAGGTAGTCCATAAATTATATTTTGATCGAATATCTCTTGATTTGTTATCTATATGATTAACTCTTCATTGTATTAGTATTATAAGCTCATTTGCAAAGAAACAATGAAAGAGTATGATAGATTTGAGAAGTCAAATAAAAGTCTGAACGCTCACCTAATGCTACCTACCGCCAACGGATAGTTTTCAAATACGAAGAATAGTCAACCATTGCTGCGCGACTCTAACGGACAAGTTTGAAATTATTTCTAACGGACACTACAACTCATCTATATGTATGGAGCATTCAAAGAGAAGAAAACAAGGAGATACAAACTGAGATCACACATCGATCAATACACTTAGTACTTTGTTTTCATATACTCATTCATTTGTACTTCGGTGAATATATATTTGCTCTGTGAGAGAGTTTTTCATTACAAACTCAATATTAGTTATTGAGACAACTTAAGGTAGTGGAACCTTGAGTTGGGGATTTGATTGCAACATGTAAGGGGGAGCGAGTGTCCAGGTGTAGGAACTTGTTGTGTACTGAGGTGCCAAGAACCTACTGAATCTTGGAGAATATAGTGAAAATTCTCAGAGACGCTCTGAGGACTAAACGTAGGTCAAATTGGTTGTGGTCAAACCAGTATAACTCCCGGTGTACACTACGGTGATATTTCTCCTTACTCTTAAATGTTTTAATATTCTGTAGATTTCCTTATACGCAATGAAATTTTTGGAATCACCCAATTCACCCCCCTCTTGGGTGAAATGCTTGAACTAACATTTGGTATTAGAGCGTAGGTCTTCTTGTTAAGGTTTAACAGCCTAAGAAGGATCCAATAGCAAGCATGGGTGAAGGCATTCTTCCCAATGGAGCTTCTATCACGAGACCTCCGGTTTCAATGGCAAACATTTTTCATTCTGGAAAGTGAAGTTCAGAGTCTTCGTAATGGCTACTGAATATGGACTATGGGATGTATTTGAGAGTGGAAACTACAAACCTAAAAAGATTGTAGATTCACAAAGAGTTCCCAAGACTCCAACAGAATATGATGAGAATGATAAGAAACTCATCTCACTCAACAGTAAAGCAATTTTAATGATTCAAAGTGCCTTGAGTCAAAATGAGTACTTCAGAATCTGCACACTCCCAACAGCTAAAGAAATGTGGGAAGCTCTAGAAATAGCTTATGAAGGAACTTCTGGAATAAAAGAAAACCAAATCAATACTCTGGTTACAGAATTTGATTTACTTCGAATGAAGTCAAGTGAGTCGATAGCTAAATTTGAACTTAGATATACTCAACTTGTTAATCAACTTGCAGCACTTGGAAAAGTCTATAATCAACATACCCAAGTACAAAAGATTTTAAATATTCTTTCTAAAGACTGGGAGGCAAAGGTCACTGCAATTGAGGAAGAAAAAGGTGAATCAATACGATCAGTTGCTTCTCTATTTAGAAGTCTTTCTGAATATGAAAGCAAATTAAAGTTTAAATGAGAACTAGATGATATTGGTGACAAGAAGAAGAGAGGTCTAGCACTGCAAGTTAAAGAAGAAGAACAAGATAAAGATGAAGAGGTTGATGATGATGAAATGGGCCTAATTTTCAGAAAATTCTACAAGAAAGGCCAAGGATTCAAAAACTTTCAGAAAGGAGGAACAAGCAAGAAAGAACACATCATCTGCTATGAATGTGGTAAGCCAGGACATTTCAAATCAGAATGTCAAGAGCTGATTCAGAAGAATAAAGAAAAGAGAAAAGGCAAATTCTGTAACAAGAAGAAAGCTTTTGTATCTGCCATATGGGGAGATAGTTCTTCTGATAAAGAAAGCGATGAAAAGGAAGTAGCCAATATATGTCTAGTTGCTCAAGAGGAAACAGAAGAAGAGATATATCTCAAAGCATCCAAAAACAACAAGTGGTACATAGACAGTGGATACTCTAGACATATGACCGGAGATTTCAAAAGTTTTACCACATTACAACCTAAGGAAGGTGGAAAGGTAAATTTTGGAGGAAATCAATCTGGAAAGATAGCAGGAATTGGTGAAATCAAAAACGACAAAGGAATACAAGTCAAAGATGTATATTATGTTGAAGGCTTGTGCCATAATTTACTGAGCATAAGTCAAAGTGCATATAAAGACAATTGGATAATATTTGATTTAGAGGAATGTCTGATCATCAACAAGAAAGACTTACAACTTGATAAGAAAAATATCAAGGCAAAGCTCAGAGCAAAAAGGGAAGATAATTGATATACACTTTATATAAATAGAAATAATTCTGAACATTGTTTTCTGAGTAATGCCAATGAAAGTTGGTTATGGCATAAGAGACTAGCTCATGTCAACATGCACCAACTAGGCAAACTACTCAAAAAGGATTTAGTTCTTGGTTTACCTAAAGTAAGTTTTAAAAACGATTTGATTTGTGACGCATGTCAAAAGGGTAAACAAACTAAATCATCTTTCAAATTGAAAAATGAGATTACAACAAATCGACCACTTCAACTGATACATATGGATTTAGTTGGTCCAGCGAGAGTTAAAAGTCTTGGTGTCAACTTATATTCATTGGTCATTGTTGATAATTTCTCTAGATTTACATGGACTATTTTTCTGTTATCAAAGGATGAAACCTTTGCAGAATTCATTGTTTTTGCCAAGAAAGTGCAAAATGAGAAAGGTATGTCCATTACAGGTATCAGGACGGATCATGGTGGAGAATTTAAAAATCAAGCCTTTGAAGAATATTGTGATTCTAATGGCATTGAACACAATTTCTCTGCTCCAAGAACACTACAACAAAACAGAGTCGTGGAACATAAGAATAGAGTGCTCACTGAAATGGCTAGAGAAATGCTAAATGAAAAGAACGTGTCTCAAGTTTTCTGGGCCGATGCAATGAGCACAGTGTGCTATGTTTCAAACAGAGCCTACATTAGAACAAAACTTGGAAAGACACCATACGAGCTATACAAAGGAAGGAAGCCGAATCTTGCTCATTTACACATCTTCGGTTGTAAGTGTTTCATTCATAATAATGGTAAAGATAACTTAGGAAAATTTGATTCAAGAACATATGAAGGAATTTTCCTAGGATATTATAACTGAAGTAAAGCATATAGAATTTTCAATAAACGAACATGTGTTATTGAAGAATCTATTCACGTTGTATTTGATGAATTTGAATCCTCTGACAAAACCATTGATGATGAGCAGGAAGTTGTTTTAAATCAAGAAAATGGTCAATCTATTTCTAAATCTCTTATTCTAGAAGTTGATCAAACCAAGGATAAAGAATAGTCACTAAGTCAACCTAAAGCCTGGAAATACAATAGGAGTCATCCCCTAGATCAAGTCATAGGAGATGTGAATGAAGGAGTTAAAACTAGAAATAGAATTTTCAATGAAGTAAGTTTTTCTGCATTCATTTTTGAGATTGAACCTTCTGACATTGACGAAGCCCTATCAGACAATGATTGGGTTATAGCAATGCAAGAAGAACTAAATCAATTTGAATGAAATCAAGTTTGGGATTTGGTACCCCGACCCAAGGATCATCTGATCATTGGCACTAAATGGGTATTCAAGAACAAACTTGATGAATCCGCAATTATTGTCAGAAACAAGGCAAGATTGGTGGTCAAAGGCTATATTTAGGAAGAAGGAATTGATTATGAGGAAACGTATACTCTAGTGGCTAGATTGGAAGCTATACGTGTACTCTTAGCCTTTGTATTCATCAAAGGATTCAAACTCTATCAAATGGATGTAAAGAGTGCATTTCTAAATGGCTACATTATGGAAGAAGTATATGTAGAGCAACCTCCAGGTTTTGAGGATGTAACCCAACCTGATCATGTTTTCAAACTCAAAAAGGCTCTATATGGTTTAAAATAAGCTCCTAGATCATGGTACGAGAGGCTCAGTAAATTGCTTATTGATCAAGGTTTTGTACGAGGAAAAGTTGATACAACACTTTTTACAAAACAAAAACGTGATGATATATTAATTGTGCAAATATATGTTGATGATATAGTTTTCGGTGCTACTAATGAAACTATGTGAAAAGAATTTTCTGAGATAATGCAGGGGGAGTTTGAGATGTCAATGATGGGAGAATTAAATTTCTTTCTCTGTTTGTAAATCAAACGAAGAAAGAATGTAATCTTCATATCTCAAACAAAATATTTGAAAGAGCTATTGAAGAAGTATGGATTGGATGAAGCAAATGGAACGGACACACCCATGAGCTCAACCACATTGCTTGATACGGATGTCAAGGGAAAAGATTACAACATCACAAAATATAGGGGAATGATTGGATCATTACTCTATCTTACTGCAAGCAGACCTGGCATTTAATTCAGTGTGGGTATGTGTGCAAGATATCAATTAGCACTAAAAGAGTCACATGCTGAAACCGTTAAATGAATCTTCTGATATCTTGTTGACAAGCCAGAATTGGGACTTTGGTATCCTAAAGCAAGAAGTGAATACCTAATTGCATTCTCAGACTCTGATCATGGAGGATACAAGACAGACAGAAAGAGTACAAGTGGACAAGGCCAGTTTCTTGGAGGCTCACTTGTATCTTGGTTTAGCAAGAAACAAACTACAGTGTCCTTTTCGTCAATGGAAGCTGAGTATGTTGTGGTATCAAGTTGTTATGCACAAGTAATATGGCTAAAGCAACAACTCTAGGATCTTGGTATTTATCTGAAAGAAACACCAATATACTGTGACAACACTAGCACGATAAGCTTGGTAAAGAATCCTGTTCAACATTACATAACCAAGCATATTGATGTTAGACATCACTTCATTAGAGATCATGTCCAAAAGAAAGATGTCAAAGTTATATTCATTCCAACTTATCTTCAACTAGCTGATATCTTCACAAAACCTCTTGCTAAAGATCAAGTTTTATATATTAGACGTGAATTGGGAATGGTAAATCCTAATGAGTTGTAAGTTATTTAGTGTTTACAAAATGTTAGATGATATTATTTATTGATGTTTTGATGATTACTAACTTAAGCATCGGAGATTCTAGCAATTTGTTTTTGTAGGATCATAATATTTTGTTTTGGGGTATGAATAACAGAGGTTAACAAGGACAACATTACTGGAGTGTCAACTTCAAGTAATGAGCATCACTGGAGTGACAACTTCAAGTAATAAATGTATTACTGGAGTGACAACTTGAAGTAATGGATGCATTACTCGAGTAGCCACTCGAGTAATGAACTTGGAAATGTGCCAGTAAAGCATTAATTTCAAATACAACGGCACAATGGTTGAAAATAAATAGCCAGAAGGTGAAGAGACAGCTTACTCGAGGGATGCCTCGAGTGATGTTCAATTTTACTCGAGTAAGGCCTCGAGTGAACCTGGGAGAAAATTTGAAATAAACTGAATTGCAACTCGAATCTGTTCTGAAGAGTCATAAAATGATCGAGAGAATATACATAGATAATTACAATATTATTCATGCCAGGTACGCGCTCAAAATTGTTGTATTTGAAAATTTTTCATATAATCACTCGAGTAGCTACTCGAGTGATGATGATGATCACTCGAGTAAGCCCTCAAGTGATGTCGGGCCCAAGGTCTTTATCAGTCACAACTCGGTCATTTCTCACAAAATCACCTCGAGTGATTCACCAAGTGCTCTCATAAAAACTTCTCACAATCATTTCCTTGCTACATTTTCATCAAAACCCAGCAATTTATTGCTCCAAAAACCTCTTACATTTCTCAGATTTTCCTGCCCTATACCTTCGACAGTCACTCTTTTCTTTTCTGAAAATCTCATTTTCTCCAAATCACAATGGTTAGAACCAAAAATCTCACTCCTTCAGAGTCTTCTGAACTTAAACAATCATCTGACCCATTCTCTTCTAAGCCACCCACCAAGAAAGGCAAGCTTACAGTGAAATCCAAAGCTAAGTCTCAGTCTAAGCCGAAAGGGATTGTGTTCAAAGAGCCCATTGTCACAAGAGCTCAATCCAAGAAGAGAGTCTCAACAAAAGAGCAAAGGTACAGAAGTATCATCTCCTCCTCTTTCTGATTCAACCGATACTCCCACCTTCTCTCAAAAACCTCTGAAAAAGGCAAAGATTGATGAAAGGCTTACCAATGTAATGATAGGCATGCTTGATCAAGCCTTTAAATCTAAGTGAACGAAGAAAGGGGAATCCTCTAAGAAGCCAGAAGTACTAGAAGAGGAAATTGCTCTCCCTCTTAAAGGCTTCAATGTTAACAAGTTAGAGGAGTCTCAAAAGTTCCTGGCTCACTTCTCTAGGAGGAAGGTGTGCAAGACTCACTGCATTGATCTCCAAGTTCTACAGGAGGTATTGAAGCATGACCTTAGTCCCTACCTTGAACCCTTTATGCCTTGGTTATCTATTAAATTACCCTTTTGCACCAAGGTAGTTAGTCATTTCTACTGCAATCTTGAAATAATAAATGACCTTGTTAGAAGATCAGTAGAGGAAGAAATGACCACAAATGTTAGAGGTTAGAGAATTCTCATCTCACCCTCTAGGATTAATATTTGGTTAGGAATAGAAAGTCCCCCTGATGATATCTATTCTAAACTTGAGCCTAACCAGATCTTCTCTGTCCTTAGACCTGGTGAGTTAGTGGGACCTCTAAATTTCAATCCTAGTGATATGTGTGACTACCACAGGGTTGTATGGTACATCTACTCTAGATCCTTACTCTAGATCCTTAGTAAACAAATCCAACAATTATACACATTTCACTGAAAGGGACTATAGGTTGTTTGTTTCTTTCCTTCTCCAAGAGCAAAAAGACTTGGGAGAATATATTTTTGCGGAGATGAAAAACTACAAGACTGAAGGGAAGCCATCCACTCCTATGCCATATCCTCAGCTCATATCTTTGATTTTGAAGGAAAAAAAGATTTGGTATCTAGAGAGTAAGGAACCAATTGTGAGGATAACTCCTGTTGGGAGGAACCAAATTAGGAAACTAAACATTGAAATACCTCTCAAGGGTCCTCTGGAGTTAGGCCCCAAGAAGAAGAAGAAGAAGACTGAGACTGAAACAAGTAGAATGGATGACACACAATCTTCTGCTCTAGCTGGCACTACATCCTCACCTTCATTCGTTAATGCCACACTTTAACATTTCATGGAAAATATGCTAAAGGGTTTTCATATCGACATTGCAAATACCAATACCGAGTTGATCACTCACATGAATGATAAGATGGGAGAACTTGTAGAAAGGATGGACAAGAGGCATGAAGAGTTGTTAGCAGAATAATGTGCCCAGGGTGAGCTTCTGAGGTCGATTGTAGCTCGACTTGATGCTATGGCATCTGGCCCTTCTACCTCTGGTACCTCTCAACCTTCTTTCATGCCTGAGCCAGAGTCACCTTCTAAACCCAGACCATTTGAGGAACCATATTCTAAGTTGAGACCTCCTGAGCTTGTCTCAACTACTCAGCCTGGACCTTCTCAGCCAATATCTTTTGAGCCTAAGCTTTTTGTGGTTGGTCCTTCTTCTATTCCTCCTCCTACATTACCTATCACTATCTCCAGGAACCTTTTGTTTTCCTTGCCTGACCCAAAAACACTTCGATTGGTTCATGTCACCATTGATGATCCAGCTCAGCCTGTCCAACCTGAGTTTGTACCTACTCCAGTTGCCTCACCTACTCGCACTGAGGAGGTTCTAGTTACTTCACCTATTGGTACAGAGGAAGTAGAAATTACTTCTCTGCATCCAATAAATCCTCCATAGGATCTTCAAACACCACTGATGCACCTACTTGACCCTAAACCATCATCATCACACATTTTTACTTCAGATAGTTCTTATGAGTCATTGGTTTTTCCTGTCAATCCCATCTCAGCCGCCAAGCCATCTACTCCTCCTCATGATTGATTCCACCATTCTGATGAAGACAAAAAGGGGGAGAACTTGAAGTGATTTTGTGAAGAATGGCTGAGTCTATAGATTGGGATTTGGGTGTATGGGGTTTTAGGGTGCTTTGTTTTTTTTGATCTTGAAAGATTTTAAGTTTCTTTTTGTTATTATGTAATGAATTTCTCATTATGCAAGTTATTTTTTATGCCATTTGTGTTAACATTTCATTGAAATTATATTGCATTAAGGAACTAATAAGTGTTTGATTGTGTTGCAAGGTGAACAAGTAATCATAAGAACAAAAGCTATGAAAAAGATCTTCAATAAGTTATTTCAAAAAGTTTTCAAGTTTAACTTCAACAAATGATTTCATATGAAAAGGAATTTTTGAGAAACACATATTTGGAAATTCAACTTCAAAGACTTTGTTCAAAATCACCAAGTTTTGTCATCATCAAAAAGGGGGAGAATATTAGATCCCATATGTTTTGATGATAACAAAGATTGGATCAATAATATGAAAAGATTTGATAACAAACAAATGGATTTGAACAAAGTAGCAAGGCATCACTTGGAGTCAGCACTAGAAGTAAACAACATCACTTGGAGTCAACACTGGAAGTAATCAACAAATTTTAAGAAGGCTTACTCGAGTAGCCACTCAGGTAACAGAAGCCATTACTCGAGTAGCCACTCGAGTAAGCAAACAAAATTTCATCCAGTGAAGTACTGCCAGATTTTGAACGACATTACTCGAGGGACCACTCGGGTAATCTGTAAAGTTATATAGACCATTAATCGAGTAGCCACTCGAGTAACCAGATTTTCACAGGCATCACTCGAGTAGCCACTTAGGTAACCAGGTCGAAAATCTTCCAGTGACTCTCGGCCAAGAAATGCAGACTATCACTTGAGTAGCCACTCGAGTAAGTAATGAGAAAATAGAATTACTCGAGGGACAACCCGAGTAATCTGTAGAGTTATATGAAGTGCCACTCAAGTAGCCACTTGAGTAACCAGATAGTAAAACTCTCTGCCAAGATTTTGATGTCATTACTCGAGGGAGGAATCCAGTAATCTGCCAGGCTATTTGAAAGCCACTCGAGGGATCACTCCAGTAACGTGTGAAGAAATATACAGCCCACTCGAGTAGCCACTCGAGTAAGCAGTTTACCACAGTGATCACTCGAGTAACCAATGAAGGTAAAGACATGGCCACTTAAGTAGCTACTCGAGTAATCAGGTATTTTCAAGGTTTGTAATATATCACTCCATGTCTTACCCGAGTAATTCTTGATGCAAAATATTAATTTGCTCACTGCCATATTTTTTACATGTTTACTCGAGGGATCACTCGAGTAACAAACTTGATCACTCGAGTAAGGCAGTCCAGAAATTATATTTTGATCGAATATCTCTTGATTTGTTATTTATATGATTAACTCTTTATTGTATTAGTATTCTAAGCTCATTTGCAAAGAAACAATGAAAGAGTATGATAGATTTGAGAAGTCAAATAAAAGTCCGAAGGCTCACCTAACGCTACCTACCGCCAACGGATAGTTTTCAAATATGAAGAATAGTCAACCGTTGATGCGCGACTCTAATGAACAAGTTTGAAATTGTTTCTAACGGACACTACAACTCATCTATATATATGGAGCATTCAAAGAGAAGAAAACATGGAGATACAAATTGAGATCACACATCGATCAATACATTTAGTACTTTGTTTTCATATTCTCATTCATTTGTACTTCGGTGAATATATATTTGCTCTGTGAGAGAGTTTTTCATTACAAACTCAATATTAGTTATTAAGACAACTTAAGGTAGTGGAACCTTGAGTTGGGGATTTGATTGCAACGTGTAAGGGGGAGCGAGTGTCCAGGTGTAGGAACTTGCTGTGTACTGAGGTGCCAAGAACCCACTGAATCTTGGAGAATATAGTGAAAACTCTCAGAGACGCTCTGAGGACTGGACGTAGGTCAAAGTGGTTGTGGCCGAACCAGTATAACTCCCGGTGTACACTACGGTGATATTTCTCCTTACTCTTAAATGTTTTAATATTCCGTAGATTTCCTTATACGCGACGAAATTTTTGGAATCACCCAATTCACCCCCTTTTGAGTGAAACGCTTGAACTAACAACTCACACACAGTTTCCTCAATGTGCATGACATCTAGAAAATATCTAACATTCAGGGAACTTCAATATGGCAGATAAAAAAATAGACTTTTTCTTCCACCTAGTCATTCCAACATATTTCCTAAATGGCTTCTAAAATTTATAGACTATATGTTTCAATTTTTCTAAAACTTCCTCACCAGTCTAAGGTTCAGGTGCCATCCTTTCCTTTTATTCCCCATTAAAGTATTTTCTCATACAGTGATATGGAGACCCTTTTGCAACCATCTATGATGTCCCATATATAAATTATTTATACCATGGTTCAACTTGATCGACCGTGTACCCTCTTCACAAATAGGGCTTCCAAGTTGGCCTTTAATGTTGTACTCTTACAAATTACCATACACAGGAAAGTCATTGAGTGTACCAAACAACATGGCCTCTAAATTGAATGTTTCTTTCTTATAAGCATTGTAACCCCTTGCCTTTATTAGCATAATTAAGATTTGATAATGCATAAGAAAATGGATTAGAGACTACTAGATAATTTAAAACTCATTTAAAATTCCCTCTTTGTAGTAAGGATTTCACGAAATGTTCAAAACTTCTTTTCTATCCTGGTCTCAAGTTCAAACATCGAATATAATTACCTGTGTAGTTATATCACATTTTAACATATCAGAGTATACAACATAATTCCTGGCAACCCCCGGGTTTCATCTATGTATAGATCTATAGGGTTTCAGTTCCCAATTAGGGGATTATACCACTATGTAATCAAAAACCATTTACAACTCAAAAATATCATACAGTAATCCTTATCCAAAATGAATAGCCAACATAACCCAAATCAAATGTCCCTACAGGGTCCTAACCGCTCCTAGTCATTCGATTTTCCTTAGAGCCATTTGCCTTGTCTGAAATGTTAGTCAAGGAAAAGAATAAGATTCAAGAGAATCTTAGTAATAACAAACCATTCATACTACACATAATCACATAGCATGTAAGCAAATCACCACTCAGTAGCAGCAACACAAGTCATACTTCACCCTCATCCCTTTTTACCGCCGGGAAGGCACACTGTCCTAACCCGAACCATTGTTAGCGACTCAGGGACTGTTGGTATGGCAATGCATACAAATAGCCTTACGGCTCACATATAGCCTTTCGGCCCACGAATAGCCTTTCGGCCCACATAATCACAAATATCACACCCCATCCTCATCACCTTTTACCACCGATAAGGCTCACTGACTTACTTGAACCGTTGTTAGTGACTCAGGGACTATTGGTATGGCGATGCATACACATACCCACAAACATAGCAGCATCTAAAACCATCACAAATGAATGATACAACGCACATACAATATATCACATATGGTATAAAAGAAAGAGTCACTTCCTTATTCTTTCCAGACGTTCTTCAGCACCGAGGCCTCGCGAGGGTGGAAAATGTCAAATCCTATAAACTAAATTAGGGACAACCGATCAATATCTTTTCCAAGTTCTTAATTCTATAATACTTTAAGTTGGTATTCATGTAAACTCTTTAGGTGGCTATTTAATGCCTAAACATATGGCTAAAGGGTTAGGAGAAACTACCCGAAGATGCCTTTTTAGGAAGCAAAACACTAATTTTTAAATGACTCACTTAAGTGAAGATGGCTTCACTTGAGTTATGATGGACTTGCACTTGGGTGAAGGTGGCACATACTCGTGAGTGTTTGACAGAGAGCACCACCAATGACTTGAAAGTGCTCACAATACTCGAGCGTAACGGCTTGCACTCGAGTGATGACCACAAATTCACTCAAGTTCCCAAAAGTGATCACCAAAAGTGTTTGCCCGAGAGTACACCCAACTTAAAAGAGAAAGCTCACTCGAGTACTACCCCTGCCACTCGAGTGAGAACATAATACTTGGGAGTTTTAGATCACATTCATGGAATTTAGTCTGTGAGTGCTTGACCGAGAGCAACCCTTAGCAAGAACATAACTTGAACTCAAGTGAACTCATGCTCACTCAAGTGATGACCTATATCACTCACGGATTGGGAAGTACACTCACGCTTCCCACCAGAAAACCAAGCAAAATGTAGAAGGGAAAGGGAATTAATGTTGCTGCACTCAAGTGAGACCCTTATTCACTCGAGTGACATTTATCAGAACTCAGAAACGCAGCAACTGACAGAGTTTTCCAGATTTACCAAAACTGATCCCTAATAGTTCTAAAGCTTATACCAAAGCTCATTCTCTCTCAAAATTCCATAAGGAACTTATTGGAAACCTCAAAACAACTCAAATTCCACTCAATCACCTCATTTGGTCTAGGATTAGCACATTACACTCAAATCACCTAATGACCAAACTTTTCCCTTTCCAAATCCCAATTAAACCAAAGTCTCTATACCACATTCTAACACCATTTCTACACATTACTATAACTAATTTATCCATTCTTAATTCTCATAAAATCAAGGCAAAATTTTTAAAAATATTAAAACTTAACCAAAAATCATAACATATATGTCAAAATGCTACAAATGCTCACTTCTTTAACTTGTTAAAACCAAAACCTTGATTCTCCAACTTTCAAATTTGTTTTTACACCCAAACTACCACCTTTCAAAATTCTGAAATCATGGCAATAAGGCTCTCAACCTCTTGAACAATATCAATGAAGAGTACTTCAGCATATGAAGTCATTTGGAGTACCTCTTAAATGGAGGTGAGGAGAGAGATAAGATGAGATATTGGATGATGATCTGATTTCACCATTCCCCATACTCCTAAAACTGAATTTGGAAGAGAAGAGAGAGGGAAAATGGTTTGACTCTTAGACCTTGATCCAATGGCCCATGTTTTGACACTTGGCATCATCTCCTTCCTCCTTCCATAAATTTAGAAACACATGAACTCATACACACACACACAATTCTATTCTCTTAATCTCTTAATCCTAGCCATTAATCCCTTATTCCCCAAGGAGTCTCCTCTTCGGTAATTGACCAACTGGTCAGTAAATTTACCATTTTGCTCCTGATTTTACTAAGACATATTGACCTATTATCAAACACATTTTACATCACAATACACCTCATATACTTCAAAAATGTTTAACTAATATTAATTACATCACTTGTGAGGTCATTAGCCCTTAATTACAATTTAGGATATTACAATTCTCCCCCCAAAAAGTAAATTTCGTCCTTAAAATTTGTTATACTACTTGAGCCGTAAACTCCGGATAACATCTTCGTATATCTTCTTCTGCTTCTCAAGTTGCCTCTCTTTGAGTCATTCCCTTCTAGATCACTTTCACATATGGAATGCTTCGGTGTTTGAGCTGTCGATTTTCTCGATCAATGATCTGCTTTGACTCTACCGTATATGTGAAATAGTCTTGAAACTTGATTTCCTCATACTCAACGATATGAGACGGATCTTGTTGGTACTTCTTCAATTGGGAAGTGTGAAACATATCGTGAAGCCTAATCAAGTTTAGGGTAGTGCTATTCGATAGGCTACAGGCCCAATCCTCTCAAGGATTTCAAAAGGACCTATATATCTCAGGCTCAGAGTCTTTCTCTTGATAGGTCTCCCGACACCCGTAACTGGTGATATTCTCAAAATGACATGGCCACTAACCTCAAATCCTAGAGGCCTTCTCCTCTTGTCAGTGTAGCTTTTCTGTCTACTCTGCGCTGCAAGGAGCCTCTTTTGAATAATTTGAATCTGTTCTGAGGTTTGGTCAACAAGCTCCGGCCTATAAAGCTTCCTCTCAGACAATTTATTCCAACAGAAGGGTGACTGGCACTTCCTTCCGTATAACACTTCATACGGCACCATCTGAATACTCGCATGATAGCTATTATTGTAGGCAAATTCAGCAAGTGGAAGAAAGCAATCCCAATTCCCTTTGAAGTCAAAGATATAAGCTCACAACATATCCTATAGAGTCTAGATAGTCCTTTATGATTGACCATCTGTCTGAGGATGATAGGCCATGCTGAATCTCAATTAGGTTCCCAATGCTTCATGCAACACCTTCTAGAATCTCAAAGTAAATCAGGGATCTCGGTCAGAAATGATATTCTTTGGTATGCCATAGAGCTTCACAATCTCCCGGATATAAATCTCTGCTTGCTTGTCTGGAGAGTAACCAGCATTGATCAGTATCAAGTGTGCCGATTTCGTTAACCAGTCAGCTATTACCCAGATCGCATCATAGTTTCTAAAATTGGGTAATCCCACATCACTTGTGAGGTTATTAGCCCTTAATTACAATTTAGGATATTACAAGCAGATATACAATCTTCCCACTATCCCACAACTTCTTCAAGTCTTCAATCAGTGGTACAAGGTATACATCTATGTTATTCTTTGGTTGCCTTAGCCTTAAGATTAGAATCAACAACATCATATACTTCCATTTTATTGAGAGCCATAAAGGGGGGTTATATATAAATATCATAAGTAGCCATATACTATGGGTACTATTAACTCTTAGAAATTGATAATATTCCAGCACATTTTCTTCCTTTTTCAACTATTTTTGGATTTAAATTGTGCCTATAAAGAGTTTAAAGAAGAAAATGTGCAAATCAAAGAAGTAAACCAAAGTTACAGAAATTCTTGTTTAAAACTACATATTTTATACTTTGTTTCAATGAAAAAGTGAGAACTTATAAATCTTCTCTCTTGTAGAGGGATAGAGACAAATAGGTTAGCTTTTCAAGGACCAAGGAACAAAGCTTGTAATAGTAAAGATCAAACAAAGACTAGCTCATGAAGATAGGAAGAAAGCTGCTGTGTTATTGGTTTCAGCCAACAATACATGTGCTAAAGCAAACAAGATTGTATAAGGAAGAAGCTCACTATGTCATATGTTTCGGCCAATAACACGTTAGCTAAAGCCAATGGAGATATGAGCTTACTATGTCATATGCTTTAGCATATGACTTGTGTGCCGTGGCAAACGAAAAAAAGTACAACAATGCACTTTACTTGCTAAAACACATTTTGAGGGTTTTTTATTAAATTGTTAGGTCTAAAATTGGCCATTCTAGACTTCTAGCAAGGTGAGAGCTTGGAGAAGAGACTTGAAGGTGTTGGAGGCTTGGTTGGTGGTCTTGAAGAGATTTAGGGCTCCCACTCTTGGTTTTTCATCATTCCTTCTTCTCTTTACTCTTATTTTTGTAATGAACCAATTTACTATATTTAATTATTTGTTTATACAAATTATGAGTAGCTAAACTTTAATTTCTAGGGTCACTTTGAACCTCTACATGGATTGAGACTTTGTTATTCTCTCTTTTCTAGCATTTAATGAGTATGATATGTTGATTTTATTATGTGCTTAAAGCTTCTAAGTGCTTGATCATGACTTGGTTGATGTGTTACATGAGATTATGCTTAAGAGAGATGATCTTGTTTGAAGAACTTTGATAAAATCATGCTAGTCTTGAATTCTTGTTTGAATAGATAGTTTATTAATAGGAAAGAGATTTACCTATTGACTTAGTTTTGTTATCATAAGATTGGGTCTTAATGACTATTTTCACTAACTTTTGCAATAGATTGAATGAGTTCTTTGAAAATAGATGTTGGTTTTGACTTGAGAAAAGTTTTCCAATACTTGTGAATCTTAGACAAACACTTGATTTTTCATTAAAAGCTATTTAAGAGGGAATTAATTGGTCTTATGAAGTATAGAGGGGAGAAGTGATCCTAGAGCTTCATTTCCTTAAAGTTACAATCAACTTTTACCTTGTTTTAAACCAAAAATTGTTTTTACAAATTGAAATATTCAAAATGATTTTGCCCAAACCTAATTAAGAGCACAATTGCATTAGCTAGCTTATTTTGCTTTAGACTTTGTGGGAATGACAACATTTATACTACTTGCAACTCGTATACTTGCAGTAGACAAACAACGAATAGGTACTCAAGGTCAAATTTACTCCATTCCTCAGAATCAGCAGGATGTCGAAGTATGTTGTCTTGAATCCTATCATCCACATGCCACTTGAAATTTTTTGCATCATGTGTATTGCTATACAAGCATTTAAATCATGGTATATTTTGAAAATACCATAATGCCTTCTTTGGACTCTTCTTATTATCTTGGTATCATAAGGCACAACATTGAGGACACTCGATTAATGGTTCATATTTTTTTTGAACAAAATATAATTGTTGGGGCAAGCGTGTATCTTTTCATAACTCAAGCCAGTGGTGTGTATCACTTGTTTTACATTGGCCTTTCCTTGTGGCCGGCTAGTATTAGCTACATTGTCTCCCCATATTCTGTCCAAGACATATAACTTTGATCAATTATTTGCTTCACTAAGTACGACTTATAACTGTTTGGATCAACATGCTTTACAACACCACACTTTACGCAAGGTGAAATAATCATACCACGATCGTTAGCACTTTTACAAACTGATATCTCCTGCCCCATCCTAATACTTATTCGATAGACAATTGACAAACATACCATTTCATTATATATATTTGCACTCCCCATTTAAAGTATATAATGTATGTGGACGGAAATGTGATAACAACTTAACAAAATCACTCAAAAACAATATTTCTAGAAACTTTACTTAAATCAATGCTAAAAAAACAACTTTAATGACAACAAATACTTAACATCAGTGGCAAAACTCTATGCACATATAAAATCACTTAAAGACAATATTTGTTAGATTCAGAGTTTTGATGATAATAGACCTTAGGTTTATTTGAATAGGTATTCAATTACTCAAATAAGGGAGTTTATTTTCAATTAAGAGATATATGAGTAAACCTTAGCTTATTTGAATAATCAGTGTGTTAACACTGGGACTTATTTGAATAAGAATAGCCTTATTCGAATAAGTGAGTTCATTTTCAGTCAAGAATTATACAGATAACCCTTAACTTATTTGAATAGCTAGTGTATAAACACTTCTTGCTTTGTCAAAACACTATGACTTATTCGAATAAGATTAGTCTTATTCGAATAAGGTTATTATAGTTTACTCGAATAAGACTAATCCTATTTGAATAAGGTCACAATTATTTGAAAAAGGAAAAGATAAAACAGAAGCTTATTCGAATACTCAAGCTACTATTTAAATAAGGGTTGTCTTGAATTGGCAAGGCTTATTCGAATAGGAGATCAGTCATTCGGATAAGATAAGACTTCTAAGATTTTAGTTTTGGTTTTGATAAGAAGTGTCATTTGAATAAGGAAGTTGTTATTAAAATATGGTGAATTAGTTTTATTTTTTAAAGTTGGAAATCTTATTCGAATAATGAAGACTTATATGAATAACATACTCAGTTTCTTCTAGGTCATATTCAAATAAGGACTTATTTACTCAAATAAGGACTTATTTACTCGAATAAGAAGCCATTCAATTTCTAATAAGGTATTACTTATCCTATTACACTTCAATTTTTTGAAAGGAGCTTATTGGAATACAAATACACTTATCCTAATACACTTCAAATTTTTAAAAGCTTATTCGAATACAAATAGCTGTATTCAAATAAGATTACTTGATTATATCAGTGCCTATTCGAATAAGGAAAAGTGTATTGGAATAAGGCAAAGTTATTCCAATACAAAGAATGTTATTCATATAAGCAAAAGTGTATTCTAATATACATGAACCAAAAATATGCTATTTTATTCAAATACAACCAAGGATATCCAAGTACATTTCAAAGTCAACAAAGATACTTGAATATGGATGATCATATTCGAATAACTAAGTTTCCAAAAAAACATAGCAACATCTTCTAATCTTCATAATCATTGTTTGATTATATAATTCAATACTTTTACTTCTCTTTATTCTAATACTTCATTACATTAGTATATAGCGTATTTTCCATGTGAACAATGAAGGATATTATACGAAAAGAAGAAAAAGTAATATTGTGTCAGAAGTATTAAATGCAAGCAAAATTTCAATCGAGACATTCTCTCTGCTCCAATGGCTATTTTATTATACACTAAGAATGTTTAGAAAAGCAATGGCACTGTAACGAACAAATGGAATGCTCACAACGGTCATTTATTACATTCCAACTATAAATACTGAAGCATTCAAAGCAGAGCAACAAACAAATTGTGAATTATTCAATTTAGCCTTAAATGCTCTATCTTTCATTCATTACCATTCTCTTTCAACCATGTACTTCAATGATCATATATTTACTCTGAAAGAGAGAATTTTATCAAACTATTTATAATTGACAAAAATGATTAATTTAACGATTTTAATTACCTTGAGAAAATTTAGAAACTAAAATCAAATTATTTAATTTGGCTATTTTTTTTTCCAAAATTGTGGCTATGGATTAGATGTAGAAATTAAAATGTTTCTATTAATATTACACTATATGTTTATATTAGAGGTATTGTAGTCATTTAATAATCATATATGCCTTTCTATTTATACTACCTTAGGCCCTTAATATACTAGACTCAATTGATTAATTTGGAAAATTATGGAAGTTAAATAAACTATTTTAAAGTATTTATATTAATCATTTTTCTCCAAACATATAGAAGTAAAAGTGACGTCTTATGTGGTGTCCAACAAAGCATTGAAGTTGGCATCCAAGGTGCCAACGAAGTACTGCATGGAAGCTCAGGTGGCATCTACAATAAACAAGATGCTGACTATATTATCCAAAGTATCTAAGCAAGCCCAAGATCCTTTTCATGACATCAAAGCCCCAAGTACTAGAATCCCAAAAAATAGTGAGATGTTCCAAAGGCTGGAGAAAATATGTGGGCTTCAATTTGCTTGATTAAAAGGCCCATAATGTTAGTATATATGTTGAGGGTGCAAATGAAGCCTTAACCATGCATATTCTGACCAGTATGCATGCTTTTACAACCCATAGAAGCTTAAGCACGTGGCAAATCATTGAGATCCACAAAATTGGTGTAACGTAAAGCAATAAGCCTAACAAAATGATGAACATGGCCCATGTAAAGTCTAGATTGAAGAATTCACTTAAAATGCCATGCAAGGAGTGTATGCTTTGGAGCAAGATCATAAATGACATCCAAGAAATTTCAAGAAGCATCTAGAAGGTGCCCTTATGCATCAAATCTTATTTATTTTTGTTTTCAAATAGTTTCCATTTTTATTTGCATTGAATAAGGCCTTTTGGTCAAAGATTGTAGCGAAAAAGACAAGAAAATATCACTTGAACTTCAAAATTCTAAATAAGTGATTTTATACTAAAATGAGTTGTCAATTACTATACTCTTGTAGTTAATGCCTATACTATTATAGGCAACAAGTTTAATTTGGGATTTTGAAGTTCAAGTGGTATTTTCTTGTCATTTTCCTAAGATTGTTCTAGAAGACATTGTTTTTGTTTCCTTTTTTAGATAGCTAGCTTAGTTTTGAAGATTAAGTAATTCTCTAATTCCTTTAGGCTTGAATGGTGCCAACCAAGATAATCAATCATCATTAAGGCATCATTTAATGATTTATGACTAGGGTTTTAGCTCTGTGGTAGCCTATATATGATGACTACTTTTTAGTACTTGATATTCAGATTATAATTTTGTGAATAAGAACTTTGTTCTTAGAGAATTTTATTTCTCTTATATGAGCATTGCTTGCATCTTTCTATTCTCATGTGAATACTCCAACTATATCAAGGGCTAATCATCCTTGTGGTGTCTTAATGGCTAGGGTTGTAAGAGACATGTTCTCTCAAGGTCCTACCTTTGATCATTTATTCCATTTCTATTTTCACACTTGTTTTTAAGCCAATACACCCCCTTATATCATGTGGTATCAAAGCTTAAGATTTGCTAGATTTCAAGTTTATCCTTTGTTTTTTTAATCTTTTTGCTTCCATTTTTGCTTCTTCCTTGTTTCCTTCCTCTTCATTCCTTCTTGTTTTTTTCCCATTATGTTCTCCATTTTCACCCATTATGTTTGTGTGTGACTTTGTTTGTTCTTTAGTAGTTGGAAAAAAAATGTTAAAAAAGAATAACTTTGTGAACAAACAGAGAAGAAAAATATAGGTGTTGTGTTGCAAAAAAAAGTGAATAGAAAGAAAAAGAAAAAAATCCAAAAATTCAAAAAAAGAAAGAAAGAGTTACACGTTTGAAAATTGAAAGATTGAAGGCAAGTTTCCCAATTTGAGGTAACTACTGCTTTCCTATTTCTATTGAGTTTCATCTTACTAAAGTTGCCTAATTTTGCTTCAAGTTTCCTAATTTGTGAATAGCGCTTCCATCGCAAATCACAAATGGCTTCTTAAATATATAAACTTGGGTGGTAAGACTCTACTTTCCTAATTCTTCATTCTTTTCTATTTTGATTTCAATTCCTTTTTTTTTTTTTGCTTTTCCCTTTATACAATTTTGCTTTCCATTATTCAAGTTTTCCCCATTCCCTTTGTATCATCACATATTTCATTTCTATCTCCCATTCCCTATATTTTCTACTCTTTTTTACAAATTTATTCATTTTTTGAATGATTTTTTGTGTTTTTCTTGCTACTAAAGAACAAACAAAGTCACACATAAACACAAATAGAATGGGTGGGAAAGGAGAAGAGAATGGGAAAAAACCAAGATGGAACAAAGAGGGAGGAAACAAGGAAGAAGGAAATTGGAAGCAAAATGATAAAAGAAAAAAAACAAAAGGATAGACCTTGAAATATAGCAAATCTTAAGCTCTTATACTTCTTGATATGATGGCGGGGCGGGATTGGCTAGAAAACAAGTATGAAGACACAAACGAGAGGGATGATTAAAGGTGGGACCCTAAGAGAACTAGTCTCTTACAACTCTAGCCATAAAAGACACCACAAGGATGATCAACCTCTTTGATATAGTCAGAGTATTCGCATGAGAATAGAAGGATGCAAGCAATGTTATTGAAGCTAAGCCGAACTAGACAATCCGACCGGTTTAGCTGTCAACCGGCAAGAGAAGCAAGTCGGTCAACAACGTTGGACCACTTCATGAGTTAGACCAAAATGAGCCACCTCAAGCTGGGTTTAGGCCAGAAATCAGCAAGCAACCAGAAGCCAAAGGTGGATTGATGATAGGCGGCCGGGTCAAAAGCTGAAACACGCTCATGACAGGAACCAAAAAGAAGAGAGGAAGAGAAAGAAAATGAGGGCTAAAAGGAGAGTAGGATGATAAGAAAAGGAGAATCTTACTATTTGGGCCTAATATGATGTTCTATAAATTTTGCCACAGTTATCAAGTGAGAAAATGGTGAGAATGATAGAGATAATGGACCATAAGGAAAGAGAGAAAAAGATGAATGAAAACGAAAAGAAGATGTGCAAAAATTATAGAAAATGAATGAGTGAAAAACTAATAAAAAGAGATATATGATTTTATTTAAAAGTTTCTTTTCGGGTACAATAAATAAGGATGAAAAAGTTGCCATAGAAAGAGGAGATTGCATTAGAAAGGGTTACAATTAGATATTTACTTTTGACCAATAGATAAAAGGGCAGAACCACGGCATTGCCTCTTGACTGTTGGAAATTGGAATGTTTAGATGAGTAAGAACGAATTATTATTTTCAATTAAAAATAAAAATATAAAACAACACAAATGAAAATAAAAAATAGAGCTCTGCATTAACTCATGGATAACGTTTTTGCCACCTAATCAATAGATAAAGCTAGCAGATTTTTAATTTTTTATTACCTTTTGTCTTTTTTGTATGAAAAAAGTGGTTGTCTCTTAATTTTGTTTTTAACTTTAAAAAGAAAATAATGAGAATTTTCTTAATTTTGTCTATGCTATTTATCATCATTATGATGTTAGCATTTATATATACATTATTTAAAATATTGTAATTTAATAGATGCCTCTATAGAGAATGGTGTGATGTGTCATTAATGTTGATTTGTCACTTACATGAAAGCTTATTTATTTTTATTTTCAAATCATGTAATAATTTTGTATAAATATATTTACATTTATAACATTATCTGTATATATAATATTATTTTTGATATAATTATTATGTTACCGGTTCGACCGCCAATGCAATCGATTTGACCGAACGAACCATGACCAGTTAACCTTTAAAACATTGGATGCAAGAAATGCTCACACAAGATAAATAAAATTCTTCAAGAACAAAGTTCTTATTCAAATCATTATAATGTGAATATTAAGTACAAAACACACAGCCTTCATGTATAGGCCCCTATAGAACACTTTAGAACTAAAACCCTGGTTATAAATGCATTAAATGATGCCTTAATGATGATTGATTATCATGGTTGGTACCATTTAAGCCTAAAGGAATTAGAAAATTACTTAATATTCAAGATTAAGCTAGCTAACTAAAAATAGGAAACAAAAATAATGTCTTCTATTATAATTTTTGACCAAAAGGCCTTATTAATGCGAATAAAAATGAAAACTATTTGAAAATGGAATTAAATCATATTTGATGTATAAAGGCACTTTCTATATGCTTTTTAAAGTTTCTTGGAAGTCACTTATGATCCTCCTTCAAGACAAATGCTTGTCACATGGTATTTTAAGTGAGTTTTTCAATTTGGACTTCACATGGGCCTTGCTCATCATCTTGTTGAGCTTATTGCTTTACATTACACCAATTTCATGAATCTTCATGCTTTGCCACATGCTTAAGCTTCTATGGGTTGTAAATACATGCATATTGACCTAAATATGCATGGTTAAGTCTTCATTTGCACCCTAAACAAATATACTACTCTTGTTGAGCTTATTGCTTTACATTACACCAATTTCATGGATCTTCATGCTTAAGCTTCTATGGGTTGTAAATACATGCATATCGGCCTAAATATGCATGGTTAAGTTTTCATTTGCACCCTAAACAAATACACTACTATTTTGGGCTATTAGTGAAGCAAATTGAAGCCCAAATGTTTTTTCCAGCCTTTTGAACATCTCACTCTTTTTTAGGCTTCTAGTAATTGGGTCCTTAATGTTATAAAGAGGATCCTGGACTCACTTAGAACCTTCTTGGATAACATAGTCAACATCTCATTCATTGTAGATGCCACCCAAGCTATCAAGCAGTATTTGTCGTCACCACTTGAGATGTCAACTTTGATGCTTTGTTGGACACTACATAAGATGCCACTTGTACTTCTATCACTTAGTCTTAAAGATTAAGTAATTTCCTAATTCTTTTAGGCTTAAATAGAGCCAATGAAGACAATCAATCATCATTAAGACATCATTCAATAAATTTATGACAAGGGTTTTTGTAACCCCCCTCACGGTAATTATATCTGGACTACGAAATTTAAGTGAAATAGATATCAATAAGACAAAAATCATTTTTATAATCACACTCATCTCCAAGAGATGGGGTTAACAATCAAAACATTTAAGACATAATTCATCTGGTCTCACATTCACTTTCGAATACAATTACCGGTGCAGTTATATCGCATAATAAATATCAGAGTGCGTAACCAAAACCCTGGCAACCCTGGGTTAATTATATATATAATAGGTTTAAACGTTTCCCAAAATAGGGATTACATATTCAAAATCTTAATTGCATCTCATATACATTTGGTAATCCCAAATCAAAAACAAATAACCAACAATCCACTAAATGTCCCAAGTAATTCTAACTATTCCTGGTTGTCCGCTTCTCCTTTGAGCCACTCACCCTATCTGAAATGTTAGTCATTTGGAAAGAGTGAGATTCTAAAGAATCCCAGTAGTAACAAATCATTCATACCACACGTAATCACATAGCATGTAAACAAATCATCACATAACAGCAACTCAAATCACAATCCACCCTTATCCCCTTTTACCGTCGGGAAGGCACACCGTCCTAACCCGAACTGTTGTTAACGACTCAGGGACTGTTGGTGTGGCAGTGCATACGAATAACCTTATGGCTCACATATAGCCTTTCAGCCCACAATTAGCCTTTCGGCCCATATAATCACATATATCACACCCTAACCACATCCCCTTTTACCACTGAGAAGGCACACATCCCTTACCCGAACCGTTGTTAGCGACTCAGGGACTATTGGTATAGCGGTGCTTTCACAATTTCACAAATCTTGCAGCTGTTAAATCCATCATAAACCAATGATATAGCACATATACAATGTATCACATAAGTTATAAAGAAAGAGTCACTACTTGTATCTTTCCTGACTGGCTCCGCAGGCCCACGAGGGCAACAGATATCAAATCCTATACCAAATTAGGGACAACCAATCAATTTCTTTTCCAAGTGTATTTTATCATAATACTCTATGTTGTTAATCATTTAGGACTCTTTAGGTGACTATTAGAGGCCTAAACATATGCTTAAAGGGTTGGGAGAACTACCCTGAAAACCCCTTTTTCGAAAGGTAAAACAGTGATTTTAGGCTGGCTCACTCTAGTGAAGATGACCTCACTCGAGTAATGAGACACTCGTGCCCGAGTGAGAACAGCTCTCACTCTCGAGTGTTTGACAGTGAGCAACCATCATGGCCAGAAAGTGCTCACCGCACTCGAGCACATAGCTTTGAACTTAGGTGATGACTCCAAACTCACTCGAGTCACCGAAAGTGCAAGACAAGAAGTGAGAACCCAAGAGCACAAGCAATATTAGAGGGACAAACTCACTCAAGCATACCCCCAGTGCTCGAGTGAGAGGCCTGCACTCACGAGTGTCAGGTCACACTCTTGAGCATTGGCTAGCGAGTGACAACCCGAGAGTAATCCTTAACCTTGGACTCACACCATCACTCGAGCAATCCCTTGCTCACTCGAGTGACCACCAACTTCACTCGCGGTGACAGAAGTACACTTGAGCTCCACTCATAGAACCTAGGCAAAACTCAAAGCAGAAAAGGGAAAACACATGCAGCACTCGAGCATGATTTTCCCTCACTCGAGTTTTGCTATCAGAATACCCAGGTCACAGCACATGACAGAAATTTCCCAGATGGTCAAAACCAATCCCAATGGTTTCCAAACTTCACACAAAACTCAAACACACTTAAACTTGCCTAAGGAACACATTGGCAACTTCCAAAACATCCAAATACCATTCTAACCACAATCAAACACTTAGGTCTCTATGACACACCCAATGTCCAAATTTCATTCAACTCAATTCAAACTTTCCAAATCAACTCCAACAATCGAATAACTCCACAATAGACTAATTCCAACATCAATTACTATGAATTTCATTTATTCTAAAATAACCACAAATTAGGGCAAATTTTCCAGAATTTCTTAAACTTATACAAAACTTATAACATATATATCAAAATGCATCAAATCCTTACCTCTTCAACTTGCCAAATCCAGAATCTTGATTCTCAAACTTTCAAAATTCTTCAACACACAAACCACCACCTTTCAAGATTCTGAAACCATCATAATGGAGCTATCAATGAGATGCACAACATTAAAGAAGAGGATTTGAGCTTAAGAGGATCACAACTTACCCAAAAATCAAAGCTTCCTCCCCTCTTTCTTGCTTGAGCGCTGGAAATTGAGAGAAGAGAGAGATGATGAGATGAAGTAAATGATGATAATGGTGTTTCTTTTCCTTGACCATACTCCCCCCTCAACCGAATATGAGAGAGAAGAGAGAGAAAATTGGCTTTTTTCACTTAGTGCCACATCCAATAGTCTACACAATGCCACTTGTCACCATCTTATTCACTCCCACCATGAGCTCACACAATTGGAAAGCATAGGATTCTGACCCATAGACAATGAATCTCAACCCTTGATCTTAAATGCCACACACATTTATACCAAATTCTCATCACATTAATCCCAAAAGTGCTTAATTACACTGATTACAATAAATCTCAAAATCATTAGCCCTTAATCACAAATTGGGATATTACAATTCTAGTGTAAACAATATTAGCACAAGCGCTTTGGAAATTTTGTAAGGAATTAATTCTGATTGATCAAGGAAATATTTATTTCCTCTTAAATGTGTCTAGTGAGATACAAAACATAATTTGAACCTAGAAAGAAATGAGAAAATTGTGTATGGAAGAGGAAAGGGAATTAAATAAAATAGCTATTGGCCATTCAATAAAAATTGTTATAAAGAAGGGGAAAAGAAACGATTGTTTTTTTATCTTGAGGTTAAAATTGGAACCCAAGATTTGGGGCTAGGATTTGGTCTTGGAAAGTGAAGTCATTAGGAGGCTCAAAAATTAAATTATTTTCCCCTAATTAAGCTAATTGTTTCAGCCAAGAAGGAAGGAGAAAGGAAAGAATAGTTACAATCTAACCGAATGGCACTTTATTAATTGTTACACTAACTGAGGGCATTTTAGTCAAAATTTTTCCCTCCATTTTTAATGAATTTTTGTCCAGCCCTATAAGAGAGAGAGTGAATGAAATAAAACACTTAAACACCCTTTCTCACACTCATTTTTGTTGGCCATTTGCAAACAAGAGAGAGAAGGAGAAGTTCAAGAGCTATAGGTAAGCTTCTCTCTTCATTTCACCTTCTTACTCACATTTTTAGCTCAAATGTTCTTCATAAAAATTGTTCCCCTCCTCCCAAGCTTCAAATCCATGGTTGTTTTTTTGAAAAGGAGGTGTCTTGAGCCATTTTCCAAGACCCAAAGTTGGAGAGTCAAGAGACAAAGCCTAAAAGAAGTAAGAGATGAGTAAGAGCTTCTTTTTGAGCTATGATTTACGTCTTTTAGTTGAGTAATTTTAGGCTCTATATTTTCAATCAAAAGGGAGTATTTGAAGGTTAAAGGTTGTTTGTTGATGCTCATAGGGTTAGAAGAGGTTTTATGTTGTTGTATGATGATTTTGAAGTGAAATAACAAGAACTTATTTTTCTTAGAAATAAGGGTCTGTTTGGTTTTGAGAAAAAGGGAAGAGAAGGAGTTGGTTTTTGATATTTTTGAGTATTCCTTTGCATTCTACATGAAAAATTATGTGAAATAGCAAGTAGTGGTGATTTTTGGGTGATTGTGTTGAAAATGGCAAAATCTTGGAAGTTAGGGTTTGTGCTGCCCAAACATCAATTCCTGGAGGCAGTAGTGTTGCAACGTGTTTTTGAGTGGCCAAACCTAGTCCAAATGCTATGAGATTTTTCAAAATTAAAGTTCACCTAAAGACACGTTTGTAATAGAATTAGACCTTAAAGGTTTACATTTAGCATTTAGGGTTAGCTTGGGCCCATTAGCTACATATTGGGCCTAATGTAGTGATGACTCTAATGATAACTAACATACGAGAATGACTTATGAAAGAATTGAACTAAGTAATAACTCATCACCTGTAAATTATAATTTAGAGGATTTGACATTTACCCGGGACACCCGAACCACATCAATCGAGGTAGAGATTTGGAAAAATTGTCAGCTAGGAACTTATCCCTACATACTATGTGATATGTTATATGCATGTTTGCACTATTATGAATTTAAAACATTCAAATGAGAAAGGCTCTACCCTAGTAGAATTTCCTATTGCTGTGGCAAGGGACAATTGTCTTTGAATTGATAACTTTATGCTTTCCGCATATCATGAATCTATATTTAAATGTTGAATATGTTTGTTGTATTGAAACTTTGGTTGACATGACATGCTATATGTATGCATTTTATAAGAGAGATGTAATGCCCCAAAATGTGTATAAGGGCTCATGACTCTAAATGAGAATATAATGAATGTTGGATGAATACTTTCGGGGAATAAAGTGAGTTATGACCCAAACTAGCAGTAGAAACTGCCTAAACCCAGTATTTAAGCTCAATTATGGTGACAAGACCTAAATTGAATTAAAAATGAAGGGGAAGGCGCATGGCATATGATAAGGGGATCAAATAATATGTCAAGTGGCAATCTAATTGAAATTGCCATAGTTAGGGGCAAAATGGGAAGAAAGAAATTTTTTGGCCAAATAGTCAGCAATCGAAGAGGAAATTGACTAATAGCTAAAAGAACAAGAAGTGAGACTAAATGGCTAATGGAATTAGTTTGTAACTATATCGTTACATGCTTTTTAAAGAAGCCTTAGGATCATGACACTTGGCACCATTGGATAGAGTCAAAATTGTCAAACATTCAAACTCTCTTCCCTCCCTCTTCTCAAGTCGGCTAAGTGCATGCGAGGGGCTGAAAAATCTGATCATTTCACTCTATTTTCTCTCTCTCTCTCTAAGCTCTCATAGTTGCCCAAGCAATGAGGAGGAAAGGGAAAGAATATTTTGTGAAGCTGAGTTCTTCCTCTTGAGTTTTCACCTAAAAGATGACCTTTATTGCTCAAAACCTCTTCTCTAATCTTGTTCCTCTTGATGAGAGTTTCATTTGTATGATTTTAGATTTTCAAGAGGTAGTGTTTTGTGAAAAACTAATGGTTGGACAATCAAAGAACTAACTAGAAGAAGTGATAGAGATGAGCAAAAGCAACCCCTTGATATGTATATCATAATCATTGGTTGAGAACTCTGATTTATAGAATTTTGCCCTATTTTTGTGTGTGTTAGGGTTTTAGAGGCTACATGATGTCTTGATGGTAGTAATGGTTTCTTGTGTTAAGGTTTCAATAAATGGAATTAGCTTGAGACTTGAATGGAAAGTTTGGAAATTTTTGGGTTTTTGTTGAATTGTTGCCCAAAACAGAACTTATGTAAAGGAATGGGAATTTGATTTTTTTGATGTTTCTATTGGATTCTATACGAAAAACTGTGTGGGGAGTAGCCCTGGTTGTGAATTCTAGAACATTGGAAACATAGGTTGAAAATTAGAAGTTTTGTCAAAGAAAATCCTGTGCAGGGTAGCTATATTGCATGGCGATTTTGAATAAGCAACTGATGTCTAAAAATTCTGAAACTTTAGACTAATAGTAGACATGTCAAGCTTTAAATTGATATATAATAGGTGTCATTTAGGGGTGTATGCTGGAAGTTATGTATTTCTAAAGTTTAAGGTTGAAACTGAAATCTATTTTGGAACAGTATGTAAATTCTTGGAATTCTATATTTTTGTAGTTGTAGATGGTAGTGATTCATATTTTTCCTATATAGAGGACATAAAAATCTTCAAGTAGGTTTTAGAATCACTCCATTTCGATTTTTATAGATTTAGTTATGCCTTTTAGAAGTTCAACCAAGAAGCATAAATTTTCTTGGCCGCAACCCAAAGGCTTTTGACCTAGTTTTGGCCGCAGCTAAAGGTTCTTAGCTGTAACCAAAAAGTTTTTGACCATTTCTTAGCCTTGGCCAGAGGATTTTTTGTGGCAAGCAACCCCCAATTTTAGCATTTTGAACTTTTGAAAGGTGGTTTCTAATCTTGCTTTCCCCAACTCTTTTTAGCTTTTGTTTGTGCTTCTCATAGCCACCTAAGGAACTCAAATGATAACCAACCCCAAGTGTTTATAGTTATTTAAGAATTAGAATAGAGAATAACTTGTGATCCTTTATTCTGATTTATAGGGTTTGACATCTGCCCTGAGCGTAAGAAACCTGTGCTCGAGTAAGAATGGAAAGAACAAGATAGTGACTCTTTCTCTTATATTATGTATAATGCTTTGTATATATGTGTATATCATCTATTGTGGCGAATGTCATGAATGTAAATGCTATAGTGTGACGAATGTGAATGTTGTTGTGTGATGAATGTCACGAATGTGAATGCTGCTATGTAAGCTGCTGAGTGATGAATGTAATGAATGTGATTGCATCTATGTAAGTTGTTGTGTGAAAAATGTCAAGAATGTGTATATAACTATGAAAGTTATCGTGAATGTTAGGAATTGTGACGAATGTCATGAATGTGAATGCTGTTGTGTATGCAGTAATGAATGCTATTATGAATGCTACTGTGTGATGATTGCTTACTTACTTTGTGAAATTATATATCATATGAGTGAAATGTTACTATTGAGATTCATATGAATCTCACTCTTTCTAATGACTAATCTATAGCCAAGGCAAGCGGATCAAAGGAGAAGCACGTAAACAAGGGTAGCTAGTGCTTGTAGCTAGGGGATTTGAGTTTTATTAGTTGGTTATCAAACTTGTGGATGAATGTATATGATGTAATTATAAGTAAAATGTAGTAACGTGTATCAGTATGTAATCCCCGGTATGGGAAACTAAGATGGGCGAATATGCCCTATAGACCCTATTGGTTATTGAATATAACCAGAGAGTTCATCGGGAAATTTTGTTGAATACTTTGATATTTATGAATGGAACAGTACCAAGCAGGCTAAATAGATTTGAAAAGTAGAAGTGAGACCTTATTAAACAGGTTTTGAAATTTTTTGAAAACCTACTTTATCATAGGACCAATCCTGACTTGAAGATGAGATCTCCAATGAGTTTAAAATTATCCGTTAGTCTCTTGTTTACTTTATGACACGTTTTTGAACTATATTTACGGATTTCAAGTAAGGGGGTCACATTTTTGGTATCACAGCCAAAGTTCCTGGTAAGGGTAGGTTGTTGCTAGGGTAGTTGCAAGATCTTTGTCTTAGTAATGGTTACTAACCTATGACTACTTTAGTATACACATGTATGTTCATGTTATTTGTTGGGATATGAGTGTTAAGGAATATGTGTATACATTCAATGTGATATTGATGTTGTTAATCATTTATGGTAGAGTGAAAAGAAATAATTGTTCGACCAAAGGTTAGACGTGTGGAACTAGAGGTGGAGGAGATAAATCACAACCCACCTGATCCCATACAATAGATTATGGGTATATTAATGGAGCAGTAGGATATGATCTATGAGTTAAGGTAAGAGCTTCGAGAGGTGAAAGAAAAACAAAATGAAGAGAAGGAACCATAGACACAAGAAGAAGTGAATCATAAAGAAATTGAAAAAGGGTTGACTCGACCTCAGGAGTCACAACTACATACTGAACCGAACCAGGAATCGTATGGGGTGCCAACCTGAAATGAAAGAGATCTTTAGTTTTGGGTCTCCAAGTTCTATAAGCATATGCCTCTAGCGTTTAAGGGAAGATTTGACCCCCCCAAGCAGTGGAAGATTGGCTGATCCATTAGAGAATATTTTTGAAGTGTTAGATGCTCGACCAACTTCATGGCGCAACTGGCCATTTATAAGCTAGAGGGATATGTCGATAGGTGGTGGCAGAATGTTGCTCTAACATTACGGACCCGGAATATGCCTTTGAGCTGGGAGTTATTTTAGGAAAAATTTAACAAGTATTTTCCCAAGTCAATTAGACTCAAAAAAGAATAAGAGTTCTCGTCGATAAAGCAAGGTAGTGAAAAGATTTTTGATAAATACCTATCTCAATTTATCCGACTGGCCCATTACTCCTCATACCTGTGACGCATGGATAATGAGGAGTGGAGCTCTGATATGTTGATCTGAGGATTAAGGCATGAAATGAGGAAAAGGTTAGCCTCCTGATAGTGTACTGAATTTAATAAAGCCGTGGAGGAGTGCCGAATTATAGAGAATAATCTAAAGGATGTATACCCAGTCAAGGGTGGTAGTAGTCGTAATGAGCCCAGTAAGTGAAATTCTTCCAATAAGCGGAAGGGGCAAGGATCCTTATCTAAGGGTGATGGTAAGAAATTTTATCGACCCAAGGATCACAAGAACAAGAGATCCCCAACAACATGGTCATGCCCTCATTGTAGCAGGGCACATACTAGCAAAACATGTTCGAGGCAAGTAATTTGTTAAAACAACAAGTATACAGGACACATTGCTAGTGGTAATTGGTGGAGTAAAGGACCATGAATTAAGGTAGGGTGTTTGCCATGAGACATGAAAAAGCATGAAAGTCCCTCGACCTAATTCAAGGTAGAATTCTTCTCAATGGTAAGTTACTGCAAGCTTTATTTGATTTGGGTGCTAGTCATTCCTTCATTGCTTCTGACTGTGTGAAGCTCCTAGGATTGAATGTTCAAAAACTACCATTTAACTTGGTTATACCGATGTCGATGTCTTTCAAGGCTATGACTATTGATTCTTGCTTGAATTGTGTGATAACCATTGAGGGGTATAAGTCTACGGTTGACTTGATTTGTTTGCCACTCTATCAATTAGAAATCATACTAGGTTTTGATTTGTTGACAGCAAATAATGTGTTACTAGATTACGGGAACAAGAAAATAATGCTGGAAATCTTGCGTGAAGAGGAACTATATGCCAAATGTGCAAATGCAAGTTTTGGCTCTTAGAAGTAAAATTTATGGGCCAGTTATCTCGTAAGAAGGGGTCTTATTGGATCCCAGTAAGTAGAAGCAGTGCTAGACTGAAAGAGGCCAGAAACTGTTGTTGAGATACACAGTTTTTTGGGTCTTGCTAGTTATTACTGGAGGTTCATTCAGAATTTTTTTGAATCACCTTGCCGATGACCAAGCTCACGTGGAAAGATCAACCTTTTAAGTGGGATGATCAATGTGAGAAGAGCTTATTGAGCTGAAGGTGAGGTTGACAATAGTACCAGTGTTGATTATACCCGATCCCAGCTTGACTTATGTTGTGTACAGTGATGCGAATAAGTAGGAATTAGGGTGTATCCTTATACAGCAGGGCAAAGTGGTGGCCTACACCTCCTGATAGCTGAAGCCTCATGAAATGAACTATCCTACCTATGATCTAGAGTTTGTGGTGATTGTGTTTGCATTAAACATATAGCGACATTACTTGCATGATGTGACAGTAGAACGTACTATGACCAAAAGAGTCTTAAATATTTGTATGATAGAAAAGAATTGAATATGAGACAGCGTAGGTGAATGGAGTTGCTAAAATATTACAACTTAGAGATCATGTGTCATCCGGGTAAAGCTAATGTTATCGCTGATACATTTAGTCAGAAGGCGGTGCAAGTTGCAGCAATGATTATACAAGAAGGGAAATTGATAGAAGATTTTTGGAATCTAAATCTCTTAAACCATATTGTCTGTATGAGTTATCATATTATCCAAGGGTAGAGTATTTGATGTTCGAAATTAAAGAAGCTTAAAGCCAAGATGAACGAGGGCAGTCCATCTGAACCATAGAGAACATCTCTAGAGTTTGAAGTAAGAGATCACGTGTTCTTGAGAGTGTCTCCAGTCACAGGAATCGATAGAGCGATTAAGAGAAAGAAGCTGACCCACAATATATTGGTCCTTTTGAGATTCTTGCGACAATCAGATCTGTAGCATACCGGATAGCCCTACCCCAAAACTTGAGCAAGCTCTATGACATGTTTCATGTCTCGCAATTGAAGAAGTACCAACTAGATCCTATGCATGTTATCAAGTGTGAAGGTGTTGACATGCAAGATAACTTCACTTATGCAGTAGAGCTAGAACAAATCATTGATCAGCAAGAAAGGTGAATCAGACACCAAAGTATACCATTTGTGAAGGTGGTCTGGAAGGGACTGTCTCAGAGGGATGCAACCTGGGCATCTGAAGTTGACATGAAGAGGCGTTACCCAAAGTTTATATCTCAAGATGTGTAACAAATTTTAGGGAATTGTAATAACCCAAAATGTGTATAAGGGCTCATGACTCTAAATAAGAATATAATGAATGTTGGATGAATACTTTCGGGGAACAAAGTGTGAGTTTTAACTCAAACTAGCAATAGAAAGTACCCAAACCCAGTATTTAAGCTCAATTATAGTGATAAGCCCTAAATTGAATTAAAAATGAAGGGGAGAGCACATGGCATGTGATAAAGGGATCAAATAATGTGTTAAGTGTCAATCTAATTGAAATTGCCCTAGTTAGGGGGAAAATGGGAACAAAGAAATTTTTCAGCCAAATAGTCAGTAATCGAAGAGGAAATTGACTAATAGCTAAAAGAAAAAGAGGTGTGACTAAATGGCTAATGGAATTAGTTAGTGTAACTATATAGTTACATGCTTTTTGAAGAAGCCTTAGGATCATGACACTTGGTACCATTGGATAGAGTCAAAATTGTCAAACATTCAAACTCTCTTCCCTCTCTCCTCTCAGGTCGGCTAAGTGCATAGGAGGGGCTAAAAAATCTGATCATTTCACTTCATTTTCTCTCTCTAAGCTCTCATAGTCAGCGAAGCAAGGAAGAGGAAAGGGAAAGAAGATTTTTTGAAGCTGAGTTCTTCCTCTTAAGTTTTGACCTAGAAGATGACCTTTATTGCTCAAAACCTCTTCCTTAATCTTGTTCCTCTTGATGAGAGCTTCATTTATATGGTTTTAGAATTTCAAGAGGGGGTGTTTTGTGTACTCAAGAAGAACTAGTGGTTGGAATATCAAAGAACTAACTAGAGGAAGTGATAGAGTTGAGCAAAAGCAACCCTTTGACATGTATATCATGATCATTGATTGAGAACTTTGATTTATAGAATTTTGCCCTATTTTCATGTGGGTTAGGGTTTTAAAGGGTTCATGATGTCTTGATGGTAGTAATGGTGTCTTGTGTTGTGGTTTGGATAAACGGAATTAGCTTGAGGCTTGAATGGAAAGTTTGTAAATTTTTGGGTTTTGTGTTGAATTGTTGCACAAAACAGAACTTATGTAAAGGAATGCGAATTTGATTGTTTTGATGTTTCCATTGGATTCTATGCGAAAAACTGTGTGGGGAGTAGCCCTGGTTGTGAATTCTGGACTATTGGAAACATGGGTTGAAAATTAGAAGTTTTGTCAAAGAAAATCCTATATAGGGCAGCTAGATTGCATGACAATTTTAAATAAGCAAATGATGTCTAAAAATTTTGAAACTTTTCAGTCTAATAATAGACATGTCAAGCTTTAAATTGATATATAATGGGTGTCATTTGGTGGTGTATGCTTGAAGTTATGCATTCCCAAATTTTGAGGTTGAAACTGGAATGTATTTTGGAATAGTATATAAATTCTTGGAATTCTATATTTTTATATTTGTACATAGTGGTGGTTCTTATTTTTCCTGTATAGAGGACTTAAAAAGCTTCACGTAGGTCTTAGAATTACTCCATCTCAATTTTTGAAGATGTAGTTATGATTTTTTGAAGTTCAGCCAAGAAACAGGAATTTTCTTGGTCGTGGTCCAAAAGCTTTTGACTTGGTTTTGGCCTCAGCCAAAGGTTCTTGGTCGCATCAAAAATTTTTTAACCATTTCTTGGCAGTGGCCAAAGGATTTTTGGTGGCGGCCAACCCCCAACTTTAGCATTTTGAACTTTTGAAAGGTTGTTTCTTATCTAACTCTTGCTAACTCTTTTTGGTTTTTATTCGAGCTTCTCATAGCCAACTAACAGACTTAATTGATAACCAACCCCAAGTGTTTTATAGTTATTTATGAATTGGAATAGTGACTAACTCGTCATCCTTAATTTTGATTTATAGTATTTGACATCTGCCCTGAGCGTAAGAAACCTGTGCCCGAGCAATAACAGAAAGAATAAGATAGTGACTCTTCCTCTTAATCATGTGTAATGCTTTGTATATATGTTCATATAATCTATTGTGACTAATGTCACGAATGTGAATGCTACTGTGTAAGCTGTTGTGTGATGAATATCATAAATGTGATTGTGACTGTGTAAGCTGCTGTGTGATGAATGTCACGAATGTGTATACAATTGTGAAAGCTATCGTGAATGCCACAAATTATGATGAATGTGACGAATGTCATGTATATGAATGTTGCTTTGAATGCTGTTGTGTGATGATTGCTTACATGCTTTGTGAAATTATATATCATATGAGTGAAATGTTACTACTGAGATTCATATGAATCTCACTCTTTCCAATGACTAACCAACAGCCAAGGCAAGCGGATCAAAGGAGAAGCAGGTAAACAAGAGCGGCTAGTGCTTGTGGCTAAGGAATTTGAGTTTTGTTGGTTGGTTATCAAACTTATGGATGAATGTATATGATGTTATTATATATACAATGTAGTAAAGGTGGATGTACCTATCATAGATTTGTGTATCTATATGTAATCCCTGGAATGGGAAACTGAGATGGGCGAATATGCCCTGTAAACCCTACTAGTTATTGAATATAACCCAAGAGTTCATCAGGAAATTTTGTTGAATACTCTGATATTTATGAATGGAACAAAATTGAGCAAGCCAAATAGATTCAAAAAGTGGAAGTGAGACCTTTTTAAAACAGGTTTTGAAAAGTTTTTGAAAACCTACTTTACCACGGGACCGAATTCTATCTTGAAGTTAGGACCTCCAATGAGTTTTAAATTATCCGTTGGTCTCTCGTTTACCTTATGACATATTTTCAAACTATATTTACGGCTTTCAAGTATAGGGGTTAGAAGTGATACCTGTTACTATTGAGATTCTTTAAATCTCACCTTATTTTTCCAAAAAACAAATTTTGAGCTCGGGCAGGTAGTTCCTCAAGCAAGCAGGGAACCACGGGCGAATGAAGCGAAGAACTTAGAAATCAATTTTCTATTGGTTATTTATTTATTTTTGGGATTGAACTTAATTTGTATTTAAGTGAAGTCAGTCCCGTACTAACACATTAGTAGATATGTAAGTAAGCGCTTGTATATAAGCAAACACATAGTGACATCCGAACCAGTAGTAAACAACTGTATATCTAGGACCACTAAATCAATCATAGTAGTTTGGGTTCCAGTAGAGAACATATTATTAAAAACTTTATTATAAAGAAATGAACCTAAAACAGATGACTTAAAATGAATCATAAAATAACATGAGACCAAATCTGAAAACAATTTTTGAAAATATTTTTAAAAACCCACTCGAAGCCAGTTCTATATTCTGCTTGAAGTTGGACTCCTACTGTTTACAAAAGATTGCCGGTCTCCCCTTTTAAAGATATTATTGCACTTAAGCCACTATATGCTTTGAAAATGAGGGTGTTACATTTGTTGGTATCAAAGCATAAGTTCTCGGCTATAAAATGAAGTTCTCTGCTTAGATAAGTATACTAACTCTTGAATAGTGGCCTTGTGAAATAGGAATGGTGAGCAGTAGAGGAAGCCAAAGAAGTTTGTCACTTCCATTTGTTAACCAGCCTCCCCTAGAGCATGTATATCGGAGGGTCAACTTTATGTAGTCATTAACATAGGAGCAAGTCAAGGAGGGCATGGACTGAGAGTATTGCGTACAACAAGGAAAAGAGTTACCAACCATACGACAATAATGATAAAGGCTAGGCAAGCTAGTCCTGGTATAGAGCCATCTGTAGGCGATACTAATGATCGTAAGAACGACGAGACTTTACAGGGCACCGATTCTGATACTGAGTCTAGTGCCCCGGTAGTTAAGTTAGCCTTCGACCCACATCCTGAACATGAACTGTGGAAGCACTTTAGGGAAATATACATGATGTGTTTCAAAGAATATATTTCCTCCATGTTATGATATGTATCATTTTTTGGGGAAGTAAGGATGCTGTGTGGGTAAAGGGCCGAGCTTGGGTTAGTGTTGACTGATGATTTCTAGATTTGAATCAGACTGGCCTACCTTCCGGATTTTACTTCTTGGACCAAGAAAAAGACTGAGATTGTATTTTAGGGTCCCTTCGAGTTCTGGAATTTTCTGGATCATATAAAAGCATATGTGGTGTAGAATATGGATTGGTAATGGTACGGCTAGCTGGACTGATTGTGGTAGCATAGAAAAGGCTACTTTTGTATGTAAATGTTAAGCCACTTTAGCTACTTTTGTTGTAAATATGACTCTTTTAGTATTAATGTATGTATATGCTATTGTGCAATGGCTTTTAAGTTTAAGGAATACATATGTGTGTGTGTGTGTATGTGTGTGATGTGGTATTAATGTGGTATTCCTTTCTAATAGTGAAAAGGAATAATGGTGAAGGGTAGACCAAGGAAAAGACCTATAGTGCCAGAAGTTGAGGAAGTAGGAAACCCTCCCAACCCTATGCAGCAAGTTCTTGGAATGCTGGCATAACAACAAACCATGATTCATGAGTTGTGAGAGGAAATGCAGGAAATGAAGGAAAAGCATAACAAAGATGAGGCACCACTTGAAGACACCAAGGAAAATGAAGATACTGAGATGGATCCAAAGGAGGAGTTGTCTGGGAATGGTGAGCACTCACTGATGAATGAATCTGGTTATGGATTCCTATTGTTCCTACCTGAGAAGAAGAAGACCTCCAATACTAGATTCCTAAATCTATTAAATACTAGCCTCTAACATTCAGAGGATAATTTGATCCACAAGCTGTTGAGGAATCGTTGTTACGGTTAGAGAAACTATTTAAGGTGTTGGGGTGCCCTATAGAGATGAAAGTTAGAATGGCTATATATAAGTTGGAGGGAGACGCTGACCACTGGTGGAAAAATACAACAATAATACTGAACGCACGAAACATTCCATTGACCTGGGAATTATTTTAAAACGAGTTTAATGAGAAATTCTTCCTGAGGTCTGTAATATCCTGATGTGATTAGGACTGATAACTCTGATAATCATTGAGATTAGTGTAATTAAGCACTTTTGGGAAATTAATGTAATGTGAATTTTGGAATAAATATATGTGGTATTTAAGATCAATGGTTGAGATTCATTGATAATGGGTCGGGATCCTATGTTTTGCGGTTATGTGAGCTCTTTGATGGAGTACTTGAGATGTGGACATGTGGCATTATGGTAGTGGTTGAATGAGGCCACAAGAAGACAAAACTTCACTTTTTCTCTCTCCCTCCTCTCCATTTTTCGGTTGAGTGTGTGTGTGAGAGAGTGAGTTGATTTCTCATCATCATCATCATTCCATCTCTCATCTCTTTTCTCTCTCTCTCTCTCTCCCCATTTTCGCTGGATCAAACAAGGGAAGAGGAAAGGAAAGCTTTGATTTGGGTGAGTAAATGTCTTCCTTTGCTCAAACACCATTCATAAGTGTTGTTCTTTGAGTGATAAGCTTCATTTTGGTGGGTGTAGCTTGTCCATTGGTGGTGATTTGAGTTTTGGGCGAAATTGGAAGATTAGAGAATCAAGATTTCTGGATTGAGCAAAGAGAAGAGGTAGGCATTTAGAGCATTTTGAAGTATTGTTTGTGACCTTTGGCTAAACTTGGTAAAATCTGGAAAATTTGCCCTAATTATGCCAAATGTTGAAAATGTGGATTGTAAGGTGTTTGATAGTGGAAATGGTTTAATGATGAGTCATTTGATTATTGGAAATAATCTGGAATGTTGGAAATGTGTTAAGGGAAATTTGGAGAATGTGTATCTTAGAGACCTTAGTGTTTGATTATGGTCAAAGTGGTTTTTGGGGTGTTTTTGGAGTTGCCATTGTGTTCCTTAGTTAGTGCTTAGAGTGTATGAGCATTGGGAAGAGTTTGGGAACCATTGGGCATGATTTTGACCATCTGGCGTTTTCTGGTTTTTCTGTATTTTTGGGTCTCTGATACACCTCACTCGAGCAGGGGAAGAACGTGCTCGAGTGATGCATGAGTTTTTCCCTTTGTGCTTCGAGTTCTTCTGGGTTCTTATGAGTAATGCTCGAGCACATCGCTTTGTGCTCGAGTGAGCGAAGAACATGTTCGAGTGAGCATGGTCTGCTCGAGTGATGGGGTGAGTTCAGAGTGAAGGGTTTCTTTCGGGTCTTCACTTGCTGGTGGATGCCACGAGTGTGCTCTGACACTCGCGAGCATAGCCTTCTCACCCGAGCACTGGGGATCATGCTCGAGTGAGATTGTGCTTCAGGTGGGAGTTGTGCTTTCGGGTTCTCACTCGCGAGTAAGGTGCTCGAGTGTGCCTTCTCACTCGCAGGTGTGAGGTGTGTGCTCTAGTGCATGTGGTTGTGCTCGAGTGGTCTGGGTCTTGGAGAGCTTTGTGTGCTCTCGTGTCCTCACTTCCTGAACTTCACTCGCAGGTGCTCGAGTGAGGCATTTGGCCTTGTGCTCGAGTGAGGATCAGCGTGCTCGAGTGAGCCAGTTCCTGAAAGTTTCTTTGTGCTCTCGGGTGCTCACTCGCAGTCTCACTCTCTCTTGTGCTCGAGTGATGTCCATACTTGTACTCGAGTGAGATGACCAAAAATCAGTGTTTTGCTTTCAAAAAAGGGGTCTTTTGGGTAGTGTCTTCCAACCCTTTAGGCATATGTTTAGGCCTCTAGTGGTCACCTAAAGAGTCCTAAATGATAACCAACTTAGAGTAATATTGAAATATACATATGGATAAGAGATTGATTGGTTGTCCCTAATTGATATAGGATTTGACATATGTCGTCCTCGTGAGGCTAAGGTGCTAGAGCCAATCAGGAAGGATACAGGTAGTGACTCTTTCTTTATACCTTGTGTGATACATTGTATGTATATTATGTCATTGTTTTGAAATGAATATCGTATGCTGCAAGTTTTGTGAAAATCGTGGAAGCACCGCTATACCAATAGTCCCTGAGTCGCTAATAACGGTTCGGGTGAAGGTCGTATGCCTTCCCGGCGGTAAAAGGGGATGAGGTTAGGGTGTGATATATGTGTATATGTGGGCCGAAAGGCTAATTGTGAGCCGAAAGGCTATTTGTGAAGGCCGACGGGCCATTTGTGAAAGCCGAAAGGCTATATTGAGCCGTGTGGCTATTTGTATGCACTGCCACGCCAATAGTCCCTGAGTCGCTAACAACGGTTCGGGTGAAGGTCGTATGCCTTCCCGGCGGTAAAAGGGGATGAGGGTGGAGTGACTTGTGTTGCTGTATGAGATGAATTGTGTGCATATTCTGTGATTGCATGTGGTATGAAATTGTTGTTACTACTGGGATTCTTTAGAATCTCACCCCTTCCATATGACTAACCTTTTCAGACAGGGCGAGTGGCTCAAAAGGGAAGCGGACAACCAGGAGTAGTTAGGACTACTCTGAGGATTAGTGGATGTTGGTTATCTTAGTTTTGGATTTGGGATTGCCAAGTGTATATTTAATATAAATGAATATTTTGGTCATGTAATCCCCATTTTGGGAACTTGTAAACCTATGATGTGAATATATGTAGATGAACCCGGGGTTTTGCCGGGATTTTGGTTTCCGCACTTTGATATTTATTATGTACTCTGATTTCTCAAGTAATTATATCCGCCTGTGAATGTGAGACCAGGAATAATTATGTTTTGAAACTGATTTTTGAAATACCCCATCTCTTGGATGTGGGATTATAAATTGTCATTTCATCTTATTGATCTCTATTTTACTTAAATTTCATAATCCGGATGTAATTACGGTGAGGGGGTTACAAGGTCTATGAGGCTCGATAAGGAGAAAGAATTCCCAGCTATACCACAAGGTGATAATAAGAATTTCGATGATTACCTGTCCCGGTTCACTTGGTTATCCCAGTACTCCTCTTATTTGAAATTTAAAGATGATGAGAAATGGAGCTCTGACATGTTAATTAGGGGACTGAAGACCAAGATGGAGGGGAAGCTAGTGGCCTGGTAATTCACCAAATTCAACCAGGCTGTGGAAGTGTGCCATTAACAGAGGGTAACTTGAGGAGGATGCAAATGAGCAAAAATGCGAACAACCGAGGTGGATTTAGTCAAGGTAATACTTCTAAAAAATGAAAAGGGCAAGCATTCTTTTCGAAAGGGAAAAATAGAAGCCTTTTTGACCTGAGAGGAAAGGCTACCAAGGTCCTCAACCATAGCGACCATGTCCTCGATGCGGTAGGACACACCCCTGTAGGTCTTGCTAGGGGAAACTGAATTGTCATGCTTGTAGAAAGCTCGGGCACTTTATAAAAGATTGTCCACAACGAGTAGCTGAGCCCAGGTCGTAGAACCAAGGTAGGGTTTTTGCCATGATGCATGAGGAGGCCCAAAAATCACCAAAAATGATCCAAGGTACTATCTTCCTCTATGGTAATACTTCACATGAATTGTTTGACTCGGGTGCTAGCCATTATTTTATTTCATAGATTGTGCTAAATGATTAGAGTTAAGCATCTATAAATTACCGTATGACTTAAATGTATCTAGGCCTACGGGTATCAAAACTATGACTACTGATGTCTGTTTGAATTGTATTTTGAATGTTGAGGGGCATGAATCTATATAGATCTAATTTGCTTGCCACTCCAAAAACTAGAAGTCATATTGGGTTTGAACTGGTTGATAGAAAATAATGTGTTGCTAGATTGTGGTAATAGAAGGGTAAAATTCCCAGAACCGCTAAAGGAACTTGATGCTAGTCTAAACTTGAAACTTATCGTTGTAGCCGAAGTTGAGAAATGCCTAGAGAAAGGATGTCAAGGGTATATAGTGTTTTTTTTTGTACAGGCAGAAGCAGATTTAACTCTTGAAAATGTACCTATCATGAATGAATTACCTGAGGTCGTCCCAGAAGATATTAGTGGGTTGCCTTTAGAAAGAGAAGTAGAGTTCACCATTGAAATCATACCAGGAGCTAGATCTGTATCCAAAGCAACTTATAGAATGGCTCCGAATGAAATGATAGAACTGAAGAAAAAAATTGAAGAACTTTTACAGAAAGGGTTTATCCGACCTACTATTTCACCGTGGGGAGCACCAGTATTATTTGTCAAAAAGAAGGATGGAAGCTTACAATTATGCATTGTCTAAAAAGAATTCAACAAGGTGACTGTCAAGAACAAATATCTGCTTCCCTGAATCGACAATCTCTTAGATCAATTGTTTGGATCTATCATGTTCTCAAAAATCAATCTGAGATTAGGATATCATCAGCTATGAGTAAAGGCCGTAGATATCCCGAAGGCAGCTTTCAGGACCAGATATGGGTACTGTGAATTCTTAGTGATGCCCTTTGGCCTGACGAATGCACCTGTCATGTTTATGGCCTACATGAACTGAGAATCTTTTGTCAATACTTAGATTACTTCATAGTAGTTTTCATCAACGACATCCTGATCTATTCTAAAAGTAGAGAAGAGCATAAGGAGCATCTGAGAATCATGCTGGGCATTCTGAAAGAAAAACAACTCTTCACCAAGCTTAGTAAATATGAATTCTGGCTATTAGAAGTCAAATTTCTAGGTTATGTGATTTCAGAAGAAGGGGTCTTTGTTGATCCTAGTAAAGTAGCAGTAGTGTTGAACTGGAAGAGGCAAGAAACTGTTACAGAAATATGCAGTTTTTTGGGTCTTGCCTATTACTATTGCAAGTTTATACATAATTTTTCCAGAATTGCCTTACCATTGACAAAGCTCACAAGAAAGAACCAATCATTTGTATGGGATGAATAATGTGAAAAAAGCTTCATACAGCTGAAGGAGATATTGAAGACCATACCAGTATTGATTATCCCAAATCCTAGTGAAACTTACATGTTGTATAGTGATGCTAGTAAACAGGGATTGGGATGTGTCCTTATGCAACAGGGGAGAGTGGTGGCGTATGCCTCTCAACAGCTGAAGTCTCATGAATTGAATTACCCCACTCATGATCTAGAACTTGCAGCAATTGTGTTTGGTTTGAAGATATAGAGGCATTACCTATATAGTACCAGTGTAGAATTATATTGTGACCACAAGAGTCTGAAGTACTTACATGATCAGAAAGAACATAAAATGCAACAGTGGAGATGGATGGAGTTGTTGAAAGATTATAACCTAGAGATCAAATGCCATCTAGGTAAGGCAAATGTTGTCGCTGATGCTTTGAGTAGAAAGGCAGTGCAAGTAGCAGCTATGATGGTACGAGAACAAAAATTAATAGAAGAATTCAAAGACTTGAATTTGTCAAATCAAGTATTCATGAGTTTGAATGAACTAAACAAATCACTCATTGCAGCTATATTGTCAGCCAGGAGGAAAATGATTTGAAAAAAGAAATTGAAGAAGCTCAGAAGCAAGATAAAAGAGTAATGTACATCTGAGACATGATTAGACAGGGCATAACACAGAACCATGATATGTTACCAAGCGGATTAGTCAGATTTAAGAAAAGAATCTATGTTCCCCCAAAGGCTGATTTGAGGCAAAAAATCCTGGATGGGACGCACAAAAGCAGATATACTCTCTATCCGAGGTGACAAAAATGTATCACAGCCTGAAGTTTGTATACTAGTGGCCAGGGTTGAAGAGTGATGTGACCAAGTATGTTGCATGGTGTCTTATCTGCCAGAAGGTCAAAATTGAACATCAACGACCACCAGGACCTCTGCAAAGCCCTGAAATTATGGAAAAGAAATGGGAAAATGTTACTATAGATCTAGTGGTAGGATTACCTAGGATCATAAACTATGACGCCGATATGGGTAATTGTTGACCGTTTCACAAAGTCGGCTCATTTCCTACCTATCAATGCCAGTTATTCTCTTGAGAAGCTAGCAAAAATTTATATAAAGAAGATAATCTAATTGCATGGTACGCCAAAGAGTATTATCTCTAATAGAGATCCTTACTTTACATCTTGATTCTAGAAAGCTTTGCACGAAGCATTGGGTACAAAGTTGAGATGCAATATGGCCTATCACCTATAAATAGATGGCTAGTCCAAACGAACCATACAAACACTAGAAGACATGTTGCGAGCATGTGTTATGAATTTCAAAGGGAATTGGGATTGTTTCCTTCTACTTACTAAGTTTGCTTACAACAACAGTTATCATGTGAGCATCTAAATGGCTCTGTATAAAACACTATATGGAAGGAAATGCTAGTCACCTCTCTGCTGGGCTGAATTATCGAAGAAACAATTGTATGGGCCAGATCTGGTTGATCAGACTTTAGAACAAATCAAGATTATCATAAAGAAGCTTCTTGCAAAGTAAAGTAGATAGAAAGCTATGCTGGCAAAAGAAGAAGACCTCTAGAGTTCAAAGTCAGGGATTATGTGTTCTTAAAGGTGTCACCTATCACCAGTGTTGGCATAGTAATAAAGAGAAGGAAGCTAAGCCCACAACTTATTGGTCCTTTTGAGATTCTTGCGAGAATTGGACCAGTGGAATACAGAATAACCCTGCTCCCAAATCTAAGCAGACTACATGATGTATTTCCCTTCTCTCAGCTAAAGAAGTACCAACCGGATCCCGAGCACGTGATCGAGTATGAAGATATAGAGGTACAAGAAAATAACACCTATAAAGTATAACTGAAGTGAATCATTGACCGACAAGAGAAATGGCTCAGAAATTAAAGCATATCGTTTGTGAAGGTGGTCTAGAAGGGTTTATCTCTAAGAGAGGCAACATGGGAAGCAGAAGAAGAAATAAAGAAACGTTACCTGGAATTTATGCCATCAGAATGTACCAAATTTCAAGGACAAAAGTTATTATACGCGGAGAGAATTGTAATATCCCAAAATTCATGTAAGGACTAAAAGTCCCAAGAGCTAGTGTAAACAATATTAGCACAATTGCTTGCTTTGGGAATTTTGTAAGGAATTAATTCCGATTGATCAAGGAAAAGATTTAATTCCTCTGAAATGTGTTTAGGGAGATACAAAACATAATTTGAACCTAGAAAGAAAAGAGAAAATGGTGTATCGAAGAGGAAAGGGAATTAAATAAAATAGCTATTGGCCATTCAATAAAAATTGTCACGAAAAAGGGGAAAAGAAACTATTGTTTTTTTAATCTTGAGGTTAAAATTGGAATCCAAGATTTGGGACTAGGATTGCTTTTGGAAAGTGAGTAATTAGGAGGCTCAAGAATTAAATTTTTTTCCTTATAATCAAGCTAATTATTTCAGCCAAGAAGGAAGGAGGAAGGAAATAAGAGTTACAATCTAACCAAATGGCAATTTAGTGATTGTTACACTAACCGAGGGCATTTTGGTCAAAATGTTTCCCTCCATTTTTAATGAATTTTCATCCAAATCTATGAGAGAGAGTAAATGAAATAAAACACACAAACACCTTCTCTCATACTCATTTTGGTCGGCTATTTGCAAATAAGAGAGAGAAGGAGAAGTTTGAGTGCTATAGGTAAGCTTCTCTCTTAATTTTCATCTCCTTACTCACATTTATGGTTTTTGTTTTTGAAAAGGACGTGTCTTGAGCCATTTTTAAAGACCCAAAGTTGGAGAGTTAAGAAACAAAGCCTAAAAGAAGCAAGAGGTGAGTAAGAGCTTCTTTTTTAGATATGATTTGTGTCTTTTGGTTGGGTATTTTTGGGCTCTATATTTTTGGTCAAAAGGGAGTATTTGAAGTTTAATGGTTTTTTGCTGACTATTATGGGGTTAGAAGAGGTTTTTTGTTGTTGTATGATGATTTTGAAGTGAAATAGCAAAAAACTTGTTTTTCTTGGAAACACGGGTATGTCCGGTTTTGAGAAAATTTAAAGGGAAGAGAAGGAGTTGGTTTTTGATATTTTTGAGTAGTCTTTGCATTCTACATGAAAAATTATATGGAATAGCAAGTGGTGGAGATTTTTGGGTGACTGTGTTGAAAATGGAAAATCTTGGAAGTTAGGGTTTGTTTTGCCCAAAAATCAGTTCCTGGAGGCAGTAGTGTTGCAACGTGTTTTTGAATGGCCAAACCTAGTCCAAATGCTATGAAATTTTTTGAAATTAAAGTACACTTAAAGGGCTTTAATTTGATAGGTGTAACCCCCTTCAAATCAAAGGCCAAGATTAAGTTCATAAATACGTGATTATATGGAATTAGAGACTATAAGATGATTTAGGACTTAATAAAAGCAAATTTCCCAAAATCAGAGTTTTCAAAACCTTTTCAAAGCTTGTTCAACAATGGTTTCATATTCATATTTCAATTACACAAATGGCCTGTATAGTACGATTTCATTCATAAACATCAGAGTACAATGTAAATTCCTGACACACACGGGTTTTATTCATCAGTAAAGGGTTTATAGGGCACAAATGCCTATAACCAATCTCCCAATCTAGGGGATTCCACAGTTACTATTCTATAATCCAAAATATCATATACAATTATCCAAAATGGTAACCAAAATCCGAAATAAACTCTTAGCCTGGAGCTCTAACCACCCTTCGTCACCTGCTTCTCTTTAGATCCACCAGCCCTGTCTGAAATTTATTTTGGGAGAGTGAGATTCTAAGGAATCCCCGTAGTATCAAATCACTCATAGTATGCACAACCACAAAGCATGAAAGAAAATCATCACACAACACATAGCAACTATAGCGGCAGTTACAGGGGCAAAGGTAGGTATGACGTGCGTCACCCTTACATTTGCTCACGCTGAAGTGCTCACACTGTATTGCACATTCACATGTTCATATCACATATATCACCACAGCTGGGATCCATTTAAAATATTTCACATTACATTCAAGCCACATTGGCATATTCTCAAACAAGAATCCATGATTCCACAACGCAGCCTCAGCAATTATAATGGCAGATGCAACAGTAGGGGTAGGTGTGATAACCATCACCTCCTACAACTGCTCACGCTGTAATGCCCTACGGCCGATAACACATACAACACAATGATAAGTCATGCATACCAAGAATCATACACAATATGAGAGAAAAGTCACTACCTTGATCCTTCCGTGCGTGCTCTGGCACTGGTCTCTCCCGAATAGGGCAAATGTCAAATCCTATAATTCATAATTAGGGACAAAGTGTTATTCTCTATTCCAATACTTAAATAACTTCATATCACTTAAATTGGTTATCATCAATATCCTTTAAGAAGATACAAATGCCTCTAACAAAAGCCCTAAAGGGTTGGAAGAACTATCCCAACGATCTCCCTTTAGAAGCACAAGTACTAGTTCTACACTATTGTACTCGAGTGAAGAAGACCTCACTCGAGTGATGATGGACTTTCACTCAAGTCCTGAAAGCAACACTCGAGTGATAGCCAAATGCCTACTCAAGTTTTAGAGAGTATGGTTCAGGAAGTGATTACTTGAGAGCAGAAAGCAATAACAAAAACAAGAAATGCCTACTGTACTCGGGCATAAACCAAATCACTCGATTGATAACCTAATGATCACCCGAGTTCCCCAAAGTGAGGTACAGAAAGTGCTTACCTGAGAGTACAAGGAACTTTCAAAGGAGAACATCACTCGAGCATGAACTTTAGAACTCGAGTGATGGCTTAACACCAGTAAGTGCTAAGACACACTCTTGAAACTTGGCCACGAGTGACCACCCAAGACGCAAGTTCATAGTGTCAAATACACCCACACTCGAGTAAGACAAGGTTCACTCTTGTGATAACCTGCAACACCCGCAAGTAAGACAACACTTTTGCCTTTTTGTACGGAAGTGCACCCAAAACTCAAAAGGAAAAGAGAATATGCATGACTTCACTCGAGTGAGACCCTTGACTACTCGAGTGATGCATATCAGAAGCCAAAAACACAGTAAAATGACAACATTTTTCCAAACTTTACCCAAGTGATTCAAATGATCCCAAATCCTCAACCAAGGCTACTGTCACATAAAATTGCACAAGGAATCAAATGGAACAATCAAAACTACAAAATTCCTATTCTATTATCATGCTTTGGTTTTAGGCAACATGCAACACAAAATCCCAAAATCACCAAAATTAACATTTCAGCCTCAAACCAATTCTATCTATCTAAAACACATACCAAACACCCATTCTATTACCATAGCATACCAAACTCTCCATGACCATAATTTTCAAAAATAAGGCCAAAAATCTCAGAAATTACAAACTCAATCATTTGGCACAAAATATAGATAGAAAGGTTCATTTCACTTACCTTAACAACTTTCTCAAAGAGGTTCCTTGATTCACCAACCACAAGATTTCCTTGGGGGCACAAACCAACACCAATGGACAATCTATAACCATAGAATCAAAGCTCTCAATCCAATGAACAGGATTAATGAAATGAGTTTTGGCATTTAGAGTCATTTGCTTACCTTAATCTCAAGCTTTTCTTCCTCTTGCTACTTCAACAATGGCGCCGAAAATGGAGAGAGATATGAGAGCTTGAAGGAGAAGGAGAAATGATGGCACTCCCTCCCCCATAGCATGCTCAGTGAAAAGGAAGGAAGAAGAGAGAGAAAGAATTGATTTTTTTTATCACAATTTGACTTTTCTCCTTACTCTCACTTCATACAAATTTGCCACATGTCAACCTCTCATTGGCCCTCATAAAGTGAGTAACTAATTTAGTTACTCCAACCACTCCATTAATCATTTGGTCACACATCTCATTTTTCTTTAGTTAGCAATTATTTTTTTCATTAATCACTAACTAATTAACTGACAATTTTCCATTCTTTCAAATTTCTCACTGATTTTGGCACATTCACCGAAATTGCCACAAAACACATAATAATTCAAATTTAAATACACAAATTATTCTCAATAATCATCATTATCCCTTAATCAAAATTTGGGGCATTACAATAGGAAATACGTAGAAAATGGATAAGTACACAAAAAGTTGTGAAAGTTTGAAATAGGATCATTAAAACTGGAAAGATTTCTGGCAGCAAAGGAAAACGTAAAAACTGAGAATTTTGAGTGGACAAAAGACTGTGAGAAGTATTTTTCCCTTAAAATAGACTTAATAAGGGTCACATAATTTTGGATCACCCTAATTAGAGTTTTCTAGAATTAGTTATGATTTTTCAAAGTTTATTGAAAAATCTATCAGCTTTTGGTAATTGTGCGAAAATTCAAAGTAAAGGGTGTTGTAATATAATTGTACCTTAAAGGTTTAAGTTTAGTATTTGGGGTTAGCTTGGGCCCATTAGCTACACATTGGGCCTAATGTAGTGAATCTAATGATAACCAATATAAGAGAATGACTTACGAAAGAATTGAACTAAGTAATAACTTATCACCCGTAAATTATAATTTATAGGATTTGACATTTGCCTAGGACGCCTGAGACAGGTAAATCGAGGTCAAGATTTGGAAAAATTGTCAGGTAGTAACTTATCCCTCACATACTATATGATATGTTATATGCATGTCTATACCATTGTGAATTTAAAACATTTAGATGAGAAAGGCTTAGGCCTAGTAGAATTTCCTAGCATCAAGGGACGGTTGTCCTTGAATTTGTAACTTTATGCTTTCCGCATATCATGAACTTATCTCTGAATGCTGAATATGTTCTTTGTATTGAAACTTTGGTTGACATGGCATGTTATATGTATGCATTTGGTATAAGTGATACCTGTTACTATTACGATTCTTTGAATCTGACCCTATTTTTCTAAAAACAAATTTTTAGCTCAAGCAGGTAGTTCCTCAGGCAAGAAGGTAACCACGAGCAAATGAAGCAAAAAACTTAGAAATCAATTTTCTGTTAGTTATCTTTTTATTTTTGGGATTGTACTTAATTTGTATTTAAGTAAAGTCAGTCCCGTACTGTCACATCAGTAGATATGTAAGTAAGTGCCTGTATATAATCAAACACATAGTGACATCCGAACCAGTAATGAACAACCGTCCATCTAGGACAATTAATCAATCATAGTAGTTTGGGTTCCATTAGAGAACATATTAGTAAAAATTCTACTATGAAGAAATGAACCCAAAACAGATGGCTTAAAATGAATCGTAAAATAACATGAGACCAAATCTAAAAACAATTTTTGAAAACCCACTCAAAGGAAGTTCCATATTCTACTTAAAGTTGGGAGTTCCGCTGTTTACAAAAGATTGCCGATCTCCCTTTTTAAAGATATTACTACATTTAAAATGTCCATACACTTTGAAAACGAGGGTGCTATAGCTTGCATCCTTGTATTATTATGTGAATACTCCAACTACACTAAGAGTTTATCATTCTTGTGGTGTCCTTATGGCTATGGTTGTAAGTCATAAGTTCTCTTAAGGTTCTACCTTTGATCATCTATCCTATTTGTGTCTTCACCCTTTTTTTCTAGTTGATTCGCCCCCTAATCATATCACAACTAATTTTTTTGTCTTATAAATTGATATATAATCTAAAGATACATATAAGTCTATTTCAGAGAGATCATGTAACGTATGCTATAATTAAGTAATTTATTTAGGTTCCTTTATCTCCTTAAATTGGTCAACTAGGTCTTATTTTAAGGAGTAGAGGTAGTATTATTTTTCTCAACTAAACATAAAAATAAGGGAGAATTACACTGTAGTCCCATAAAAGCAAAAATACTCAGAAATGGTCTCATGAAATAGCTAAATTACTCTTAAGTCCCATAGGACCATTATGTAATAAATTTGAAATGGCAAAGGTCCAAGATACCCCTATCAGATATATAGAAAGAGGGAAGGGAAAATGGTGTAAAATACATAAACCAACAGCTCCGAAAATGGCATGAAGAACTAGGTGAAGATCATAAGCAAAGATTGAAGAGTAAGGTATGTAATTAATGCTAACAACTCTCTTATCTTCATTATTCCATTTGATTCATGTTTTTTGTTGAGTGGCTAAATAGATTTTAGCTTGATCCATCTTCTTTTTAGTCTTGAAAAATGGAAAATGCTGACAGCCTTTTCCATTTATTATCTTCTAGTTGCTTGGAAACTAAAAAGGTAGATCTAGTAAATACAATAGATTTGCTTTGGCTATGGCTTAAATGTGTTTTGGTATAATTTAGTATGATCTTGTTTTGCTATCATTATACTCTATTTTCTAGTTCATTGTGTTGTGTTTTTGTGATAGAAGAGCTAAGGAATGAAGATGAGGGTGAAAGGTTTATGGCTAGATAACATGATCTGGTAGGAAAAAAATAAGTTGTTAGTAGGGGCAGTGATAGTTGTCAATGGAGGCTGCTGAACTTATTAATGACAACTATATGTCATATGTAAATTTTTTTTTCAACTATAGGTTTTGTAAATTCATCTTCATTTTGGTCCTGAAAAAATAGAAAAAGTTGTCTGCCTTTTGTGGATATTGTCCTCGATATACTTGTAAACTATAAAGGCAGACCTACTAAATGCAATGGGTATGCTTTGGCTAAGGTTTCAATGTGTTTGGGTATGGTTTAGTATGCTCTATTTTTACTGTCATTATGCTCTATTTTCTGGTTCATTGTGCTATGTCTTTGCAATAGAAGGGCTGAGGAATGAAGATGAGGGTGAAGGTTTGTGGCTACATAACTTGATGTGCATAGGAAAAAAAGTGTTGTTAATAGGAGCAACGATAGTTGTCAATGGAGGCTAATAAACTTGTTAATGACAACTATATGTCATATGATAATGTTTTTCTTGTGTTGTTAATGTGGCCAACAACAGTTGTTAATAAGGCTACTGGAATTATTAATGACAATTGTTTTGTGCAGGTGGATAGCGGTGATGGCTACCACGTCTGGCAAGAATCTACTATGTTTCCCTCATATAGGGGGAAGGTTTAAAGTCAGTGGAGATGAGGATATAACATATGTTGGTGGAACGGTCAGATCTAGAACCATTAAGAAAGGGACATGTTTATAAGAGTTTAAAATAATGATATCCTCCATTTTGGGAAAAGAGAGCGGCGTACTTGTACTTGAGATAGGGATATAACATATGCTGACCTGAATTGTAAATTCCATTAGGGGATTGTAATGATCATGTGCACACTAAATGTACATGTGGTAGGTTTTTTGTAATGATCAAATGCAGTCACATTATATGGATGATATGTTTTTGGGTTTAAGCAACTTCAAACTTGTACTTGAGATGTTCTGAATATTTATGAATTATAAACCTATTTTCATGCATTAAAGTTTGTGCTACAGTTATGCACATTTGATGCTCTTGCTTGCATAATGCCACAATTTCCATTGACAACTCCATGTGTCTGTATTGACAAGTCAGGGAGGCTCCATCAACAAGTCATAGGGCTTCCATTGACAACTCAATGGCCTACCCTTGACAAGTCAAGGAGCCTCTACTAACAACTCCATATGCCTTTATTGACAAGTTGGGGAGGCTTCATTGACAAGTCACAACTCAATGGCCTAACCTTGACAAGTCAAGGAGCCTCCACTGACAACTCCTTGTGCCTTCATTGACAAGTTAAGGAGGCTCTATTGACAAGTTATAGGGTGTCTATTAACAACTTAATGGCCTACCCTTAATAAGTCAAGGAGCCTCCACTGACAACTCTATGTGCTTGCATTGACAAGTCATGGAGGCTCCATTGATAAGTCATAAGGCGTCCATTGACAACTCAATGGTCTTCCCTTGACAATTCAAGGAGCCTCCATTGACAACTCCAGGGGCCTCTATTGTCAACCCAAGGAGGCTCCATTCAACAGTCAATGGACGTAAACTATAATTTTACAATGTGATCATAACATAATATATATATATATATATATATATATATATATATATTAACAAATTCATCAGTGTACTTTGACAACTCTAGTGGCCTCCACCGACAACCCCAGGTCGATACATTGACAACAAAATTTACATCAGATTACAACTTTTCATAAATGAAAGTGGACTACACATGAACATAACTACATATATATATTAACAATTGCATAAGCACCCACTAACAAGTCAATGGACATCCAATGACAACTTCAGGTCCATACATTGACAACTTAAATTACATCATATTACAAATTTTCATAAATGAAAGTGGGATACAAAACCATATTATATCCAACCTTCATTTACATTTGAAAATCCATATACAAGAAAGAACTAACAAAAATTCACAGACCATGGCAAAAAATCAAGTGGTCTGGATTTCTATCTAATCAAATTTACAAAAAAATATATGACATGCACTTTCCAAAATCGAAAGAACCCAAGCCACTATGCATTGATAAGCTTGGATTAGGATTCTTGCAAGTTTTTACAGTTTGATGAACTTCATAATAGTCTCCTGATCTCTTTTCCCAAAATGGAGAATATCATTGTTTTAAACTCTTCTAAACTTGTTCCTTCCTTAATGGTTTTAGATCTGACCGTTCCACTGACATATGTTATATCCTCGTCTCCACAAACTTCAAACCTTCACCCTATATGAAGGAAACATAGTAGATTCTTGCCAGACATAGTAGCCATCACCACTGTCCACCTACATAAAATAGTTGCCATTAACAATTGTAGCAGCCTTATTAACAACTGTTGCTAGCCATATTAACAACACAAGCAAAACATTATCATATGACATATGGTTGTCATTAACAAGTTTCTCAGCCTCCATTGACAACTATCGCTACTCTTATTAACAACACCTTTTTTCCTACGCACATCAAGTTATGTAGCCACAAACCTTTCACCATCATCTTCATTCCTTAGCTCTTCTATTACAGAGACATAGCACAATGAACCAAAAAACAGAGCATAATGACAACAAAAACAGAGTATACTAAACCATACCCAAACACATTGAAACCTTAGCCAAAGCATACCCATTGCATTTAGTAGGTCTGCCTTTATAGTTTACAAGTATATGGAGGACAATACCTACAAAAGGTAGACAACTTTTTCCATTTTTTCAATACCAAAATGAAGTTTAATCAACAAAACCTATAGTTGTAAAAAAACATTTACATATAACATATAGTTGTTATTAACAAGTTCAGCAGCCTCCATTGACAACTATTGCTGCCCCTACTAACAACACATTTTTTTCCTACGTAAATCATGTTATCTAGCCACAAACCTTTCACCTTCATCTTCATTCCTTAGCTCTTCTATTGCAAAAATATAGCATAGTGAACCAGAAAATAAAGCATAATGACAGCAAAAAAAAGCATATTAAATTATACCAAAACACATTTAAACCACAGCCAAAGCAAATATATTGCATTTACTAGATCTACCTTTTTAGTCTCTAAGCAACTAGCTTTCAGGACCAAAACGAAGATGGATCAAGCTTAAAATATGTTTAACCACTCAACGAAAAACATGAATCAAATGGAATAATGAAAACAAGAGAGTTGCTAGCATCAATTTCATACCTTACTCTTCAACCTTTGCTTATGATCTTCATTTCATTCTTCACGCCATTTCTGGAGCTGTTTGTTTATGCATTTTACACCATTTTCCCTTCCCTCTCTCTATTTATATGATAGAGGTATCTTGGACTTTTGCCATTTCCAATTTATTACATAATGGTCCCATGAGACTTAAGAGTAATTTAGCCATTTCATGGGACCATTTCTGAGTATTTTTGCTTCCATTGGACTATAGTGTAATTTTTCCTAAAAATAAAGGAAGGTCCTTTTTTTCATGACATGCAAATTTTTTTTTTCATATTTTTCTTTTTGAAAAAAAAACAAAGTATTTTACTATTTAAATAGGCTAAGAAATTGGCAAATGAGACTAATAACTAAAAAGATAAAATTAATTAGCCCATTCTTTATAATTTCATCAAGTTTTTAATTAAGTCTTAGTAGTGTTTTTTTTAATATTTTGGACCCGAGTTCGGTAGTTTTTTTTTAATTGAGTTCTTACATTTTTCTCAAGTATAGGCATTAGTTCCTATATTCACAATCTGTTAATTATGATTGATATGGATGCTGCAACATGTAAGTTGCAATACAAAATACAAAATAAAAATATTTTTAAAAATAAAATGCTGGAATAAAATTTGTTTATCACTAACATAAAAATAAAAAAGTATTATGTTATAACTGTCTTCTTACACACACATATATAATCTATAACATGATTGATTTTGATTTTATTTAGATTCATTTGATAAAATTAATCTAGATGTATGCTCAATGAGACTTGTGTAATCTAAATGTATGCGGTATGAGAGTCATGCAATAATAGGGGAGACTGACCTCTCCTTTTCCCTTCCCATCTTCTTCTCTCCCCTTCTTTTCCTAATTGTAAGATCAACAATTGAATTGTCCAAATTTAGTATTATACAATATATTTTTTTAATTTTGTTTATTGTAGTATTAAATTATTCATATCAAAATGTAACAATTTGAATTTAATTAATTATTTTTATAACTTAATATATTGATAATAATTTCATGAAAAAATTAAATATGAACTATTTAAATGTTGATCTAATGGTTATAAAAATGGGATAGGAGGGAAAACGATGAGAAGGGAAAAAAAGAGGTCTCTCTTCCATAATAACAACAAACCCAGAGGCATTCAATATGGATATCACAAAGCCCAAGAACTTATCCTAGAAGAATTTAAGCAAGTCCAAGATCTTCTTTATGACACACCAAAGGCCCAATTAATAGAAGTTTAGTAAAGAGTGACATGCTCAAGATGCTAGAGAAAACATTTGGGGTTTCAATTTGCTTCATTAGATGCCCACAATGTTATTATATATATTGAGGGTGTAAATGGGGCCTTAACTATGCATATTCAGGCGCCTATACATGCTTTTACAACCCATATAAACTTGAGCACGTGACAAAGTATGAAGTCCCACGAAATTGTTGCAAAGTAAGCATTAAAGAAGCTTTAAGGTGTGTTGGGAATTAAGATTCAAGAAAGTCATATTAGAATGCATAGAACCTTGTTGATTTATTACTGGAAGATGATGAAGATAGATGTAGTTTGATGTTGCCAGCAAAATCCGGAGGCTTCTGCGATTTCCTGGGATTTGAAGATTCATTATACTCCAAGAGAAAAGAACAAGCTTGCTGATGCTCTTGCCAAGGAGGGTATTTCTAAGTCCTCAATGCTTGACACATGTCCTACGAGTCTAGGACCTTAATGATGAACGAGAGTCTGGGATTTATTCCCCATTAATTTCTCTATTTCTAATTTCTAGGCTTTAGCCTTCACTTGTATAAAAAATAAAGGTGTGTTGGGTCAAGCAACAAGCCCAATAAGATGATGTATAAGGGCCAGTGGTATCTAGATTAAAGAATTTACTTAAAATACCATGTGACAAATATGTACTTTAATTGAGGAAAAAAAGTGATGTCTAAGAGCCTTTAAGTGTATGTTTGGATTAGTTTTTTTCAATAGCTTTTACAACTTATGAGGTAAGTGTGTGATATGAGTTTTGTCTCGGGTTGTGCAAACCATGATTTGAAACCATGGTTTTGGTGCTTACCAAACACACATTAAGAAGCATCTAGAAGACATCCTTATTTATTAATTTAAGATTTAATTATGTTTTTAGCAAGTTTCATATTTTTAGTTGCTTGGATAAAAGTATAAAACTTTTGGTTAATAATTGTTCTAAAAGACTCTTAATTTTATATTTTTAGGTAGCTGACATATTTTTGAAGTTTAATTAATTTTCTCTTTTCTTTTATCATAAACGATGTCAACCAAGCCGATCAATTATAAGGCTACGTTTTTGCACTTCAATTTAGAAATTAGAATGAAAGGTAATTTGAGAATTTTATTTCTCATTGTGTGAACAATGCTTGCATCCTCAGTAATTTGAGAATATCCTGTTTGTATGAAGGGATTGATCAACATTATGGTGTCGTTTTATGATTAGTGTTGTGAAAGATTGGTTCTCTTAAAGTTCTACCTCAATAATCCATTCGACTTTCTTGTACGCATAAAGACCAAGAAATTATAAATATAATTGAAGAAATTATAAAGATCCCATAAAAATTTATAAAGACTTAATTAAAAATGAGATGAAATTATAAATACTTGCTTCTTAACTAGAAGCAATGAAACTTCCAATTTCCACAGGTCGTCTGAGCTGTGACGGTGTGTGTCTGAAGTCTTGAACGAAACTTCGTTGCTTGGGGAACCTGACAGCACCTGACAACGCTTAGTTGCTAAAGCATCTTTCTTTTAATGTTTTTTTTTTCAAATAAAAACAAAGGCATCTTTGGTATATTCTTTCGCATTTCCCTTTTATGCCATACTCTTAACTAGCATTGCTTGGCCCACATAATCAATAATATTGTTTATTCAGTAAATAAATAACTTTGTTTGTAATTTTGTATAAAATTAAAATTTATAGTATATAATAATAAATTGTATGCTTCATATATTTTGAGCATTATAACATATAAGTATTGTCAAATTTTACCCAAGCCACGACACTATACTAATTATATATTAATATATTAATAAACTTCTATTTAAAGTTTTAACTTTTTAAATGCGATTTTATAGAGTCTGGAGTAGTATTGTATCAGTTTGAAAAAAAATGTTTTTGAAAAACTAAAACAAATTAATCAACTACTTTTAATTGATATGTTATGAAATAAATTTTTTAATTAATTTTTTAAATACATTATTTTTGATAAAAGTCAGATTTGGTGTTTTTGGCTTTTTTTTCCCTAAGCTTTTGGGATTTTTTTCATTGGGGTTTTAAAAAAAAATAGCTTGAGCCATAACCCAAAAATTCTTGCTTTTAGCTTTTCCATCATAGAGACAAAAAAGTAACTTTTGAAAGAAAGATATTGGGTCCCCCTTTTTTAATTGAAATATTATTTTGGTCCTTATTATAAATCCTTATAGATGAAACTTTTTATCTTAAATATAAATTCACTTAAAATTTAATAATCATTGTTTTCCTTTTTTATCCTTTCTTAATTCTCATTGGTAAATTTTTATGACAATACTCTAATTTAGGTCTATGAGAAATTTAATTGGTAATAATTACTTGAGAAATTTTCAAATTATACTCTAGTGGTCGACTTGATCTCTATTGAAGGTGAAAAATTGTATTTATTGCTTAATTGTCTCTGTTCATGAAACTCTTTTTCAGTTAATGGCCAATTAGTTATGTAATATTATTTGATAAAACACTTTATATTTGTATAATTTCTCATTTATATGTATTTTTATCCGTTAACTATATTTAATTATGTATTTTAGCATTGCTAAATTTTCCAAGTTAACTTTTTTCACTTTTTTGTCATTTTAATTTTAATTTTTCCTTATAATTATCACAACACACACCCATAATATATATGTATTATTTAATAAGATTCACATTCTTTTTTAGTCATTTTCTTCTAAACTTGTTTTTTAAAATAATCATCCAACAAGTTTCAGTTTTAGAAAAGTCACTTCTATTATCGTCAATATAAATATGAATCACATTATACAATCTGATTTTTACCCAATTTTAAGTTTGCAAAAATCAGACTATAAAAGGTCATTTTTACTACCGCTATTTCAAACACACTTTGATGGATTCATATCCTTCTCCCATTTCATTTGAAACATGAAAGCCACAAGCTAATGTTCAAATTATACAAATATAATTCATATTATTAAATTTCAGAAAATTGTTTAATTTTTATTATATATTTATTAATCAAAATATTTAAAATATAAAAAAATAAAATAAAATTTAGACTAATATAATTTCAATTTTTATTTTTAAATTTATGAATAACTCCCCCCTCCATCTTTTTTTTTTGGGGAAAAAGTCAATATATATATTAGAAATGAAAACGTTAGATATCACAACCATTAAAAAAGCTAAAGGATCAAAGAAGAAAAGTTACATGGCTGTTCCATATTGATCCTAGAATCTGATTGTTTATCTATAGTAATAAAACTCCCCCTCTCCATCCTTAAATATTTTATTACTCCCGTAAATATTTTATTTTTGCATTTTTTTAATTTTGATATATAAAGGAATTTAACGAATAAATTATAATATTCTTGATTATAAAACAGTATAATATAATTTTTTATTCAAATTATTATATTGATATTAATTATATTCTTACAGTCGAAATATATTCAAAATTTTTCTGGATGGGATCATTTTAGGTAATTTTGTTTGAAAAATATTTAGAAACTGAAATGAATGTTGTCCCTTTGCAAGATTGAGGATGGCCCTTGGGCATATATAACGCATGCGGCGTGAGGTGCTCTTTGACACTGTTTTAGTGTGATACGTGAACGTTCGACTAGGACCCTTTCGACAAATGGCTGGAACTGGTGAGATCCAAACCATCTCTGTATCATTCTTCATTTGTTCTTGTATACGTATCATTGAGCGAACTTCTGAACGATTGATTTTTTTTTTTTTGGTGTGTTTTGCAAATCTGTTCTGCTTCAGTTTCGCTTGCCGAATTTCTTGCCTCTGCAGTTCAAGCTGCTCGGAAAGCTGGTGAGGTCAGTTGATTTTTCGGTTCTTTTTCATTTTCTCATTCAGTATTAGTTTAAATTTGCGGTTTATCTTCTGAATTTCTTTCTGGCAACTGAGTGAATTTCCAGATTATTCAAAAAGGATTCTACCAGACAAAAAATGTGCAGCACAAAGGGCAGGTTCGCATTGAGATTTCATTTTTCATTTTCTTGGTCCGTTTCTTTTGGTATGGATTGTAGCTTTTTAGGTGCAAGATTAAGTTCAATGCTCACATTTTAGAAACATTGAGAAAAACTGGTACGGCGTTTCAGGTAAGCTTTATGTAATCGCTAATGATTGAGCCGATAAATTATTGGCATTGATTCTATAATTACAAAAAGTGAGAGTTTGGTTGAATGTCAGTTTATTTTTTTTTTCTTCTTGGGGATGAGGGCATTGCTCTAGATGATGGGCGAAAGGGTTAAATAACTCATGCATTCAATATTCCTTTAAATGACTCTTGTAAAAAGAAGTTTCTACCAAGTACTGCGGCCTACTCAGAGCTAAAGTAGAGTGCGCTGCCACTTACTCATATGCAGAAAAGTAGGTGAACTTAAAGTGGAAAACACATAGTTGTAGTATCATTGTGTTATGCAGGTGAAGAAGAATTGTAGCAAATATTTCAATTATTCTTTCAAGATGTCAAAACCTATTATCCTTAATGCTTCTTCAATTAGGATTTGGAAACATGGCCTCTGTTAGAGCTGGTCAGTAAGATAAAGGAAAACTCGATAATATGGTGAGGATGAACGCTGCTCTGATTGAACACTTGAAGGAATTACAGACTCTCTTCTACGGTCTAGCTAAATCGACCTAACCTTACAATTGGAAAATAAGCAATGAAACAGTACCCACTCCTCCTGGTATTCGAGAGACCAGGACTCCTCCCACTACTATCCTATTGCCTGCGTCTTACTCTTTCCTTCCCCTGCCTTATACGCACTCCCACTACTCTGCCTTGTCAGAGTATCCGCTACTTCCTTATTCCCATCTTGTCCCTCAACTGCTAGTCCCCTGGACGTTCCCCACATTGGGCCTGATCTAATGGACTTGGCCCTCCTTTTGTAAACTTGTCTCCAAAACTTGTCAAGCCCATCAGCCTCTTAGATATAGCCCTTTGGTTTTGAACTGTGAAACTCGTCTACTCTTGTGATAAAATTTATATTAAATGAAGGTGGCAAAAGTTCTTGACCACTTGGTTTAGAGGCTCTAGTACTATGCGAGGAGAAAATTCATTCTATAAGGTTAATCTGTTAGGAAAATTCTCCGAAATAGTTTTATTAATATCAAAGGTGTAACAATCTTGTTTGTAACATGCATGGTTGCTTCCAGTGAACTACCTTTATCATCTATGTAGATTGGAGAGACTTTATTAAGGTCAATCTATAAAAAAAGTGATTCATTAGCCATCATGCATGACAGTAGTTAACTAAGGCAAAATATACTCAAAAACAATAAATGTGGGATGTGTTTGTTGAAAATAAGTTAGATGATGGGTTTAGTCTTTTACTCTCTGATCATGGGGAAGATACCTCAGGTAATTAGTGGGAATAAGTAGCCCATGGCCATAATTGGTGTATGAACATGAAAAAAGACACAGATGATAAAAGATTATAGCCATGTTATTTATTGTATACTTTTGTTATGATGCACAGGTTGATTTGGTCACAGAAACTGATAAAGCATGTGAAGATCTCATCTTTAATCACCTCAAGAAGCTTCATCCCACTCATAAGGTTGTTTGTGCTTTTTTAAATAAGTTTTCCATTTCAAAATTAAGTTTGTGATAGATGGCCTATTTCTTTTCTTTTCTTGTATGCTCTCCCTTATGATCATTTTACTGATTTGTTCTTACTACTAGTTCATTGGGGAAGAGACTACTTCTGCTTTAGGTGCTACGGAACTTACTGATGAACCCACATGGATAGTTGATCCTTTGGATGGAACTACTAACTTCGTGCATGGGTAAAGATTTGCTTACGTTTCAGTTGATGAATTAGCATTTCCATATTAATGACACTTTTTACTATTTGCAGGTTTCCCTTTGTTTGTGTCTCCATTGGTTTAACCATTCAAAAAGTTCCTACAGTTGGTGTTGTTTACAACCCCATACTTAATGAGGTGAGAAGCCTTTTATTTGATCTTTTGACAATGAAGTCCCTTAAATTCCTAAAATCTGATACATAGAGGAGGAATTGAATGTTGGACGTAATTCTGCATGTGATATTTCTATTGTTTTGTTCTTGGGCTGTTCAAACACTATCCACATATTGAAAACTGGGCAACTATGAATATATTGGGGAAAAAGTAATAAAGTGATGAGCTGTTCTATATGATCATACTTTTAAGTCACCTTGATGTCCTTGATGTGAACAGAATGGCCCATGAGGCCATGACCCATTCAAGCCAATAGAGTGATTTTAGTTCGTAGCATGAGAATCTAAGCTGATGTTTTAATTTTTGTTTGTCATTGGTCTGTTAACAATTTGTCTTTACTCTTCTTGAGAATATCAACTTAAAATTTGGATTTCTGTATGTAGCTTTTCACTGCCATTCATGGAAAAGGTGCTTTTTTGAATGGAAAGCCCATAAAAGGTTTGCTTTTCATTATCTGTCTTTTGTCTGTTATGGCTCATTGATAATGAGTTGATTCATGTGTGTGCGTTTTAATTGTGCAGTATCATCACAAACTGAACTAATTAGCTCTCTTCTTGCAACTGAGGTAAGCTAAATCTACCAGACTTGATATGGATTCTTCCTTCCCTCTCCTGCATATTGCCTATCTGATTAACTTTTCTTGGGGTGGCATTCTAGAGGAGGGTGGTTTGTATGTTCTTAGTTTCTTTCTCTATTGTCTCTGGTGAAAAGCATTTAATTGGGACATTAGTTAGCTTCAAAATATAAATGTGGAATGATTATGGAAGTCAAACTCAGTGCTTTGCCAATAAGTTAAGACAGTTACGATACAGTCAGTAAGAAGTGTGGCAGAGTTATATATTTTTGCATGTCCTGATCTTGGCCCTTATACTCATTATTGTATCTATGCCATGACTATCCTATTCTCCTATGTACAGATCCTTGAAATAACTTGAAGGTCTTATTGAGCACATTTGCGTCAGACTAACTCTTTGCTTCTGTTTTCTTACTAACAGAATCTAGTATATGTTAGCTTTATTACTGTATCAATTATCATGCAGTCATGGCAACTATTGATCAACATTTTATACCGTATAGTCACTTTTATATTTTCGAGTTTGTACTGACAAATGTCAGATTACATGTCTGACATACACCAATAGATTTGTTGGTCCTCTCGTCATTCGTTCTGTAGTGGTAGAGTGTACCCTGGAGTTGGAAGTCCTTATTTCCATCATTTCCAAAGGAAAAACTTCCTCAGAATTGATGCCATATGATGTATTTCAAACACGATTTTTGTGTTGCGCACATTGTGTTTGAAATTTATATCCTCATTATTCTCAAGTACATTAGGGTTAAGAACAAATTTCTGGTACATTATATAAGTATGACTTATGCACAAATTAGGATCGGCAAAGGTTGAGCTGCATTCTTTTTCTTGCCGTGTAGTGTACTGCTCAGATTTTGGGAGTCCTAAGCTCATCTCCTATATATGCATTTGATATCCTGTCTAAGCAATGCAAGCCTGAAAGCAATTAATTGACCAATAAATATCTGTATTGGTGAAAAAAATTATTAGAATATCATCTCTGAATAGATGTTCGTCTATGTCATCTTTTAAGTTGTGTTCTTATAAAATACTAACTATTCTATATGATTGATTAGTAGAACCAGAATTGGTACTTGTCATATACCCGTTCTACTTTTTCTTGTATTTCCATGGAGTGTACACTTGTTCAATTAGTCCTGTCTAACCGCGTAAAGATAAGGTTCTACTGGCTTATAAATAGTAATTTGTGGAATAGTAACTTGAGTTTCAATGATCCAATTATGCATTCACCCTAAATTTAGATACGTCACGCTTTCTTGTAAATGTGTTTCCATATATGATAACATTGCAAACTGATCAGGCCTTTTCTTTCTGAGAGAACAGATTGGAACAAAACGTGACAAAGAAACAATAGATGTCTGCACAAACAGGATTAATGCCTTAGTTTTTAAGGTAAAATTAAGAGTCTGCCATAGAATCCACTGGAATTTAGTGAAATGATTTACTGCCATCACAGTGATTTTTCTTTGATTAGGTGAGATCTGTGCGGATGGCTGGCTCCTGTGCCTTGGACCTCTGTGGAGTTGCTTGCGGAAGGCTGGATGCTAGCTTTGAACTTGGCTTTGGTGGTCCTTGGTATGAGCCTTAAATCCAGCATAAACGCTGAGGATTGTGGTATCATAATTTGTGATTAACATGATTTCTTCCTTTCATTAGGGATGTGGCAGGGGCTGCTGTCATTGTTAGAGAAGCTGGGGGAGAAGTGTTTGATCCGTAAGTGACTTGTCCAAATATCCCTCTTCCCTAGCTATGGAATATGTCTGACGTTCCTTAGAATCTTTGGCTCTTTCTTCTTATGAAAATTTAAGGATAAGCTAAACACGTTTAATGTGCACTACTTGGAGTATGAGGAATGGGTCACATTGTTCAGAACTTTTGAAATAGTTTGGTTTATTATATTTCACTCCCTCTGGTCCTAAATGTAGGAGTTAGTTGAGAGGTTTATTTTGATTCTAAATATAATACCTCAATCCACTTTGTCTTCCGAATGCATAAATTTTCGCAAATTATCCTCATTGATTGCATAAATTAAATGGGGTTTCCATCAATGGGGGTAATGATTAAAGAGAGTATTGTAGAGAAATAGTACACATTTGCTATAAATAATTAACTTAATTTTCTGAATATTGTTAAATTAGTTATCTAGCTTGTACATTTAGGATTGAAGGGAGTATATTGGTATATTGATTGCGTATGGGAATGATTCTATGGGTTGTTTTTTCCCACTTTCTCTTTGAACTATATAAGCACGGCCAAGTTATAGATCACCATCAACAACAGCAATGGATTTTCTTGGAAGGTTTTTTCTCATCAAAATCTGATGTTCTGTGCAACAGGTCTGGTAAAGATTTTGACTTAACATCTCAGCGAGTAGCAGCTTCAAACCCTTTCCTGAAGGATGCATTTGTTGAGATTCTACGCCAAACAGGGTGTTAGCTAGCTTCTTGAAACTGATCATTAATGATTGATGAGTGGAAATGGCCGCACAACTTGGTCTATGTTAGTTCAGTTTCCTTTTATAAAAATGATTTGAAGTGGGAAAACTTCAATTATTTTTTTCCAACTCTCTTTAAGGGTGTGTTTGGTTTGAGGGACGAGGAGGGGGGGGGGGATAAATTACCTTTTAGGTAGGAGGAACTTAAAATTTACCCTCTCTCACGTCCTTTTAATGGGAGGGTAAATTTTAGGTTCTTCCAGCCCAAAAAGGTAATTTACTCCCCTCTCCTCCTCTCCTCTCAAACCAAACACACCCTAAAGGGTCTTCAAAATATTGCTTCTTGCGTCTTTAATGTAACATCTATGTATCTAATTTGAATAGATTAAAAAAGTTAAATAAATTACTTTATTATAATACATGTCACATAATCTCTAAAATATTTATGTAACATTAGATTATATTATCTTCAGTCCTTAATATAATACCTAATTTACTAATTTGAGGAGATTAAAGAAGTTGAATAAATTATTATAAAGTATTTATATTTATCAATTTTCTCCAAACTAATTTGTTTGGCTTATAAACCTATATATAATCTAATAATACATATAATTATTTCAAAGAGATCATGTAATATATATTATAATTAAATAATTTATTTAACTTTTTTGATTTTTGCAAATTAGTCAATTAAATCTTGTATTAAGGACATGAGGTATGTATAAATTTATAAGTGTGGGAAATACAAAAAAATGATAAATATGATAGATAAAATTAAAAAAAAAAAGTCTTATAGTTAAGACTAAAATTCAGTTTCAAATTAGGTAGATAAGAGTAGTATATTTGTATTCTTTGATAAGTCTCGCTTGGTTAATGATGCTGTCTCTTTAGAATTCTTCTTCTTGTAAATCTTTGGGAAAATTGATATTTAAGAATCTACTACAACTAAAATGTTGGCAATTAAGAATTTTAAATTCTTATCTTCATGATTATAAAAATAGTTTATTGTTAGTTTGTTTAATATTATTTTCAATATATCAATCAATTAATATGTGAGCTTAAGTATCTCAGTACAAGATGTGAGCTTTATAGAATAATCTTTCTCAAAAGACTGTATATGCTAATAAGTGAAGTACCCAAATAATCACTCTTTGTATAGCTATGTATGTGAGTATTAATCAGATTGTTTCGTGCTTGTGTTCTTTATCTTCCTTGTGTTTAATGCTCTTCTTCTTCTTCTTTTTTGCCAATGTGTTTAATGCTCTTCATTTCATAACATTCTTCTGTTGGACCTTGGTAGTTGAAGTCAGTAAATGCATATGACATAAAGTAACCTTGGGAGCTTCATTATTCGTATGAACTTCAATCACCAACTTTCTTACTTGTAAAGAGTGTTGTGTTATTTTCTAATATATATTAATCTTTGACACTTTTTTCATTATCCTAATATTTTCTTAAGATCAAACACACAAATACGATACTAACACTTTATTCGGATAACGGTATTAAGTATTAACTCATACATATTTGAACTTCCTAGGTTTATTCTAATATCTGAATAGCGAATATATCAATATTTCACATAGCATTATTATCATGATTCCTCTGACTCGGATATAGTTTTATCATTAGACTTTTATCTCAATATCCGCATAACACTAAATAAGATCGTTCTTTTAACTTTAACCGTATAAGACCTTTGACTCAAATATATTTGACTCTCATCATTTATACCTATATCCAAATATGGTAACTTTACTTTTACTCTTAATATTATCATTAGCTTTTGGAAGAACAAACTCTTCTATTTGTGATGAGATTCCTCGGCTATGTCGATCAGAGTAAATCATACAGAATATTTAACAAGCGCACCTATGTCATTGAAGAATCCATTCATGTTATCTTTGATGAGATTGATCTCACAGAGAAAATTTGCAATGAAGAAGGAGGAGACGAAGCTGCACAATCTTCATATACTCGTAGTATGCAAATAAATGTTTCATCAAGGGATCAAAGTATTGAAGGGGATGCCATTCAACATAAAGCTTGAAAATATAACAAGAATCATCCTCTTGGCCAAGTCATAGGTGATGTAAGCAAAATAATAAGAACACGAAGAAATAAGTATTGCTGCACTTCTATAAAAGATTGAACCAACAAGCATTGAAGAGGCCCTTACTGATGAGTTCTGGATTTATGCTGTAAAGGAAGACATGAACATGTTCAAAAGAAATCAAGCATGAGACTTGGTACCTAGGCCAAAAGACCATCCAATCATATGCACTTGGGTATTCATGAACAAGCTTGATGAATTTGTAATGAGCGTGAGAAACAAAGTAAGATTGGTTGCAAAAAGTTATGATCAAGAAGAGTAAAACATTATTATGACAACTATGGTAGTAATTAAAAGTACAACTTATAAGATAAATCTCTCGACCATTAATCCTCCCAACCCCCAATAGACAAAGAAGAGTTCGGTGGATTTGGACCAATTTGGAAAGCTGCTTGGCCGATTATGAGAGACTTGAAGCATTTTAATAGACCGAATGAATTATTGAAGAAAGGAAAGGATGAAGCTGACCGACAATAAAGGGGAAGAGGTGGAACCAAGCAGCTGGACCGATATGGATAACACACCCCGACTATGAGAAAGGAAGGGGCCGATTATTTGATTAAAAAGGAAAAAGTGAGAGCAGGTCGTGGCTGGAGAAAAAGAAGAGGAAGGACGCAATGAACTGACCGAATGGAAGAGAATCGAAGAGAGATGTTGGGTGCTTTTCACTTTATCCATGGTTCATTGCTTCTTTCTTCTTCTAGCTTCATCTTCCTCTTCCATGAGTAGCTAAGTTCTGGTGATTTCCTTGAGATGGGTAATGGTCTAAGCTTTAATCTTCAATGGAATTCCTTTTGTAACACCCGTCTTAGATACCCCTTTAATTACGTATCGGAAGCATTAATTATTAATTCCTTAGGGGTTTATTACTCATTTCTGATTCATTAGCTATTTTTCTTACCAAATATTAGAGTTAATTCATGTTGTCAGTGATTTAGTGATCCCAATTACCATTTAATTCTAATATGTATATTCATACATATTCATCAAGTGTAAACATTTTACATAGTAAAAATAAATTCACTTGAATCTTCAATTCTTTATCTTCTTTCCTTCTGATTCATCTTCAAGCATTCTTCTTTGTCCTGCTCTCGGACCTATATGGTTGGTGAGGGGGTGAGATTTGTGGGCATCTCAGTAGCAAACAGTACTAACCATGCATGCAAGATAAATACTAGTACATGAAATGCTTGCCTTACATAGACTCATGTTCACATAATGACATTTCTGCATGTTCAATGTTTAGTGCAACATATCTATGGCCACAGTAAAAATAGAAACAGAGCTTCATTCATTCATACATACTTTACATAATCAAGCAAATCAATACAATACATCAATACACAAGCATACACATCATATACATGCACGTTAAGTTTACTATCTTTTGGACTTACGTCCTCTTCTTATCTCCTTTTCTTCCAACCATTGTAGCTTCTGGGAAACTCATCCATTCTTCTTCTTTCTTGGCTTCTCTTGGCCCTAGATAAATACCACATTATCAGTGCCATGACAAAATGAATGTCTAATGTGGCTACATTAGCCTCTAGGACATGATTATACTCTTGGAGTTCACACTTATTATATTTGGCCCTTACTTTCTTATATTCACATGTTTAGACTATGCTGCCAAAATTCTAACCAATCTTTGAGAAATCATAACTAATTCTAAAGAACTCCAAATGACATGGTTCAAATTTCTATTTAAAGCCTTTTAAGTTCTCTTTCAAGGAAAATATTATTCTTTGGAAAATATTGGCATAAAATTCCATAAACCTCGATAAACCTCACTGGTTCAGAATTTATTCCAGATTCAATGCCTAAACTTTAAAAATTCATAATTCCTAATCTACTAATCCAAATTGCACAAATGACATATCAAATTAAAGCTTGATATGTGCTAATACAACCGTTTCACCCAAGAGGGGGTGAATTAGGTGATACCAGAAAATTTGTTGTGTATATAAAAATTGACTGGAAATTTAAAGCAGTTAAGAGTAAGGAAAAATATCATCGAAGTGTATACCGGGAGTTATACTGGTTTGGCCACAATCACTTTGACCTTCCTTAGAGCTTCTCTGAGAGTTTCACTATATCTTCTAAGATTCAATGGGTTCTTGGCACTTCAATACACAGCAAGTTCCTTCATTGGACACTCGCTCCCCCTTACACGTTGTAATCAACTCCCCAACTTAAGGTTCCACAACATTAAGTTGTCTCAAAAACAAATATTGAGTTTTTAATGAAAATCTCTCTCACAGAGTAAATATATAATCACTGAAGTCAAATAGTGAATATAAGAAAGCAGAGCACTAAGAATATATTGATCAATATGAGTTTGTGTGTTCTCAGTTGTTGTGTGCTATTCTTCGTTGAATGCTCCATATATATAGATGAATTGTAATGTCCGTTGGAAGCATTTCAAACATGTCCGTTAGAGTCATACAACTTCGTTTGACCATTCTTCAAATTTGAAAACTAGCCGTTTATGGTAGGTGAGCGTTTCGGATATTGCGGACGATATGTTTGACTTTTCTCTTAATGTATGATCTCTTCATTGTTTCTCTACAAATATACTTAGGAAACTAATATAATGAAAGATTAGTCTTATAGATAACAAATCATTAAACAATGGATTAAAATCATACTTTCTGTACTGCATTACTTGAGTGTCTACTCTAGTGATCATGCTTCATTACTCGAGTGGGCCTTTAAAAAACTTGGCATAGAGTTAAGTCAATGACTGTCTGACCAGATTACTCAGGTAGTCCATCGAGTAATTCGTTTTGTAAAAAACTTTCCAGACTTGCTTTCTTGAGTGATCCCTCGAGTTAGTATTTCTTTTTTTCTTTGATTACTCGAGTGATCCCTCTAGTAATACTTGCAATTCTACTCCCATTACTCGAGTAATCCCTCTTGTAAAGTCATCCAAATCTTGGATGAGAGTAACTTCTGCTTTGCTTACCTAATTACTCAAGTAATCCCCCGAGTAATGCTTTCTTTTCATTTCATGTTACTCAATTGATCCCTTGAGTAATGTCACTCATTTCTTGGCCTAGAGTTACTAAATCACTACTACTTTGATTACATGAGTGATCCCTTAAGTAATATTTTAAATAACTTTACAAATTACTCGAGTAATCCCTTCGAGTATTGCCATGGAATTTTTGATAGAGAGCTTCTGGAACAATTTCTCACAATTACTTGAGTGATCCCTCGAGTAATAAAGGATCGTTAGCTGGGGACTTACTCAAGTAATGCCTTTAAAAAAATGCCAGTAATGCTTTTCCCTATTCTATCTTTTAGTTCTTCTTTATTACTTGAGTACCTACTCGAGTAATGGTCTTGCCATAGATAACTTAGTTCCTTTATTCAATCCTTTTTGTTTATTATCAAAACCTTTTGTAATATTTATCCAATCTTTGTTATCATCAAAACATATGCAATCTAACAATATATCTACTTTTATTCTAGAAAATATCATGGCCATTGGATTACATTTATTCATTCAAAACTTGTCACAAATACTCTGCCTCCCAGAAATCACATTATGGCAGCACTATGTTCAATTCCAATTTTTGGATTTTAAATCCATTCTTTCTAAAAATATGCCAACAACTTATTCTTACACAATTTTCCCCAAGGAATCCATTGGAGACCTCAAAAACATCAAAATCCTATTCCTTCTTTATGTCTTGTTATGACCGAACAGAACCCTAAATTGTCACAAAGTGACTTTTGCAAGTTTAGCCACAATACTTGCTAGAATCATCATATAATCCCATTTCTATGACCAAATCAACATGAAACCCTAGAACCCTAATACAACCAAACTTAGGGAAGCAAAGATGATTCCATAAAATCTACCAACCAACATAATTCATAGATCAAAATGAAGCCTAAGCTCACTTCTTTCACTTTCTAGGGCTTGTTCTTGATTTCTCCAACTTTGGCACTTTGTAGACAGCACAAAACATCTTTCTTTAGGAAACTAAAATCATATAAATGAAGCTATTAGTGAGAGAAACAGCATTTATGAAGACCTCAAGAGTTAGAAGGGTGATTTGGAAGGTGAAAATTAATGTAGAACACCTTACCTTCTTCTTTGTTCTTCAACTTGCTTCTTTCTCTTTCCTTTTTCATTTTCTCTATTTTTGTTGGGCTGGACAAAATTAGAGTATGTGAGAGAGAGAGAGTTAAATGTTTAATATTCATTTCCTTGCCTTCTTGAAATACTAGGCCAAAATTTGCCTAAGGAAATATGTAGCCCTAATTAAAGCTTCTTGAAGAAGTGTGGTAAATTAACCAAGTATGGTTAATTTAATTTGATGAAGCTTTCTCTTTCCTCCCTCTTCTTTTTTTTTTGACCGAATCCCATTTTAAAAATGGAGGAGGAAATGTTGACCCATTTTGCTTTCGTTATCTTGCCATTGGTCAATTTTTGTCCAAGTTGTAAAAGTTGAGGAAACTTTAACTAATTGACCAAACTCTCTTCCTCCCTAATTTTCCCTTGCTTTGATTTTTTTTATGGCCTAAGAGAGAGATAAATTTTTCTTCTCATTCTCATAATTACTTCTTACTTTTGAAGAGCAAATCCTAGCCCTTCACTTTGTCTTCCAATTTTAACCTTAATATCAATTGGCAATTATCTCTTTTGCCCTTGATTATGGCAATATTATTTCTTGTGCCATTAGTTCTTTTAGTTCTCTTTCTTACTTCTTTCTAGACACCATTTCCCTTTTCCTTTGGATTTGAGTTAGGTTTTATGTCATTCTGACACATCCTAAAAGGAATTGGGTACTTTCCCTTAACTATTTCGTGCTGAAATTCATACTTTATTCCTAGTGCATTTTGGGAATTTTACTAAACTAGACTTAGTAGCCTACTTTATTTAGGCTTATTCCCTAGCCTCTAGCCCCAAAATTTGGGGTATTAGACCTTTAAGCTCTCTTTTTAGTTCATAATTATATGGCTTGATTAAGTATGTGGTTGTGAGCTATATTGTTCTATGCCAATTGAATAAACATGGTTGTGAGCTAGGAGTTGACTAGTTAAGCATTGTATGATTCATATTAGGAGTATGTTGAGTTGTTTATTCTGACTCAGTCGAGTGGATTGTAAATGACTAAACTAAATGCTTTGAATTTTTGTAATGGTAATACAATTTAGGATTGGTAATTACAATTTAAAATTGGAAGTTAATTATTCTTCTCCTTGAGTCATATTTATATGGTGGTATTTATTTAATTGTTTCAGTAGAATAAATTCAATGAGTATTGCAAGTATGGATCTAGTAGTAGCTTAGGTTCATCCTTTTGGCTCATATTTTTGAATTCTTATCATTAGTAAGCTAGGAAGACTAAAATCTCAACTCAAGGGAATTTGACTTTATTATTATATTACTCCGTTCGGTCCTTTTACTAAGCAACTTTCTCTCTCTTGGGTTGGTCCTTTTTATACGCAACTTTCTCCTTGTGTCTCAAAATTTAAACTACTTTTTCCTTTTCTACCCCTATTATATACATATCTTTATATTAATTATCCCCCACTTACCACTAATTCTCTTTCATTTACTCATTTATTACACATTCTCTCTCATATTTTATATTCATACACTCTCATATTTGTTATCCATTCTCTCTCCTGTGATCATTTCATAAATAGGGGCATATTTGGTGGAAACATGACATTTTTGACACATTTATTTTTTTTAGCTAATCTTAACCGCAGTTCATTTTGTGCAATAATGATAAAAGTTGCTTATAAAAAGGATCGGAGGGAGTAGTTCATTGAATTTGCCTTGTTGTTATTGTTAATTTCGATTCTGTTTTCTTCTTTTTCTTGAAAACCAAAAATACAAAATTATTGAATTAGATTATATTATTTCATTTGCCTTAGAAACTATTTCTCAAAATGATTTCTCGTGTCTTTAAGTTATTTATCACTGAACTATTTAGAAATTTCAAAATTAATCTCCTCACAAGAATGACCTAGGTTGAGCTACTATGCTACATTTTCAAACCTAGTTTTTTTTAGAACTCACATGACATGGGTTTCTCATTCTTGTAGCTATCGATAACTTCTTTGCCCCAGGGAATGCCCTAGGTGCACAACTGGGAATAAGAAGTGCATCTATTGGTAAAGAAGTTGTGCATAGAGTAGATATGACTATAGCTAGGTGGTTGTATGATTATTGCATTTCAATTAATGATGTAAATCCATTTGACTTTTAGCCTATGATAGATGTTGTGGTAGCTGTTGGGCCTAGTTATAAATGGCCATCAAGTTCAATTGTTATTTGATGATTGCAAAACATTTTGGGTATAAATGTTGCACAGTAATGGTGGATGGTTAGCAATATCAACGAAATAGGTAGTTCATTAATTTTCTGGTTTATTGTCTTAATGGTTACTGATACTGTTGCTAATTATGAAGCTGCTGGGAAATTATTAATTGAAAAGTATTCGTCTATTTATTGGTCCCTTTGTGATGCACATTTCTTAAATTTGGTTTTGATAGACATTGGCAAAATGAAGATTGTCACTGGTTTATGTACAAGTGTATATTTGATTTCAAAATTCATTTACAATCGTGCATTTTTCTTAGCTTGGTTGAGAAAAAGAGAAGCCTAGATGGAAATCATTTGATTAGGAGCAATGTGATTTGTTACTACTTTTATTGCCTTTAAAAGTATTCTTGAGCACAAGTATGATTTACAAGTCTTGGTAACTAGCAAGGCATTTAAATACGATTGTATTGGATAGTACATTTTGGAATGATTGTAAGGTTATTATTGAAATTGTCAATTAACTTATCAAACATTTGAGAATTGTAGATTACGATGATAGGCCTTCACTTGGATATATTTATGATGATACCACACTACTAATACCAAAAGCTACCATCAATGAAGAAGGTTGGATATTTACAATTTTAGACATGTTACTTTTGTTTAATTCATATTATATGTTACTACTTTAAATAATTTGAATTGTTGCAAATTATTGTATAAAGATGCTTATGAAGAACAACAAAAACGGGTTCATCTTCAATCATGTTAATCAAATTAAAGATTACAATTGTAATATCCCAAATTTTTATTCATAAGACATAGATAATCTTATTGAGAAAACATTTAGCAGTAAATATAATTTAGTGAATAATGGCTTAAATAAGGAAGATAGATATAATGTAAATTAAAATATTAAAGTTAAATGAAGTCTAATAAAAATATAATCAAGCAATTATTATTATTGAATTTCTTTAGAAAAGATAAAATAATAAAGTTAGTAGAGGTTAAATGAGAGTATTTAATTTTAATTTTAATTTTAATTAAGTGCGTATATAAGTAAATAAATAATAAAATATAAGATACTAAGAAGTCTCACATCAACTAAATAAGGAGAAGAGGGAGTTCTTTGAACCTATATATAGAAGTAGTGAGGTGAACTCAAAGTGCAACTTTTCTATTTTTGAATACAACTAGGGCAGCCTCGGTAAAATGTCATTTATATTTCTATGAACTGTTGGATCGGGTTGGAATTTGGTCAGCCCATTTAAGGCATCCAATCCATCAATATCAATGATTGGATTAAAAATTAGTGTCATGGGTTACATGTTACAAAGCCAGGAAGATGAATGAATTTCTGGATCATGGAAAACAAACCCTAAAGGAAAGAATAAACGTTTCTGAATAAGTCCACCATTAGATTGTTGCAAAATTTTGTGAGCTTGTTTGAGACATCTTATTCGAAAAAACTAATAGTGGGATCTTCGATTTGATGCCTCGAGTAAGAGTAATGTATCACACATTGAATTTGTTATTTGAAAAATAGGAATTATGTCCTGGAGGTTCTAAAGGTTAAAATCCCAAATTGAGATCATAGAAACATTAGACAAGGCTAGTCTACTGCTCTGATGATCCTAATGCTCAAATCTCATATAGTTCTAATATAACATTTCCTACTCATAGGAAATTCTAAGCAACTCGATAGAGGAGAAACTATAAACATATAGTGTTGCTAAAAGGCTTTGCATTAATTAAGTTTCTCATTACTCTAATCTTGAGGATAAGGACCTTGCTTGGTTGGAACTTAAAGAATACTAGATAACATGGTCTTATCTATCTTAATTAATGTTGCTGCTCATAGGTTTTTCTGAAAACTCCAAAACCCTAAATTGAGTAAAGCTGGTATGAACCTTGTCAAACCCCTTAACATTTTGATATTCGATAGTAATAAACAAATAGTTCAGTTGGCATATAATAATAGTATAAACATACTAATACAAAGTGCTTGCTTACATTACAGGAAATCCTCGTAGGGTTTGAAAATTTTATACAAGGTTCTCAAAACTAACAAAAGAGACTAAGGATAACCAACAACAACACTTGCTTAAACCAGAACCCTCAATCGCTGGTATTTACGATTTTTCCCTTGGAGCCGCTAGCTTCTGCTAGGATATTTTTAAATACTGAAAAAGGGTGAGATTTGAACAGTCGCTAGCTTCTACTGGAATATTTTTAAATGTTGAAAAAGGGTGAGATTCGAATGAATCTCAATAGTAATATGCAATCAGTCTTATAAACTGTGATAAATAACTATGTAATGCACCACATAGTGTAAATAAAAATTCAACTATATTCGGTATGTATACCTAATTCAGAGCCAACTCCCCTACTTGTCCAGTATGTATACGCAATTCAAAGTCAACTCCTCCCCTACTTGTCCTGTAAGAATAAACAATTCAGCGCCAACTCCCCTACTTGTCCGGTATGTATTCACAATTCATTATTCACATTATAAAAGATGGCATACACAAAGCATATAAACACCCACATAATATATGAGAGATAGAGTTACTACCTTAAGTCCCTTTATGGCTCGCTAACATATCTTTAATCCTTGATCTGGCTCGGGCAAACTGTCCGGTCCTAAAATTCTAAGTTTACAAGAATTGAGTTATTACTCATTCATGTACTATTCCAAACTCATTTTGTTGGTTATCTTTACCCTTAGAGTTCAATGTAACTTCATGTTTGCCATTACCTTTTAATTTCGCATATTAACTAAAGCTGCCAAAATTTTCATTAAACTTTGAAAATTCATAATTTACTTGAAAATATCCGATTGTTGTGGTTCCAAATGCTATGTGACCCTTATTACGTCTATTTTTATGGAAAAATATTTCCTTTAATCAATTATGTTCACAGAGTTCCAGTATCAACATTGTTTGCACACTGCCACCACAACATTCTAGTTTTCTAGGTCCAACTTCAATAAATCATAACTCTTAACATACTAATCCAAATGGGACAAATCAAATATTAATTTAAAGCTTGATATGTCTACTTTTAGATTGGAAAGTCTCATAATCATTGGAAAACATTCAAGTATTCAAAACCTCAGTACAAACCATTTGCCATGCAGAAACATCAATTGGCAACAAATTTCACATTTTAAGAATTTTCTTCCAATGATCCAGAATTCATAACCAAGAGCTATTCCCACATATGTTTTCGTGTTGAACACAATGGAACCATTAAAAAAAATTCCAACTGAAGCTTTATTTCTCCAACTAGCCGAAAGTTTGAAGAATTAAGGGAAAATTTGGTTTTTATGATTCTAGTTGATTAAACTTTTCCTTTTCACTTGTAATCACATGATTAACCTCTTAAACACTTATTAATCATGATTTATGGAAATTTAGGAAGCATAACCCCTTAGAATTTCATCATCCCAATTTACAAAAACCAACCAAAACAAGCTACAAATCAACCAAACCACCACAACAACAACACAAACCATCAAGAGAATCAAGGTTTGATAATCGCTTCTTGATTTCTCCTCTTTCTCTCTCTAGCCGTCCCCCCACTGTTCTTCTTTGTCTTGGATTTTTGCTTGCTACATATGTAATCCCCTCAGTAATTATATCTGAAATACACGATTAAAATGAAATAGAGACCAATAATAATCAAATAACATTTACTAACCCATCACATGATAGGGTTTTCAAAAATACCTTTCGAAATCATTTATAAACTTGGTCTCATATTCACATTTCGAATACAATTACTATGCGAAGATAAATCACATTCATATAAATATCAGAGTGTACAACATAATCATCCCGGCAATCTCAGGTACATACCTTCGCTAAAGATACACAGGGTACAATTGCCCATTACAGTTCTTCAAATGGGGATTACACAATCTCATCTCGAATGAGTCCTGCCGCTCCCTCCACGAGCCACTTGCCCTGTCTAAATTGTTGGTAAGGGAGGGTGAGATTCGAGAGAATCTCAGTAGGGAAACATTATCAATATGCAGGCAAGATAAGTGTTTAATGCATGACATGCTTGCATCACATAACTCATGCACACATACAATGACAAATCTATAAGCTCAATGCTTCGAACGATACACATATGGCCATAGCATCTATTGAAACATAGCTTCAAATCATTTATACATGTTCCACATAATCAAGCAAAGCAATAACATGCATCAACACATTAATACAGTTATCAGAGCATGCAGGAGAGATAAGTTCCCTACCTCCAGTCTTTTCTCCTCGATTTACGTGCCAACAACTCGGGGCTTCACATTCGATCCTACAATGTCAAATGTACTATTTAGATACTTCCATAGTGTTTCTGAGGGTCATATGAAGCTATATTGAAAATTTGCTAAAATGCCCCCGGGGACCCGGTCCGGCCCTACCGTACCCGGCCGACTGTACTTTTCCTGAAATTTTGACATGGGCTATTCTAACATATTTTTGCCCAAGGAATCCATTTCCGGACTCGGAATTATCAAATTCAATGTCAATTACAAAATTACCCTTAACAGCCCCACTTTAAGGGTTTCAGGGGCGTTTTCGTAATTATGCTTTTTCGGCCTGTTCCGAAAAAGTGACCAACTGTAACCCCACCTAAGTTTCCCTCCTGAACTCAATGGAATCATCAAATCATTGAAAATCCAACTCTAAGACCCATTTATAGCCCAGACCGAAATATGTGGGTTTTCTAGGGAAAATCAGGGTTTTTCGGTTTCGGCTCCGTAAACACGTTCCTTTCTACTCCTAACCACTTTATTGACTATTCCATTAGGTTACAACTACCATTTAGTATCAATTTGGGCAGCATAACCCCTAGGGAAACCCATTTTCCATTTTTACAACCAATGGCAATCCGGCAAAATTTCACCGATTAAATTGCCCACAGCAGCCAGAATAGTCAATATACAAGAGTTTGGAAGTTACCTCAAGCTCCCACTAGCTTTTCTCAAAGATGGCCGAAAACCCTAACTTTCAAAACACCAAATTTGAGCTTTCCAAACCTTAAAGAATAAAGAGGAGTAGTTTAGAGTCGGAGTTATACGCGCTAGGAGCGAAATCGTCGGAGAAATCGGCTTACCTTGTGATTTTTCTTCTCTTTCTCTCTCTAAACTCTCTCAACTTTCTCACACTATGTTTAGGTGCTGTGCATGAATGAGCAGCTGAAGATGATGAGAAGATGTTTTAATTCCATGCTTATGTCATCTTGCCTTTTGATGATGTCATAATTCCCAAAATTGGCATTTTCGGATTTTCTGGCAGATTTTCTGCCCAAACTTTGAAAAATCATAACTAATTCTAGAAAAATAAAAATGAGGTGATTCCAAAGCCAAATGAAATATATTTAAGTCCTCTTCATAGGAAAAATATTGACAATTACTAAAAATCACCACACAATTCCAGAATTACATAAAACTCATCACTGCCCCAAAACAGAGTTCAGTTTCCATCCCAAACTTTGGGCAGTCATATCTCCTAGTTCACAAAACGAAATGGCACAAATTTTATGTCCATTTTGAAGCTTGAGATGTGAACTATAAGACTGGAAATTTTCATAATTGTATGACATCATTTGCCTAGTAAAAACGTCCACACGAGAAGACTGCCCAGACAGAATTCACACTGGACAGCATTTCCAGTTTTGCAACCAATGTGTCCAATCCAATTTAAATCAATTCCAATGATTAAATACCACAACATGACACCATTTCCATCACAATACACCATTCAATTCTTCCCTCTATTCTAAGTCAATTTGGATGTTAATCCACAATTGAACTCAAATACAGGGTTTTGGCGTTGCTCATAACACAAGCGACTACAATCCTCTTTATATTCTCTAAAAGGGTTCATTAATCACTAACCACGTCCACTTTTGTAGTCATTAACCCCTAATCACAATTTGGGATCTTGCTAAACCAGGGCTTAGCAATCCACTAATCTTAGGCTTATTCTCTAGCCTCGAGTCTCGAAATTCGGGGTATTACAACATATGTATTTCAAGATGGCATAGAGATTAGAGAGGGTTGTGCATGATTTAGAAGGCATAAACACTTGAATTTCAACCTTCTTACCTTGATTCTTGCTTCTTGAACTCTCTCTTGCTTCCTATGTTTCAAGACAAACACTCTCTCTCTTTTGGTTCTTGAGTTTGGATGAAGATAAAGACTTGATGGAGAGAGAATAGCTCTTAAAAATATCTCTTCCACCTCCTTAATGATATAATATTTTAAATTGCAATTTCCCTCATGTCTATCTTTGACTTTTATTTGCTTCATCTTTTTGCTTTTTTTTTTTGCCATAAACGTTTTCCCTCTCCTTCCATTTATCTTGGCCAAAATATTGGGCCTTTGAAAGAGTTACAAATGCTTCTTGAAAAATCAAAATGTTATCTCCTCACATATTGTATTTTCCTACAATTTTTGACTTTTCAAACTTCACTTTTTTGTTTGCTTGGCTAAAATACTTCAACTTGTGGCATTGGTATTTCAATCATTAATTCCCTTTTCCTCTTGCCCAAAAGTGATGAAAATGGAGCTCTTGAAATAACCAAATGAGCTCTTGAATTGGTTTCTTTTATCTCTTGGCATTTAGTGGCCATTTATTATAAATTTTACTTTTGACTTTTTTAACTTAATTTACTTAGCTAAAATTGTTCCAACACTTATCATATCTATTACAAACACTCATTGCCCTTGCCTCTTCCATCTTTTTGGACGTCCCACCTCTTGAAAATGGGAAATTATTGGCCTTTTAATTTTCATTAGCTAGATGATTATTTTGCCCATAAATTTGTGTGATTGCTTGTATTAAATCATAGCTTCTTCTTTCCTCCTTGTTTTTAGCTGAAACCTGACATTATTATTGGGCCAATATTTGTGCTATTTCATACTCCAATTTGGACTTCTATGTTAGGCCTTTAAGAGACTAAAAGTTGCTCCTTTGTGGCCAAACTTAATTATATTGCATATAGTCACTAAGTGTGTTATTTTGCCATTTTATGTGCACCTTAATTCGCCATTTTATTCTATTAAATGTCTCAATACATACAAGGAATATTGGTGAGCAAAATTTGGGATGTTACAGCTCTCCCCCTTAAATAGATTTCGTCTCCAAAATTTTCTACATATACATACTCATGAATTTCGGGTAACAATTCTGCATACTTTCCTCTGTTTCCCATGTTGCCTCTCTAGGAGATAATCCCTTCCAAACAACCTTTATGAATAGTATGATCTTGTGTCTAAACGGGTTCTCCCGATCAATTATTCGGTCAGGTGTGACCTAATATGTCAAATTTTCAATGATATGTTCTTGGTTGGGTTGATATTTCTTCAACTGTGAAACATTGAAAACTCATGTAATCTGCTCAGATTTAGGGGTAAAGCTATCCAGTACGCTACTGGCCCAATCTTTGATAAGATTTTAAATAGACCAATGTACCCAGGGCTTAGTTTTTTCACTATTAGTGCCCTACCAATGCCTATGACAGGCAAAACTTCCATAAACACATGATTGCCAACTTCAAAATCTAGAGGCTTTTGCCTCTAATCAGTATAATTCTTCTATCTGCTTTGAGTAGCTAACAATCTTTGCTTGATCAACTATTACCCATATCGCATTATGATTTCTAATCTTAGGGAACCTTATTATGAAACTATAGTGATGTTTTCCTATTTCCACTTTAAAATCTTAGGGTTCTGCAGAAGCCCTAATGGTCATTGATGCTTGTTTATCTTGTATTTGAGCTTCCTCAATTGCTACTCTCAGATCATTGTATGCCTGACTGACATTATTGTTGTTGAACAAAATCCAATTATATAGACTAAGATCTCTGAAATCCTCGATCATTTTGTGCTCATGTATCATTAGGTCTGCAACCTATACTATTTTGTGGCTCAATATGTCTACAATGAAATTAGCCTTCCCTGTATAATACTTGATCTCCAGGTTGTAGTCTTTTGGCAACTTCATTCATATGCATTGTCTCATGTTTAGCTCTTTTTGATTATACAAATATTTCAAGCTCTTGTGGTTACAATACAGCGCTACGGTTGTCCCATAGAGATAGTGTCTTCAGATTCTCAATGCAAATACAATTACTACCAACTCAAGGTCTTGAGTGGGATAGTTCAATTCATGAGGCTTCAGCTGACGAGATGCATATGCCACTACTTCATCCTATTGCATCAAAACACACCCCAATCCATGCCTACTGGCATCTGTGTAGACAACAAAGGTCAACTGTGAATCTAGGATTGTTAATACTAGTGCTATTGTAAGTTTCTATTTCAACTCTATAAAGTCCACAACAAAGCTATTCTAAAGAGATTCTGTATAAATCACCTTAATAACCGATAAGACCCAGAAAACTACGTATCTCAAAAATAGTCTCCGGGCTCTTCTAGTTTAGTACTGCTTTCACTTTGCTAGGATCCATCGAGACTCCTTACTGTGAGACCACTTGGCCTAGAAATTTAACTTTTGAAAGCCAAAATTTCCATTTGCTCAGCTTAACATAGAGTTGTTTATCTCTCAATGTGTTCAATACTATTCTCAGATATTGCTCATATTCTATTCTGCTCCATGAGTACACCAAAATATGATCAATAAATACTACCACGAATTGGTCCAGATACGGACGAAAAATTCAATTTATGCAGCCTATAAACACGGCAGGTGCATTGGTCAGCCCAAATGGCATTACAAGAAATTCAAAATGGCCATATCTGGTTCTAAAAGCAATTTTTGGTACATCTTCTGCCTTTACCCTGAGTTGGTGATAACCTGACCTTAAGTCAATCTTTGAAAATGCATAGGAACCAGATAATTGATCGAGTAAATCATCTATTCTGGGAAGTAGGTATTTATTCTTAATAATCACCTTGTTTAGCCCCTGGTAATCAATACAGAGTTACAGGCATCCGTTTTTATTTTTGACAAAGAGCATAGAGCTCCCCATGGCGAGACATTGGGTCATATAAACCCCTTTTCTCTAGCAGTTTTGCATTTCTTAGCAATTATGCAATTTACTTCTTTAATTCCACTATCCCCTTGGGGTCATTCTGAATAAACTTTCGATATCGGTCTTGCTAAAGGCTTAAGTCTACTTCCCTTACTGGGGTAATCTACCTACGTTGTATAGGGAATTCGAAATCCACTAGCACATTATATTCTCAGTTTCAATCTTGAGACCATAACTCATGACTACTCTCTGTTCTATCAGAGAACTATTCTCATTCAATCTTTCTAAGGGAATATTCTATTATCAAGATCTTTCTCTATGCTAGATTTGCAACTAGCAATTTTAGAAAATCTCATACACATTTCAACATATTCTAATACCTCGAATAATTTTGGGCTATTTCAAATTCTTAAGGACTTGAAACTTAACAGTTGATTCCTAGGTTATGGTTCACTAGGTAACCCTTCTCTGGCTGTTGGATAGACATCCAACTTTTAGATTCATTACTAACTCTAGAACCTCGAAATAGCACAAATCGGAAATCATTTTCCTCAAACATACCCAATAAGTATGTTAAAATCATGATCAATAGTGCCTATTCTAGCCTTCATGGTATTCAAGTATTATCCTCAAAACATTACTGAAGGTTCAATACTATCCACAAGGTTCACAAGGTTTAAACTTTCATCATGGAACATAACCATAGTATAACCTGATTCACTCTTCGACCTAAGCTCTATTTTAGCTTAGATTTAATTCAAGCCTATCCTTAACCTTCAGTATCATAAGATCGATTCCTCATAGTATCAGTATTGATCACGAGTTTTTAATTCTACCTCAATCCTCAATATTACAAACGCATATACGAATTATTTTTACTTCAGATCAAGTCAATCACTGTCAGCTCTAATTGATGAGTAGGGTATTCTATCTCGTGAGACTTTAGCTATCGAGAGGCACCTGCTACCATTCTGCCTTGCTATACTGGGCACATTAGTATTGTGAAAATTTTCTCCAATATGGATAACCAGTCTTTTGCTTACAGAGGATCAAATCTCCCTTAGAAAGCAGGAGATTGTTGTCTACTAAACCATTTTAACCATGTTTGTAAAACATTTACCTCATAAACAAGCATGGGTGGTGGCTCCTGATGAGGTTGCTCAGGTGGATTACGCTTACCTTCTTGCCTCTCAGGGTGTTCTAACCTTTCCTGTCTCTGTTATACCTCACGTAGTTCATCTCTAATATTATTCATTATGGTTTGTTGCTATGTCAACATACCCATAATTTGTTGCATAGGATTCGGTCTATCTTCTTGATCTAGGTTATGATCTCCTTCTCTTATATGTACCATCTTTATGTATCACCATATGAAAGTAAGAAGGAGGTAAATTCCATATGAACTCAAGGGCATTTTTGTCATTTCATAATATTTCAGGTATACAGGTATTTCAGATATATCATACAACAGATATTTACAGTAGTTAAGGAAGATATTAACACCATACAACTGCTACAACTATTATACAACATTTGATTGTTCTTTTATATTACATAACATCATAATACATATGGTTTCCCAGGTAGTCACCCATCCTAAGGTTTCCCTGGGTTGAGCATGCTTAAACCTAGATACCATGCAAAACTCAGATATAGGCTCTAACTGCTTCTATCTATTGGTATCCCAAGACTACCCTTATGCCAAAAGCTATGCCGCCTGACTCTGGTCACCAAAATACTTTGTCTGGATTGTTAATCAACTCTGATACATGTACTTTAGAACATAAGGCATCATGTGCTCCATAAATTGTACAAAATGATCATTCGGACCCCGTTCTTCTATCTCATTCTTCTTCCTAGCCAAAAATGCTGTGTTGTGGAAGAAGTACATGGTAGTGTAAATCCAAATCTTATCCGAGGAGTCTAATCTTTGTGGAACCTACTCCCAATAGAGCATATCCATGTCATCAAAATATGAGATGTACTGAGCTACATGTGTGTCATATTCTCTAAAAGCCTACAAATATTTGTACCGGGCATACTCCCATAACTTCTGGTCTGACCATAGGTCATATTATACATGTATTGTCTCTGCTTTGGAACCATAGTCTATCCTTAGGTTTAACTCTGTACCATCAAACAATGGTTGCACTGTGTCTCCTACTGATGAACTAGTAGATGGTGCTGGTACTGGTCAAGGCTCTAGCCCGTACACTGGTATGTCTTAAACTCTCTTCTGAGGTGTATGTGTACTCTGGTGCCTCTCGGTGTTCTGCACTTAGGTGTCAGCTGCTCTAGGGGTGCCTGCTGACCCTCTAGAGGCTTGTGCACAGACGGTGGTGACTCACATCGCTATCTCTACCTATCACGCTGTCTTTGCCTTCCACGCATATTTCCTATTATCATGTAAATAAGACCATATCAGTATACTATTATGATAATGCCAAATTTAGCTCCAATACCAAAAATGTCTCCGTAGCGCCCGTACACCTTGGCAACAAAGGTACCTCAACCGCTAGTTTTAATCCCCTCCTCTCGACCAAGGAGTGGTGCTTTACACAGTCACCTATACACCTGGTCAGCCCCTCCAGCCAAAGCAACAATAGGGTGGCTATCCCCTAGGCCGTGTCAGGGCAAGAGCCAATACTTCACCATAGATCATACTGTGAGAACACCCGATTATGGTGTTCAATTCAGCCATCTTGATAACTAGCTTTAATACCAAAAATGTCAAACCCCTTAACAATTTGATATTCGCATTGTAATAAACACATAGTTCAATAGGCATATAGCAATAGTACAAACATACTGATACAAAGTGCTTGTTTACATTATAGGAAATCCCTGTAGGGTTTGTAAAAATTTTATACAAGGTTCTCAAAGCTAATAAAAGAGACTAAGGATAACCAACAACAACTATTGCTTAAACCGGAACCCTCAATTACTGGTATTTATGGTTTTGCCTTTACAGCTGCTAGCTTCTGCTGGAATATTTTTAAATGTTGAAAAAGGGTAAGATTCAACGAATCTCAATAGTAACATACAATCAGTCATATAAAATGTGATAAATAAATATGCAATGCACCACATAGTGTAAATAAAAATTCAACTATATTCGGTATGTATATCCAATTCAAGGCCAATTCCCTTTCTTGTCCGGTATGTATACACAATTCAGGGTCAACTCCCTTACTTGTCCATTTAAGTATATACACAATTCAGGGCTAACTTCCTTACTTGTTCAGTAGGTATACACAATTCAGGGCCAACTCCCCTACTTGTACAGTATGTATTCACAATTCATTATTCAAATTACAGAAGATGGCATACACAAAGCATATAAACATTCACATAATGTGTGAGAAAGAGTTACTATCTTAAGTCCCTTTTCGGCTCGCTGACAGTTCTTTAATCCATAATCCGGCTCGGGCAAACTGTCCAGTCCCAAAATTCCAAGTTTACAAGAATTGAGTTATTACTCATTCGTGTACTATTCTAAACTCATTTTGTTGGTTATCTTTACCCTTAGAGTTCAAGGTAACTTCATTTTTGCCATTACCTTTTAATTTCGCATATTAACTAAAACTGCCAAAATTTTTATTAAACTTTGAAAATTCATAACTTTACTTACAAATATCCATTGCTATGGTTCTAAAGGCTATATGACCCTTATTAAGTCTATTTTTATGAAAAAATATTTCCTTTAACCAATTATGTTCACAGAGTTCCAGTATCAACATTGTTTGCACACTACCACCACAACATTCCAGTTTTCTTGATCTAACTTCAATAAATCATAACTCTTAACATACTAATCCAAATGGGACAAATGGCATATCAATTTAAAGCTTGATATGTCTACATCTATACTAGAAAGTTTCATAAACATTGGAAAACATTCAATTATTCAAAACCTCAGTACAAACCATCTACCATGCAGAAACATCAATTGGCAGCAAATTTCACATTTTAAGAATTTTCTTCCAATGATCTAGAATTCATAACCAAGAGCTATTCCCACACATTTTTTTTGTGTTGAACACAATAGAACCATTAAAAACATAAAATTTTAGCTCAACCCTTATTTCTGCAGTTAGCCAAAATTTTGAAGAATTAAGGGAAAATTTGGTTTTTATGATTCCACTTGATTAAACTCTTCTTTTTCACTTATAATCACATGATTAACCTCTTAAACACTTATTAATCATGATTTGTGAAAATTTGGGCAGCGTAACCCTTTAGGATTTCATCATCCCAATTTACAAAAACCAACCAAAACAAGCTAAAAATCAACCAAACCACCACCACAACAGCACAAATCATCAAGAGAATCAAGGTTTCATAATTGCCTCTTGATTTCTCCTTTTTTTCTCTCTAGCTGTCCTCCCACTCCTCTTCTTTCTCTTGGATTTTTGCTTGCTACACATGTATTTCAAGATGGCATAGAGATTAAAAAGGGTTGTGCATAAACACTTGGATTTCAACCTTCTTACCTTGATTCTTGCTTCTTGAACTCTCTTGAGCACTCTCTTGCTTCCTATGTTTCAAGACACACTCTCTCTCTTTTGGTTCTTGAGTTTGGATGAAAATGAAGGCTTGAAGGAATGATAATAGCTCTTAAAAAAAATCTCTTCCACTACCTTAATGATATAATATTTTTAATTTCAATTTCCCTCATGTCTTTCTTTGACTTTTCTTTGCTTTATCTTTTTGTTTTTGTTTTGCCATAAACATTTTCCCTCTCCTTCCATTTATCTTGGCTGAAATATTGGGCCTTTAGAAGAGCAAAAAATGCTTCTTGAAATTTCCAAATGTTATCTCCTCACATATTACATTTTACCTACAATTTTTAACTTTTCAAACTTCACTTTTTTTTTCTTGGCTAAAATACTTCAACTTGTGGCATTTGTATTCCAATCATTAATTCCATTTTCCTCTTGTCTAAAAGTGATGAAAATAGAGCTCTTATAACCAAATGAGCTTTTGAATTGGTTTCTTTTGTCTCTTTGCAATTAATCATTTAATGGCCATTTATTACAAATTTTACTTTTGACTTTTCCAACTTAATTTACTTGGCTAAAATTGTTCCAACTCTTATCATATCTATTACAAACACTCATTGGCCTTGCCTCTTCCATCTTTTTGGACTTCCCACCTCTTGAAAATGGGAAAATATTAGCCTTTTAATTTTCATTAGCCAACTGACTATTTTACCCATACATTTGTGTGATTGCTTGTATTAAATCATAGCTTCTTCTTTCCTCCTTGTTTTTAGCCGAAAATTGACATTATTATTAGGCCAATATTTGTGCTCTTTCATGCTCCAATTTGGACTTCCATGTTAGGTCTTTAAGGGACTAAAAGTTGCTCCTTTGTGGCCAAACTTAATTATATTGCATATAGTCACTAAGTGCATTATTTTTTCATTTTATATGCACCTTAATTCACCATTTTATTCCATTAAATGTCTCAATACATACAAGGAATATTGGTGAATAAAATTTGGGATGTTACAAACCCTACTATTTTAAGACTAAAATTGCCTTATGGAACATTTGTATGAGCCCTAGAACTAGATAGATTGATATGTGTGATAATTAGAGGCAACTATAGCATGTATGTGTGAACTGAACTGAATTTTGTATGGTTGTGACTCATGCCTTGTTTCAGCAAACATCACTCCTATCGAAGCAAGTTTGATGTAGGCTCACCCTGGTGAGGGATACACTCACCGGGCGAATAACACAATAAGGAAAAAGTGATTTCCATGTTATGATGATCATAATACTATTGTATGATTTATTTGTATGTATTTAATATCCAAGCATATGATTTTTGATATATTATGAAAGTATAATTGGTACATGCATATGATGAGAGTTTCGTTTATGATATTGATTAACATGCATGAGCGCATGAGAACATATGAAAACCCCTTGACAATATTGTGATATAAATGGTGGAGTTAGTGATTGGGTTGTGATTTGTAAAAACCGAATACCACGTGATAGGCCGCTAGTTTGATTATTGTGTACCACTAGCTAGTATCTATTTTACAAAGTAGTATTCCTTGCTATAACACTCCAGGGGCATCTGGGCAGTATTCCTAGGGCTCGGGCAGTATTCCTGAGGGTAGTAACCCTACTAGAGGAACCCATTGTCATGCCCCAAAATATGTATAAGGGCTCAATGACTCCAGAAGAGAATGTAACTAATGTTAAAAAACACTTTTGGGGAATAAAGTGTGAATTAAGATCCAAATTAGCAGTGAAAAATAACCAAACTCATTATCTAAAATTTAATTGTGATAACAGAGTCTAAGTGGGATATTTTGAGAGATCATTATTTTTTCCCAAAGGCCCTTGATTTTGTATGACATGAGAAGGAAAAAGAAGATGAATAAGTGATTAAGAAAAAGGGTGTCTCTTGGAAGTTATTAGAAACAAGTTCAAAAAGAGAGGTTGAAAAGTCAAAATTAAGGCTAGACATAAAGAAAGCAAGAAGAGTAAAGTGGTCAACATTTTCCCCCCTTCTTGAGTGATATTTTGTGCAACATAATGGAAAGGCAAGAGGAAATGATATTTGGCTCACAATTAAAGCATAAGGAGGCATATTGACTTTGGTCAAATATATCATGCTAAAAGTAAAATAAGAGGAGGCAAAAACCATGAGAATTTAAGAAGCACTTTTTGCCCCCTTTACGAGCCATAATCGTATGATAAGAGGGAAGGAAAGAGAAACACAATTAAGACCAAGATAAGGTGATTACTTGGTCAACAATTTCAACTAAAAGATGAAATTGTACGAAAAAATATGATAATTGAAGAAGCCTTTTTTCAGCTCATCAAGAGCTATGTTTCGGTGAAAATTTCACGGTCAAGGAAATAAAGAAACAAAAAGATGAGGTAATAATTTAAAATGGGGACAAGTACGAATGAAATAAATAAAGCAAGAGAAAGATGATGATCTAAAGTATGTGGCACATGTTTATTGCAATTAAATATAATAGTTGAAGGAGGTGGTTAACCCCCTTCGTAATTACGATTCGAAATATGTAATTAAAGTGAAATAGAGACCAATAATAATCACCCTCATTTACTATCCCTTCCTTACGATAGGATTTTTTTATAGTTTCTTTTGAAATTTCTGCCTTCCCTGGTCTCAAATTCCATATTCCAAATATAATTACCTGTGTAGTTAATTCATATTTATATATATCGGAGTGTACAACAAAAATCCTGACAACCCCAGGCTTTCATACATAAACTAAAGGTTTATAAATTCCCATTAGGGGATTACATAACTGTCTCCAAAACAATATTTACAAGGTATACAGTGATCTCCCAACAAAATATGATAATCAACACCAAAATATAAATCTCCCTAGGAGTCCTATCTGCCCTTAATCATCTCCTTTTCCTTGGAGCCACTTGCCCTATCTGAAGGTTAGTCAAAGGAAAGAATGAGATTCAAAAGAATCCCAGTAGTAACAAATCACTGATACCATACATAACCACAAAGCATGTAAGTAAATCATCAAGCATAAAACACAGCACGCAGGCTGCCATATATGCATGTAGTCACATAATCTTATCCCCCGTATTCCACTGCCCCGAAGGCACGATCCTCCCACCGTCAACACCGATGGGCCGCAGGTGAATTTTTCACAAATAGCCTTTAGGCTTTCATGTATAGCATTTCGGTTTTCATGTATAGCCTTTCAGCTTTCATATAGTCTTATCCCCCGGATTCCATCGGCCTAAAGGCATGATCCTCCCACCGTCAATGCCAATGGACCGTAGGTGATAGACCCAGAAACAATGATCAATCAAACATATCATGTATCACATATAGTATAAGGAAAAGAGTTACTACCTTGTTCTTTCCTGGTGTGCACTGACACCGATTGCTCACGATCAGGGCAAATGTCAAAGCTTATAAACCAAAATAAAGGACGATAGGTTATTCTCTATTCCAAATCCTTATCTTCATTTCACTTAAAGTTAGTTATCATTTGAACTGTTTAGGTGGCTATAGGAAGCCTAGACATTTGCCTAAAGGGTTGGAAGAAACTACCTCAAAGATCCCTTCTCAGAATTGAACACACAAATTTTGACTCAGACACTCGAGTGATAGAGCAACTTATACTCAAGTACTGAAGATCACTCGTGCGAGTGTTTGGCCGAGAGCACACATTGAGATAGAAAGTTGTCACAACACTCGAGTCTTAACCTCAATACTCGAGTGATGGCCTTGTAATCACCCGAGTCCTTCCGAGTGAGGCACTATAAGTGACTACCCGAGAGCAACCAAAACCCTAAAGTGACAAATTCACCCGAGCACTACCCTTGGCACTCGAGTAATTTCATAACACTCACGAGTGCACATACACACTCGTGTAAATAGTCTGCGCATGTTAACCTGAGATGCGAGTTCATAGTGTAGAATACCTTTATACTCGAGTGACACCAAGATCACCCGAGTGATGACCCCTATCACTTGTAAGTGAATAAGTGCAACCAAAAACTAAAGGAAAAGGGAAAATGGCATACTACACTCGAGTGACACCCCTGTCCACTCGAGTGAGGCTTATCAGAACCCAAAACGCAGCAACTGATAGAATTTTCCAAACTTTCTACCAAAGTATCCAATGGTTCCCAAAATCCACAAACAGCTCTATCCCTACCAAATTTTCATAAGGAACACATTGAAAGCGCCAAAACAACCAAATTCTCATTCTAGCAACAAGTTTTAGTTTTGGTCATCCCATTCCGATATATTTACCAATGACACCACTTTTCCTTCCAAGATTCCAAACTAACTCTAACTACTCAAAGACACATTAGGCCATCAAATTCAACACCAAACACTACCAATTCATCCATTTCAAAATGACACCAAAATCAGGGAAAATTTAAAATTTACAAAACTTATTCAATGCTCACAATGGATATGTTAAAAGAGAGCTCTTTCTTACCTCTTCCTCTTCCTAAGATTAAATCCTTGATTCCTCAACTTCCAAATTTCTTCAAGTACTCAAACACCACTTTTCAAAAATCTGAATCCATAGCCATGAAGCCCTTAGCACCATGAACAACATTAAAGAAGATAAGAGTAGCATTCAAGGCCATATGAGACACCTACCTCAAGATTTCTTCTTTCTTTTTCCTCTTAACCTCACACAAAAATGGAGGCAAGTGAGAGAAGGTGAGATGATGATGATGAACAAGATTTTTCCCTTATTCCCATGCTAATAGCCTACTTGGAGGGAGAGATAAGAGAGGAAAAGAAGTTTAAAATATTGACTTCATCCTATGGCTCATACCTTGACACTTAGCAAAATCTTGTTGCTCTTTTCCATGACACACATGAACACACCTACATAGGATTGTAATCTCCTACTCAATGAATCTCAACTATTGATCTTTAGATTACCGAGGAGTTTCCTCTTCGGTAGCTGACCAATCAGTCGGTAACTTTCCTTTTTACCTATTTTTCCCCTAATTATGGAAATTATTACCAAATCACCACTAAACATATTTTATCATTCCATTTCCTTATTCATGCGCCCTCCCCTACCCACAGGGTTCATTTTAAGCTTTATCACACAATTAAGCTTAAATACAGGGTTTATGCACTGATCATAACACATTTAAATCATAATTCATATCATATACTTCAAAAGTGTTTATTCAACCACAATTACATCCACTTTTGAAGTCTTTAGTCCTTAACCACTTTTTGGGATATTACAATTCTCCCCCTAAAAAATAAATTTCATCCTCAAAATTTGTCATACGACTTGAGCCATAAACTCCAGATATTGTCTACGCATGTCAGCTTCCATTTCCTAAATTTCCTCTCTCTGCGTCATTCCCTTCCAGAAACCTTCATATACGGAATGCTCCGGTGTCTGAGCTAACGCTCCTCTTGATCAATGATCTATTCTGGCTCTATTATATAGGGGAAATTGTCTTATACTTCAACTTCCTCATACTCAACAATGTGAGATGGATCTGATCGGTACTTCTTTAATTAGGAAACGTGAAACACATCATGGAGTCTGCTCAAGTTTGGAGGTAGGGCTACTCGGTAAGCAATATGCCCAATTCTTATAAGAATCTCAAAAGGACCTATGTACCTTGGGTTCAGCTTCTTTTGCTTGATAACTTTCCTAATACCAGTAATTAACGATACTTTCAAAAAGACATGATCACCAACCTCAAACTCTAGAGGTCTTCTCCTCCTGTCAGGGTAGCTTTTCTGCCAACTTTGCATTGCAAGGAGCCTCTTACAAATGATTTGAATCTATGCTGAGGTTTGATTAACAAGTTTCAGCCCATACAGTTTCCTCTCAGATAATTCATTCCAGTACAAAGGTGATTAGCACTTCCTTCTACACAACGCTTCATACGGAGCCATCTGAATGCTCGCATAATAGCTATTGTTGCAGGCGAACTCAGCAAGTGGAAAAAAGTGATCCCAATTCCCTTTGAAGTCGAGGACACAAGTTCACAACATATCCTCCAGTTTTTGAATAGTCCTCCTTGACTGTTCGTTTGTTTGAGGGTGATAGGCCGTGCTGAACCTCAACTGAGTACCCAAAGCCTCATGCAAGGCCCTCCAAAATCTTGAAGTGAATCAGGGATCTCGGTCAGAAATGATATTTTTCGGTATGCCATGGAGCTTCACAATCTCTCGAATATAAATCTTTACTAGTTTATCCAAAGAGTAGCTAGCATTGATCGGTATAAAGTGCGCTGACTTCATTAATTGGTCCATAATCACCCAGATCGCATCATAATTCTTGATTCTGGGTAATCCCATAACAAGGTCCATGGTCATACTTTCCCATTTCCATTCCAGAATCTTAGGAGTTTGCAACAACCCTGGCAGTCTTTGGTGCTTGATTATTACCCTTTAGCAAGTAAGACACCACGCCACGTATTTTGTCACATCACTCTTCAATCTCGGCCACCAATACATAGATTTCAGATTATGATACATTTTAGTTATACCAAGATGAAGCGTATACCGGCTCTTATGTATCTCATCAAGAATCTTTTGTCTCAACTTCACCTGAAGTGGAACACAAATTCTCTTCTGGTAACGAACCAGTACACTAGGTGACAAATCATAGCCCTGAGCTTCTCCCCATTCAATTCTAGCGAAATTATGTTGTATCCAACCATCTCACCACTGAGCTTCTTCAATCTCAGCTCTTAAATCACTTTCCCCTTAGGAAACAATATAATTGGCACAAACGATTTGGTTTGACATTCAAATCTCAAAAATCTTCCATCAACTTCCCTTCTTGTATCATCATCGCTGCCACAAGCACCGCCTTTTGACTAAGAGCATCCGCGACTATATTTGCCTTACCCGGATGATATTTAATTTCCAGGTTGTGGTCCTTAAGCAACTCCATCCAACAACAATGTCTCATATTCAACTCTTTTTTATCGTACAAATACTTGAGACTCTTGTGGTCGTAGTACAATTCTACCATCACACTATACAAATAGTGCCGCCAAATTTTCAAAGCAAACACAATTGCAGCAAGCTCCAGATCATGGGTGGGATAATTTATTTCTTGTGGTTTGAGCTGTCGAGAGAGGCATAGGCCACCACACATCCCTGCTGCATAATGACACATCCGAATCCCTGCTTACTCACACCATTATACACAACATAAGTCAAGCTGGGATCAGGTATAATCAACACAGGTGTCGCAGTCAATCTCTCCTTCAGCTCCAGAAAGCAATTTTCACATTTTTCATCCCACACAAATGGCTTATCCTTTTCATGAGCTTTGTTATTGGTAAAGCAATACGAGAGAAATTCTGAATAAATCTCTGGTAGTAACCAGCAAGACCCAGAAAATTGCGTACCTCAGTAACAGTTTCTAGCCTCTTCTAGTCCATTACTACTTCTACCTTAGTGGGATCTACGGAGACCCCTTCTTACGAGATAACTGTTAGATCCTATGTGTTTTGATGATAACAAAGATTGGATTTGATAACAAGGTTAAGAATTTGAACAAAGTAACTAAATGGTAGACAAAAGCTTTACTTGAAGTTGGCACTGGATAATGAAGAAGATATGAGAGACAGAGCACAAGAAAAACATCACTGGAAGATTTCTTAAAGGTTTACTCAGTGACCACTCGAGTAATGAACTCTGTTACTTGAGTGAGCACTCAAGTAATGTTGGAGAAAATGTTCCAGAGGGGCACTGCCAAAATTTGGAAGGAGTTACTTGACGGGTTACTTGAGTAATCCACAAAGTTATATGGACCATTACTCGAGTAACCACTCGAGTAAACACATAATAAAAGGCATTACTCGAGTAGCCACTAGAGTAACCAGGACAAATACCTTCAAGTAGCTCTTGGCCAAAAATTGACAAACTTTACTCGAGTAGCCACTAGAGTAACCATTTAAGAAAACTATTTACTCGAGGGACCACTCGAGTAATCTGCAGAGTTATTTGAAGTATTACTCGAGGGATCACTCGAGTAATCATGAAAGCAAAACACAAGTACTCTCGGCTAAGAATTTAATGTTGTTACTCGAGGGAGTAATCGAGTAATATGCAAACTTATTATAAATTTACTCGAGGGATCACTCGAGTAACTTGTGAGGAAAATAGATGGTTACTTGAGGGATCACTCGAGTAACCTTATTTGCCAGGTATTATTGAAAAGATTACTTGAAGGCTTAATCGAGTAATATGGCAAGGCCTAATTTTTAATGAGATTACTCGAGTGACTACTTAAGTAATGAGCATGATCACTTGAGTAGCAACTTGAGTAATGAAGTCCAAAAAACATGATTTTAATCCAATATTTATTGATTTGTTTTATATATGATTAACCCTTCATTGTATTAGTATTCTAAGTACATTTGCAGAGAAACAATGAAGAGATCATGCTATAAGTGGAAAGTCAAATAAAATATCCGAACTTTCACCCACTGCTACCTACCTCAAACGGATAGTTTTCAAAATTGAATAATGGTCAATAGTAGCTGCACTACTTCAACGGACATGTTTAAATTGCTTCCAATGGATACCATAAATCATCTATATATATGGAGCATTCAAAGAACAGAAGAAAACAACGAATAAATGAATTCTTAAACCTAAGAAATCAAAAATACAATGAGCTATAGATAAAATAAACTCCCCTTTGAAGCACATGTGAGCTCAAGTCATCTCCAATTCATTCCCAAGAGCACAAAATTACCTAGCCACTCATGAGAAAAACTTCAAGAAATAAAATCACACTCTGATTCAAACATCCAGCCATGTAAAACACTGAATTAATTAATAAATCAGCACTTAATCAATTGAGCAATTGGTGCTGGATTTTGAACCAAAACAGAGGAAAATAAGCCACGGGTTGGACAGTTCAGGAACAGAGGACATCGACGGCTGTGGTTGAAGGAGTTGCAGCTGGAAGAAGCTGAGAACAGAGGAGGACTAATGGTGTTTCGGTGGTGTTGAAAAAGGAGTCAACGGAGGTTGGAGAACTGAGCACGGTGGTGTGGTTAAGCTCAATGGAGGTGGTGGTGTGGTTCCAGTCTGATTTTCTCCTTCTCCAACTCGAAGGTGAGACGGTGATGATCTGCGATGATGGTCTGCGATGCTACCTCTCCCTCTCAAACCCAAACCGTGATCTGAGCTTCTCAGTTTTGCTTTCTGATTTTCTGAAACTAACCTCACCGGCGACGGAAATAATGGAGAAAAGGGAATGAAGATCGCCGGTGAGGTTTAGAGATATGCAGATGTTGAGATGATTCGATGATGATTCCCCATACTCTGTGCGGCGCTGTTCTCTTATATCACTCTCAGCTTCTGCGTTTTTTTCTCGGGTCATGCCATATCCAGATTCTGTATCCACCGCTAACCAAGTCGGGTCTGTTCCAGTGCGTTTTTTTTTAAGATCAGGTCTGCACTTCATTCTCCAACAAAAGCCCAAAACTGCAACCTATGGCCCAGGGACTTCCATGACAATTCCAAAAATATTCTTAAGGAGGGACTTAAGTAAACTAATTTGAAATGTTCTGGGGCAGGATTAAACTTTCTGAATATTTTGGGTCTTTTACTATAATTTCTTCTGTCCCTTTTCTCCATAAACTTGTAATTTCTATGAAATTCTGGGATTTATTTTGTGATTTTCTCTAATCCACAAATTAATAATTTTTGACCTCCAACGTCCCAAGATTTCTCCTTGAGCACCTACAATGCAAAAATTAAGCACAACGTAGCATCAAAAGTTCAAGGGACAATTGTATAAAAATAATTAATAAATTATGACCTTTTTGCCCCTTATTGCAATTAATTCAAAACAATTATCCCTAACTAAAATTAATGCTTAATAATGCAATAATACCCTAGGAAATACATTAAAATCCCAATTTAATCATGGAAAATTCATATAAAAATATGGTTCAATCAGAGCAACAAGCAGTAAAGAACACATCATCTGCTATGAATGTGGAAAGCTTGGACGTATCAAATCAGAATGTCAAGAACTGGCTCAGAAGAATAAAGAAAAGAGAAAAGGAAAGTTCTACAACAAGAAAAAAAGCCTTTGTATCTGCCATATAGGGAGATAGTTCTTCTAACAAAGATAGCGATGAAGATAAAGTAGCCAATATTTCTCTAGTTACTCAAGAAGAAACAGAAGAAGAGGTAACTGATTCTGATCCTACCTATGATGAATTACTTTTTGAATATAATGCTTTACATTTTAAATTCATCAAAGTAGTTAAAGAACTAGTTGTCTTCAAAAAGAAAAACAAAGTTCTTAAAATAGAACTCAGAGAATTTAGAAAAAGAGTGTGAAAACTATTCTTCTTTGAAAAAGAAAAATGTTGATCTCACAAAATCTCTTGGAAAATTCACTAAGGAAGTGAGATGCTAAATGTGCTTTTAAAAGCTCAACGTTTTGTAAATGATCGATCTAGTCTTGGATATGATCCAAAATCATATAGAAGGAAAGGATGAAAGAAAGCAGGAGGTAAGTCATATTTGAATTATTTTTAGCATTATGTACATACATCAAATCCTTTTTCGTATTATAATTATTGTAATAGAAAAGGTCATTATACATCATCATGCATTCATAAGAAGAAAGGAAAGATAGGAACCTACAAATGGGTACCTAAAGTTTCATATGTTCATAAAGTCATCTGTACTAACCCAAAAGGACCAAAAAAGATGTGGGTACCTATGACTTAATTGTATTTTATTGTAGATATGTCTTAAAGCATCCAAAAATAACAACTGGTACATAAACAGTGGATGCTCTAGACATATGACCGATGATTTTAAAATTTTAACCACATTGCAACCTAAGGAAGGTGGAAAGGTAAAATTTGGAGGAGATCAATCTGGAAAGATAGCAAGAATTGGTGAAATAAAAAATGTTAAAGGAATACAAGTCAAAGATGTATATTACATTGAAGGCTTGTGTCATAATTTGTTGAGCGTGAGTCAAAGTGCAGATAAAGACAACTAGGTAATATTTGATTCAGGGGAATGTCTAATTGTCAACAAGAAAAACTTACAACTTGATAAGAAACATATCAAGGCAAAACTCAGAGCAAAAAGGGAAGGTAACTGCTATACTCTTGATATCAATCGAAATGACTCTGAAAATTGTTTTCTGAGTAATGCCGATGAAAGTTGGTTATAGCTTTGTAAGCATGCACCAATTAGGCAAACTACTCAAAAAGGATTTAGTTCTCAGATTACCCAAAGTAAGTTTCAAAAACGATTTGATTTGTGACGCATGTCAAAAGGGTAAACAAACTAAATCATCTTTCAAATCAAAAAATGAAATTACAATAAATCGACCACCTCAATTGCTAGATATGAATTTAGTTAGACCAGCAAGAGTTAAGAGTCTTGGTGGCAACTTACATTCATTGGTGATTGTTGATGATTTTTCTAGATTTACATGGACAATTTTTCTATCATCAAAGGATGAAACCTTTGGAGAATTTATTGTTTTTAACAAGAAAGTGCAAAATGAGAAAGGTATGTCCATTACAGGTGTTAGGACAGATCATGGTGGAGAATTTGGAAATCAAGCCTTTAAAGAATATTATGATACTAATGGCATTGATCACAATTTCTCTGCTCCAAGGACACTTGAACAAAACGGAGTCGTGGAACATAAGAATAGAGTGCTTACTGAAATGGCTAGAGTAATATTGAATGAAAAGAATGTGTCTCAAGTTTTCTGGGCTGATGCAATAAGTACAGCATGCTATATTTCAAATAAAGCCTATATTAGAACAAAACTTGGAAAAACACCATACGAGCTATACAAAGGAAGGAAGCCAAACCTTGCTCATTTACATATCATCGGTTGTAAGTGTTTCATTCATAATAATGGTAAAGATAACTTAGAAAAATTTGATTATAAAACAGATAAAGGAATTTTCCTAGGCTATTCTAACCGAAGTAAAGCATACAGAATTTTCAATTAAAAGAACATGTGTTGTTGAAGAATCAATTCATGTTGTATTTGATGAATTTGAATCCTCTGATAAAACCATTGAGGATGAGCAGGAAGTTGTTTTAAATCAAGAAAATGATTAATCTATTTCTAAATCTTTTATTCTAGAAGTTGATCAATCCAAGGAAGAAGATCAGTCATTAGGACAGCTTAGAGCCTAGAAATACAATAAAAGTCATCCCCTAGATCAAGTCATAAAAGATGTGAATAAAGGAGTCAAAACTAGAAATTGAATTTTCAATTAAGTTAGTTTTTCTACTTTTATTTTTGAGATTGAACCTTCTAATATTGATGAAGCTCTATCAGACAATGATTGGGTTATAGCAATGCAAGAAGAACTAAACCAATTTGAAAGAAATCAAGTTTGCGAATTGGTAATCAGGAAGAAGGAATTGACTACGAGGAAACATATGCTCTAGTGGCTAGATTGGAAGCTATACGAGTACTCTTAGCCTTTGCATGCATCAAAGGATTCAAACTCTATCAAATGGATGTAAAAAAGTGCATTTCTAAATGGCTACATCATAGAAGAATTGTATGTAGATCAATACCCCCGGTTTTGAAGATGTAACCAAATATGAGCATGTTTTTGAAATAAGAAAAGCTTTATACAGTTTAAAACAAGCTCCTAGAGCATGGTGTGAAAGGCTCAATAAATTTCTCATTGATCAAGGATTTATACGAGAAAAGTTGATACAATACTTTTTACAAAACGAAAATGAGATGACATTTTAATAGTGCAAATTTATGTTGATGATATAGTTTTCGGTACTACTAATGAAACCTTGTATAAGGAATTTTCTGAGATAATGCAGGGGGAGTTTGAGATGTCAATGATGGGAGAATTGAATTTCTTTCTCATTTTGCAAGTCAAGCAAAGAAAGAATGGAATTTTCAAATCTCAAACGAAGTATTTGAAAGAGCTATTGAAGTATGGAATGGATAAGGCAAATGGAATGAACACGCCCATGAGCTCAACCACATTGCTTGATGCGGATGTCAAAGGAAAAGATTACAATATCACAAAATATAGATGAATGATTGGATCATTACTCTATCTAACTGCAAGCAGACCTGACATTCAATTCAGTGTGGGTATATGTACGAGATATCAATTTACACCAAAGGAGTCACATGCTGAAAATGTCAAATGTATCTTCCGATATCTTGCTGATACGGCTGAATTGGGTCTCTGGTATCCTAAAGGAAGAAGTGAATATCTAGTTGCATACTCAGATTCTGATCATGGAGGATACAAGACAGATAAAAAGAGTACTAGTGGACAAAGTCAGTTCCTTGGAGGTTCACTTGTATCATGGTTCAGCAAGAAACAAAATACAGTGTCCCTTTTGTCAACGGAAGATAAGTATGTTGCACTATCGAGTTGTTATGCACAAGTATTATGGCTGAAGCAATAACTACAGGATCTTGGTATTTATTTGAAAGAAATACCAATATACTGTGACAACACCAGCATGATAAGCTTGGCAAAGAATCCCGTTCAACATTCTAGAACCAAGCATATTGATGTTAGACATCATTTCATCAGAGATAATGTCCAAAAGAAAGATGTCAAAGTGATATTCATTCCAACTCATCTTCAACTGGCTGATATCTTCATAAAACTCTTACAAAAGATCAATTCTTATACATTAGAAGAGAATTGGGAATGGTAAATCCCAATGAATTGTAAGTTATTTAGTATTTATAAAATATTAGAAAATGTTATTTATTGATGTTTTGGTGATTACTAACTTAAGCATCAGAGTTTCTAGCAATTTGTTTTGTAGGATCTTGATATTTTGTTTTGGAGTATGAAAAGCAGAGGTTAATAGAGGACAACACTACTGGAGGGATAACTTCAAGTAACCAACATTATTGGAGTGACATCTTTAAGTAATGGACTGGATTACTCAAGTAGCCACTTGAGTAATGACCTGAAATTTATGCCAGTGCAGCTTTAATTCAAATTGAATTCAAAAGAAATGACATAACGGTTGGAAATGAACAGTCATAATGTGAAGGGACAGATTACCTAAAGGAGGCCTCGAGTAAACTTCAAAGTTACTCGAGTAAGGCCTCGAATGAACCAGGTTGCATATCACAAATTTGCAGAGTCATAGCTCAAATTTGTCCTAAAGAGCCATCAAATGATCGAGGGAATATACATGGGTAATTACAATATTATTTATGCCAGGTACGAAATTGAATTTACTGCATTTTGAAATTTCTGGTATGATGACTCGAGTAGCTACTCGAGTAAAGCTTATGATCACTCGAGTAAGCCCTCGAGTAATGTCGGGCTTTAGGTCTATTTCAGTCGCTACTCAGTTATTCTTCACAAAATTTCCTCAAGTGATTCTCCTAGTGTTCTTAAAAATATTTTTCACAATCATTTTCCCTTCTCATTTCCATCAAAACCTATTGATTTTTGTCTTCTAAAACCTTTCAAATTTCACTAAATCTTGTGCCCTACTCTCATGACTTCCGACCCTATTTTCCAAAAAATCTTTCGTTTCTCAAATCACAATGGTGAGGACAAAAACTCCCAATCTTAGCACTCCTTCTGAGTCCTCTGAACCATATCAACCCTATGATTCTCCTTCATCTCCACCTACCAAGAAATGAAAGCTTTCTCCTAAACCAAAAACCAAAGCTAAACCACAAACCATGCCAAAGGTGAAAGGGGTTGTGATTAAGAAGCACATTGCCACAAGAGCTCAATCAAAGAAGAGCATATCCACTAGAAGAGAAAAGGAATAAAGGCACCATCCCCTCCTCCTTCTGACTCATCCGATACTCCCACTTTTTCTCCTAAGCCTCTAAAAAAACCCAAGCTTAATAAGGACCTCACCAAAGTCATGGTAGGCATGATTGAAGAAGCCTTCCAGTCTAAGGAAGCAAAGAAAGGGCAATCATCCAAGAAGCCATAATAGGTCAGGGAAGAGGAAATCACATTTCCTCCAAACAAATTCAATGTGAACAAGCTGGAGGAATCTCAGAAGTACTTGAGTCATTTTGTAAGAAGAACTGTGTGCAAGATGCGCTACATTGACTACAAGGTTCTTCAAGAGGTATTGAAGTTCGACCTAAGTCCTTATCTTGATTCCTATATGCCCTGGCTGTCTATTAAACTTCCATTTTGCACCCAAGTTGTGAGGCATTTTTACTGCAACCTTGAAACTATAAATGATCCTATTAGAAAGTTTGTGGAAGAAGAAATGACTTCTAATGTTAAAGGATAGAGAATTCTAGTCTCACCTTCTAAAATCAATACCTGGTTAGGAATAGAGGACCATCCTGATGATGATTATCCTAATTATGATTCAAACCAGTTGTTTTCTATTCTAAGACCTGGTGAGATAGTGGGACCCCTCAATTTCAATCCGAGTGATATGTGTGATTTTCATGGTAACCCCTAAATTCATTTTCTCATTCATTCACACCATACATACGCCCTCCCCCCTTATTTTCATTCAATTTAGATGTTAACCCATAATTGAACTCAAATACAAGGTTTGGGTACAAATCACAACACATACGAATCACATTCGAATATCAAATCACATCGGATTGTCTAAAAGGGTTATTTATCACTAACCACATCAGATTGTCTAAAAGGGTTATTTATCACTAACCACATCCACTTTTGGAGTCATTAACCCTTAATCACAATTTGGAATCTTGTTAAACTTGGGCTTAATAGTTGACTTATCTCAAGCTTATTCTCTAGCGTCAAGTCTCAAAATTTGGGGTATTACATTCATCGTGTTCTATGATATATCTATTCGAAAGCCATAGTCAATAAAGCCAACAATTTCACTCATTTCATTGAAAGGGACTTCATAAAATTCAACTCATTACTTCTCAAAGAACACAAGGACTTGGGAGAATATATCTTTAATGGGATCAAGTGATATAGGTTTGAAGGAAAACCTACCACTCCAATGCCTTATCCTCAACTTATTTCTTTGTTTCTTAAGAAGAACAAGATATGGTACTTGGAGAGTAAGGAGCCAATTGAGAGGATAACACCAGTTAGGAAAAATCAAATTGGGAAGTTGAACATTGAGATTCCTTTGAAAACTCCTCTTGAAGCAAGTCCCAAGTAGAAGATGACTGAAACTGCAACTAGTCAAATGGATGACACACAGTCTTCTGCTCCAGCTAACACATCCCTCCTTCTTTCTTTGGTACCACAATACAAACATTTATGGAGAACATTCTGAAGGGTTTCCATATCGACATTGCCAATATGAATACGGAGTTGGTAACCCATATGAATGAGAAGATGGGACAACTTGTGGAGAGAATAGACAAGAAGCACAAAGAGATGTTAGCAGAACAATGTGCCCAGGGTGAGCTTCTGAGATCAATTGTTGCCAGACTTGATGCTATGGCATCTGGCTCCCCTATTCCTGGTCCTTCTGTTACTCCTGAGCCAGTACCAGTCTCTGAACCTGGACCTTCCAAGCCTAGTCCTCCTGATCCTATAGCTACTGAGTATAGACCCTCTGAGCTTAGACCCAGTAATCTTTTATTCTCTATGCCTGACCCAGAGACATCTGAACCAATCCACATCACCACTAATGATCCAGCTCAACCAGTTCAGCCTGAGTTAATGCCTACTCCCATTGCCTTACCTTCATGTACTGAGGAGGTGCTTATGTCTTCTCCTGTTACTACAGAGGAAGTAGAAATTACTTCTTTGATTCCTTACTCATCACCTCCAGTGAATCCTTTAGAAGATCTTTAGACACTTCCAGTGACCCTTCCTAAACCTGAACCATTATCTTCAAATTCTTCCAGTTCAGATGGTTGACATGAATCTTTGGCATTTCCTGTCACTTCTATCTCAGCAACTAAGCCATCTACTCCTCCTAATGATTGATACCACCCTTGTGATGAAGACAAAAAGGGGGAGAAGAGCCTGAGTGATTTTGTGATCAATGGCTGAGTTAATGTACTGGGGATATGGGTGTACAGGGCTTTAGGGAGCTTTTAACTTTGAATTCTAAGTTTGATTATGTAATCAATTCTCCTTTATGCAATTTTCTTCTTTATGCCATTAAGGTTAAGTTTCATTCAAGTTATATTGCATTATGGGACTAATGAGTTTTTGATTGTGTATGCAAGGTGAACCAGTAAATAAGAACAAAAAATCATTATTTTTCAAGATCATTTGAAAAGATCTTTAGTAAGCTATTTCAAAAGAGTTTTCAAGTTTAAATTGAACAAAAGTTTCATATGAAAAGTATTTAAGAAACTTATATTTGAAAACTCAATTTCAAAAACTTTGTTCAAAATCACTAAGTTTTGTCATCATAAAAAAAGGGGAGAATGTTAGATCCCATGTATTTTGATGATAACAAAGATTGGATTTGATAACAAAGTAAAGAATTTGAACAAAGTAACTAAATGGCAGACAAAAGCTTTACTTGAATTTGGCACTGGAGTAATGAAGAAGATATGAGAGATAAAGCACAGGAAAAACATCACTGGAAGATTTCTTAAAGGTTTACTCGAGTGACCACTCGAGTAATGAACTCTTTTACTCGAGTGAGCACTCGAGTAATGTTGGAGAAAATGTTTCAGAGGGGCACTGCCAAAATTTGGAAGGAGTTACTTGAGGCATTACTCAAGTAATCTGCAAAGTTATATGGACTATTACTCGAGTAACCACTCGAGTCAACACATGATAAAAGGCATTACTCGAGTAGCCACTCGAGTAACCAGGACAAATACCTTCAAGTAGCTCTCAGGCAAAAATTGACACACTTTACTCGAGTAGCCACTTGAGTAACTATTTGACAAAACTATTTACTCGAGGGACCACTCAAGTAATCTGCAGAGTTATTTGAAGTATTACTCGAGGGATCACTCGAGTAATCATGAAAGCAAAACACAAGTACTCTTGGCCAAGAATTTAATGTTGTGACTCGAGGGAGTAATCGAGTAATCTGTAAACTTATTATAAATTTACTCAAGGGATCACTCGAGTAACCTGTGAGGAAAATAGATGCTTACTCGAGGGATCACTCGAGTAACCTTGTTTGCTAGGTATTATTAAAAAGATTACTTGAAGGCTTAATAGAGTAATATGGCAAGGCTTGATTTTTAATGAGATTACTCGAGTGATTACTCGAGTAATGAGCATGATCACTAGAGTAGCCACTCGAGTAATGAAGTCCAGAAAACATGATTTTAATCAAATGTGGCGTCATAGGAGTCAAGTAAGGCTAGGTGGTGTTTCATGATTGGTCAATCAGGAGGAAAAGTTAAAAAGTAGCTTTAATAAAGCTACTTTATTAAAGTTACTTTATTAGAGTCTTCTCAGTTTTGCACCATATATCCCCTGTGCCTTATGATTTATCCATATACATGTCTAGGTGTCCCAGGCAACTAACACCAAACTAGTGTCTCTTAGAAAACGTAGGGTACGTTCCCCTACCCTAAAAATGTGATGTGCGCACCTATTCTGGCATATTTTATCAGACTAATTAGTCATATATGTCTATGTCTTCAAGAATGTGCGACATATATGCCTGTGTGGCATAAGATAGTGCCACATACCTCAAAAATTGCCACATATGAGCTTGTGTGGCTTATGGCACACTAAGTGTACTTAGATACCGATAACTTTCATCTGACTATCGACATACAAGGTAACTTCTCATCGTGGCACCTTAAAAGCTTCTTTATGGATATGGGACCCAAAAGGTACCACATATGCCTCTGGGTGCCACTAAATGGCACCAAATATGCCTAAGTGCCCATACACCTACATCTTATGTCCGACTACTTATATGCATTGAGCTTCATGGAATTATGAGACTTGGTCTCACTTAGAGGGCTGAATCATATAGTCCCATGAAAATCATTCTATGTTTGGGAATCTTGCCAAATTAGGCTTAGTAGTCTTTTTGACTTAGGTTTATTCTCAAGCTTCTAGACCCACAACTTAAAACATTACAACCATTACTAGAGTGATATTGGTCATCACTGGCACACATCACTTGAGCGAAATTACAGTGATGGCCACTTTGTTCACCCTATTTTCACTACCCAAGAGTAGAGGAATTTCCAACCTCCTGTAAAACAAATTTCTAGATACTTTGATACTTAAGATAGTACACAAATCATCAAAACATATACTATAAACAATAAAAAATGTAGCACCTTAATTTTAAGCCCCTTATTTAGTATATGGAAGTGTTAATTCACTTGTTCTAGCTTAGGAATATCAGTAATTAAAGTTCCCAAACCAAAACTTACCATATTAATTTTTCCTTCAGGGGTTACTATTCATATCTGAGTACTTCATGCTCATACATATGTATACATACAAACACACCTCATGGAATTTTTATACAAATAACCAAATATGCAATAAGTTATACATAACCCATAATCACATACAAATCTTCATTTCCCCATCACATTCTCGTCCAGTGCAACTTCTTGCTATACTCCTCTGTACTTCACATACCTATATAGTTGGTTAAAGGAGGGTGAGATTTGGGGAATCACAGTAGCAAACAGTACCATACTGCATGCAAGATAAATACTAGTGCATGACATGCTCGCCTTACATAGGCTCATCTCACATAATGACATTTCTGCATGCTTAATGCTTCATACAACGTACTCATGGCCATAGCATAAACAGAAATAGAGCTTCAATCATTCAACTATGTAACACATAGATAAGCAAGGAAATCATGCACATTAACATACAAGCATACATGTCAATACATACAAGTAGGGTAAGTTCACTACCTCTCGCTTATGTCCTCTTCTTGTACCTTTTCTTTCAACCATTGAAGCTTCTCACAAAGCCTTCCATTCCTCTTCCTTCTTGACATCTCATAGCCCTAAACACATAATCGCATTATGTGGTTAATCATTAGAGCCATAGAAGTAGGTCATTACTCATAACTTTTCTTAACCTTGGAGTTCAACTTTATTACCATTTACCCTAAGTACAATCCACCCTTGGTCAACCTTCTTATTACAATTTGCCCAAGTATAAGACTATATCTCTACCCTTAGGTTTCACTCTTATTAACATACAACCCAAGTACTAGCACTTATGTCTACCCTTGACAACCACTCTTATTTACCATACAAGCCATTCTCACATTTTCGCATGGTAACCTATACTTCCATATTTTTCATCAAACTTTAAAAAATCATAACTTAATCTAGGGAACTCCAAATAAGGTGGTTCAGAGTCCTATATGAAGCTCTCTAAGTCCTATTTAAGGGGAAAGTATCACCTACTTCCAATTATATGCCCAGAATTTAAAAATTGTCAATTAACATAACTGGTCCAGAATTTATTCTAGATTCAGTGCCTAAACTTTAACAATTCATATCTTACAATCTACTAACCCAAATGGCACATATTACTTATCAAATTAAAGCTTAATGTGTCTACTATTATTTTTGGAAAGTATCATTATCATCAGACATCATTTAGTCATCCAAAATCATGTTACAAACAACCTACCTCCAGAAAAAGAAGTTCGTTAGTACTATACCTTTAACTTTAAGTTTTGGGTTTTCAATCCAACTCTTCTAAAATCACAACCACATCTTAATCCCACACAAATTTTCCCAATGCGTCCATTAGAATCCTCAAAATCATCAAATTCATATTCTTTCCCTAAGATTCCAGGTCTGGTCGAAACTTAGGTGTTCTTGGGCCAAAATTCTGTTTTTGATTCTAATGCTTCGGGGACTGCTTTCTCACCTCTATCCCACACAGTTTTCTATTTTGAACCTCTATCCCACACAGTTTTCTATTTTGAACTCATTGGAAGCATCATAACTAACAAAATCATACTCCTTCCCATGATTCAGGGTCTGGCTAAAATCATGGAAACCCCCTAACAAAAAAATTTAACAGATCAAAACTCATAATATTATGCTTAAATCAAAGCTTATACCTACCTCTACTCAATTCCATAACCAGTTCTTGATTTAGGCAGCAACTCTCCTGAGTAGATGGCACCAAACACCTCTGATCAGAAATCCAAAACCATAGAAATGTTGCTCTCATTAAAGAGGAACAATATTAGAGAAGACTCCGAAAGCTAGAAATGCCAAATAAGAGGTGAAATCGGCTCCGGGGCTCAAGAAATTTTACCATTCATCCTTTCTCTTTCCTCTTCCATTTTCTTTTAAGTTTTCTCATTTTCCCCTTATTTTTCATAGGCTGCAGAAAATTAATAGCCCTTAGAAGTGTTGGAAGATACTTTAATGACATGTGTCAAGTGTACAAAAATCCAGGGTGCCCAGTACTCCTTTTCTTTGACTTAGTCAACCTAACCATAAGAAAAGTCACCCGACCTACTCAAAGAATGTCAGGGAATAAGACATATGCCAAAATATAATCATTCTCTTTCCTCTCTCCTCCTAGCCGTCCCCCACTAGTCAGGGAAGAAGAGGTTTGATGATTTCGTCTGGCTTCCTAGCTCAGTGTCTAGGTAAGTTAAGTCCATGATCGGATTGGAGACTGGTGAATTCCCTTAACCATTATGCTAGGTGGCACTTCTTAATTGGTCAACTAGGGAAAAAAGTCAAAAAGTTGCTTTAATAAAGCTACCTTAGCTTTAATCATTACTTTTACTTTAAAAAAGCTACTTTATACGGAGTCACTCGGTTTTACGCCACGTGTCTCTGTGGCCGTAAGATCTTGCCAAGTATCCATGTAAGCCTTCAGATGGTGCCATATGGCCTCTGGCTCGGGGAATTATGAATTGTCTGCTTGTGGACTCCACATGGTGGCACAAGCCAGTGTCTTTTCCCAAAACATAAGGTATACCGGTGTATTCTTCAAAAATTCAGGGCATACCGGTATACCCTAAAAACACTATTAACTTGTCCCATACTTCATGACATAGTTGGTAGGGCTAAGTCACATAGTCCTTGAAAGACTTTCTACCGCTTATCATTTTTGGGACTCTTCCTAAACTGGGCTTAGTCATCTTCTTGATACAAGCTTATCCTCAAGTCATTAGGCCTAAAGTTTGGAATATTACAATTCTCCCCCGTTTAATAAATTTCATCCTCGAAATTTGAACTTTTATACCTCAGGGATCATTTTAGACACTCACTCTATCCATCTTGATGGCTACTCGATAACTATGCCACACAAGTCATTTTTCAATCTATCTCTTTCATTTGTAAGCTCACCGAGCATGCAACACAATCAACATATTCTCATCAAAGATCTTAGATAGTATTTAACAATTATCATGTAGCATTTTCATTCATTCTGTACATAGTATATAGCATTCCAAAATAGGACCTATTGGTCCATTCTCATAGCACTTGGTTTCTCAGGCCACACAGCCTCTTTGGTACTCTACCTTGATCATACTATGTGCAAACCAGGCCTTACAACCTCTTTGGGACTATGCCCAGATCACACTTTATGCATATTATAATGCCCTAAAATACATAACAGATGTGGATGAACTCGTTCGAGGAATAAAGTGTGAATTATGACCCAAACTAGCAGTAGTAAGTGCCCAAACCCAGTATTTAAGCTCAATTATGGTGTCAATCTTAAATTGAATTAAAATGAAGGGGAGGATGAATGACAAGTGAAGTGGAATCAAAAGATGTGTTAAGTAGTAATCCAGTAGGAATTGCCATTGTTAGGGGCAAAATGAGAAGAAAGAAATTTCTCAGCCAATTAGGCAGTAATCGAAAAGGAAATTGGCTATCAACTAAAAGATTAAGAGTTATGACCAAATTGCTGATGGAATTAGTTAGTGTAACTAATTAATTACATGCTTTTAGCAAAGTGCACAAGATCATGACACTTGATACCATTTGTTCCATTGGATGAAGTCAAATGTTCAAACTCCTTTCCTTCTCTCTCTCTTTCAAGTCGGTCAAAAGGACAAGGAGGGAGTGAAATCTGATCATCATTATCACTCAACCTCTCTCTTTAGCTCTTTCTTTGGTCATATATGGAAGGAGGAGGAAAGAAAAAGAATCAAGATGTGAAAGAGGCAAGCTTCACCCAAGAGGGGGGTGAATTGGGTGATGTGATAAATTTTTTGTTTGATGTGGTGATGTGACATTAGTTGGAGATAGAGTAGAGTTGATAGGATTAGTACACAGAGAGTTATACTGGTTCGGCCTAAAAACAAGACCTACGTCTAGTCCTCAGAGATCAAGACCTACTGAGATTTTCACTATGCTTCCAAGATTCAATGAGCTCTTAGAATGCCACAAAACAACAATCGTCCTAGAATGGACTACGAGCAGAAATATTCTCACACTAAGAAATTTCTCTCCCCCTTACGACAAGTCTTACGTTCAAAAAAACAACCTATGACCTTTCTCACTTGCTTACGTATATAAGTCTTATGAGCAGCAACATTCTCTAATGCTTGTATCTTGTAAGTCTTATGAGTGGAAAGTTTTACTAGGAATTCTCTCAACTGCTTCTCTCGTAAGGATATGTACCCTCTTAAGGTCCCAATACCTTGAGATCAAATGAAAATAGAATTTGAAGTGTATATAGACTCTCTTACAAAGCAAGTATGATAAACACTGAAGAACGATATGAATACAGAGAAAATATGAATAACAGAGACTCGTGAATTTGTTTATGTGAATTCTTGCGCTTCGTTATTATTGATGATCTCTGGAACTCTGTATTTATAGACGTTTGATTTTGCCCGTTTGAATAATGATCATTGTGGAGCGGGGCATGTTACTGTGGAACAGCATGCGTAGGTTTGAAATTATTGAACGAGGTAGGTACGTGCTTGGATGGTCGTAATGATGCTGTTTGCCGTTGTTTTGACTTCCTCTGCGTCTTTTTAATTCAAACATTCAAACTCCTGTATCACACTTATAATACATTCAAAATGATGTTAAATAATAATAATAAGTGACAATAAGATAAATAAATATCATTAAACCATATTCGAATTGAACGCTGTAAGACTGGTGCATTTTGTCTTCTGGCAGAGTATTACTCGAGCACTGAGGGGGCTCACTCGAGTGAACTACCATATTTACTCTTTTTGCTTCAGTTTTATACTTGTACTTTCACATGATTTGAGAGAGTGTATTTTCTCACTTGCGAGTGATGTGGGTCCTCACTCGAGCACAAGTCCTCCTGCTCGAGTGTCCTTGTACGTTACACTAAGAGTCGCATCTCTGGACAATACTCGCATACCATTTTAGCAAGAGTGTGATTTTGCACTCGCAGGTGATGTGGGCGCTCACTCGAGCATACATACTCTTACTCGAGTGAGAAGAATATTCTCCTGTAATATGCTCTTGTCTTCAGTACTTGCATCAAAATTAGGAGAGTTAGATTTCTCACTTGCGAGTGCTGATGTATCACTCGGGCATATGAACTCTCAATCAGGCATACTTGTGCTTCTCTATTCTTCATGACTCTCGGCCAAACACTCGCAGTCCCTCACTTGCTATGCTCGAGTGCAAACCAGCTTCATGCTCGAGTGTTGGTTATAATGCTCGAGTGCATCAGTAAGATTGACAGTAATTGCTCTCAGCCAAACACTTCTTGTCCAACACTTGCATATGCTCGAGTGTGAAAGAGCTTCATGCTCAAGTTCTAGCTCTGTTGCTCTTGTATATCAGCAAAAGCTTGACAGCAGACATTAGAAAACTTTGCCTATGCATTTGGTAACTTTGTAATCATTCTTTAGACTTGTAAAATCATACTTTGCATACAATTACCTTTTGTTATCATCAAAACTTGGAATCTAACATTCTCCCCCTTTTTGATGATGACAAAACCTTTGTGATGAGTTTTAAGAAAAAATCTTGATTAGAGTGAAAATTTTTAAAAACAACATCAACGTTTCCAAATGCATATCTTCACCAAAGTTTAGATTTAAGTTCAAATTTTTGCACTTATCTACATATGTTTCCTGTAATACTTCCATTGGACACTTAACAACCAAGATAAGTCATAGTATCACAGAAACAATTAAAACTGAACAGAAAACTTAATAAACTTGAAAATAACCATTAGTGAACTTAAAAAGTACAATATTAAGTTTGAATCATCACCTACCCATAAAGACCCCATATACAACCATGTCAGCAGAAACAGAAATAAACCCAAAAATAACAATAATCATAATCCTACCCCAATACACAAAAAAACTACCCAAACCCAATATGCCCCATGTAAGCTTAGAAAACCATCACAAATCCTTCTGCCCCGTTTTGTCAATATCAGAAGGGGGCTGAGGAAAAGTGAGATCAGATGGTAGGATAAAGGGTACCATGGCAGTGGAAGGGTCTACTGGCACCGGCTCAAAAGGTGGAGATGATGGCTAAGGAACAGAGGCTGAGGATGGTGGTGAAGGCTACCGATCATAAGTTAAATCAACATTAGAATCCAGATAGGTGAAGAAAACATGTGTCTGTGGATGAGAATGTGAAGTCGAGGCAGGAATGGTCTCAGGTGGCACCTTAGAAGATGTAGTCAGAAAGTGAGAGTATAAGAAGATCTCCATATTAGTGATTCTTCTAGACATATCATTTTGAGTTTTGAACATCAAGTCAAAGTTGGTATTAGCCTTGTCTACCAACTTTAAGACTTATAACTCCATTTTGTCCACCAACTTCTCATACTCAGTCATTAATTCTTTTTTCAAACCAGACACAGCTTGATTGATCACTTTAGTCAGATGAGTGGAAAGTGATGCATTCAGGCAAGATAGAGGGGGAACCTGACCTTGAGCAGATGACTGAGCTTCATCACCTCTTGATAGAATGGCTTCTCTCTGAGATGTCACCCTAGTTCGACTCACTGGAAGATTGATACTCATGTGTGTCAGTTGAGTAAACCTTGGAATGATTACCCTCTCAGTTCCTTCCAAGTACCATATTTTGTTTTTCATGAGGATAAGGGACACAAGTTGAGGATATGGTATAGTCACGGATTTTGATGAAGAAAATTGAAATCTTCTCATCTCACTAAAAATAATCTCCCCCATATTTCTTTGTTGTCTAACTAAGAAGGAGGCCAGCAAATAATAATCTCTCTGAGCAAAATGGGTATAATTTTTGGACTTGTTAACCATGCTACGAGAGTATATGTAGTGAAGGACTCGATGAGAATCAGGCACGTCAATAGGCTTACAATTCAGAGGGCCTATTGGGTTATTTGGTCTTAAAACCCATAAGGCTTCATTGGCCGAAAGAGAGGGTGGATCTGGAGGTGGTCCAACATACCCAAGTAAATCATTAATAATATTAGCAGATATCATAGTGAATTGTCCACTAACAGTGGTAGATACTGCTTCCTCAATCAATTCTCTAGTCCTAGATTTTATGTTGTGGGATTTCATGTTGCAATAAAAGGTTTTCACAATAGAGGGTGAATAAGGAATATGAATATTCAACCAGGGAGCATAATATCCAAGATAAGGATATAAATCCAAATGACAATTCTTCTTCAGATAATCTAAGTCCACATAAACTATAGGGCAAAAATGTCTATGTGCAAACTCAGTATCATATACCTTCGGTTATAGTGGCTTCAGTTCCTCAACATTGAAACCTTCAGGAGGACTTGTGACTTGTTCTTCCTCTGGAGCCTGTGATGTAGAAGGTACCCCTGAAGCAGCCGCATTGGACTGACCAATATGGTGAGAACTTATGGCACTGGCTTGAGAGGCAATTTTGCCAACCAATGTGTCAAGTTTTGACCTCTCCATTGCTTCCTAGAGTTGCATATTGAAAGTGTCATCGGAGGAAGAAGAAGATTGTTGTGGTTGCTCAATGTCCTTATTTCCTCTTCCTTTGACTTCATTGGATTGAGACCGAGTAATCATTGGTTTTTTGAAAACCACACCCTTTGGTTTCTTTTGCGGAGGTTGATCCTTCTTAGCTATTTGAGGCTTAGTATGAGGTTTCTTGGCCAGAGTTCTCTTTTTGGTTTAGGGTTTAGGAGGAGGTATTGGTGTAGAAGACATTGTAGGAGATGAAGGTGTTGGTACTGGAGTTCCTGAAGAACTAGCAGCAGAATGAGTGGGAGAGGATGAATGAGTTCTTTGGGCGACAACAAGAATCTTAGTTCTAGCCATTTAGAAACAAAATGAAAACAGCAAGAATAACATATTTATTGAATATTGAATGAAGAAGTTTCAAAGAGTTAGGGCACGGAATGAGAAACTCTGAGGATAAATCTCACCTTATAAGGAAGATTAAAGAGTTGTAACGCTGATTAGAAGCAAAATGAGACATTTAATCAATGGGTAACGGTCGAAGGTGAAGAGAGACGACCTTCGAGTGACGCAACGCTTCGAGTGAGAGCAGGAAGTGCGACAGTTTGAGCTATCGCGTAACTGATATAAGTTGCAACACTCAAGCAATAACCCTAGTGCTCGAGTATTATTCATATTATGCTCGAGTGACATTCAGACAAATTTGATAAAACATGTAAAAGCATACCTGGTTTAAATATTTCTTGCTATATTTTTCATCTTTGTGCTCAAATCCTCCAAAATCATTTGAGTAACCATGCTTTGAATAAGCACTTGTAAGAATTTTTTATTTCTGCTCGAGTGCTCTTACTTCACTTCAGGTTTGTTCATACCATGCTCGAGTGAGGATCTCTCTCACCCGAGTGAGAAAAATTATAACTATTGCACTTTAGATAATCTCTTGGTATTTTTATCTCCTCTGTTAACCCCTGTTTTACATGCTTAGAAACAGAGTATATTTAATAGTTCTGTACTCGAGAAGTGTTGACTGACTCGAGTAACACTTCTTGTGCTCGAGTGACAGGCCTGCAAAAACAATTTCTAATACTCCGATGCCAAAGTCAGTATGGTTATCATAAAAAACTCATTTAAGTAAAATTATTAACAAGAAAACTTACAACTCATTGGGATTAACCATTCCCAATTCTCTTCGAATATATAAGATTGATCTTTAGCTGTTGGCTTTATGAATATGTCAGCAAGTTGAAGGTGTGTTGGTATGAATTCTACTTTGACATCCTTCTTTTGCACATAATCTCGAATGAAATGATGTCGGATGTCTATGTGTTTGGTCCTGGAATGTTGCACAGGATTCTTGGCTAAGCTTATAGTGCTAGTGTTGTCACAATAAATTGGAATCTCATTTAAGTATATCCCTAAATCTTGAAGTTGTTGTTTCAACCATAATACTTGAGAACAACAGCTTGCTACAGCTATATATTCAGCTTTAATTGAGGATAATGAAACTGTGTTCTGCTTCGTACTGAACCATGATACCAGAGAGCCTCCAAGGAATTGACATTGACCACTAGTACTTTTCTTGTCAGTTTTATATCCTCCATGATCTGAATCTGAATATGCCATTAAATATTCGTTTCCTCTTTTTGGATACCATAAGCCAAGTTCTGAAGTGTCTCTTAGATATTTGAAGATTCTTTTCACTATCTCTGCATGTGATACCTTAAGAGCAGATTGATACCTCGCACACATTCCAACACTGAACTAAATATCTAGCATGCTAGCTGTAAGATAGAGTAATAAACCAATCATTCTTCTATATTTAGTAATGTTGAAACTAGGACCTTTACATCAGCATCCAACAACGTTGTAGAGCTCATTGGAGTATCAGCTCCATTAGCATTCTCCAATCCATACTTCTTCAACAACTCTTTCAAATACTTTGTTTGAGACACAAATATACCATTCTTCTTTTCCTTGATTTGAAGTCCAAGAAAAAATTTTAATTCTCTTATCATGGACATCTCAAACTCTCCCTACATAATCTTAGAAAATTCTTGACATATAGATTCGTTAGTAGCACTGAAAATAATATCATCAACATAAATTTGAACAATTAGAATATGATCTTTGTTATGTTTGATGAAAAGAGTTGTATCCACTTTTCCTCTGACAAAATTTTGATCAAGAAGAAACTTGCTTAGTCTTTCATACCAAGCTCTAGGTACTTGTTTCAAACCATATAAATCTTTCTTAAGTTTGAAAACATGATCAGGCTTTGTTTCATCTTTAAAACTAGGAGGTTGTTCTACATATACTTCCTCCATAATATAACCATTTAGAAAAGCACTTTTCACATCTATTTGATAAAGTTTAAAACCTTTAATGCAAGCAAAGGCTAAAAGTACTCGTATTGCTTCCAATCTTGCTACTGGAGCATATGTTTCCTCATAATCAATACCGTCTTCTTGATTATAGCCTTTGGCCACCAATCTTGCTTTATTTCTCACAATGATTGTTGATTCATCAAGTTTGTTTTTGAAAACACATTTAGTCCCTATAACCGTGTGATCTTTAGGTTGAGGAACCAAATCCCAAACTTGATTTCTTTGGAATTGATTTAATTCTTCTTGCATAGCAATCACCCAATCATTGTCAGATAAAGCTTCTTCCATAGAAGGTTCAATTTCAGAAATAAAAGTAGAGAAAGTTACCTCATTGAGAATTTTATTTCTGGTTTTGACATCTTCGCGAATATCTCCATTTACTTGATCAATTGGATGATCTTTAATATGTCTCCATGCTTTTGGTTAAGCATGATCATCGACATCTTCTATATTTTGAAAATCATTTGTTTCAAAATCATTCTGTTTTGAAATAGTTTTGTTTTTCTTTATCAAATCCATTTCTTCTTCATCAACATGTTTTGTCTGAGAGTCAAGTTCATCAAACACAACATGAATAGATTCTTCACCTGTACATGTTCTTTTATTAAAAACTCTATAACCTTTACTTCTATTAGAATATCCTAGAAATAAACCTTCATCAGACTTTGAATCAAATTTACCTAAGTTTTCTTTACCATTGTTGTGAACGAAGCACTTGCATCCGAAGATGTGTAGATGAGCAAGATTTGGCTTTCTTCCTTTGTAGAGTTCATATGGCGTCTTTCCAAGTGACTTGCGAATATATGCTCGATTTGAAATGTAGCATGCAGTACTCATTGCATTTGCCCAAAATACTTATGACATTTCTTTTTCATTAAGTATTGCTATCACCATTTCTGTGAGGACTCTGTTCTTCCTTTCTACTACTCCATTTTGCTGGGGTGTTCTAGGTGTAGAAAAGTTGTGATATATTCCTTCGTTGTTGCAGTAGTCTTCAAAGAGTTGATTATCAAATTCTCCTCCATGGTCTATCCTAATAGAAACAATAGAAATACCTTTCTCATTTTGGACCTTTTTAGCAAACGTAATAAATTCGACAAATGTTTCATCTTTTGAAGCAATAAATATAGTCTATGTAAATCTTATAAAATCATCGACAATTACTAAAGTATATAGATTTCTCCTAAACATTTTACTCTTGTTGGACGTACTAAATCCATATGAAGTAATTGTAAAGGTTTGGAAGTAGAAATCTCATACTTTGTTTTGAATGAAGATTTAGTTTGTTTGCCTTTTTGACATGCTTCACAAATCATGTTATCTTTGAATTTTAGTTTAGGAAGACCAATAACTAAATCTTTTCTAATCAATTTGTCAAGTTGGTTCATATTAACATGAGCCAGACGCTTATGTCATAACCAACTTTCCTCTGATCTGCTAAGAAAACAATTTTCAAAAGAATTTGAATTTAAATCAATAGTATAACAGTTACCGTCCCTTTGAGCTTGAATCTTTGCCTTGATAGATTCTTTGTTAAGCGGCAGATGTTTCTTGTTTACTATCAAGCATTCTTTTGAATCAAAGATCACCCAGTTATCTTTGTCAATGCTTTGACTTACACTCAAGAGGTTGTGGCATAATCCTTCAACATAATATACCTCGTTGATTTGAACACCATTGGATTTTCCCACTTCACCAATTACAGTAATACATCCAGATTGATTACCTCCAAACGTTACCTTTCCTCCTTCTCTGGTTTCCAGAATGGTGAACTTATTTTTGTCACCAGTCATGTGTCTCGAGCATCTACTATCAATATACCACTTGTTTGCTCGTGATGCTTTGAGATATACCTAGAATAAGGTGATCAAGTTTTAGGTACCCACACTTTCTTGGGTCATTTGTGGTTAGTATTTAATACATGTGTCCCTTTCGGAACCGATTTATACGTGCCAATAACTTGTCCTTTTCTAAAATAACATGATGAAGTATAATGTCCTTTCCTATTACAATAGTTACATGATACGAATGGATTTGATGTATGCACAGAATTCTTAAAATATTTAAGATAAGTTCTACTGCTATTCTTCTTATTTCCTCTATTCTTATCATGATCGGACCTATATCCAATTCTAGATTTATCAAAGGAAACTTTTTGAGAATTTAGAATAACTTTAAGGGTTTCACTTCCTTTAGTAAATTTTTCCATAGTTTTTGTTAAATCTCTTATTTTCTTATCTTTCTCTTCACATACTTCACATGATGATATGACAGTATTTTCTAATTCCTTTACTTTCTTCTTATAACTAACCATTTCTTTAACTACCTTGATGAATTCTATATGCAATGCATTATATTCAGATAATAACTCATCATAAGTAGGTTCAGAATCACTTACGTCAAAATCTGATTCTTCTTCTTTGGCTACAAGTATAGATTTGCCACTTCGTCATTGTCGCTTTCTTCATCCGACGAACTATCACCCCAGATAGATGATATGTATGCTTTCTTTTTCTGCTTCTTTTTGTGTTTGTTTCTGAGGCATTCGGATTTGATGTGTCCAGGCTTCCCATATTCATAGCATACTATCTGTTGCTCTTTGTTTTCTTTCTTGCTTGGTCCACCTTGATAATTTTTAAAGTTCTTCTGACCTCTTCTATAGAACTTCTTGAATTTTCTCACGATCATTCCCATATCATCATCATTAAGAACATCTTCATTTTCGGAAGATTCTTCTTCCTTGATAGCCTTAAGTGCAACTCCTTTTTTCTTTTTATCATCGAACTCTTCTAGTTCCTTCTTGAATCTCAACTTTCCTTCATACTCAGAAAGGCTACCAAAGAGAGCGGCTATGGATCTCATTGACTCTCCTTTAGCTTCTTCGATAGCTGTCACCTTTGCTTCCCATTCTTTCGTAAGAATATTAAGAATCTTTCTTACCTGGGAATTTTGGTCAAAGGATTTTCCAAGTGCAGATAGTTGATTAACAAGATAAGTGTACCTGAGTTTGAATTCTGATATTCCTTCTCCAGGTTTCATACGAAATAGATCATACTCTGTAATTAGAGTATTGACTCTATTTTCTTTGATTCTGGATGTCCCTTCATGAGCAATCTCAAGAGCATCCCACATATCTATGGCTGTTGGCAGTGTGCAGATTCGAAAATATTCCTTTTGACTAATAGCTTTGTTGTTTAACATTACTAACCTCGTGTCATCTTCGTCAAACTCCTCTGGGCTCTTCTTAATGACTTTATCTTTGATTTTCTTCATTGGAACATAGTCACCATCTTGTATTACATTCCATAAACCGTACTCATTAGCCATCAGGAACAATATGAACTTAGCTTTCCAGAACGAAAAATATTCTCCAGCAAAACCAGGAGGTCTAGTGATTGAAGCTTCGTCTGGAAGAATGTTTTCACCCATTGTTGCCATTTATCGGATCCTTTTCAAGCTATTAGGCTCTTCAGAGAAAACCTTACTCTGATACCAAATGAAAGAGGCAAACTTCACCTAATAGGGGGGTGAATTGGGTGATGTGATAAATTTTTTGTTTGATGTGGTGATGTGACAATAGTTGTAGATAGAATGGAGTTGAGAGGATTAGTACATAGAGAGTTATACTGGTTCGGCCTAAAAACCAGGCCTACGTCCAGTCCTCAGAGATCAAAACCTACTGAGATTTTTACTATGCTTCTAAGATTCAATAGGCTCTTAGAATGCCATAAAACAACAATTGTCCTCGAATGGACTACGAGCAGAAATATTGTAACACTAAGAAATTTCTCTCCCCCTTACGACAAGTCTTACGTGCAGAAAAACAACTTATGACCTTTCTCACTTGCTTACGTATACAAGTCTTATGAGCAGCAACGTTCTCTCCTGCTTACACCACTGTAAGTCTTACGAGCAAAAACGTTCTCTACTGCTTGTATCTTGTAAGTCTTATGAGTGGAAAGTTTTACTAGGAATTCTCTCAACTACTTCTCTCGTAAGGATATGTACCCTCTTAAGGTCCCAATACCTTGAGATCAAATGAAAATAGAATTTGAAGTGTATATAGACTCTCTTACAAAGCAAGTATGATAAACACTGAAGAACGATATGAATACAGAGAAAATATGAATAACAGAGACTCGTGAATTTGCTTATGTGAATTCTTGCGCTTCGTTATTATTGATGATCCCTAGAACTCTGTATTTATAGACTTTTGATTTTACCCGTTTGTATAATGATCATTGTGGAGCTGGGCATGTTACTGTGGAACGGCATGCGTAGGTTTGAAATTATTGAACGAGGTAGGTACGTGCTTGGATGGTCGTAATGATGCTATCTGCCGTTGTTTTGACTTCCTCTGCGTCTTTTTAATTCAAAGTTTCAAACTCCTATATCACACTTATAATACATTCAAAATGATGTTAAATAATAATAATAAGTGACAATAAGATAAATAAATATCATTAAATCATATTCGGGTTGAACGCTGTAAGACTGGTGCATTTTGTCTTCTGGCAGAGTATCACTAGAGCATTGAGGGGGCTCACTCGAGTGAACTACCATATTTACTCTTTTTGCTTCAGTTTTACACTTGCACTTTCACATGATTTGAGAGAGTGCATTTTCTCACTTGCGAGTGATGTGGGTCCTCACTCGAGCACAAGTCCTCCTGCTCGAGTGTCCTTGTACGTTACACTAAGAGTCGCGTCTCTGGACAACACTTGCATACCATTTTAGCAAGAGTGTGATTTTGCACTCGTGGGTGATGTAGGCCCTCACTCGAGCATACATACTCCTACTCAAGTGAGAAGAATATTCTCCTGTAATATGCTCTTGTCTTTAGCACTTGCATCAAAATTGGGAGAGTTAGATTTCTCACTCGCGAGTGCTGATGTATCACTCGGGCATATGAACTCTCACTCGAGCATGCTTGTGCTTCTCTGTTCTTCATGACTCTTGGCCAAACACTCGCAGTCCCTCACTCGCTAGTGCTCGAGTGCAAACCAGCTTCATGCTCGAGTGTTGGTTATAATGCTTGAGTGCATCAGTAAGATTGACAGTAATTGCTCTCGGCCAAACACTTCTTGTCCAACACTTGCATGTGCTCAAGTGTGAAAGGGCTTCATGCTCGAGTTATAGCTCTGTTGCTCGAGTGCATCAGTAAAAGCTTGACAGCATACATTAGAAAACTTTGCCATATGCATTTGGTAACTTTGTAATCTTTCTTTAGACTTCTAAAACCATACTTTGCATACAATTACCTTTTGTTATCATCAAAACTTGGAATCTAACAAGATAAAGGTAAGCTATTTTGACCTTGTAGATGACCTTTTATGCTTAAAACCTCTTCTTTAAAATTATTCCTCTTGATAAAAGCTTTATTTTATTTTTTTAGATTTTCAAGAGGAGGTGTTTTGTGAATTCAAGAAAGGCTAGTGATTGGAGAATCAAAGAACAAGCTAGTGGAAGAGGTAGAGGTGAGCAAAAGCAACCTTTTGACGTATATGTTGTGGACATTGATTGAGTATTGGAACTTTTGGATTTTTGCCCTATTTTCATGTATATAGTGTTTTAGTGAGTTCATGGTGTTTTGTTGATGGTCATGGTGTCATGTGATGCCCATTGGATGTTTTGAAATTGATTTGAGGCTTGAATGGAAAGTTTGGCCATTTTGGGATTTTGTGTTGGGTTTGTGTTCAAAACAAAACTTATGAAAGGAATACAAATTTGATTGTTTTGATATTTCCATTGGATTTTGTGTGAAAAATTGTGTGAGAGTAGTCTTGGTTGTGAATTTTGAACCTTTGGAAACATTTATACAAAAACTAGAAATTCTGGAAAATTCTGTCTAAGTGCAAATAATGTGCATGGGAGCTAATTTTTGATATCATTTTTGACATAGAAAATGTTGTCAAAAAGTTGTGAAACTTTCCTTTTTTGTAGTAGACATTGCAAGCTTTAACATGATATAAAGATTATGTCATTTCGATGTGTGTACAAAAAGTTATAGTCGTTAGAAGTTAGCCAAGAAACAGGTCACTTCCTGGCCGCGGCTAGGAGTTTTAGCTGCAGCCAACAAGCATCTGACCAGTTCTTGGCTATGGCCCAAAAGTTTATGTCCTATTCTTAGCTGTGACCAGAGGTTGCTGGCCCCAGCTGGTGAGTTTCTGACCATCTCTTGGCCGTGGACAGAAGATGGCTTGGCCGCGACCAACCCCAAAACTTGAGCATTTTATGTTTTTGAAGGATGGTCTCTGGTCTAGTTCTTTCTAACCCTTTAGACATTTGTTTGGGCTTCTAATAGCCACCTAAAGAACTCAAATGATAAGCAGCCCTAAGTGTTTCGAGTTAAGAATTGGAAAAGGGAATAATTTGTCATCCTTGACTATGGTTAAAGCATTTAATGTCCACCATGAGTATGAGAAAGCTGTGCCTGTGCAAGAATGGAAAAACAAGGTAGTAACTCTTTCTCCTATATCATGTGTAATGCTTTGTATCTATGTGCTTATCATTGAATTGTTATGAACGAGAATTCTGGTAGTTATGTTGTTGTGAATATAGCGAAAGCTGTCGTAAAAATGCCATTTTGAATATAGTAAAAGCTGTCGTTATTGTGAATAAAGCTGTTGTTATTGCACTACAGCCATGAGAGTTGTCGTTATTATGAATATAGCAGTGATTGCGGTTGTTATTGCACCACGACTGTAATACCCCGAATTTTGAAACTTGAGGCTAGAGAATAAGCCTGAGATTAGTGGACTGCTAAGCCTGGTTTAGCAGGGTCCTAAATTGTGATTAAGAGATAATGACTCCAAAAGTGGAAGTAGTTAGTGATAAATGAACCCTTTTGGAGAATCCAATGTGATTTGAGTTTCGAATGTGATTCGTATGTGTTGTAAGCAGCATCGAAACCCTGTATTTAAGTTCAATTATGGATTAACCTCTAAATTGACTTAAAATAGAGGGGAGGGCACATTGTGAAAGAAAATGAATGAGAAAATGTATTTGATGGTGATTCAAGAGGAATTGCCATAATCAGGGGTAAAACGGTAAAGTTACCGATCAGTTGATCGGTTACCGAAGAGGAAACTCATTGGTAACTTCAAGATCAATGGTTAGGATTGATTTGTGTTGAGATCAAAGGGTGGAATCCAATGTGCTTGTGCCTATGTGAACTCATGGTTGATGGAGCAAGATGTTGACACATGGCAAGTTGTGAGCCATAGATCTTGGTCAATTTGTCAACTCATTTTCCCTCTCTCCTCTTCCTTTTTGGTCAGCCTAATGAGGCTTTTAGTGGCCAAAAAATGACCTTCCTTCTTCATTATCTCTTCATTCTCTCTCTCTATTCTCCATGGACGCAAGCTTGGGGGGAGGAAAGAGAAAGAAACAAGGTGAGTTTTGGCTTGTGTAATGGCCTCTAATGGTTAAAACCTCTTCACTAATCTTGATCATGTTGATGAGAGCTTCATCTCTATGGTTTTAGATTTTTGAAAGGAGGTGTTTTAGAACTTGTGGAAATTTGGAAAGATGGAGAATCAAGAAATTGGTTTGGGGAAGAAGACGAATAGGTGAGTATTTGAAGCCTTTTGATCTAAGTTTTGTGATTTGTGGATGAGCTTTGTGAATTTCGAATTTTGCCCTGATTTTCATGTGATTTTGGATTTGAGGAATTGCCTTGTGTATTGTGGTGAAATTGGTATTTTGTTGTGTGATATGGCCATTGGAATTGGTTTGAGAACTTGGAATGAAAGGAATGACAATGTGTGATTGTGTTGTGGTTTTGTGATGACATGTTATGATTATTGGTAAAACATGTCAATGTGATATGAATTTGGTTGTTTTGATGTTTCCAATGGATTCCTTGTGCAAATTTATGTGGAAATGGTATTTGGTGTGAATTTGGGAACCATTGGAATCATTGGTGCAAAACTGGAAATTCTGTCCAGTGTAAATTCTGTCTGGACAGTCTTGTTGTGTGGACTTTTTGACTGGGAAAATGATGTTGTAAAATTATGAAACTTTCCAGTCTTAAATTTCACCTCCCAAGCTTCAAAATGGGCATATAATTTGTGCCATTTCATTTTGGGACCTGGGAGTTATAGCTGTCCAAAGTTTGAGGTCGAAAATGGATTCTGTTTTGGGACAGTCTTGAGTTTTGGGGAATTCTGTATTTTTTTGGTGATTTCTAGTAAAGGCCAATATTTTTCCTGTGTAGAGGACTTGAATAGCTTTCATTTGGCTTTGGGATCACTTCATTTCGATTTTTGTGGAATTAGTTATGATTTTTAGAAGTTCAGCCAAGAAACTGGATTTTCTTGGCCGCGGCCAGCGGATTCTAGGCCGCAGCCCAAATGTTTTTGAGCGTTTCTGGGCAGTTTTGGGCCGCAGCCAGTGGATTTTTGGGCCGCGGCTCACCTCCAAAAATCAGTATTTTACACTTTTAAAGGTGGTTCTTGGTATAGCCTTTCCCAAGCCTTTAGGCATATGTTTAGGCTTTGATTAGCCACCTAAAGGTCGTGAATGATAACCAACTCAAGTGTTTGAGAGTTAAGGAATCGGAAAAAGGGATTAACCCTATGTCCTTGTTTGGTTATAGGATTTGGTGTTCACCCTGATCGTAAGCAGCCGGAGCTGGAGCTTACGTGGAAAGAGGGTAGGGAACATATCTCTTCTGCTTGTATTTGATATATGTGTTAGTGTGTTGGTGCATGTCTTAGCTTTGCATAATTATGTGTAATTTGAAGCTATGTTTCAATTTATGCTATGGCCATAGGTATATTGTTCGAAGCATTGAGCTTGCAAATTGTCATTGTGTTATCATGAGTTGTGAGATGCAAGCATGTCATGCATTAAACATCTATCATACATGCATATTGATATTGTTTTCCTACTGAGATTCTCTAGAATCTCACCCTCCCCTACTAACCTTTCAGACAGGGTAGTGGATCGAGGATGGAGTAAGTGATCAAGGGCGGCAAGGACTTCCTTCGGGTTGAAGATTCGGTAGTTGGTTATCATAGTTGGGAGTATATAGATTTGGATGTGTATATAAGTATGTGGATGAGAATTTGCTATGTATTTGAGATGTGTATTTGAGAAGACTTTGTGTAATCCCCATATGAGGGCTTGTATGGGCGAATGTGCCCTATAAAGCTTGAGTTAATAAGTGGAATCCAGAATTACCGGAATTATTTCATTGCGTACTCTGATATATTAAATGTGATTTATCTTTTTGTAGTAATTATATTCGGAATGTGAATGTGAGACCAGGTTATAAATGATTTCGAAAGGTATTTGTGAAAACCCCATCTGGTAGATGGGTTTATAAATGTTATTTGATTGTTATTGGTCTCTATTTCACTTTAATCGTGTATTTCGAATATAATTACAGAAGGGGGTTACAACGACTGTGAGAGCTGTGTTATTAGGCCTACAATGGTGATTGCTGTCATTACTGTACCATATCATGAGAGCTGTCGTTATTATGCACATGGCTGTGAGAGCTGTCATGTATGACACAAGTCATGCATCATGTGGATATAAGAGTGAAAGCTATCGTTTGTGACGATAGTCATACATCACTATGATTGTTGCTACTGTTGCTGCTTTGTGATAATTGCTTACATTCTTTGTTTAATTATGCATCATATACGTGAAATGTTACTACTGAGGTTGCTATAAATCTCACTCTTTCCAATGACTACCATACAGCCAGGGTAAGCGGAGCAAAGGAGAAGCAGGTATACAATGGTGGCTAGTGTTAGCGGCAAGGAGATTAGTTTTGTGTTGGTTATCATCTTTTCGATAAATGTATATACTGTGAATGATGTAAGTTAAAAGCAATATAGTAAAGGTAGTTGTACCGACTATAGAATTGTGTATCGTCTTGTGATCCCTGATATGGGAACTAAAATGGGCGAATATGCCATATAGTCCTTTTAGTAAATGAAACCCAAGAGCCATCAGGAATTTTGTTATATACTTTGATATTTATGAATGGAACCGAGTTGAACAGGTCAAATAGGTTCGAAAAGTGTATGTGAGACCATATGAAACAGGTTTCGAAAAGTTTTAGAAAACCCACTTTATCACAGGACCAAATCCTGTCTCAAAGATGGGACCTTTATTAAGTTTTGAATTAACCGTTGGTCTTCAACTTAACTTTGGCACGTTTTTGAACCATTTTAATGGCTACCAAGGTAGGGGGTTACACATATCAAGCCTAATGGCTCATTCTACTTCCACAATGCTGGGTATTCTAGTCTGACTGCCTTAGGAATCACCCTCATGCCATAGGCATCTCGGGACTTACTTCCTCGGCTACCACCTGGTATAGTCTGACAGCTCTACCAACCTCAAGGTGTACTCTAGACATACTAGTCTAATGTTGCCATCCTAGGCAACAACCATAGCGCTAGGCACATAAGTCTTACAGCCCAGAGACACCGCCTCATGCAAATTTGCACATCGGGTCTTACCGCTTTGAGCCTCTGCTCATCACAATTCTCAACTCATCACATGCTAGCTAGCTCAATGGTACCACTTCTCACCAAACTCTTATACTTACCCCTAGGGTAAGGGTTCGAGATGTGGGGAGGCGAGAGAAAATCCTAAGGGATGGGTTTCTATCCTTGTGAGTCCACTTGCGGCCCACCGGGGGTACTGTAACCCCCCTCCGTAATTATAATTCGAAACACATGATTAAAACGAATTATAGACCATCAGATAATCAAAACTCAATTTCAATCCCATCGTTGAGATAGGTTTTCACAAATGTATTTCAAAATCTGATTCACCTGGCCACATATTGACACTTTGAATACAATCACCTCGCACAGATAACTCACATTCATACATATCAGAGTGTAAACCAAAATTCGAGGCAACCCCTGAGTTTCACATTATAAACTAAAGGGTTTACAGGCATACTTACCCCTTACAATTTCCTATTCAAGGGATTACATAACCATATCCAAATAACATTTACAAATGTACAGTAATCCCAATCCAGATATGACAACCAACTAACAACTAAAATAAAGAACTATTCGCCCTTGGTTGCCTGCTTCTCCTTCGAGCTACTTGATCTGTCTGTTGGTTAGTCAATGGAAAGGATAAGATTCAAAAGAATCATAGTAGTAATAAATCACTCATACAACATGTAATTACATAGCATTCAAGTAAATCATCAAACAGCACATACAAACATTGCCTTCCCGACATTCACATTTACAAACACACATTGCCTTCCTAGCATTTACATTTACAAATACACATTGCCTTCCTAGCATTCACATATGCACAGCTTCACAACATCCAAAATCATCACAAAACAATGATAAATCAAACATACAATATGTCACATATAGTATAAGGGAAAGAGTCACTACTTTGTTCTTTTCAAGTGTGCTCCGGCACAAGTTGCTCACATTCAAGGAAAATATCTAATCCTATCAATCAAAACCAAGGACATAGGGTTATTCCCTTTTTCCAATTCCTTAACTTTAAAACACTTAAGGTTGGTTGTCATTTGAGTCCCTCAAGTGGCTAATAATAAGCTCAACGAAAGCTTAAAAGGATTGGGAGGTTCTAGGTTGGAAAACACTTTTCAAATTCACAAAGTGATGAAAACAAGGTTTGGTTGTAGCCAATAATTCTCTTGCTGCTGCCAAAAATAGCACAGAAGGTTTTTGGTTGTAGCTAAGATTGTCTAGCTGAGGCCAAAACCTGCACAGAAAGTTTTGGGCTACAAACAAGAACTTTTGGCTGCAGCCAAGGAAATTTCAAAAAATCATAATTAATTCCAAAAAAATCAAAATGAAGTGATCCCAAATCCTATTGAAAGATATTTAAGTCCTATTCATTGAAAAAATATGAGTCAAGGCTATCCATAACCACAAAAATAAATAATTGCACAAGATTCAACACTGCTCCAAAACAGATTCCAGTTTTAATCCCAAACTTTGGAAAATCATAACTCTTAGCTAAAAACTAGAAATCACACAAATTATGTGTTCAGTTTGAAGCTTGTCATGTGAAATTTAATACTAGAAAGTTTCAGAATTTTTAGATACCATTTGCCCATTCAAAATGTCAATGGACAGAATTTCAGTTTTTTGCACCTTTGTTCCCAATGGTTCCAATTCCATAACAAACAGCATTCCCACAAAAATTTTCACAAGTAATTTATTAGAAACACCAAATCAACCAAATTCACATCATATTGACATGTGCCAAATTGGCCACAACATGTCACACAATCTCACAACACAAAACTCAACATTGCAAATTCTTTCCACTACAATTTCCAAACTAATTCCACTGACACCAAAACACAATATGACACCATCTTCACCACAATACACCATTCAATTCTTCCAATCCAAAATCACACTAAAATCAGGGAAAAATCCATAATTTCTAAAACCATCCAATGGCCACAATATATATATCAAAAAGGAGCTTTTACTCACCTCTTCCTATTCCCCAAGCTTATTTCTGGATTCTTCAACCTTCAAGTTTTCTTCAAGCACTCAAACACCTTCTTTCAAAAATATAAAACTATAGAGATAAAGCTCTCATCACCATGAACAAGATTATAGAAGAGTATTTAAGCATTAGAGGATGTCAAACAAACCATATCTCACCTTTTTCCTTTCTCTTTCCTTCCCCAAGCTTGGTGAAAATGGAGGTTAATGAGAGAGAAAAAGAAGATGAAAATGATCATCATTTTTGGGTGTTAAGGCCTTTTAGGCCGACTTGAGGAAGAGAGGAGAGAGAATGATTGTTGAAATTTTAACCAGATCCAATGGTCCACATTGTGACACTTGTCAAGATCTTACCACATCTCCATTGAGCACACATAAGCACATAAACACATGATTCCACCCTCTTAATCTCTTGACAATAAATCTCAACCATTGATCTTTGAGTTACTAATGAGTATCCTCTTCAGTAACTGACCAATTGGTCGGTAACTTTCCTTTTTCCCCATTTTACCCCTAATTATAGCAATTCTTGCTGAATCACCACCAAACACATTTTATTATTCCATTTTACTATAATATGCGCCCTCCCTCTATTCCATTTCAATTTAGATGTTAATCCATAATTGAACTTAAATATAGGTTTTAGGCACTGACCATAACACATTTGAATCACAATTTGCATCATATTCTCCAAAAGTTTTTATTTATCAATAATCACATCCACTTTTGGAGTCATTGACCCTAATCAAATTTTAGGGGCATTACAGGTACCGGTAGGGGGACCATGCCAGGGGGTGTACCCTAGGTAGTGGGGATACGGGGTTGACAATAACTAGCTCAATGGTACCACCTCTCACCAAACTCTTATATTTACCCCCAAGGTAAGGGTTCGAGATTTGGAGAGGCGAGAGAAAATCCCAAGGGGTGGGATTTATCCTTGTGAGTCCACCTGCAACCCATTGGGGGTGTACCTGGTGGGGGACTGTGCTGGGGGTGTGCTTGGGCGGAGGGGATACAGGGTGTGACATGTTGCATAGTTTGAACAATAAAATTGGTTTGGATTAGTTTGGATCATTGAATGGAAAGTTGGCAATTTGGTGGTTTAGATTGCAATGTGGTCAAAACAGAATATTTGTGGATATGATGTGAATTTGGATGTTTTAAGGATTCCCATGGTTTCCTTGTGAAAAGTTGTGTGGGAATAGGTTTGGTTGTTGATTTTGGAGCCATTGGACACATTAGTTGAAAATTGAAAATTCTATCCAGTGTAAACTTTGTGCAGGGAAGTTGGTTTACAGGTCAGTTTTGAATTAGTAAATGTTATCTAAAAATTTTGAAATTTTTCAGCCTAATAGTACACATGCCAAGCTTAAAAATGGATAAATAATATGTGTCATTTCGATATGTGTGCTGGAAGTTATGTATTTCCAAATTTGAGGTTAAAACTGGAAGCTATTCTGGAGCAGTATGGGATTTCGTCTAATTCCATATTTTTGTGGTTATGAACAGTAGTGATTCATATTTTTCTTGTATAGAGAACTTCAATAGCTTTCCATAGGACTTGGGATCACCTCATTTCAAATTTTCTAGAATTAGTTATGATTTTTTGAAGTTCAATCAAGAAGCAAAAGTTTTCTTGGCTGCAGTCCAAAAGCTTCTGACCTGATTTTGGCTGCAGCCAGGAGACTCTTGGCCGTAGCCAAAAAATTTTTGACCTAATTTTGGTTGTAGCCAAAAGTCCTTGGCTACAGCCCAAAAGTTTCTAAGCTATTTTTGGCCTTAGTCAAATATTTCTTGGCCGTGGCCAACCCCCAAAAATCAGCATTTTCACTTCTGAGTAGTGGTCTTTGGTATAGTTCTTTCCAATCCTTTAGGCATCTATTTGTGCTTCTAGTAGTCACCTAAAGGACTCAAATAATAACCAACTTTAAGTGTTTTGAAATTAAGAGTTTGGAAAGAGGAATGACACTGTCCTTGATTTTGGTTGATAGGATTCGATATTTTCCCTGGACATGAGCAACCTGTGCCAGAGCACACCCAAAAAGAATAAGATAGTGACACTTTCTCTTATACTATGTGTAATGCATTGTATGTTTTTCATTTCATTGAATTGTGTATTGTGAATGCTGTGGAGTTTGCTGCTGTGAAAACTATGTGGAAGCCGTGAAGGCTATGTGTAAGCCGTGATGGCTATATGTATGTTGTGAAGGCAATGTGTATGCTGCAAGGGCAATGTGTATGCCGTGAGGGCGATGTGTATTATAGCATGAGCAGTCGTGGATGTGATGCAAGTCACACCTACCCATGCCATTGTAAATGTGTAAACCGTGAAGGCTATGTGAAAGTTGTGAAGAATATGTGTATGCCGTAAAGGCCATGTGTATGCTGCTGCTGCTTGGTGATTTACTTGCATGCTGTGTGATTATATGTTGTATGAGTGATTTGTTACTACTGGGATTCTCTTGAATCCCATTCTCTCCATTGACTAATCTACAGCCCAGGCAAGCGGCTCATAGGAGAAACAACCAACTAAGGGCGGTTAGTTTTCTTTAGTTTGATGAATGGTTGTCACATTTTAATTGGGATTACTAAAAATTTTGTAAATGTTATTTTGGATAAGGATATATAATCCCCTAAAAAGGAAATTGTAAGGGGCGAATATGCCCGTAAACCCTTTAGTTAATATATGGAACCCCGGGGGTTGCCGGGAATTTGGTTTACACTCTGATATGTATGAATGCAACTTAACTGCACAGGTTAATTATATTCAAAATGTGAGTATGAGACCGGATCGAACAGGTTTTGAAAGAAATTTTGAAAACCTACTTTATTTTAGGGTGGGTCTTTATCTTGAAGTGGGAACTTAAACAGATTTTGTATTAATCATCGGTCTCTAATTTAACTTAATTATGCATTTTTGGATTATAATTATAGATTATAAGGTAGGGGGTTACATTTCAGGGCAAGTCCTTGTCTTAAAGTGGGAACTTAAATAGATTTTTTATTAATCATCAGTCTCTAATTTAACTTAATTATGCATTTCTGGATTGTAATTACGGATTATAAGGTAGGGGATTACAGGTAGCCCTCTTCGATCATAATTCTCTGTAGGTAGCTCTCTCCGGTTGGCCGTCTCTCAATGGAAATACCATTGTAACAGGAATCTAGATCTTATAAGGTCCCTCTTCTCAGTAGTTTTATAATCTACTTTCTCTAATTCTGCCATCTTATCTGGGGTTATTTTATATGGACTTTCGATATCAGTCCAACTCTAGGCATAATCACAACTCTAAGGGAATATTCTATTATTAAGATCTTTCCTACTTGCAGCCTCCAAAAACCTCATACACATTCTGTACCATATTCTAATACCTCAAATCATTTCTATATCATTTGGGCATTCATGCTCAAATACCTTAACCCACCTTGGGCCATCTCAAATTCTTAAGGAACCATAACTTAACAGTTGATTCCTAGGTTACGATTCACTTGGTAACCCTTATCTAGATGTTGGATAGACATCCCACTTTTAGGTTCATCACTAAGACCAAAACATCGACATTACACATATCGGAAATTATTTTCCTTCATTATATCCAATAGGTACACTAAGAGTCAGGATCATTAACGCCTATTCTAACCTTCAGGGCATTCGAATAATATCCTCAAAACATTACTGAAGGTTCAACACTATCCACAAGCTTCACAAGGTTCAAACTTCCGTCAAGAAACATAACCGTAATGCAACCTAATTCACATTTCAACCTAAGCACTATTTCAACTTAGATCTAATTTAAACCTATCCTTAACCTTGAGTACCATCATATTAGATCCTCTAGGATTGATATACGACATAATCACCACAATCATGCATCACCATATATCATACCTATATACCTTTCACACTACGGTGTTATAAGGATCATTACTTAGCACGAAGAAACCTCAAAACAATCACTGTGCCTCAACTTTCCATAACCCTATCAAATGAACTTTTCTAATCAGTACTCAATGTAACAAAAATGGTTCAGATTAAAGATCAATAGTTACTTCATCATCTCCATACCTCTAATCATTCTTTATGTCATATAAGAACTTCTAATCAAAATTCAAACCTTTAATTAAAAGGTTTCAAATTTCCAAGCTGCTTCCCAGGGGGTCACCCATCCCGGGATTTCTCTTGCATGAGCATGATTAATAGCGGAATTTCATTTAGATTTGGGGCATCAGTGCTCGTACAATGCCATTTGTCACTGGGTATCGGTACTCCATACATACCTCAATCCCAATATGACATGTCAGCATCCCTAAAGATGCTTGGTACTGTCCTTACGGAGAAATAAAAACAATACCAGCTTCTCGATACACCTCCCTTATGTATTCCTGTAACATGGAGTAGGGATCTAAATCACACTCTATCTCAATATCAGGAGCTCTAGAGTTAGTAATAGAATCCAAAGCCTGTGCCTCCTCATTTATCTCTAGAGCCTCAATCCTATTGGCGGTGGATTCTTCTGCCGTCAAGCTTACCGTCATAGGAGCTCATACCCCTTTTTCCTCAGGATATTCATCATCATAGCTCCGCTTCTTCCTCTATATAGAGCTCTACCCCTTCCTTCTATAGATTGATTAATAAACAGGGGTTGTCTAACTCTTTAGTTTTCACTGCTGTCTGTAACTCCCAGTTGCATTAGCACTAACAAAGGATCACTATACTATTCACATGAGCAAAGAATATAACCTACAGTCAGAGCCCCTACTTTGACTAGACCTTTACCTTTGAGCAGAGAATTCCATTTCCAAAATCACTGCACTGATACCAAAAATCTAATACCTTAATTTTAAGCCCTTTATTTCATGCGGAAGCATTAATTCACTTGTTTTGGCTTAGGAATATCAATAATTAAAGTTCCCAAACCAAAACTTACCATATTAATTTTTCCTTATGGAGTTACTATTTATATCATAGTACTTCTCTTCTCATACATATGTATTCATACAGACACACCTCATGGCATGTTGATACAAATAAAAAAACATGCAATAAGTTATACATAACCCATCATCATATACTAATCTTCATTTCCCTATCACATTCTCTTCCAATGCAACTTCTTGCTATCCTCTTCTGTACTTCACATACCTGTATGGTTGGTTAAGGGAGGGTAAGATTCGGGGAATCACAGTAGCAAACAGTACTATAATGCATACAAGATAAATGCTAGTGTATGACATGCTCACCTTACATAGGCTCATGCTCACATAGTAACATTTCTGCATGCTCAATGCTTTATGCAACATACTCATTGCCATAGCATAAACAGAAACAGAGCTTCAATCATTCAACTATGTAACACATAGACAAGAAAGGCAATCATGCACATCAACACATAAACATACATATCAATACACGCAAGTAGGGTAAGTTCACTACCTCTCACTTATGTTCTCCTCTTGTACATTTTCTTCCAACCATTGAAGCTTCTCGCAAAGCCTTCCATTCCTTTTCCTTCTTGACATCTTATGGCCCTAGACATATAATCACATTCTATGGTTAAGTCATTAGAGCCATGAAAGTAGTTCATTACTCATGACTTTTCTTAACCCTTGGAGTTCAACTTTATTACCATTTACCCCAAGTACAATCTACCCTTGGCCATCCTTCTTACTACAATTTGCCCAAGTATAAGACCATATCTCTACCCTTAGGTTTCACTCTTATTACTATATAACCAAGTACTAGCACTTATGTCTACCCTTGCCAACCACTCTTATTTACCATACTAGTCATTCTCATATTTTCGCATGGTAACCTATTCTGCCAGATTTTTCACCTATCTTTGAATAATCATAGCTACAAAAATCCAGGGTTCCCGGTTTAATACCCCAAATTTTTAATTAAGGGATAATGATTATTATTGTGGATAATTTGTGAATTAATTGTAATTATTATTTATTTTATGGCAATTTTAATAAATATGCCATAATCTTTGAGAGATTGAAAGAATGGCCATAAGTTAGTGATTAATGGAAGAAATTAATTACTAACTAAGAGGAAAATGAGATGTGTAATTAGAATGGCTAATGGAGGGATTAAAGTGATTAATTGGGTAATTACTTTATGAGAACAAATCAAAAATTGACAAGTGTCAAGATGAGATGAAGCAAGAGATTAGAGAAAGTCAAAATTTGCATATTTTATTGCTTTTCTCTCTCCTTTCTTCCCTCCACTTTTGGCTGCCAAGCATGGGGGAGTGAGAAGCCATCATTCTATTGTCTTCAAGCTTCTTTCTCTCTCAAATTCATCCTCCATTTATGCAGAAAAAGGAAGAAGAATCTTGGTGAAAAAGGTAAGCTTTTGACCCTCTAAATGGCTTCTAATGGAAAAATTCTCTTATATAAAGTTGTTCCTTGTGTTGAGAGCTTCAATTTCATGGTTTTAGTTTGTCCATTTGGTGGTGTTTGAGCTCTCAAGAAATTTTGTAGTTTGGAGAACCAAGAAATCCCTTTGAGAAAGTTGTTAAGGCGACTGAAAGCTTCATTTTCATATAAGTTTTGTGGCCATTGGTTGGGCCTTGATCTTTTGGAAATTTTTCCCTAATTTTCATGATTTAGGGGCATGGGGGAGTATGGCATGTTATTGTTAAGGAAATGGTGCCTTGTTTAGTGTTTTGAATTGATACAATTGCATTGAAGCTTAAATATGAAGTTTGGCCACATTGTGTTGGTTTTTATGCATTGAGCAAAACAGGGCATGTTAATGGGTTGTAATTTTGGTCATCTTGAGGTTGCCATTATGTTCCTTATGGAAAAATTGTATGGGAATAAGGTTGGTTATTGATTTTTGAGTTATTGGACACTTTGGTAGAAAATTGGTAATCTGTCTTGTGTGAACTCTTTTCCGGGCAGTTAGTTTGCATGAAAGTTTTGAATGACCAAATGGTGTCAAAAAATTATGAAAATTTTTATTCTTAAATTTCACATCCCAAGCTTCAAAATGGACATATAATTTGGGTCATTTCATTTTGTTAACTGAGAGTTATGCTTTACAAACTTTTGGGACAAAAACTAGACTCTATTTTGGAGCAGTGTTGAGGTTTGTGTAATTATGGAATTGTGTGGTGATTTCTAGTTGAGGTCCATATTTTTCCAGTAAAGAGGACTTAAATAACTTTGATTTGGCTTTAGAATCAACTCATTTCAATTTTACTAGAATTAGTTATGAGTTTTGGAAGTTCAGCCAAGAATCAAGGAATTTCTTGGCCATGGCCTAAGGTGGCTGGCCGTGGCCCAAACCTTTCTGTCCAGATTTTGGCTATGGCCCATAGTGGTTGGCCATGACCAATGACCGTCTAACCATATTTTGACCGCGGCCCAAGGGTGGGCTGGCCGCGGGCAACCCCTGTATTTTAGCTCTTTGAGTTTTTGAAAAGTGATCTCTAACCTATTGTCTTCCAATCCTTTAGAGCTTTTATTAAAGGCATTTATGGCCTCTTAAGGGTCAATTATGATAACCAAATTAAGTGTTATGTAGTGAATTAAGTCTTGGAATAGAGTATAACTCTTCGTCCTTAATTATGATTCTAGGATTTGACATTTTGCCCCACTCGGGAGAGAACAATGCTAAAATACGCCCGGAAGGACCAAGGTAGTAACTCTTCTCTCATGTTGTATATGATACTTGGTATGAATGTTTATAATTGTGAATGTGTTTCGGCCATAGGGCATTACAGCACGAGCAGTTCAGCGTGAGCCGTCGAAGGGGGCGATGCCCATGATACCTACCCCAGCCGTTGTATCTACCGTTGTAAGTGCTTAGGCTGCGTTATGGAATCATGGATTCATGTTTCAGTATCCAACCTGTGGGGCTGCGTGTTATGAAATGTTTTATATTGATCCCAACTGTGGTGATATATGTGATATGTTCATGTATATGTGCAATACAACAAGCAGTTCAGCGTAAGCCATCGTAAGGGGGCGATGCCCATGATACCTACGTCGGTCGTTGCAACTGTTGTTGTGATTGTTTTATATTGTATAGATTATTTACTTTCATGTATCAATGTTGTGCATATTATGAGTGACTTGTTACTACAGGGATTCTTTAGAATATCACTCTCCCCAAAACAAATTTTTAGACAGGGCCGAAGGATCTAAAGGAAAGTGGGTGACGAAGAGCGGATAGAGCTCCAATATAGGAAATTATTTTAGACATTGGTTATCATGTAAAATTATTTGGATGTTTTTAGGAAATAATTATATATATTTTGGATTAATGTATAGTTTTGTGTAATCCCCAAGTAAAAGGGAAAGAAATTATGGGCATTATGCCTTGTATGAACCCTTTATTAATCAATGGAACCCGAGTGTGTCGGGAATTCATGATGTACTCTGATATGCATGAATGAAATCAACCTGTACAGGCCAATTGTGTAATTATATTGTGAATATAAGACCATTTTGAATAGGGTTTGGAAAAAGTTATATAAACCTTAATTTTGGGAAGTTTGATTTTGTTTAAATCCCAAATCTCTTTATGGTCTCTAATTCTACATTAATCACATGCTTATGAACTTAATCTCGGCCTATGTTGTGAAGGGGTTACATTTGTGATATCAGAGCTGTAGTTCCTGGTAAGGTGAGGATTTGCTAGGATAGTTGCCTTAGGTTGCTGCCTAAGTGGTAAATGATGACATAGGATTATTGATTATATACCCATGAGTATTTCTATTGTTTATAGATATATCTAAGTCTTATGGACTATGTGTATACATCTGTTATGATACTAACATGGTGAATCATTTTTAGAGAGACTAAAGGACAAAATGGTTCGCCTAAGAGTCAGGGAAGACGATCCAAAGGTGGAGGAGTTGAATGACAATCTACTTGATCCAATGATGTAGGAATTGATGGATTTGGTAAGAGAACAACGGGACATGATAACTGAGCTGAGGGAAGAGCTCAGAGAAGAAAGGGCTAAGTGTAATAAGGAACGGGCCCAGTCCACTTATGAGGAGACTCAAGCAGAGACTTATCAAGAGGAGACAGCTGAAGGGTCCAATCGGTCTTATGGGTCCCCACCTCACACGGTGCCCAATTAAGAATCCTTAGGGGTACCGGCTCATGAGGAAAGAGACTTGTAATATTGGGTCTCTAAGTTCTGCAAGCATATGCCTTCGGTGTTCAAAGGGAGGTTTGAACCCCAAGTTGATGAGGACTAGTTGAATCATCTAGAAAAGATCTTTGAAGTCCTCAAGTGCCCAACAAAGGTAAAGGTGAAGCTGGCTATGTATAAGCTAGAGGGGGATCAGACCAGTAGTGGCGGATTATCGCTATGACACTTCAAAGCCGAAATGTGCCATTAACTTGGGAGGTGTTCCAAGAAAAATTTAATGAGAAGTACTTCCCTAAGTCAGTGAGGCTTGAAAAAGAATCTGAATTCCTCGCCAGCAAACAGGGAGATACGAAGAGTTGTGATGAGTATCTTTCCCACTTTATCCAGCTATCTCAGTACTCTACACATCTCCGGGATAGGGATAATAAGGAGTGGAGCTCTAATATGCTTATCTGGGGCTTGAGGCATGAATTGAAGAAGAGGCTAACCACCCAACTATTCACTGACTTCAATAAGGAGGTGGAGTAGTGTAGAATTGTTGAGAATAACTTGAGAGAATTGTACTCGATCAAGGGTAGTGGTAGCCGGAATGAGCCTAGTAAGGCAAATATGTCCCAGAAGCGGAAGGGATAAGGGTTCTTATCTAGGGGCGGCAGTAAAAGGCCCTATTAATCTAAAGGTCGTGGTAATCAGAGACCTCCAACAGGACCAGTATGCAACTAATGTAGAAAATACCATCGGGGCAGAACCTGCACTAAGGAGGTGATTTGCTTTAACTGTAAACAAGTAGGTCACATCTCTACTAAGTGCCCATGATAGCCGGCAGAGCAAAGGCCGAGAAATCAAGGTGGAGTATTCGTGATGACAGATGAGGAGGCCTAGAAATCGCCTGAATTGATCCAAGGTAAGATCCTTCTCGGTGATAATGAGTTAGATGCTTTGTTTGATTCGGGTGCAAGTCATTCATTTATAGCTTATGACTGTGTAAAGTGCCTAAGATTGCATGTGTATAGACTGCCATTTGATTTGGTCATGTCAACGCCAATCGATATCAAGGCTGTGACGGCTGAAGCCTGCTTAAATTGTGTGATAGTTGTTGAGGGTCATGAGTCTACAGTTAATTTGATCTTTTTGCCACTCCATCAACTAGAAGTTATTTTGGGTTTCAACTGGTTGACAGCAAATGATATACTGCTTGACTGTGGCAATAAGAGGGTAACCTTCCATAATGCACGGTAAGAGAACAATATGAATACTAGTTTGAATTTACTTTCAACGGCTAAAGAAGAAAGATATCTTGAGAAGGGATGCCAAGGGTATATGGTATTCTTCTCTGTTCAGGGAGAATCACCTGAAGCTCTTGAGAGTATGCCTGTTGTGAGAGAATTCCCTGAAGTATTTCTGGAAGATCTTAGTGGATTACCTCTGGAAAGGGAAGTGGAATTCTCAATTGAGATTGTGCCTAGAGCTGGTTCGATATCGAGGCCCCATACCATATGGCCCCTAACAAAATGGTAGAGCTGGAGAAGCAAATTGAAGAATTGCTTGAAAAGGGGTTCAACAGACCCAGTGTATCACCGTAGGGAGCTGCATTGTTATTTGTGAAAAAGAAATATGGGAGTTTACGGTTGTGCATCGATTATCAAGAACTCAATAAAGTGAATGTTAAGAACAAGTATGCTCTCCCAAAAATTGATGACTTGTTAGATCAATTGTCTGGTTCGTGCATATTCTCTCAAATTGATCTAAGGTCGAGATATCATCAGTTATGTATGAAGGCAGCGGATACTCCAAAGACTGCTTTCAGAACGAGGTATAGGCACTATGAGTTCCTTGTGATGCCCTTTGGGTTGACGAATACACCAGCGGTATTCAAGAACTATATGAATCGCATTTTCCAACAATAGTTTGATAGTTTGTGGTTGTGTTTATCGATGACATTTTGATTTACCCCAAAAGTAGGGAGGAACATGAGCAACATCTGAGAATTATGTTGAGAATTTTACGAGAAAAGAAACTATATGCCAAGCTAAGAAAGTATGAGTTTTGGCTTACGGAAGTGAGGTTCCTTGGCCATGTGATCTCATGAGATGGGGTATCAGTGGATCCCAGTAAGGTGGAAGTAGTACTCAATTTGAAAAGGCCAGAAATTGTTTCTGAGATTCACAGTTTTCTGGGTCTTAATGGTTACTATCGGAGGTTCATCCAGAACTTCTCGCGTATTGCATTGACAATAACCAAGCTCACGAGGAAGAATCAGTAGTTTGTTTAGGATGAACGTTGTGAGCGGAGTTTCACAGAGCTAAAGGAGATGTTGACTACGGCACCGGTGTTGATTATACCTGATCCCAGTGAGGCTTACGTCGTGTACAGTGATGCGAGTAAGCAGGGGTTAGGGTGTGTCCTGATGCAACAGGGAAGGGTGGTGGCCTATACCTCTCGACAGCTGAAACCGCATGAGATGTATTCTCCCACTCACGATCTGGAGCTTACAACAATAGTGTTTGTATTGAAAATTTGGTGTCATTACCTGTATGGTGTGACAGTGGAACTGTACTGCGACCATAAAAGTCTCAAGTATTTGTATGAATGAATTGTACATGAGACAGCATCGGTGGATGGAGTTGCTGAAAGATTATAACTTGGAGTTCAAATATCATCGGGATAAGGCTAATGTCATCACGGATGCTTTGAGTCGGAAGGCAGTGCTGGTGGCAATGATAATGATTCAGGAAAGGGAATTGATAGAGGATTTTCGGGACTTTAATCTCTCGAATAATATCCTATGTGCCAGTTACAGTGTAGTCCAAGGGGAGAATGACCTGAGGACTGAGATTGAAGGGCTCAGATGCATGATGAGCGAGCTGAGTCAATCCGGGCTATGATTGAGCGAGGAGAGACTCGAGATTATGACTTGTCGCCTAGTAGGTTAGTTCATTACCAGAAGAGGATCTATGTTCCGCTAAAGGTGGAGTTAAGATTGAGAATTCTTGATAAGGCTCACAAGAGACAGTATACTCTTCACCCCGGTATGACCAAGATGTATCACAACCTGGTATCTATGTACTAGTGGCTAGGATTGAAGAGCGATATGACTAAGTACGTGGCATAGTGTCTTACCTGTCAAAGGGTGAAGATTGAGCACCAGAAACTGCCAAGATTGCTTTATAGTCTAGAGATTTCAGAATGGAAGTGGGAGAGTATGGCCATGGATCTAGTGGTGGGTCTATCCAGGATCAAGAATTATGATGCGATCTGGGTGGTTGTCGATTGACTCACGAAGTATGCGTACTTCATACTTATCAATGCTAGCTATTCTCCTGATAGGCTGGCTGAGATATATATCAAAGAGATTGTGAGACTCCATAGTACACCGAAGAATATTATCTTCGATAGAGATCCTTGGTTTACTTCAAGATTTTGGAGGGCTCTACACAAAGCTATGGGTACTCAATTGAGGTATAGCATGGCCTACCATCCTCAGACAGACGGACAGTCAGAGAGGACTATCCAGACTCTAGAAGATATGCTGAGAGTGTGTGTCCTTGAATTCAAAGGAAAGTGGGACTATTATCTTTCATTGGCTGAGTTTGCTTATAACAATAGCTATCATGCGAGCATTCAGATTGCTTCATATGAAGCATTGTATGGAAGGAAATGCCAGTCACCGTTGTGCTGGAATAACCTGTCTGAGAGGAAGTTGTATGGGCCGGATCTTGTTGATCAAACCGCTGAACAGATCAGAATTATTAGAAGGAGGCTCCTTATAGTACAAAGTCGTCAAAAGAGCTATACTGATAAGAGGAGAAGGCCTCTAGAGTTTAAAGTGGGACATCATGTCTTTTTGAGAGTGTCTCCAGGTACGGGCATCGGAAGAGCGATCAAGCGGAAGAAGTTGAGTTCGAGGTACATTAGTCCATTTGAGATTCTGGCACGAATCAGACTTGTAGCATATCGGATAGCCCTACCCCCGAATTTGAGCAGATTGCATGACGTGTTCCATGTCTCATAGCTCAAGAAATACCAACCAGACCCTGAACATATCATTGAATATAAAGAAATTGAATTGCAAGATAACTTCACTTATACGGTAGAGCCAGAGCGAATCATTGATCGAGAAAAGCGACTGCTCAGGCATCAAAGCTTACCATTTATGAAGGTGGTCTGGAAGGGGATGTCTCTAAGAGAAGCAACTTGGGAGGTGGAAGCAGACATGAAGAAAAGACTTCCTTAGTTTATGCCCAATATTGTGTAACAAATTTCAAGGGCGAAATTTATTGAACGGGGGGAGAATTGTAATATCCCAAATTTTTAATTAAGGGCTAATGATGATTATTGTGGATAATTTGTGAATTAATTGTAATTATTACGTATTTTGTGGTAATTTTAATAAATATGCCATAATCTTTTAGAGATTGAAAGAATGGCCATAAGTTAGTGATTAATGGAAGAAATTAATTACTAGCTAAGAGGAAAATGAGATGTGTAATTAGAATGGCTAATGGAGGGATTAAAGTGATTAATTGGGTAATTACTTTATGAGAACAAATCAAAAATTGACAAGTGTCAAGATGAGATGAAGCAAGAGATTAGAGAAAGTCAAAATTTGCATATTTTATTGCTTTTCTCTCTCCTTTCTTCCCTCCACTTTCGGCTCACAAGCATAGGGGAGTGAGAAGCCATCATTCTATTGTCTTCAAGCTTCTTTCTCTCTCAAATTCATCCTCCATTTATATAGAAAAAGGAAGAAGAAGCTTAGTGAAATAGGTAATCTTTTAACCCTCTAAATGGCTTCTAATGGAAACATGCTCTTCTATAAATTTTTTCCTTGTGTTGAGAGCTTCAATTTCATGATTTTAGTTTGTCCATTTGGTGGTGTTTGAGCTCTCAAGAAATTTTGGAGTTTGGAGAACCAAGAAATATGTTTGAGAAAGTTGTTGAGGTGAGTGAAAGCTTCATTTTCATATAAGTTTTGTGGCCATTGGTTGGGCCTTGAATTTTTGGAAAATTTTCCCTAATTTTCATGATTTAGGGTCATACGGGAGTATGGGATGTTATTGTTATGGAAATGGTGCCTTGTTTAGTGTTTTGAATTGATAGAATTGCATTGAAGCTTAAATGTGAAGTTTGACCCCTTTGTGTTGGTTTTTGTGCATTGGGCAAAATAGGGCATGTCAATGGGTTGTGATTTTGGTCATTTTAAGGTTGCCATTGTGTTCCTTGTGAAAAAATTGTATGGGACTAAGTTTGGTTATTGATTTTGGAGTTATTGGACACTTTGGTAGAAAATTGGAAATCTGTCTTGTGTGAACTCTATTCTGGGTAGTTAGTTTGCACGAAAGTTTTAAATGACCTAATGGTGTCAAAAATTTATGAAACTTTCCATTCTTAAAGATCACACCCCAAGCTTCAAAATGGACATATAATTTGGGTCAGTTTGTTTTGTTAACTGAGAGTTATGCTTTGCCAAAATTTGGAACAAAAACTGGACTCTGTTTTAGAGCAGTGTTGAGTTTTGTATAATTCTGGAATTATGTGGTGATTTCTAGTATTATCCATATTTTTCCAACAAAGAGGACTTAAATACCCTTTATTTGGATTCTGAATCAACTCATTTTGATTTTTCTAGAATTAGTTATGATTTTTGGAAGTTTAGCTAAGAAGCAAGGAATTTCTTGACCACAGCCCAAACCTTTCTGTCCTGATTCTGGCCGCAGCAGCCACCCTTCTAACTATATTTTGGCCTCAGCCAACCCCTGTGTTCCAGCACTTTAATTTTTTGAAAAGTGATCTCTAACCTATTGTTTCCTAACACTTTAGGGCTTTTATTAGAGGTATTTGTGGCCTCTTAAAGGTCAATTATGATAACCAAATTAAGTGTTATAAAGTGAATTAAGTCTTGGAATAGAGTATAACTCTTCGTCCTTAATTATGATTCTAGGATTTGACATTTTCCCTACTCGGGAGAGACTGGTGCCAGAATACGCCCGGAAAGACTAAGGTAGTGACTCTTCTCTCATGTTGTGTATGATACTTGGTATGATTGTTTATCATTGTAAATGTGTTATCGGCCATAGGGCATTACATTATGAGCCGTCGTAGGGGGTGATGGCCATGATACCTACCCCCGCCGTTATATCTACCGTTGTAAGTGTCGAGGCTGCGTTATGGAATCATGGATTCATGTTTGAGTATCCAGCCCGTGGGGCTGCGTGTTGTGAAATATTTTATATAGATCCCAGCTGTGGTGATATATGTGATATGTTCATGTGTATGTGCAATACAGCAAGCAGTTCAGCATGAGCCGTCAGAAGGGGGCGATGCCAATGAAACCTATCCCGGCCGTTGCAACTGTTATTGTGATTGCTGTGTATTGTATAGATGATTTACTTTCATACTTTGATGTTGTGCATATTATGAGTGATTTGTTACTACAAGGATTCCTTAGAACCTCACTCTCTCCAAAACAAATTTTTAGACAGGGCCGAAGGATCTAAGGGAAAGCGGGCGACGAAGAGCGGATAGAGCTCCAATATAGGAAATTATTTTGGATATAGGTTATCATGTAAAATTATTTGGATGTTTTTGGGAAACAATTGTATATATTTTGGATTAATGTATAGTTTTGTGTAATCCCTAAGTAAAGGGAAAGAAATTATGGGCATTATGCCTTTTATGAATCCTTTATTAATCAATGGAACCCGAGTGTGTCGGGAATTCATGATGTACTCTGATATGTATGAATGAAATCAACCTGTACAGGCCAGTTGTGTAATTATATTGTGAATATGAGATCATTGTGAACAGGGTTTGGAAAAATTTTTTATAAACCTTGATTTTGGGAAGTTTGATTTTGTTTAAATCCCAAATCTCTTTATGGTCTCTAATTCTACATTAATCACATGTTTATGAACTTAATCTCGGCCTATGTCATGAAGGGGTTACACCAAGTGCTCCTTTTCTCTTACTTAGTCAACCTAACCACCGGGAAGTTCACCGGACCTGCTCGAGGAATTTCAGGGAATAGGACATGTGCCAAAATATAATCATTTTCTTTCCTCTCTCCTCCTAGCCATCCAACATTGGTCAAGGAAGAAGAGGTCCGATGATTTCATCTGGTTTTTTAGCTCGGTGTTTGGGTAAGTAAGGTCCATGACCGGACTGGAGACGGGTGAATTCCCCTTACCATTGTGCTAGGTGGCACTTCTTAAATGGTCAACAAGGGAAGAAAGTCAAAAAGTGGCTTTAATAAAGCTACTTTAGCATTAATAATTACTTTTACTTTATTAAAGCTACTTTATACGAAGTCACTCGGTTTTGCGCCATGTGTCTCTGTGGCCTCAAGATCTTGCCAAGTATCCGTGTAAGCCCTTAGATGGTGCCACATTGCCTCTGGCTTAAGGAATTACAGACTATCTGCTTGTGGGCCCCACACGGCGCCACAAGCCAGTGTCTTTCCAAAACATAGGGTATACTGGTCTAAGCTAAAAACACCATATGCCCTCCCATATTGGCATACTTTACTCGATTAACTTGTCCTATACTTCGTGATATAGTTGGGTGGCATGTTTCTACTAACCAAATGGCACCGTATATCTGTCTTTTTATCTCTTATCATTCTTAGAACTCTTCCTAAACTAGGCTTATTCGTCTGCTTAATACAGACTTATCCTCAAGTCCCTAAGCCCAAAGTTCGGAATATTACAATCCCCCCTGGTTCAATAAATTTTGTCCTCAAAATTTGAACTATTATACCTCAGGGATCATTATAGGCACTCAGTCTATTCATCTCGTGGGCAAGCTCAATAAGTATGCAATACAAGTCATTTTTCAATTTATCTTTTTTATATACAAGCTCACCCAACATGCAACACAATCATAATATTATCGACAAGGATCTCAGATAGTACTTAGCGTTCATCTTTAAGCATTCTCATTCATTCTGTACACAATATGTATCATAAGTTCACAACATGAGACCCACTGGCCCATTCTCACAACGCTTGGTTTCTCAGGCCACACAACCTCTTCAGGACTCTACCCGGATCACACTATATGCATTCTAGGCCTTACAGCCTCTTCGAGACTCCGCCTGGATCACAATATCAGGCCTTACAATCTCTTCGGGACTCCACCTGAATCAAACTGTATTATTTTAGAAAAATTATATTATTTTAATTATTACCGGTTTGACTTTGACCAAACTCAGTGACCTTTGACCCACTTCCTTAACCGGTTTAGAGGTAGGTCCGAGTTTAACAACCTTGTGATGTATAGACCTCTCATTCTTTTTAATTTTTGGAATTGCACCTTTGGACATACAAATATACAGTGAGAAAAGAATTTGATATAATATTATGTACGGTTGATGAATTTCACCTTTAGACATACAAATATACAGCGAGAAAAGAATTTGATATAATATTATGTACGGTTGATGAGACTATATATCGGCTGCATTCCCTCCTCTTGTTGAGAATTTTGTATATTATTATATTTTAGGAAAAATCAATTCATTAAACCTTATAGTTTCATTAGATTAAAAATTGTCCTTGCAATTTTGTTAATTATAGGCATTAGACTCTATGCTAGTAAATCTCAAAATAAAAAATTATTATGCTCATAAATGGCTCCTTACACCTATATACTACCTCTGGTCATAAATATAAACTTCAGTTGATTTTTTTTTTTTGAAGATTAATGAAACTAATTAAATTACTTTAAGATATTTATATTTATCGTTTTTTCTTTAAACTAGTTAGTCTGACTTATAAACTAATATATAATTTAATTATACACAACATATGATATGATTAAGTAACTTATTCAACTTCCTTAATCTCCCTAAAAGAATTAATTAAGTTTTATATTTAAAACTGAATGCAGTATAATCTATAATTTAGTTTATTTTGATTTTGTATAAATTCGCATAATAAAATTAATACCGATAAACGATGAGAGAGAGTCACATCATCAGCTACTAAGGTTATTTCTTTTAATAAATTACAAGTATATGGACCAATACCTATAAATGAGAAAACCATAGAGGCTTACTATATAAAAAAATAACAAAAAAACTTACGAGGACTTTGTTAAAATGACGTGAAATTCAAATTATAGAGACTTTAATTTTAAATGAAAAAGGTTAAATCCTTCACACCCTCAACATGTGAAGGATTTCACCTTCTCTTACTTCTACCCTTCTCTCTCGCTTTTTAGTTTCATATGTACATGAATTGTAGTTCAACTTTTCGAGATACCTATACGAATTGGATTACAGAGTCAGACGACTCCGACTATATCACACTACAAATGTACTCAATAAATGTACTCGAGAAGGAAGATTAGAGATGAGAGCACGCACTGAGATGAAATGAAGAATTAGAGCGATTCTCCAATAATGATACTCAATGCCAACCATTTGCTTTTATTTTAGTTGCACCGTGTATCTCCCTCAAATTCACATTCAGAAACTACTCCCACCAATGCATTAGAAATAAATGGTAATATTACACTTAATTACCCCATAAGTTTGCATATTGCATTCTAACTCCAAAGCTAAATAGGTTGGACCTAATCCACCAAAGTTCGATAAGACTATTTTCCAACATTTTCCCTCTCTCCAAAGTTGGATCTAATAAAAAAGTTAGTAAACTCACAAAATATATCCAACAAGATGAAATACAAATATTCTTTAATTATATATCGCTCATGAAGAATAAAATTTAAATACCAAAAATACATTTTGAATTATATTAGTTCACCCTATTGAAATTAAAAAATATTAAAATTGTTAATTATATTATGACATATGTAATATAAAAAATGAGTGTTGGAAAAAAATATAAAAAGGAGCATTGTTAAAATATTTTGCACTTCAAAACATGTGACGGCAGGTTAACTTATTTATAATAAAATTATAAAGGAGAAAATTGAGTAAAAAAGCAAAGCTAAAATATTTTATACATGTTTTTTTTTAAAATTTTTAAATCCTTTTATGTTGACCCGTCCGGTTTTTATAAAATCATTCCAGTTCCCGGCTCAATAGCGGCTTCCAGTCCCATGACAAATAAATAACAGCCCAAAGTAGCCTAACTCTTGAAATAGCTAAAAAGCAAAATTCAGGCCACTGTTGAAACCGGCTAATGGTCCAACCATCTAGTCTGGTCCGACTCTGAAAATTTGTGGCCTAGACACCTTCAAACAAATTTTTTTTTCATGGCCTAGACACCTTCAAACAAAAAAAAAAATTTTTTTAAAACACAGAACGACGTTGTTTTGGAGATTGGAGGTTGTCTTCAACCTCCAGCCAAGTCGACCCGGACCTGGTTGCAGGCGTGGGTCGGGTCCGTCAACCCAGAAACTTCTCTCCTCCGTCCGACGTCCGTTTTGCGCGTTCTTGGTGTCCATTTTCATTGTTTTTTCGAGCTCTACACAATGGGACTTATTTTAAATCCTAATTCTCTGATTTTAAAATGACCCAATGCTAAAAGAATTTCGTTTTTCATGTTTTCTCTCTCTAAGCTCTTTTATTTTATGGTTCTAGGCTTCTGGAGTTTGCATTTAAAACATATAAGTAGGAACTGGAGAAAACTATATATATAAAAGCATGAACCAAAACTATATATATACATGTACATGTGCGAAAACTCTACTTCGTTTTTTTTATTCGCATATGATTATATATAACCATATATATATATATATATATATTCACATAATCATCAATATATTTTCTTTCAAACTCACAAAAGAAAACGAAAACATACACACTGCGAAAGCAACATGATAATATATATGGATATTTGAAAATAATAATATGCACATCATATTATCATAATATGGAGATCATAATTTCCTACAAACCAACCTGGCTCTGATACCATGTAAGAATAATTGGGCGTACCTGGAGTGCGACCGTTTATCTCTTGTACCCACGCTAATCGGATCACAGTTACGGAAGCGATTATGACACACAGCAAATACACCACGATAGGAAGAAGAAGAGATAAATATAGTAGAGGGAATGAGGAGTCAGTTTGACAAAGTTTCTATATGTTATTTTGAATGTACTTTCAATTGAATCCCTTTACGCCTATTTATAAGATTCTATGTACCTCTTCCTCTTCTACTAACATGTTCTTCCATCAGAGAGACAAGATATCCTTTTGATTGAGAGACATTTTGTTTCAGTGAAACAATACCTCATGTAGAGTCATAATGCATCGGATAAATAATATGACTCATAACATCTTGGAAAATATTACATATATCTACCCAAACATTTATATTATTTATACTTTGACCCCAATCCTATTGGACTTTGGCCCAATCCACAAAGGGTGGACTAGGCTATTTCCCAACACATTTGCATAATTGCCTTTCAAGCACTTGGTTATTTTAGTACTGAAGACCCCGTTTTCCCTTGCCACCAATTTAAGCAGTCCATGATTGTTTCAGGCTAACCTAATCTTTCTCTTACGGTGCTTGAAAGATACATCCTGTCTAAACTTGTTCCTTCTACTTATAATATCTCGATCAAATCAAATTTTCTAATGATTTAGCCTATGAAAAAACTGAAGTAGACTTCTTGTGCCCCAATGCCATGAAAATATCGTGTCCTTGTTATTGCAACTTGCTTTGTTAATCATGTAGTTATATGAATCTTAATCCTAGCTTGTTGTGTAAGCTTGCAATCAGTTGACAGTATTTATCTTTTGGGCATAGTTAAGTTCATTCTACTTGCTTTGAATTTTACAGGAACCTCTCTGATGTGTTATGGGAAGCAATATCTTCCTGTCAGGTGCTTTCCCTTTATCAGGGTCTGGGAACAAAAAACCTTCAATCCTTCATTTCACAGTTTGTCTTCTTCTATAGCTACAGCTACTTCAAAAGAATGTATCTGCGGAAGAGCGGTTCTAAACGTATTGGAACCAAAGCAAACTTGGTCATTGCTGCTGCTGCTGCTGGGGCCTGCACTGCCATTGTGACTCAGCTGAGTCAAAATCATGATAATCGTTTGCTTTTGGTATTTAACTAATCCAAGCAACCAAAGCTTGTCTTAACAATTTATTTGTGATGATCGAATTTGATCAACTGTGGGGTCATTTGTGGCAAAAGTCTTTAATTTGGTATCGTCACTTTTGTTAGGTTAAAACCATGATAGTAGAGGAATAAGAAAAAACAACGATTGTAGTTCATTGTCTCACATATTTGTTGCTGTGATGTATTTTTTATTATTACTTGTTGGAATATGGAATGAATTTGTTGCATTTTGGGTTATAAACACGTATTGTCATTGTACTTCAATTTCTGTGTTGCCGTGGAAGGAAAGGAAAATAACACATGGGTGTCAATTGTATATAGTTTCACACTTTATTCAATGTTTCATGTTTCTTCTTTTATCATTCCTTCCATCGGAAATAAGATGTCTTATCGAACTAAAATAATTTAATACAAGAGTATCTCATTGATGACTGTGTAGCCCCTGTATACAGCCTCTTCAAGGATGCAGAAGAGTGATTTTGGAAAATCTAAAGGTCTTTTGATGACCCTTACACAAGGCACGTGGAGTGATGCATTTGATGGTCTCAGCATTTCCTTACTGCTGACCTCAAACCCAGCAATTCAGGTATTCAATGTCAGGCTGTAAATTTAGTACAAGATGAATTCTGTAGTGGATTTGATTGTTACCTGTTACTTTATTTTCCATTTAGAATGCTTAATTTGTGAGTAGAAGCTTAATCTGGAGCTACTGTGTGGTGCTGTATACAGTTTTTGATCAGCTGAAACAACGAGCCCTGAAGAATCAACAAAACAGTGTAGACAGGGGATCATCTCCGGCATCTCTTTCCGCATTTATGGCCTTTTTCTTGGGAGCTATTTCAAAGAGTGTTGCTACCGTCTTAACGTATCCAGCTATCAAGTATGTAAGTGCTCCTTCCAACTTGTTTTTACTTGTGAGCTTAACATCCAGGACCAATTTTGGGTCTTTCCTTGTTTAGGTGCAAGGTGATGATTCAAGCTGCAGACAATGAGGAAAAACCAGCCTCAAAAACACAGAAAAAGTCAGGGAAAACAATTTGTGGAGTTCTCTGTGCCATATGGCAAAGGGAGGGCTTACTGGTTACTTCAAAGGATTGCATGCTCAAATCTTAAAGACTGTTTTGAGCTCAGCATTGCTTTTGATGATAAAGGAGAAGATCTCTGCCACTACTTGGGTACTAATACTTGCAATTAGAAGGTTACTGTTGCTCCCAAGGGGTAGAGTAAAAAACCAATAAAATGGGAATAAGTGAATGAAAACACTGAAATCTATATATGTGGATAGCGTAGTTTTGTTAATTTCTCCGTGTCAGACGCCTGTTATGATGTGTGAAAGCAATTTCACGTTTCAACTTAGTATGCGTAACAGATGAAGTGATATCAAATAAATTTCATTTTGCAATGATATATGTATGATTGCAAGATGTATTTTTGTGGATATACGATGCGGTTAATAAAATATTTGCTTCCTTGGGTTTTCCCCCCTTCATTTTTATATATTGCCCTTGCTAGTAACATGCTTCTTTTAACAAAACCATGGGTTAAAATAAGTTACGCATTAACCAGGAGCATATTTCATCTCCTTTTAACAGAACAGAGTGCATTGCTAGTAACATGCTCCTTTTAACAAAACTTCAGAGATACAGTAGCGACTTGCCCATGGTTTTACATAGCAGTCTGTTGTTTTGTAATATATTCCTGTAAAAGGTGCATGTTACTAGCAAATTGTTCATATGCTCCTTTTAACATATTATATTGGCATGTTATTGTCAGCTAATGCACTCTGTTCTTTCAATCTTTCCTTTTGGCCACTGTTAGCTTTGGTCCTTAGAGCCTAAATTCTTAACTAATTTCGGCATCTTTTTCTCAATCTCGTTGTCTCCTAAATGTATAGCCTAAGCTTTGTTTGGTTGGGAATGATTTTAAGGAGGAAAAAAGGCGTGAGAGATTTTAATAGATGTAAGACCTATTTATCTAATATGGTGAGAGTAAATAAAATAAATACATTATTTAATTATATCATATGTGACAAGATATTTTTAAATTATTCTTATGTAACCTGTGGTCGTTAATATAAAATCTCATTTATAGTACAATTTACACAATAAACAATTTTATGTTAAGGACATAAGATAGTATCAGGGTTCATTAACCCGGTCCGGTCCGGGTTGCTAATTTTTAAAAAAAAAAAAAATTTGATTTTTCCTTTAAAATTTTATATTATAAGTCTAAAATTTTCAATTTCTCACCGGTTTGGTCCCGATTTAGCTCCGGTTTGGTCCCGGTCTGACCCACTAACCCTTAACCCAATACCCCGACCGGTTCAATACCCGATCCGGGTTTTAATACCTTAGATAGTATATTATTTTATAAGTTAGAAAAATTAATTTTTAAAAAAATAATAAACATAAGAGATAAAATGAAAATATGTCTTATATTTAAAATTATTTCACTCTTTTTTGTCAAGTTATAGTATTTCATTATTATTTTGCAAATGTCAATAGTTTTACTTGCATAAATCTTATCTTAATACATGTAATATTAATATCTTTTTTTAAAAAAATATTAGATTAATTTTATTGCCATTACAATATGTTTGTTTGAAATAACGATTGAAACCTTTAAAAATAATTTTTCAAAAGTAATTGTATACGAGATAAGTATGTGATAAAAAATTTATCCCTATTTACATAAATACATACTTTTGTTGTCACTTATTACTGTTGCAGATGCGGGGAGCGCGTCGATCGCGAAAGGATTCAACCTCGTCTAGTCGTCTTCATGAGCAACATCGCTGGCACAACAATTTTTTATTGCCGCCACTATCCAAAGACCTCACTAGCAATTAGCAAATACAGATGGCAGAAATTTGCCTTCATCTGAACATAGCTTCCCATAGCTTATAAGAATATATTGAAGTTAGTTAATATAGATATTAATAATGATTCAAGTTGTTCCCGGTGTCTATCTGGTATGATTTCTTCTTGAAAATATTATTTTTTTTTAAAAAAAAATTAGTTTAAAGGGTAGAGAATCTAAAAAAAATAATCTCTATTATTTTTTCAAAACAATTGATTTTTTAAAATTTAAAATCATTAGCTGAAAAATTTAAACAAGGACAATTGGAACTATATTTGGATGATGTATATTTCACTAATTTGATGAGAGGATCCTGATGAGCATAGAAACCGGGTCCATAAAATCATGCACGGACGCATCAAATGTATGAAAAGCATCTTCCTGTTACTAGTCCTTCATCACTTCCCCACTATCTCTTGCCAGAGGATGCTTGCCAACGATAATTTTTTTGGTCCTAAATTCGTTGAACTCTTTTGAAAGATTCTTCACTACAAAACTCTGCCAAAAATCGTAGTACCTATTTTCCAAACCGGATTCCTCTTTTCAATAAATTTCGTTATAGATGCCAGTATAGGCTTAGCTCCTTTATAATGAACACGCTTCGATGCCCTGCAATACACAAAGCAACATTGACTTCAGAACTTGACTCCATCAAATGACAGAATTTCATAAGCTTTGGGCTACGCTCAAGTTTGAGATTCTCTGGCCATTCATTCACTCTAAAAAAATGCACTCCACTGACTCACCATCCCTATACGAGCTACATATCCATATATTTGAAAGAAAACGCTAAATTGCAAATTGACACTTCATACCGCTAACTTTGTGCTGTAAACAATAAAACATAATGCCCCTTTCCCCTTCCCGGCAGTCTGCTGAACTTAACATTTAGAGGGAAACTAGCACATTGCAAACCAGAACCAATTTAACAATGTATAATCCCAACTTACAAATCTAAACAGTAAAGTAACAAAGTTGGTGGATAAGTGGATTAATGTAAGTTACAGAATCTGCCAATATAAAGCGATAAACTAGGATTCTATTTAAACCAAATCTTTTCATAAATATCAGGCCCAAAAGAAGGGGAAAATGACAATGAAGGCGGAAGTTATGATAGGAAATAACACAAGGATAAAGTAAAATTAATTTTGAATTAACTCTTGTCATGAACATCAAACTAAAAGTTTATGCAATTAGGCCCTCGATTTATTCCCTTTGAAAGGAAGAAAAGTCTTTCCACCCATGAATGGTCTGAGGACTTCTGGTATCTCCACACCATCCTCCTTCTGGTAGTTCTCTAGTATGCAGCAAATAGTCCTCTCAGTAGCGGTGAGAGTAGAGTTCAACAAGTGAACATATTGCTTACTCTGCTCATTGCTCTGTAACAGCAAAAAAAAAAAAAAAGATGCAACAGCATGACTGTTAAATCCCAACCACGCTGATATGAATTTGTAATATTTGTAATTGTGAATCCCTAATCCCTAAATTGTGAACCCTAATTTTAGAATGTTAGGTTAGTTAGTTAAGGGAGGAGCAATATTAAGTGAGAGTGGCATTAGCTATTTTAGAATAGCACTAGCCAAACACACCCTAATTGTATTCCCTAGCTAATTAAATAGGATTAGGATTAGTTAATTACAGTTCTACCCCTGAATCCCACAGCTCTCTATATAAGGGCTATGGTTGCCATTATTCATTGTTGTTGACTAAGCTAATGAAAAGTATGATTCAGCAGCCACGTGTCTATCTCTCTCCCTCTCAAATTCTCTGTTCTTTCCCTTCTCTGTTCTCTCCCCTCTGTTCGACAATTCTGTTTCTCTTCATCTAATCATTCAACCTCTTCAACTCTTATCTTTCTTTACAAAAAGATAACATTGGTATCAGAGATTTCGTCCTCTGCCGACTCGCCTAACGCTGCATGGTTGAAACAAGAAGCCAAGAACAAGCAAGAATGGCTGAGGAACGTCTACAGGCGATGGAACGATAGATGCAGGCATTAACAACGAGCTTCCAAGAATTCGCTGCCGGAGTTAATGCTAGCGTCACGAACTTGCGTTTGGAAATGCAAGAACGTGGCGACGTCGCTCAGAATAATCCCCAACACGGTGACCGTCGACAACCCAACAATCATCACTACCAACAACCGACCCAGTTCACTAAACTCGAATTCCCAAGATTCAACGGGGACGATATTCTTACGTGGCTTCTCCGCTGTGAACGGTATTTCGAGATCGACAAGACACCGGAAGCCAACAAGGTGAAGTTAGCGTCGATGGGCCTCGACGATCGTACCTTCCAATGGCATCATGCATTGGAACGCCGCTTAAGAGGACGACTACAGCTGTGGGAGGAGTACGCGATACTACTAGAGGATAATTTCGGTCCTCCCTTTGAGACACCGATGAGTGATCTCGCACATTTACGGCAGACGGGGCCCCTGGCAGATTTTAATGCCGAGTTCGATTTGATATCAGCAAAATTGGATTTGCCCTAAGACTACTTGGTCGATATCTACATAGCCGGATTGCGGATGGAATTGGCGGGTCCTGTTCGCCTCCTCAGTCCAAGAACACTGACAGAAGCATGCAAGATCACCAGGATGCAGGAAATTATTACCGTTAGTGCCGCTGCTAAATTACCGGTCGACCGTTATACTCGACCGGCGGCATCAACTTCATCATCAACGACCAGGTATTTGAACCCATCAATCCCTTCTTCCTATCGGTCAGCCCTGCTAACCACCAAATCTTTAGAAGCCAATAGACCAACCATCACCGATAAGGCTACTGGGATTATCCCCAAGACCCAATCTTTGATTCCCAAGATTGCAAACAAACCATACAGACCACTTACACCTGAGGAAGAAATTGAGCACCGAGTGAAAAATATGTGCTTCTATTGCCATGCACCCTTCTCGCATGAGCATAAATGTCCCCAGCGACAAAGAGCTCAATTGCACTACATTGAGTATGATTTTGAAAATGAAGATACTGGTGACGATGGTTCTGAATTACTGCCTGACGAGGATCTGCCTTCTTGTATATCTCTTCATGCACTCGCTGGAGTTGATGACTCTACCTCCATGAGAGTGCCAGGGCAGGTTGGTAAGAGACTAACTCAGGTCCTAATTGACAGTGGCAGCACCCATGACTTCCTTGATCTGGGATTGGCTAAGAAGTTGGGGTGGAAGGGTGACACATCTGAGTTCCCTTCGGTGGAGGTTGCTGGTGTTAGGAAGTTACAGGTGCATGGGGTGTGGAAAGGGTTTAAATGGAAGATGCAGGGCCTTGAATTCAGATTTGACCTTAGAATCTTAAAACTCAATACTTATGATATAGTTTTGGGGCTACAATGGCTGAAAAGCATTAAGAATGCCTTTTGGGACTATGACTCGTTGACTATGTACTTTTGGCATAATGGAAGGTTGGAAAAGTTGCAGGCTGTATCACCTAATGCTTGGCAAGTAATGCACCCCAACAAATCTGAAATTCACTCTCTACAACAAAACCAATTATTCCTTCTGCAGTTGGTTCAAAAACAGCCTTCCCATGATTCTGATTCTACACAGTCGGGTTCTGAAATAAATATTCCAGCAGGCATACAGTGGACACTTAGTAAGTTTCAAACCCTTTTTGAAGAACCTAAGGGCCTTCCACCTTTTAGGGAAGGCCATAATCACCCTATAATCCTCAAGGAAGGCACAAACCCCATTAGTTTGAAGCCTTATCGCTACCCAACAGCCCAACGTGACACTATTGAAAAACTGATTGATGAGCTGCTGCAAGATGGAGTTATTCAACCAAGTTCTTCACCCTTTTCGGCTCCTATTGTGTTGGTGAAGAAAAAGGATGGCACATGGCGCATGTGCATTGATTTCCGTGAGCTTAACAAAGCGACAGTCAAGAACCAATATCCTATACCATTAATAGAGGAATTATTTGAAGAATTGGGTGATGCCAGATGGTTCACCAAATTGGATTTAAGGGCTGGATACCATCAGCTTAGAATGGAACTGGCTGATATACATAAAACAGCATTTAAATCACACTCAGGGCATTATGAATGGTTGGTGATGCCGTTTGGCTTAACCAATGCCCCGGCTACATTTCAGGGAGCTATGAATGACCTCTTTCAGGCATACCTACGTAAATTTGTACTGGTGTTTTTTGATGACATTCTGATCTATAGTCCTACTCTTGCAGATCATGCTACACACTTAGAAGAAGTATTGACCCTATTGAGAGATAAATTCTATGTCAAGAAATCAAAATGTGTCTTTGCAGCCACCTATGTAAACTACTTGGGGCATACAATTGGGGCTGGAACAGTGTCTACAGACCCTAAGAAGATACAAGCACCTCTACCCACTACCATCAAGCAAGGGCATTTTTGGGGCTTGCCGGCTACTACCGGCGTTTCATTCATGACTTTGGTACTATAGCAAGACCCCTAACATCCCTACTTAAGAAGAATGGTTTTATATGGTCACAAGAGGCTACGGATTCTTTTCATAATCTAAAAAAGGCTCTCACTTCAGCACCGGTTCTTTCTCTACCTAACTTCTCAAAGCAATTTGTGGTTGAGGCTGATGCTTGCAGCTGTGGTATTAGGGCTGTCCTCATGCAAGAGGGGCGGCCTCTAGCCTATTTCAGCAAGGGGTTATCTCCTAAGCATCAGCAATTATCAGTTTGAGAAGGAACTCATGGCAGTTGTGTTGGCTGTATTGCATTGGCATCAATATCTAGAAAGAAACCGTTTTGTCATATGGACAGACCAGCAAAACCTCAAATCCCTACTGGGACAGCAACTGAAAACTTCATTTTAGATGCTGTGGGTGGCCAAGCTAGCTGGTTTTGATTATGAGATTCAATATAAGAAAGGACAAAACAACTCAATAGCTTATGCACTTTCTAGGATGCCTAAGCTGCAGCTGTTACAGATGGTTTTTGCCACTTCCTCACCAGATTTGTAGCAGCACATTAAGCAAAGTTGGGTACATGATGAGTATTTGCAGCAATTACTACCCCAAATTCAGGCTACAGAGGGACCTCTCCACCACTTTACATGGAGTGATGAACTCTTAAGAAGGAAGGGTAAGTTAGTGGTAGGCAATGATGTCACTTTGAAGAAAAAGATCCTTAATTGGTTACATTCAAGCCCTCAAGGGGGGCATTCGGGCATCCAAGCCACCTATCACTGAATTAAAGCCCTTTTTTGGTGGAGAAAGATGATGAGTGATGTTACTTCCTATGTGAAGACATATGACACGTGTGCAAGGTGTAAATACGAAACAGTTGCATCTCCTGGTCTTCTACAGCCTCTACCTATTCCTAGCCGTGTATGGGAATCAATTACCATGGACTTTATTGAGGGACTCCCTAAGTCCAACGGTAAGGAGGTTATTTGGGTTATCATTCATAGGATGAGTAAGTATTCCCATTTTCTGGCCTTATCTCATCCTTATACAGCATCCTCACTAGCTCAAGTCTTTTTAGACCACATTTACAAACTCCATGGAGCCCCTACTGAAATTATTAGTGATAGGGATCCACTTTTTGTAAGTAATTTCTGGAAGGAGTTCTTGAGAGTTTTGGGGATTGAACAAAAGCTATCTACCGCATATCACCCACAAACCCATGGGCAATCGGAAGTTCTCAATAGGTGTTTAGAAACTTATTTGAGGTGTATGTGTTGGGAGAAACCAAAGGATTGGAGTAAATGGTTATCACAAGCGGAATGGTGGTATAACACAACTTTCCACACCTCTACCCAAGCCTCTCCCTATGAGCTCTTGTATGGTCAAAAGTCACCTACTCATTGTCCCTACTTGCCTCATAACTCAGTTTTGGAAGCGGTTGATAGAAGCTTTGAAGCAAGGGAACAGGTGCTAGCTATGCTTAAATTTCATTTGCATCGAGCTTCTAACAGAATGAAGCAAAAAGTTGATCTACATAGGTCTGATAGGGAATTTGTGGTTGGCCAATGGGTCCTTCTGAAACTACAACCCTATAGACAGATTTCAGCTGTTGTGAGAAGCTCTCAAAAATTAGCTCCCAGATTTTTTGGGCCTTACCAAGTGTTAGCGACGGTGGGTCAGGTTGCATATAAGCTGGAGTTACCTCCTGATTCGTGCATTCACCCTACATTCCATGTTTCACAACTGAAATTGTGTCCTAACCCTGCTGTCCAGCCAAGGCACCCTCCTCCAGACTTCCCTGAGCCTCCACCTTCTTTGTTTCCAGAAAAGTTGTTGAATAGAAGGTCCGTTAAGAGGCGACGAAGACTGATCACAGAAGTTCTTGTGCAATGGAAGGGGTTGCCGGATGAAGAAGCTTCGTGGATTCCCTTATCCCATTTCCGAGATCAGTTTCCAGATTTTGTGGTGACTCATCCTTGAGGACAAGGATGTCAAAACGGGGGGTATTGATATGAATTTGTAATATTTGTAATTGTGAATCCCTAATCCCTAAATTGTGAACCCTAATTTTAGAATGTTAGGTTAGTTAGTTAGGGGAGGAGCAATATTAAGTGAGAGTGGCATTAGCTATTTTAGAATATCACTAGCCAAACACACCCTAATTGTATTCCCTAGCTAATTAAATAGGATTAGGATTAGTTAATTACAGTTCTACCCCTGAATCCCACGGCTCTCTATATAAGGGCTATGGTTGCCATTATTCATTGTTGTTGACTAAGCTAATGAAAAGTATGATTCAGCAGCCACGTGTCTATCTCTCTCCCTCTCAGATTCTCTGTTCTTTCCCTTCTCTATTCTCTCCCCTCTGTTCGACAATTCTGTTTCTCTTCATCTAATCATTCAACCTCTTCAACTCTTATCTTGCTTTACAAAAAGATAACACACGCCTTTTGACCAACTAAATTTTCATTGCTGCATCTCCTAGGTCTCATTTCCACAATTAAGAACCATAAACAATTCCATTATTTTCAAAAACAAGTTGAATTGAATCACATTTACTTGTAATTATAATCTGCATGGATATTCAATGTTGAGATTTGCAACAAATTTTATGAGTAGCAATTCAAGAATTTTTGGTATTAATTCAGTATGAAAATGAAGCATTTTATAGTAATCGTTCAAAAGTTATTGAAGAAAGTGAATGCCATTAAAATTTACGAGGGCATGGCATAACTGACCTTCTTCTGACCATAACGAATTTCTAATCTTCTGGCCTGATAATCAGTACAGTTTGAACAAGACACTAGCTCTCTATAAGCTTGACATGCTGGAAACCACGCTTCTAGATCATACTTCTTTGCCGCAGCATCATTCAAAGCACCAGATACAATGGCAATTACTTGATAAGGAAGGTTTAACTGCAAGAGATGATATTTAAACCAAGGGAGAAAACATAATGAAGTTAGTTTGCGCAGGACACAACCACTGCAGCGATTATCCAAGTAATAACATCTATACACGGGCAATCATATATTTAGATGCACTTGATATTTCTCATTACTATCATGGTAGGATAAATTAAACAATACCCGACAGGCATCTTTAGCAGGTCAACTGAAAAAGTGAGCATTCCCATCATATAGTTGACTACGATCAAATAATCATTTCCAGATGAATATCAATATATATAATAAAATTTATAACTAATTCTAATATTCACAAGTCATGTACAATATATATTTATTAAGCCAAGTGTACACTCAATGAAGTAAACCAATAATATATATCATATTCCGATTGCTTGTTGAGGGAAAACACTTACAGCTTTGTAAAAATCCTCTGAGTTTTTTATCATTTCCTCGTGAATATCCCAGGAATCATTGCCATTTGGGCTAGTGAGGCAAAACTGCTCCACTTTCTCAAATTGGTGAACTCTAAATATTCCGAGAGTATCGCGACCATGAGCTCCAGCTTCCTTACGGAAGCATGATGAAAATCCAGCATATCTGGCACGAGCATATTTTTTAATCAAAAGCTAAAGCAGCCCTTCAAGTTTATTCTGTTTCCCTATAAAATATTACCTTATAGGAAGTTGAGAAGGGTGGATCCAATCATTCAAATGATATGCACATAATGGCTGCTCAGCAGTTGCAACAAGATATTTGTCTTCTCCTTCGCCTGTAACCTGCATAACAACAAAGATATGATCGGAGGAAAAGACTGCATCTGCATCGAAAAACTGAGTGTATTATATCGGTGCTATATTATCAACCATACTAACTAGTCATGCACTCATTTCATTCATTTAAACCAAAGAATTTAACTCTATATATATATATATAGAAGCAGCACCAGTGTCTACATCATCAAACTGCTGATGGACCAGACAAGAAAACTGTTGGACCAACTTATCAATTTTACCTTGTATAGTTCTTCATCGAATTGGGCTAACTGAGCACACTTTGACATAGTATCTTTTCTCATGAAGAAAGGGGTTTGCAACGAAGTATACCCTCTTTTCTCCAAAAAATCAAGTCCAAAGTTAATTAAAGCTTGATTGAGACGAACACCATCTCCTTTGAGATAGAAACCTCTACCTCCAGCTATTTCAGCTCCTATTATGTATCAAGCAACATCACATGACACAATAACATATATTAATAGGAATAATAGCACCAGAAATCCATGCACTTGTGAATTCAAGGCAGGAAGGGTTCAAATGCAAGTATTTTCTGCACAATACAAATACAGCATCAAATAATAGCAATTTAAACATTGGAATAACAAAACCTGAACCAGAATTGCATGCCAATATGTTCTATGGAATGATAAATTACATGAAAACGAGTCATTTGTAAAAGACATATCCCAAGCCAACAAAAAGATCACTGCCTGAGCACCCTGGATGAATACATTTATACCTTTCTTTGTGTCTGCTATTCCAAGGAGCTCAACTAGATCCACGTGATTCTTCAGTTTAGGCTCCATCCTTTTCTCCCCCCATGATCTAATCACCACATTGTTGGCCTAAGAAACATTATAGACTAATAATGTTTGGATGGGTTTGAGAAAGAATTAAAAGGCAACAAATTCAACCAAACGAAACAAGAAACCTCATCATCGCTGACTGGAACTGAATCATGCACAAGGTTTCCAATTGTTTCCAGCTTTGAGTTCAGCTGTTTTAGGCTTTCCTGAACTTCAACCTCTTTATCTGCTATCTGTTTCTTTACCCCCTCCGATTCACTGATGAGCTTGGTCACATCTTCACCTGCCTATCAAACAGAAAAGGGAGCAGAGAGGAACATAAACCACATTTAGTCAGCCAGATTTCAGCAGTTATAAATGTCAATTGATGATAAGCTTCCAATACAAACGAGTTATAGGCTTCTAACTTCTCAGTAGAAACTACTAAGAATGACCTCCTGTTAATACATTTCAAGAGATTTGGCAACTTTGTGAATGTGGATAGCTATGTAAGCAAACAAAGTCACCAAAAAAGGTGCACATGCCACATTATATATCATGAGAACTTTTTATTATTCCCGGTTTCTTATCTACAAGGCCTACTTAAATAAAACGTTCATAGTTGCAGTGCAGAACTATTGAAATCAGAAAGGAGAAAAGAAATTGAATAAACTCACACGCTTGAGTTTAGAGACTTCCTTACTGATCCTGTTGACCTCTTTCCGGAGACTCTCCAGCTCAAATTGTCCTGAAAACCATAACGGGGGATTGGATTTTTGCCCTTTTTATTCTTAAAGTAAAGCATTGTGCTTGATGGCTAGAAATAGAGGTTAAGGGTTGAAGAAAGAAGATTACGCTTTCTCCATTCTTTGTCGAGATGGATGACTTCGTCGACTTGTTCAACCTTGGCGAAACGACGGCGCTGAGATTCGCGGATGAGCTCAGGGTTGTGACCTTTTTCTTCTCTAAAGAGATTAATGTCCAACATTTCTGCAATTCTGATTTTTCCATAAATCAGAAAGATATCCAAAAGGTAAGAATTAGAAAACACAAGGCAGAAGTATCATTTCTAAAATTCACTTAAGTGGGCATTCTCACAGGTCCCTTGACCCTGAATCAAGTCAGCACAAACTGCCAATAAGCCAAATTTAATCATCAGGAAAATATCAATCGAATCACCAAGAGAACTTAACTGCATTCTAGATTTAAATGCAAACCCAAATGTGATTTCCTATGAAGTAAGAGACCCTATTCATAACATAAAACTAGTGTGACTTCATATATACATATATGTAGTAAAGCATAATTCAATAAACAAGTCTATATAAAAACCAACGGATTAAATTCAAAACCATAAGAGTTGAATCTCAAACTGTCACTAAAGTGAAATGTAGACATCTAGACATTCAACTTACAGAATCGGAGACCTTTGACAACAAAATTCTATATTCATCCATGCTGAGACCGCAATTAATAGTATAGTATAATAGAATCTAATATAACATCCAATTAAACAAAAAAAGAAGAGCAGAACATAATACAAGTTTTAAAGAACAGGAAAAACCTTTCTCGAGATATAAACAAATAATACGATCCCCTGCACACAATTGCAGTAAGTTATCTAGCTACACAAACACAATTAATACCCAAAAGATCAACATAAACAAATATTCTCAGCCATAAAATCATATACAAAGCCCAGGAATAAGATGTTGTGCCTTCAAATTAAAATGGTTGCTTTTTGGAGCTGATGAGAAAGGAGCTAGTGGGAAAAGAAAGACGGACATACAAGGCGCAGTTAACGTTTGAAAAATGAACAAATTAAAGTTGTGAAAACGCAGATTTAAAAACCGCTCACGATGATACTGATCCCTAAACCACCATTCCCAAAACCAAACTTCCATCCACCTGCGTCTATTCCAACAGAGTTTTCGCAGTGATATACTTAATTTGCAAGTGGGAACAATGTTTTGCAGATGTTCTAACTAAAGTTCTCAGATTTTCTCAGCCATATCTCCATTATTAACAAATCTAAAGAGTGCAATCACCAGTGTTGGAGATCTGCCTGCCGTTTCTTCCCCACCGAGGATGGCCAACGGTCCGACGGAGAGTGGAGAGGACGGTGACTCTCGGAGGTTCAGGTTAGAAAGGAGAGGACGGAGAACGTCGCTTTGGCGTCCGAGGTTCAGATAGGAAGGAGAGGACCGATGGAGGAGCGGCGTCGGAGGTTCAGGTTAGGGTTTTGAAGGCGCAGAGCGATCGGGTTTGGCTTGTCTCCTATACCTTTGCCATCCGCTGACTTAAAACCACGCCGTTTTGATGCTTTTTAATTGAAATCATATAGCGCTGTTTATTACGAGGAGAATAGATTCGGAAGAAAAAGTGAAGAATAGCTTCTGAAAAATAGATTTTGAGCAGAATAACTTCTAGAGAATAGATTATAAGTAAAATAATGATTTAGAAAAATTGTGAAAAAATTCCTCATTACCAACTTATTTGTTAAATGGGATCTTCGTGTATAAATTAATTAATTTTTCTAAAATAAAAGGGAGTATTAAAATTTTAAAATTCTTTAAAAAAAAAGGGATTAAAGAAAAATCGGTGAAATTCAAAAAAAAAAACAGAGAGAGAGAGAGTGTGTGTGGTGTGGGGCCCACATTAATAAAAAGGACTAATTAGAGTGAGATGGTGGGGTCCACATATGGAAAAAAGCAAAAAAAATTAGATTTTCTCAAAACCAGGGTTTTGAGATCCAAACCATGGTTTGAGCTCAAAACCTTGGTTTGGAAAAATTTGGGGTGCTTGGATTTTTTTGCAAAACCATGATTTGAGTTCAAACCAGATTAAAGAAAAATTGGTGAAATTCAAAAAAAAACAAAGAAAAAGAAGAGAGAGTGTGTGGTGTGGGGCCCACATTAATAAAAAAGACCAATTAGAGTGAGATGATGGGGTCTACATATGGAAAAAAGCAAAAAAAATTAGATTTTCTCAAAACCATAGTTTTGAGATCCAAACCATGGTTTGAGCTCAAAACCTTGGTTTGAGAAAATTTGGAGTGTTTGGATGATTTTTGCAAAACCATGGTTTGGGAAAATTTGGGGTGTTCGGATGATTTTTCTTAAAATCAAGGTTTTCTCCCAAAATAGCTTTTTTTAATTGAATCCAAACACACTCGTTGAGGGGAGTGAGGAGCAGTGGCGCAGAAATAGGAAAAAGGGTGAGAAAGATTTTAAATGTTTTAGGATGCCTTTCATTTTAAGGAAAATTCCTAAAAAAATACCATGGAAATAGGTAGATCCTAAATCAGTACACCAAAATTGTAAAATTCCGGTTCAGTGCTGTGTCAGTGCAGACTTAGGAGGCGTGTCAGTGAAAGGACGAATTTACCCTTCAGCCCTCCCTCTCTCCACTTCGAAATAACAACACGAGCCTCTTCATTAACAACTCTGGATTATAGATTAACAATTCCAGTTTCTTCTTTGACAATTAACAACTCTGCTTTATAATTTCATAATAACAACACCGGTCTCGTTATTAACAACACTGTATTCTACATTAACAACTCTCCTTTCTTGTTTCACAACTTCATAATTTAAGTTTCAAGGTCAGTAACAATACCTCTTTCTTTATTCCTTATTAACAACGCCATATTTTATAATAACAATACTATATTTTGACATACGAAGATGTGAAAGAATAAAGCGGAGTTGTTAATGTAGAATGAGATATTGTAATCAAGAGGGACATGTTATTCCGAAGTGGAGAGAGGGAGGGCTAAAAGGCAAATTCATCTTCTCGGTGACACAGATCCCACGTCCGTATTGACACAGCACCTAACCAGGATTTTGCAATTTTGACCCACTGATTTGGGATTTACCTATTTTCATGATATTTTTTAGGGATTTTCCTTTTATTTTATCATTATAAAATTTTATAACATAATAATTAATAAGACATATATTTAAGGGAAAATTATAGGGAAGGACCTAAAAAACAGTAATAATTTATTGGGTAGGATCTTTAAACTTAAAATTATTTAGAAGGACCAATTTTTAAAATAAAGAATAAAAAATACTATATTACCCCTACTAAAAAATAAAGAATAAACCTCAGCATTCTCTCTTGCGTATCCTCTATTTTTTTCATTATTTAATGAAATAATCAAGTTTTATTCGAATAAATTTGAATTTTAGAATTTTAACGTCTGAAACTAATTCTACTTAATTAAATTAAATTAATAACTAGCACTAGTTAATTTACTTTTCACTGTCTTTAAATTAATTAAAGGGAGAATTGTGAAAAAATACCTCATTAACAAATTAATTGTCAAATGGGACCTAGGAAAATCGTCTGCACATGAGGAAAAATTTGTGCACATGGGGGAAAATCTTGTGCGCACAAGGAAAGACGTTTTCCACACGCATAGGGAAGAATACAACATATAGGGAAGATCACCTACACATAGGGGAAAATCTTGTGCACACCGGGGTCCCATTTGGCAATTAAGTTCCCACCAAGATATTTTTTCACAATTCTCCCTTAATTAAACTCTTATCTTTGGGTGTTTTTTAAATAGTAATTAGTCTAGCTATTAAGACCATAAACTTCAACCGTATTTTTTATTTACTACATACTTTTATTTTATTTCACACCAATATAATTCTAATATTAGGATGAAATTGAATTTTCTAGAACCTAGTTAATTCAATAAAAATTTAAAAAATAAAAAATAATGATATCAAAAATAAAAACACAGTACCAACATGTTTAATTGTAAAGTTTTTTTTTTTGGTAATATGTTTAATTGTAAATTAAATGTTGAATTATACGTGTTGACAACAAAATCAATGTGAAGAAATTTTTACGATAATTATTTTTTATTTTGATAAATTTTATATTATTTATTTTTATACTATTTTTATAAATTTGGATGTATTAGTTGAGAATATTTTCTTAATATTAATGGTCAAGATTATAAAATTCTTGAGAGAGAGAGAGAGAGGGGCTTTTTGATAAAAAAGAATATAGGGATTTTGTTGGGGGTAATTTAGTTTTTTTTTCATTTTTTTATAGTTGGTTCTCCCAAATAATTTCAATTTTTAATATCCTTCCTGATAAATATATGCCTTAGTAATTATTATATTATAAAATTTTATAACTATAAAACGAAAGGCACCCTAAAAAATAAATCTTTCCCACCCTTTTTTCTATTTCTGCTCCACTGTTCCTCACTCCCCTCAACAGCTCAATATGATTTCAATGAAAAAGCATCGAAACGGCATGGTTTTAAGTCAGCGGATGGCAAAGGTATAGGAGACAAGCCAAACCCAGAGAGATCGGGATTCAGGAGATGAGAGATGCAAATTGGAGAGTGACGAGAGTATGAGATTGAGATTTGAGAGTCAATGGAGAGGATGATTTTTTTAGGGCTCAAATTTTGACGACCCAAGATGAGAGGTCGACGACCAATTTATATATATATATATATATTAACAGGCCAGCCTGATAGGCCTTTTAGGGTTGGCCTACTTATTAAAACATGCTTTAAAATAGGCCTGGGCCTGCCCTCTTATTCTAACAGGCCAAGCCTTATCAGGCCAGAAATAGGCCAGGGCGCCTGGCCTGTTTCCACCCCTGCCTAGAAGGCGCTGCTACTCTTTATGGAGTGAGAGGAAACAGAGAAGAGGGTTATGCAATTCAGAAGACCAAGTGGTGAGGGTTAGTAAAGCGGAAAACGATTTTAGTAAAGAAACACGTACAATAAGGGAACTTATTCTTTAAGTAATTTTTTATGATTATGAGATAAATTTTAATTAAAGAAAAAACATAGAAAAAGAACTTTGAAATTGTAAAATTTTAAATCAAGGATTTTTTAAAAAATGAGTTATGAATTGCTTATCAAGTTTTATCATTCCCTTATCAACTTTTGGTAACAATCTTGATTTAGAATTTTGCAATTTCAAAGTTGTTTTTCCATCTTTTTCACTTTAATTAATGGGTTCCTCACATAATTAAGGAATTCGATAAAAGAAAATAATCATGAGAAACATAAAAGACAAGGGATGTGTGATTAATTATTTCTAAAGTTTATGATATAAATTTGAATTAAGTTGAAAATTTACTTACCAAGTAAAACTAGACATGATGGTTAATAATCAAAAAAATATAAGATGATTCACCCGAAAAGAAAAATTATAAGATGATGCTCTAAATTAAAGGAATGGATGGTGATTAGAATCATAAATGAAAGAGAAAGATACCAAGGACAATTTAAAGAGTAAGCAAAGATAGTTAACTATCATGTTTTAGGCCACCATTGTTTAGGAAACTATTTTATTTTAATTTATTTGCATGCCTATTGAAGAATAGTACAGAATGTTTGCCTACAGCATAAAAGACCCTATAATGCACATTGAATATGTGATAAATTTCTCACGATTAGTGGTAGTGGTTTGTTTGATTTAGCGTGGGTAGGTGTGAAAATCAATAATTCTCTAAGTTTTAGTGAAAATGACATAAACATACCTAGGCTGAGTCATCATTACCTCCTTCTTACAGTTGCTGCATGTAAGCTGGCTTTTTTCATAGGTTGGTTTGGTGTCATAAGGTGACCCATCATAGGTCCACCCATATGCTATTTCAAGTTTATAGATACATACTGTTAATACAATCTCGCACTCCTATTTCCATTGGCACACGGACATGTAATAACTACTTGTTTTTTCACTTATTCATGATAAAAATGATCCAGGTTGCACAATGTAAAAAATACCTTCTTAATGTTGCATAAATCTCCAAGGGGTGTCCTAGGAGGAAATGTCAACATGTCCTCATTGCTGATGTTGGGTTTCACAATGCTAGTTATTTGGTAAAAACTTTGTTTTGCACTTAGAGTCATGCTAAGGTTGCTCATGAATTACATGTATAAGTGACCACACTATATTTTATGAAAACTCATAATTACATAAATCGCCTATTAACTGCTACTGTGGAAAACATTGCTCACCTGTCAAGTAGCATCCTTCCCTCAGGGATTTCGTGATTGAACAAAACTGTTGTAGGTTCCAAAGCATTAGTAATGTGGTTGTATGTTGTCAAGTGTTTAATATTGTCAAATAAAAGGAAACATGTGCTTAGTCTTTTAAGGGTTGTACAATTATTTACCTTTATTTTTGTTCAGCTTTGCGAACTTGATAACAACTACAATAGGTGGCTCCATTTTAGCATTCTTGTTGTTAAATGTTTGCGTCACACAATTCCTAAATAGTACTACATTGACTGTAGCATCACTGTACAACAATTATACTAGTAAAGCTAATTATTGAGTGTTCTACACAATATAATAATAGTAGAGCATTAAATAGAGAAAACATTACTCTTTATCTACAAGAGTGAGATTAAGTCGTTTGAAGGTCTTAGATCCTCTTTGCTGATCTTCCAATTCTCCAAAAGCTTGAAGGAACTTAATGACATCTGGAAAGAGGTTTGCCTTGAAGTTTAAGCTCGCAAGCACAACAAATGAACATAACAATGACCTTTTAGAAATATAAGTTGCTAAGAATATCTTATTGCAAAGCACTAGCCAATTTCTTCATTATATGTGGTGTAATTTGTGATGTTTTTAATAGGGATACAGTTGTATTTTTTTGTTGGAATTTGCAAATGTGATTCTTGGGAAAATGACGTTTTGTGAAATTGGATCCTCCCAAATGTGGAGTCACTTTATATTAGTCATTGTTGTCTAAAGCCTTAGATTTTTGGAACTGATAAACATCACCTTCTTTAAGCTCCTTCATGAAACGCTCTCTCAGTTGCTTTTGAGTGACAAAACCTTCAATTGTGGTACCCTGCATTTATTTCATAAAAAAAGTAAGTGGCATTGCAGAAATTAGTGTATAATTAGCAGGATTTTATAAATGTCAAACATGTTCATCCACCAAAATCATGCCCACCTTTTAGGCATCATACAATGTAATACTTTTTCTCCCAACCAGCTTTCTAAGAACATGGGCAACGATAACCCAGGTGTCTTTACCGTCATTGATTTGATAAATCAAGTCTCGCTGCATGGTTGACATTTTGGGAGGTAAGAATAGTTCTTTAGCATGTGAACTCTGAATGTGGTTGCCAATGTGTGGAGGGGGGACATCCTTTTATACACAATGCAGTACTCTAGTAGATTGGATATGAAAGGACAAGCGGTGATTACAAGTTTTTTTTAGTTGAATTATTTGAATAAATAGGATAATGTGGAATGGGTTCATTTTGGGTGTCATAATATATTCCTAAATATTTTTAATTTTTTCTGTGTTGATTAGAGGTGTTTTAAATGAATTAGTTGAATAAAATAGGATAATTTGGAATGGGTTCATTTTGGGTGTCATAATATATTCCTAAATATTTATAAATTTTTATACTTGATATTCTTCATATATATTTTAATCTCAATTGCTTTCAAGGCTTGGCCGTTCTGTGGGAATACAATCAGAGGCAATAAACTTGGGCATTTTGTTGTGGCTCCTAATCTTCCCTAGTGCCCTTATTGTTTTGGCATTTGAAGTAATACTCCCGTCATTGTGAAGTCACTATTGGAAATTGTGCCCTAGGGACCAATTGTAATATCCCAAAAAGTGATTAAGGGTTAATGACTTCAAAAGTGGATGTGATTAGTGATAACAAACACTTTCGAATAATACGATATGAATTGTGATTTGAATGTGTTATGAGCAGTGACTAAACCTTGTATTTAAGTTCAATTGTGGATTAACATCTAAATTGAATTGGAATAGAGGAAGGGCGCATATTATGGTGAAATGAAAAGTTGGGCAATTTGGTGGTTGTGTTGCATTATGGTTCAAAATTGAATATGCATGGATGTGATGAGAATTTGGTTGTTTTAGTGATTCCAATGGCTTCCTTGTGAAAATTCATGTGCGGAGAGTGTTTGTTGTGAAATTGGAGCTATTGGGAACAATTGTGCAAAAGTTGGAAATTATGTCCATTGAAACTCTGTACAGGGCAGTCGGTTTTTATGGATGTTTTGAATGGACAAATGGTATCTAAAAATTCTAAAACTTTTCAATCTTAAAGTTCATATGCCAATCTTCAAAATGGACATATAATTTGTGTCATTTCGATTTGTGACCTAAGAGTTATGATTTTCCAAAGTTTGGGATTGAAACTGGAATCTGTTTTGGAGCAGTATCAACTTTTGTAGAATTCTGTATTTTTGTGGTTATGAACTGCAGGGATCCATATTTTTCTAGTAAATATGACTTAAATAGCTTTCCATTGGCTTTGGGATAACCCCATTTCGATTTTTCCAGAATTAGTTATGATTTTTCAAAATTTAGGCAGAAAATCTGCCAGGATTTCTGAAAAATCCGAAAATGGGAATTATGACATAAGCATGATGTATTAAAATACATTCCCTCATCTTCTTTAGCCATTTCACGTCATTTTTGGCTAAAAATATAGAGAGAAAGCTTGAGAGAGTTTAGAGAGAGAACGAGAAGAAAACTCACAAGGTAGGTCAATTTCTTTAGTAAATTCGCACATAACGCATATAACTCTGCTCCTAAGCTACTCTTTTATGTGATTCAAGGTTTTAGAAGCTCAAATTCAGTTCTTGGGAAGGTTAGGGTTTCGGCCTAACAAAGGAAAAGCAAGAAGGAGCTTAAGGTAACTTCCAAAACTTCAATATTTGATTGTTCTGGCTGCTGTGGACAATTTAATCGGTGAAATTTTGCCGGATTGTTTTTTATTTGAAATTTGGAAATTGAATTGGCCTAGGGGTTATGCTACCAAAATTGGGTCCAAATGGTAGTTATAACCTAATGTAATAGTTAATAAAGTGGTTAGGAATAGAAAGGAACATGTCTACGGAGTTGGATTTCGAAAACCCCAATTTTCCTGAAGAATGTGATAATTTCTGCCAGCTCTAGAAATGGGCCTTAGAGTTGGATTTTCAATTATTTGATGGTTCTATTGAGTTCAGGAGCAAAAATTAGGTGGGGTTACAGTTGGTCACTTTTTTCCAAAAAGCCCGGAAAAGTATAATTACAAAAACACCCCTGAAAACCCTTAAAGTGGGGCTGCCAAGGGTAATTTTGTAATTTAACATTGAATTTGATAATTTTGAGTCCTGAAATGGATTCCTTGGGGGAAAATATGTTAGGATAGCCCAGGTTAGAATTTCAAAAAAAGTGCTGCCGACCGGGTACAGTAGGCCCGGGTCAGGTCCCCGGGGGTATTTTTGTAAATTTTCATTATAGACTCATAACCCCTAGAAACACTATGGAAGTGTCTAAATGGTGTATTTGGAATTGTAGGATTCGATATTTGCCCTGAACATGAGCAACCTGTGTTAGAGTACACTTGGAAAGAACAAGGTAGTGACACTTTTCCTTATACTATATGTGATGCATTGTATATATGTTTATCATGCTTTGAAATGGTTTCTGATGCTGCTACAAATACAGCTGGGGATAGCTGTCGTTATACAGTGGAAGCTGTCGTTATTGTGAATACAGCGTAAGCTGTCGTTATTGTGATTACGGCGAAAGCTGTTGTATTGTGTATACAGTCGTGAGTGCTGTCGTTTGTGGTGAAAGCCATGCATTATTGTGATACTGTTGTTGATTTGTTTACATGCTATGTGCTTATATATTGTGTGAGTGATTTGTTACTACTGAGATTTTCTTGAATCTCATTCTTTTCATTGACTAACCTATGGACAGGGCAAGCGGTTCAAAGGATAAGCAGACAACTAAGGGTGGATAGTTCATATTTAGGTTGTGGTTGGTTGTCACATTTTGATTAGGGATCACTGCTTATTCAGTAAATATTATTTTGGATATAGTTGTGTAATCCTCTAATTGGGAATTTGTAAACCCTTAGTTGATATAAGAAGCTTGGGGGCTGCCAGGATTTTGTTATACACTCTGATATATAAATGTGATTTAACTGTGTAGAGTAATTATATTTGAATTGTGAAATTTGAAACTAGGTTTAAAAAAATATTTTGAAAGAAATTTGTGAAAAACCCTACTGTGAGGATGGGATTGAAATAAGTCTTGTTTAACCATTGGTCTCTAATCCATCTTAATTACGTATTTCGAATCATAATTACGGTTTATAAGGTAGGGGGTCACACCAATCATTGTACTTTGAATATTATTATTTAATGAATTTCTCCATTCTATTATCATATTATTTACATGTTAACTATGATAATTGTATCATTGGATAAATCATAAAGATTGTCCTCAATGTCCCTGGTCGGTCATTTATGCGGCTGCAAAGATGAAGTAAGATCAGTATGACTTTGATAAAATATGGAGATAGGAATCAAAGTCTTTTGTACTTGTAAGAGTATAAGGAGCTGGACCAACCCATTGTGAGAAAGCTGTAAGGATCAAGTTATAAGCTTATCTCATGTATAACCACGTCACAATGCCCTTTGACCTAAGGTCATCATGGATTCCTACATGAGAGTTGCTAATCTTTAAACTAGTCAAAAGTCACTTTTGACCGGGTGATAATAAAGGCTATAATCGGGCTTGGTGGTTTTTCATATAAAGAAATATAAATGGTCAAGATAGAATTTGTCCTTCACATTAGTAGAGAGATATTACTGAGCCTCTTGATGAGTGAGTCTGAGAAATGTATGGCCATACTATGACATAATCCATGCCTCATCCTTGACCGATATATCGTGCGATAAAAGGGATGTGACATGGTTGTATGACAAGTTGTGTAATATCCAAAATTTCAATTAAGGGTTAAGGACTCCAAAAGTGTATGTGATTATTGATAAATAAACACTTTTGGAGAATATGATGTGAATTGTGGTTTGAATGTGTTATGAGCAGTGCCAAAACCTTGAATTTAAGGTTAAATATGGATTAACATCTAAATTGACTTAAAATAGAGGGAGGGCACATATTATGGTGATATGGAATGATAAGATGTGCTTGGTGGTGATTCAATGAGAATTGCCATAATCAAAGGCAAAACCAGAAAAAGGAAAGCTACCGATCGATTAGTCAGTTACTGAAGAGGAAACTCCTTAGTAACTTGAAGATCAATGGTTGTGATTGATTGTTAAGAGATCAAGAGGGTGGAATCATGTGTGTTTGTGCTCATGTGAACTTGTAGGAGGTGTGGCAAGATATTGACAAGTGTCACCACATGAACCATTGATCTTGGTTAAAGGTTCAAACACTCTTCCCTCTCCCCCCTTGTATAGTTGGCCAAAGGGCCTTTTTTCGTCAAAAATCAGATCATCTTCATCATCTTATCCCTCTCTCCTCTTATCTCCTTTTTTGTTGAGCTCAAGGGAGGAAAGAGAAAGGAAAAGGTGAGATTTTGCTTGCTTGGTGTCCTCTTTAGCTCAAATCATCTTCTATAATGTTGTTCATAGTGATAAGAACTTCATCTCTATGGTTTTATATATGTGAAAGAAGGTATTTGAGAGTTTGGGAAAATTGTGAAGTTGTGGAATCAAGGAACTAGCTTGAGGAAGAGGAAGAGGAAGAGGCAAGTATTTAATGCATTTTGACCTAAGTTTTGTGGTCATTGGTTAAGTTTTGAGAATTATGAATTTTGCCCTGATTTGTATGTGATTTTGGATTGGATGAATTGGATAGTGTATTGTGGTAAAAATGGGGTCATATTGTGTTTTGGTGCCATTGGAATTGGTTTGGAACTTCGAATGAAAAGGAATTACAATGTTGAGTTTGTGTTGTGGTATTGTGTTAACATGTTGTGTTCATTGGGAAAACATGTTAATGTGATGTGAATTTGGTTGATTTGGTGTTTCCAATGGATTCCTTGTGAAAATTTGTGTGGGGAGAGTGTTTGTTGTGAAATTGGAATTGTCACACCCTTATCTTAATTTCACCTTTACCAGAGTATTCGTGGAAATGATATGCAGTTAGGTGGGCAATATAGGAATAGCATAAATATACTGATAAAACGTGCTCAATTACAGAAATTCCCTATAGGGGTTCATACATAATAATTACCACCAATGTAGCTGCACAGGACTACCAGGGTGTCTAAACTCGTCCGAGTGAAACAAAGACATCTTCACGCCTTCGTTCCGCTACTGTAATTCCCTCATATGGTTCTTTTCTTTATTCTCAGCATATCTTTTATCTCCTCCTTTCTAAATTGTTGGTAGGGGAGGGTGATTCGAGAGAATCTCAGTAGGAAAACAGTACCAATATGCATATAAAATAAGTACTTAATGCATGACATGCTTGCATTATATAAACTCATGCTAACATAATGAGATATCTACGTGCTCAATGTTTCATGCAACAAAACTATGGCCACAGTATAAATAGAAACAAAACTTCAATCATTTATATATGTTTCACATAATCAAGCAAAGTAATAACATGCATCAATACAAATAATCAAGCAAAGTAACAACATGCATCAATACACCAACACAAATATCAAATACATGCAAGAGAGGTAAGTTCCCTACCGTAGACCTTTTTCCACCTTGATTTACGTGCCTCGTAATGCGTGCCAACCCCTCAGGCTCTCAACTCGGTCTTATAATTCCAAATGTACCATTTAGACATTTCCATAGTGTTTTTGGTGGTAGTATTAGCCTATGGTAAAAATTTACCAAAATGCCCCCGGGAACCCTTCCCGGCCCGCCGTACCCGATCCGTCATTACTTTTTCTGAAATTTTGACATGGACTGTTCTTACATAGTTTCACCCAAGGAATGCATTTCTGAATTTAGAATTATCAAATTCATTGTCAAATTACAAAAATACCCTTGACAACCTTTATTTCAGGGTTTTAGGGGGCGTTTTCGTAATTATGCTTTTTCGGGCTTTTCCGAAAAAGTGACCAATTGTAACCCTATCTAATTTTTGCTCATTAACTCAATAGAACTATCAAATCATTGAAATCCAACTCTAAGGCCCTCTAACAGCCCTGACCAAAATCCTCAAGTATGCCGGGAAAAATTGGGGTTTTGTGATTTCGGCTCTGTAAACGCATTCCTTTCTACTCCTAACCACTTTATTAACTACTTAATTAGGTTATAACTACCATTTAGACTCAATTTTGGCAGCATAACCCCTATGTCATCACATTTCCAAAATTTAAAACCAACGGCAATCTGGCAAAATTTCACTGATTAAATTTCCCACAGCAGCTAGAATAAGCAATATACAAATGTTTGGAAGTTACCTCAAGCTCCCTCTGGCTTTTCTCAAAATGGCTAAAAACCCTAGCCTTTAAAACACCGAAATTTTGAGCTTCACAACCTTAAAGAACAAAGAGGAGTAGCTTAGAGTCGAAGTTATACGTGTTAGGAGCTATATCGTTGGAGGAATCGGCTTACTTTGTGAGATTTTTTCTCCTTTCTCTCTCTAAAAAACCACACGTTCTCTCTCTATATTCAAACCTGCTAGACATCAAAATGGGGCTGAAGAAGATGAAATGTTTAGTAGTCCATGATGATGTCATCTTTTAGTATGCTTATGTCATAATTTCAAAATTTGACATTTTCGGATTTTCTGGCAAATTTTTGCCTAATCTTTGAAAAATCATAACTAATTCTAGAAAAATAGAAATGAGGTGATCCCAAATCCAATTGAAAGCTATTAAGTCCTCTTCACAGGAAAAATATGAATCAATGCTGTCTATAACCACTCAAATACATAATTGCACAAAATCCAACACTACTCCAAAACATATTCAAGTTTTAATCCCAAATTTTGGAAAATCATAACTCTTAGCTCAAGAATCGAAATGACACAAATTATATGTCCATTTTGAGGCTTGGTATGTGAAATTTAAGAATGGAAAGTTTCAAAATTTTTAGACACCATTTGCCTATTCAAAATGTCCATACAAACTGACTGCCCAGCATAAAGTTTCAATGGACAGAATTACAAGTTTTGTACAATTATTCCCAATGGTTCCAATTTCAGAACAAACACCATTCCCACACAAATTTTCCCAAGGAATCCATTGGAAACCCCAAATCCACCAAATACACATCACATTGACATGTTTCACAATGACCCTAACATGTCAACACAATGTCACAATTCAAAACTTAACATTGCTATCCTTTCCATTCCAAAATTCTAAACCAATTCCAATGGCACCAAAACACAATATGACACCAATTTCAACACATTACACCATTCAATTTTTCCAAATCAAAATCACATAAAAATCAGGACGAAAAATCAAAAATCTCAAAACCTAATCAATGATCATAATACTTAGGTTAAAATGCATCAAATACTCACCTCTTCCTCTTCCTTAAGCTAGTGTCTTGATTTCTCTACTTTCTAATTTCTTCAAGCACTCAAACACCTTCTTTCACAAATCTAAAACCATAGAGATGATGCTCTCATCACTATAAACGACATTATAGAAGGATATTTGAGCTAAAGAGGACATCTACCAAGCCAAAAACTCACCTATTCCTTTCTCTTTCCTCCTTCTTTTTGGACATCTATGGAGAATAGAGAGAGAGATGAGAGGATGAAGTTGGAGCAGATTTTTGGGGCTCTAAATGGCCCTTGGCCGACCTAATGAGGGAGAGAGGAGAGAGGAATGAGTTTGACAATTTGACCCTCATCAAAGGCTCATGCAATGCCACTTATCAAGATCTTAAGCCTCTTCCTTAGGCACACATGAACACAAACACATGGGATTCCACCCCTTGATCTCTTAACAATCAATCACAACTATTGATATTTAAGTTACTAATGAGTTTCCTCTTCATTAACTGACCAATTGGTCGATAATTTTTCTTTTTCCCATTTTGCCCCTAATTATGGTAATTCTCACTGAATTACCACCAAACATATCATATCTTTTCATTTCACCACAATATCGGCCCTCCCTCTATTTTAAGTCAATTTAGATATTAATCCACAATTGAGCTTAAATACAAAGTTTCGGCATTACTTATAACACATTCGAATCACAATTCACCTTGCATTCTCCAAAAGTGTTTGTTTATCAATAATCACATCCACTTTTGGAGTCCTTAACCCTTAACTAAAATTTGAGATATTACAGGAACCATTGGGAATAATTGTGCAAAACTTGGGAGTTATGATTTTTCAAAGTTTGAGATTAGAACTGGAATCTGTTTTGGAGTAATGTTGGATTTTGTGCAATTCTATATTTGTGTGGTGGTGGCTGGTGATAGTTCATATTTTTTTAGAGAAGAGGACTTAAATAGCTTTCAATAAGCTTTGGAATCACTCCAATTTGATTTTTCTACAATTAGTTATGATTTTTCAAAGTTTGGGCAGAAAATTTGCCAGAATTTCTGAAAAATCCGAAAATGGGAAAATAAATAAGGGATATTCCAAAATATTATAAAATAATTCCCATCTTCTTCCTCAGCCATAATTGACGTGTTTTTCAGCTAAAAATAGTGAGAGAAAGTTTGAGAAATTCTAGAGAGAGAAGGAGAAGAGAACTTGTACGGTAGGTCGATTTCTTCGGTAAATCTTTACCTAACATGTATAACTTCACTCTTAACCTATTCTTCTATGTTCTTCAAGGTTTGTGGAGCACAAATTTGGGTGTTCTAAGGCTAAGGTTTTCAGCCATATTAGGAAAAAGCCAGAAGGAGCTTAAGGTAACTTTCAAACTTTCGTATATTACTTATTCTAGCTGCTGTGGGCAATTTAATCGGTGAAATGTAGCTGGGTTGCCATTGTTTTTAAATTTTGGAAACGTGTGTGCCTAGGGGTTATACTGGTAAAATTGGATCTAAAAGGTAGCTGTTGTAATTAATGTAGAATTAGAGACCATAATTCAAATTGGGACTTATTTAGGTAATCTTTTGCCCAAAATCGAATTTTTCAAAAACTTTTTCAAAAGTTATTCACAATGGTCTCATATTCATGATACAAAACCAATATGGCCTGTACAGGTGGATTCCATTTACAATTATCAGAGTGCAACTCACTCGGGTTCCATTCATTTAATAAGGGTTTATACAAAGGCATAAAGCCCATAATTCATACCCTTTACTTGGGGATTACACAAAACTACATCACAAATCCCAAAATATACATATAGTTCCCACAAAATATCCAATAATATACAATGATAACCAATAACCAAAAAAGAACTCCTAACACGGAGCTCTACCCGCTCTTCGTCACCCGTTTGCCTTTCGATCCTTCAGCCCTGCCTAAAATTTTTAATTTTGGGAGAATGAGATTCTAAAGAATCCCCGTAGTTTCAAATCAATCATATAATGTACAATAATAAGGCATGAAATCAAATCATTATCCATACAAGCAACTACAATGGCAGTTCAATGGCAATGGTTAGTATGACATATGTCATCCCTAACAATTGCTCATGCTGAATTGCTCACTCTGTATTGCATCACAACAATCCACACAATATAATTCACCACAGCTGGGATCCATATAAAGCATTTCATAATGCAAGCCATACAGGCAAGATACACACAGCCCACGGCTGGTTTCACAAACGCCGCCCCATGAGTCGGATTCACAAAGATCCATGTCAATTACGACGGCAGTTCAATAGCCGACCTAAAGATGACCAACGTCAATCCCTATACGGCTCACACTAAAGTGCTCACGTCGTAATGTACCATGGCACACATTTCACAAATTCAATGATAAGTTATGCATACCAAAACATCATACACAATGTGAGAGAAGAGTCACTACCTTGATCCTTCTGTGTGTGTCCTAGTGCCGGCTCTCCCGAGTAGGGCAAATATCAAATCCTATATTTATAATTAGGGACAAAGAGTTATACTCTATTCCAAGACTTAATTCACTTCATAATACTTAATTGGTTATCATTATTGCTCTTTTAGAGTCATTAAATACCCCTAACAAAACTCCTAAAGGGTAGGAAGAACTATCCCAAAGACCCCTTTTCGAAGGCACATCACTAATTTCTGATAGCCTCACTCAAGTGTAGACGACCTCACTCGAGTGATGAGAGACTTGTGCTCGGGTGAGAACGACTCTCACTCGTGAGTTCTTGACAGTGAGCAACTACAATGACCAGAACGTGCTCACCTCACTCGAGCACCAAGCTCCGCACTCGGGTAAAGACCCCAAATATGCCCGAGTACCCGAAAGTGCAACACCACGAGTGACAACCCGAGAGCTTAAACCACACCAGAGGCACCAGCTCACTCGAGTATGACACCCTGCACTCAGGTGAGACAACTATGCTTGCGAGTGTCAGAGCACACTCTTGGCATCAACCATCAAGTGAAGACCTGAAAGCAACCCTTAACTCTGGGCTCACACTATCACTCGAGCAACCCAAGCTCACTCGAGCATGTTCAACCCTCACTCGAGAACAAAGAAGTGCACTCGAGCCTCATTCATAGAATCCAACTAAAACCCAAAGCAGAAAAAGGGAAAATGCACACAGCACTCAAGCATGATCTTCCTCTACTCGAGTGTTGTGCATCAGAGACTAGAAATGCATAAAACATCAGAAAATACCAGATGGTCAATTTCATACCCAGTGGTTCCCAAACTCTACCAAAAGTTCATACACACTTAGCATTAACTAGGGAACACATTGGTAACCTCAAAAACACTGCCAAAACCAATTTGACCACAATCATACCCTTAGGTTTCTATAACACAACAAATGTCCAATTTCCCTTAACACATTTCCAACATTCCAAACTAAATCCAATACTCAAATATCTTCACAATAAATCATTTCCAACATCAAACAAAATGAAATCCATACTTTCAACATTTGGCATAACTAGGGCAAATTTCCATATTTTCACAAAATTATCCAAAAATCACCAATATTATATCAAAATGCACTAAATACCTACCTTTTCACTTTGCCAAATCCAGAATCTTGATTCTCCCACTTCTAATTTTGACCAACACACAATCATCACTTCTCAAGATTTTACAACCACCACAATGGAGCTCTCAATGAGATACACAACATTAGAGAAGAGGATTTTAGCAAAGGAGGATCATTACTTACCAAAGATCAAAGCTTTATCCTTCTCTTTCTTGCTTGATTCAGTGAAAATGGAGAGGGAGAGAAGAGAGAGAAAATGGTGAGATGAAGCAAATGATGATTATGATGTACACTTCTCTCTTCCCTTTCCCATACCAACCGAATAGGAGAGAGAGAATGAGGAAAAAAGTGGTCCTTTGTCCTCTTGTGGCCTCATCCAATGGCTCACCAAATGCCACTTGTCACCATCCTACTTATTCCTCCATGAGCTCACCCAATCGCAAAACATAGGATTTCGACCCATGGGTAATGAATCTCAACCCTTGATCATAAAGACCACACATATCTATACCGAAATCACATTACATTAATCCCAAAAGTGCTTAATTACACTAATTACAATAATTATCGGAGTCTTTAGCCCTAATCACAAATCAGGATATTATAGCTGTAACCTAATTAAATGGTTGATAAAGTGATTAGGAGTATAAAGGAATACGTCTGTGAAGTTAGAATTGGAAAACCCCAATTTTTTTTGGAGAATTGGGAATTTCAGCTAGTGATGTTTGTTTGGAGGGCTTAGAGTTGGATTTTCAATGATTTGATGATTTCATTGAGTTCAGGAGGAAAAATTAAGTGGAGTTACAGTTGGACACTTTTTTGAAAAAGGCCGAAAAAGCATAATTACGAAAACACCCCTAAAACACTGAAATAAGGGCTGCTAAGGGCAATTTCATCTTTTGGCAATGAATTTGATAATTTTGAGTCTGGAAGTGGATTCCTTGGGCAACAATATATCAGGATAGTCTATGATAGAATTTCAGGAAAAGTACAACCGGACCGGGTACTGTAGGTCCGGGCCTGGTCCCAGGGGTATTTTAGTAATTTTTTAATATAGACTTATATAACCCCCATAAACACTATAAAAGTATCTAAACAATACATTTAGAATTGTAGGAACGAATATGGAGCCCAAGCTATTTGCACATAGATCGAGGACTATGTTTGTTTAGCAAAAGGGACATAAGGTAGGGAACTTACCTCTCCTGCGTGTATTTGATATTTATGCTGATGTATTGATTCATGTTATTGCTTTGCTTGATTATGTGAAACATATATGAATGATTGAAGTTCTGTTTCTCTTTATGCTATGGCCATAAGTATGTTGTTTGAAACATTGAGCACACAGATATGTTATTGTGTGAGCATGAGTTATGTAATGCAAGCATGTCATACATTAAGCACTTATTTTGCATGCATATTGGTACTATTTTCCTACTGAGATTCTTTTGAATCTCACCCTCCCCTACCAACAATTTAGACAGGAGGAGATAGAAGATACGCTGAGAACAAAGAAAAGAACCAAACGAGGAGATTGCGTTGGTGGAACAAAGACGGGAAGATGTCTCCGTTTTACTCAAACGGGTTTAGACACCTTGGTAGCCTTGTGTTGCTACATTAATGGTAATTATTATGTACGAACCCTTATGGGAACTTTTTGCAATCGAGAACTTTTTATCAGTATATTTATGCTATTCTTGTGTTGCTCATTGAACCATGCATTAATAGTCTGTTGCAAGTTAATATAAGATAAGGATGTGACAGGTTGCATCATGTTAACAATCCTCATACGAATTGGGTAGTCATAACGTCTTGCTAGAGGCCTTTTGCTACTTGTGGGTTAGTACAGCTATTGGCCCACTGCCAACTTAGTATGGGCCTACAAGGTTGCACACAAGAATAGCCTAATACTAGCTATAATATCCAGGTTCATTGAATCTAAAATGTGTCTAAGATTCAATGAATACAATATTTAATCTAGGGAGGATGAATTTTACATACATATAAAATTCGTGAAAGGAAAATTAATAATATTATATATATACATATGTATTTTTGAAATACATACATATATATATGTGTGTGTGTGTGTATTATATGATATTATTATATTGTGTTAGTTTTAAATTTAATTGTATTAAGATAAATTAAATTTAATAACTAACATGATAAAGATATAGTATCTCAGATTTAATTTATGTTAATAAATTAAATCTATTGGCTCTTTATTTGGATTAAATAAATAGATTAAATTAAAACTGTAGGACAAATTTAATTTAAACTGAATTTATTTAATTACCTCATCAAGATAATTAAAGGTTAAATTAATATTGAAATTCGAATATAGTCCTCATGGGTTATAAGAATGACAGAGCAAAAAAACTTATTGAAAGATGAGAATTCAGAGCCGTAATGGAAACCCTATGACACATTGGAGGCGCTAGCACGCAGTCTGTGTTGGAGAGCATTTGTGTGGATACTGGTAGAGGGAGTGGGCTTGAGGTGTTGGCTCCTAGAGATTGAAAACCCTAAATTGAAAAACCTATGAATCTTTCTAACTTGGTTTAAGTGCCATTGATAGATCTGCAATCGAGATTAGGGAAAAATTTTAAACTTTCATTGCGCTTGTCAATCCTAACAGTGGTATCAAAGTTAGGTCAATTTTGCATTTAAATTGAGTTTATGTTCTTATACATGTGATATATATGGGATATTATGTGTGTTCATAATAAACATCAGAATATGTTAATACAAAAAGGAATTTTGTTTTTTCAAAAGATTTGATCTTGAAATCGGTTTTCTGAATTTTGTTTTCAAATTAATATATGTTCTACGTCAATTGTGCGTTTTCAGATAGTGCTATATGTTAATACGATCTGGTGAAATTGTTTCGACTATATATGATATGTTTTCATTTCAATTCCGCCACTGGTGTTGCGATTTCTTTTCTAGATTGGATTCGAATTGGAATTCATTGTTATGGTTTCGAATTGCTTGAAGGTTGAGTTGGTTGAACCGAATCAAGTTCATATCTCTATTTGGGTCTTAGGGATTGGATCATAAGCGTTCTGGGCCATTTTTGAAACTGGGCCAAAATCCTTTTGAACTGGACTAAAACAAGCATTTTAAAAACTAGCCAGAAATTTTTAAATATTTTAAATTTTCAAATATTTCTTCTAAAAGAAATGTGCCCTTTTTCAAAAGCTTCGAGGGTAGTGCCCCCTGCACCCCCACAAGGGCGCTGCCCCTTGACCCCGCCTGCTAACCAGCTAGTGGGAGCATTGTGACTACTCGTTCGTAGCTAATATAACCTAATCACGACATTTATTTCTTTTCATATTGTAAAACTGTTACTTGTTATGGTTTATTCTTCATAGTTGTTTGGGTATGGTGAATAACATGGCTTTAGATTTTTACAAAGGGTTGTAATATTTAAATACGGCTGGCATGCCGTGCCTTCCTCTAAATACTCTCAATATACATTCTCTTCTCATCTCACTCCCCTCGAATGTTTAAACGAGGTTTCTCCCAATATATTTATTTTTTTATTTAGAGAAGTTCTCTCATTAGCTTGGGAGGATTTTAGGTTAGGTAAACCATATTGTGTCACGTTTAATTAGATCATTGCATGAATACTTTTGCATTTATATGTATTTATTGTATGAGATACAATCATGATTGCATTCATATAAATAAAACTAATTAATTGAGCCCTCCAAATCAAATCTCAAGTCATAATGCTGTTAATTAATGAATACTTATCAAAACCTAGATCGCTTAATTATGGAAACCACCAAAGTATATGCATTTAAGTTATCTTGATAAGATAAGCATGAGTAATGGTACTACTCATAATATTTATGATTGTTTTGACTTAATTGAGATTAACAAAATGGTTTTAGGTCTCAAGGGATTATATGGGATTAAACATGCCAAATCATATGATGATTGAATCCTATAAACATCTAAGAGTTACATGTGATGTAATTGGTAATGAGGTTACCTACCTAAATAACTTAAATTTAAGCGTCTTGTCAAAGCAGAATTAAGTTTAACAAAAATGTGGATCTTAGCCCACTAATTATTATATTGAAGGATGTTAATTTAGTGGGAGATTACTAACTAACTTTGCATATTTTAATTGTAAAATCATGTCAACTAGTAATATTGCTATACTATAGTTGTGATTGGTCCTTGAGAAGGACAAACTCAATGGGACCAACTTTCTTGATTGGTTTGGGAACTTGAGAATTGTTCTCAAGTAGGAAAGAAAGGCTTATGTCTTAGATCAACCCATTCCTGAGGAGCCTGCAACCAATGCTCCAAGAGCTCAGAGAGATGCTTACACAAAGCATAAGGATGACTCTATGGATGTATGTTGCTTGATGCTTGCCACTATGGTTCCAGAGCTCTAAAGAGATCTGGAACTTATGGAGGCTTATTAGATGATTGTCAATCTCAAGGAAATGTTCCAGCAACAGGCAAGGCAATAAAGATATGAAACCACAAAGGCCTACATTCTTGCAAGATGGATGAAGGTGCATCAGTTAGTGCTCATGTGTTAAAGATGAAAGGCTACATTGATCACCTTAAGAGCCTTGGATTTCCGATGAGTCAGGAGTTAGCTATGGATTTGATCTTGAACTCATTCCTAGAAAGTTATGACCAGTTTGTCATGAACTACAACATAAATAACATGGAGAAATCAATTTCTGAACTACATAGGATGCTCAAAACTACTAAGCAAAGCATTAAGAAAAAGTCCAGTACTGTTTTGATGGTTCATAAAGGAAAGGGTATGAAAAAGAAAGGAAAGGGCAAATAAAAGGGTAATGGCTCAGGTGTTAAGACCAAAGAGTCAAATAAGCCCGAAACCAAGCATGTACCTAAGAAGGCAAAGCCTCCAAAGGAAGGAGTCTGCTACTTCTACAATGAACTTGGTCATTGGAAGAGGAATTACAGACTCTACCTCGAAGATCTGAAAAGGAACAAGAAGGATAATGGGGCTATCGCTTTAGGTATTTATGTTATAGATATTCATTTTTCTACTTCCTCTATATGGGTATTAGATACCGCATGTGGTTCTCACATTTGTACAAATGTGAGGGTCTAAAGGACAGTAGAAAGCTGAAGAAGGGCGAGGTGGACCTACAAGTTGGAAATAGAGCAAGAGTTGCTGCTTTAGCTATAAGCACTTATGAATTAGTTAAGCTCAGTGGGCTTTTGTTAGTTTTAAAAAATTGCTATTATATTCATGCTTTGAGTAGTAACATTGTTTCTCTTTCTTATTTGGATAAGGAAGGTTATACTTCCATTACTGGGAATGGTAAATGTTCTATTCATTATAATGACATTTTCTATGTTGATGGTGATTTGCATGTTGGTCATCATATATTAAATTTAGAACATCATAATAGTGGAAATATCTATGATGTAACTACTAAAAGGATCAAGTCAAATGATTTGAATCCAACGTATCTATGGCATTGTCGTCTAGGCCATATAAATGAGAAACACATTTCTAAACTCCATCAAGATGGATTTCTAAACACATTTGATTTTGAATAATATGACACATATGAATCTTGCTTATTAAGAAAGATGACAAAGGCATCTTTTACTAGGCATAGTGAGAGGGCTATTGATTTATTAGGCCCCATACATACAGATGTATGTGGACCATTAAATATAGCTGTTAGAGGAGGCTATTTGTGTAACCCCCTCCGTAATTATATCCGAAATATGCGATTAAAATGAAATAGAGACCAATAATAATCAAATAACATTTACTAACCCATCATATGACGGGGTTTTCACGAATACTTTTTGAAATCATTTATAAACTTGGTCTCATATTCACATTTCGAATACAATTACTACGCGAAGATAAATCACATTCATATAAATATCAGAGTGCACAACTTAATCATCCCAGCAATCCCGGGTACATACCTTCGCTAAAGATACACAGGGTACAATTGCCCATTACAGTTCTTCAAATGGGGATTACACAATCTCATCTCGGAGGAGTCCTAGCCGCTCCCTCCATGAGCCACTTGCCCTGTCTAAATTGTTGGTAGGGGAGAGTGAGATTCGAGAGAATCTCAGTAGGAAACAGATACCATAATGCATGCATGATAGATGCTAGGTGTATGACATGTTAGCTTTATCTAGATGCATATCCCATAATGATATTTCTGCATGCTCAATGTTTCATACAACAAGACTATGGCCACAGCGAAAACAGAAACAGAGCTTCATTTATTCAAATATGCTCTACACAATCAAGTAAAGCAATCACATACATCACTACACAAGCAAAGATATCGAATACATGCAAGTAAGGTAAGTCCCCTACCTCCAGTCTTTTCTCCTCGATTTGCGTGCCAGCAACTCGGGGCTTCACATTCGGTCCTACAATGTCAAATGTACTATTTAGACACTTCCAAAGTGTTTCTGGGGGGTTATATGAGGCTATATTGAAAATTTACTAAAATACCCCAAGGGACCCGGCCCGGGCCCGCCGTACCCGGTCCGGCTGTACTTTTCTTGAAATTTTGACATGGGCTATTCTAACATATTTTCGCCCAAGGAATCCATTTCCAGACTCGGAATTATCAAATTCAATGTCAATTACAAAATTACCCTTGACAGCCCCACTTTAAGGGTTTCAGGGGCGTTTTCGTAATTATGCTTTTTCAGCTTTTTCCGGAAAAGTGCCCAACTGTAACCCCACCTAATTTTCCCTCCTGAACTCAATGGAATCATCAAATCATTGAAAATCCAACTCTAAGACCCATTTATATCCCAGACCGAAATATATGGGTTTTCTAGGGAAAATCAGGGTTTTTCGGTTTCGGCTCCGTAAACACGTTCCTTTCTACTTCTAACCACTTTATTGACTATTCCATTAGGTTACAACTACCATTTAGTATCAATTTGGGCAGCATAACCCCTAGGGAAACCCATTTTCCATTTTTACAACCAATGGCAATCCGGCAAAATTTCACCGATTAAATTGCCCACAGCAGCCAGAATAGTCAATATACAAGAGTTTGGAAGTTACCTCAAGCTCACAATAGCTTTTCCTTGACTTGAATGAAAACCCTAGGTGTTTTAACACCAAAAGAGGAGCTTCCAAACCTTAAAGAACATAAAGGAGTAGCTTAGGATCGGAGTTATACACGTTAGGAGCTAGATCGTCGGAGAAATCGGCTTACCTTATGAGATTTCTTCCTCTTTCTCACTCTAGACATCTCAAACGTTCTCTCTCTCATTCAGCTGAATATGGCGTCGGTTTGGAGGAAGGAAGATGAATAAAAAGTGTTTTAACATTAGGATGATGTCATGTTTTATTATGCTAATGTCATAAATCCCATTTTCAGATTTTCTGGCAGATTTTCTGCCCAAACTTTGAAAAATCATAACTAATTCTAGAAAACTCAAAATGAGGTGATTCCAAAGCCACATGAAATATATTTAAGTCCTCTTCATAGGAAAAATATTGGCCATTAATAAAAATCACCACACAATTCCAGAATTACATAAATTTCATCACTGCCCCAAAACAGAGTCCATTTTCGACCTCAAACTTTGGACAGTCATATCTCCCAGTTCCCAAAACGAAATGGCACAAATTATATGTCCATTTTGAAGCTTGGGATGTGAACTTTAAGACTGGAAAGTTTCATAATTTTCGGACATCATTTGCCTAGTCAAAATATCCACCCGAGAAGACTGGCCATACAGAATTCACACTGGACAGCATTTCCAGTTTTGCAACCAATGTGTCCAATTCAATTTAAATCAATTCCAATGATTAAATACCACAACATGACACCATTTCCATCACAATACCCCATTCAATTCTTCCCTATATTCTAAGTCAATTTGGATGTTGATCCACAATTGAACTCAAATACAGGGTTTTGGCGTTGCTCATAACACAAGTGACTACAATCCACTTTATATTCTCTAAAAGGGTTCATTAATCACTAACCATGTCCACTTTTGTAGTCATTAACCCCCAATCACAATTTGGGATCTTGCTAAACCGGGGCTTAGCAATCCACTAATCTCAGGCTTATTCTCTAGCCTCGAGTCTCGAAATTCGGGATATTACAATTTGTACTTCATTACATTTATAGATAACTTTAGCAAATATGGATATATCTATTGAATGAAACATAAATCTAAATCTTTTGAAATGTTCAAAATATTCCAAAATGAAGTACACCAACTTGGCAAAATAATTAAAGCACTTCAATCTTATCGAGGTGGTGAATATTTGAGCAAGAGTTCATTGACCATCTTAGGAGTTGTGGGATAATCTCATAATTAACTCCTCCAGGAACACCATAATGGAATGACATTTCTGAATGGAGGAATCAAACACTATTAGATATGGTTTGATCTATGATGAGTCAAATAGATCTTCCACCGTCCTTTTAGGGACATGCCCTAGAGACAGCTGTGTTCATACTAAATTGAGTTCCATCTAAGGCAACTGAAAAGACACTAAATGAGATATGGACTGGAAAGAAACCAAATTTATCTTTTTTTAAGATCTAGGGATGTGAAGTATATGTTAAGCAACAAGCCTTAGATAAATTATGTAATGCCCCAAAATGTGATTAAGGGCTAATGAATTCAAAAGTGAATGTAATTATTGTTAAATAAACACTTTTTGAGAATATGATGTGAGTTGTGACCTGAATGTGTAGTAATCAGTGCATAACCCCTGTATTTAAGTTTAATTATAGAGTAACATCTAAATTAAATTAAAATAGGGGGAGGGCACATGGTGTGGTGCAATGGAATGAAAAGAATGTGTTAAATGGTGATTCAACAGAAATTATCATAGTCAGGGGTAAAATGGGGAAAAGAAAAGTTACCGATCAATTAGTCAGCTATTGTAGATGGAGTTTATTAATTACTTGGGGCTATTATGAAGTGTTTAATTGCTAAAGAGATTATGAGAGAGTGATCCTATGCTTGTATGGACATGGAAGGAGTTGGGAAGAGGCTCAAGATCATGACACTTGGCATTAGGTGAGTCATGGATCGTGGTCAATATGTCAACTATTTCTCCCTCTCTCCTCTCCCTTATGAAGTCGGCCAAAAAGGCCCTTGGCTCCCCAAAATTTGATTATCTTCATCATCATCATCATCTCATTTCTCTCTCTCCAACTCCATTTTCGTTCAAGCTTGGAAGGAAAGAGAAAGAAAGAAGTTCAAGGTAGGTTCTCTATTTGACCTTGAATGGTGAAATGCTCTTCTTTAATGTTGTTCATGTTGATGAGAGCTTTATCTCTATGGTTTTAGATTTTTGAAAGAAGGAGTTTGAGAGCTTGTGGAAAGTTAAAAGTGGTGAAATCAAGAAACTAACTTGAGGAAGTGAAAGAGGTGAGGAATAGGTTCCTTTTGGTATATATATTATGCTCATTGGTTGAACTTGGAATTTTTGGATTTTAGCCCCAAATTTCATGTCATTGGGGTCTTGTAATTTGCATGGTGTTTTGGTGGTGGAATTGGTATTTTGTTAAATGTCTTGAGCAATGAAATTGGTTTGGAACATTAAATGGAAAGTTTGGCGATTTGGTGGTTTGTGTTGCAATATTGTTGAAAAAAGAACATATGTGTATGTGATGTGAATTTGGTTGTTTAAGTGATTCCAATGGTTTCCTTGCGAACAATTGTGTGGGACTAGGTTTGGTTGTTGATTTTTAAGCCAATGGACACATTGGTTGAAAATTGGAAATTTTGTCAAGTGTAAACTCTATGTAGGGCAGTCGGTTTGCATGGAAGTTTTCAATGGACAAATGGTGTCTAAAAATTCTGAAACTTTCCAGTTTAATAGCTCACATGCGAAGCTTTAAAATGGACACATAATGTGTGTCATTTCGATTTGTGTGCTAGGAGCTATGATTTTCCAAAGTTTGGGATTGAAATTGGAATATGTTTTGGAGCAGTATTGAATTTTGGGAAATTCTGTATTTGTGTGGTGGTGGATGGTGATAGTTCATATTTTTCCTATATAGAGGACTTAAATAGCTTTCCATAGGCTTTGGGATCACCTCATTTCAATTTTTCTGGAATTAGTTATGATTTTCTGAAGTTCAGCCAAGAAACATATTTTTTTTGGCCACAGCCCAAAAGTTTCTAACCTGCTTTTGGCTGCAGCCAGAAGACTCTTGGCCGCAACAAAAAATTTTCTAACCTCTTTTTGGCTGCAACCAAAAACTTTCTGAGCTATTTTTGATCGCAGCCAAATATTTCTTGGCCACGGCCAACCTTCAAAAATCAGTATTTTTGATTATATATTGTATGAGTGATTTATTACTAATGGGATTCTTTTGAATCTCATTCTTTCCATTGACTAACCTATAGACAGGGCAATCGGTAAAAAGGATAAGCAGGTGATGAAGGGTGGCTAGAGCTTCTAATTAGGAGTTTTAGTTTTAGATAGTTGGTTATCGTATTTTGGAGTTTTTGTAAATGTTGTAATTATGGTTAGTGTTTTGTAATTCCTTGTATGGAAATTGTTAGGGGTGAAGATACCCCGTAAACCTATTAGTTAATATATGGAAACCTCGGGTTGCTAGGAATTTTGGTTTGCACTATGATATATATAAATGCAATTGAACTGCGCAGGTTAATTATATTTAGAGTGTGAGTATGAGACCGAATTAAACATGTTTTGAAAGAAATTTTTGAAAACCCTATCTCGCGGATGGGATTGGGAATAAGTCTTTTAACATTTGATAGTCTCTAATTCATCTTAATTACACATTTCTGAATTATAATTATGGTTTATAAGGCGGGGGTTACAAATTAGCGCCTAGATCCTCAAAGTGCCTTTTCATGGGGTATCTTAAGGAAACGAAAGGATATTATGTCTACAATCCTACTGATAACAAAGTGTTTGTTATTTGAAATGGTAAGTTTCTAGAATGAGAGTTTATTTTTAAAAGAACCAGTGGGAGCAAGGTATATCTTGAAGAAGTTCGAGAGTCACAAGATAGTACAGAACCACAGATGGAAATTAGAGAAGACTCACAGCAAGTTGCTGAGCCTCCTCAAGTGACACAAGGTCCACGAAGATCTGAAAAGACACGGCATCAGCCTAAGAGATATGGACCAAACTCTGAGTTTTTAATCATTTCCTCGTGAATATCCCAAGAATCATTGCTATTTGGGCTAGTGAGGCAAAACTGCTCCTTTTTCTCAAACTGGTGAACCCTAAATATTCCTAGAGTATCGCGACCATGAGCTCCAGCTTCCTTACAGAAGCATGATGAAAATCTAGCATATCTAGCACGAGCATATTTTTTAATCAAAAGCTAAAGCAGCCCTTCAAATTTATTCTGTTTCCCTATAAAATATTACCTTATAGGAAGTTGAGAAGGGTGGATCCAATCATTCAAATGATATGCACATAATGGCTACTCAGCAGTTGCAATAAGATATTTGTCTTTTCCTTCACCTGTAACCTGCATAACAACAAAGATATGATCGAAGGAAAAGACTGCATTAGCATCAAAAAACTAGAAGTGTATTATATCGGTGCTATATTATCAACCATACTAACTAGTCATGCATTTATTTCATTCATTTAAACTAAAGAATTTAACTATATATATATAGAAGTAGCACCAGTGTCTACATCATCAAACTGCTAATGGACCAATTTATCTCGTCGGGAACATAAGGCACTCATTGCTTGTTTTTTCTGATAGTAATCAATTTACAATGTCTGGCTTTTCTATTAGATTTCAATAGGATTCTGCTAAATATTCTGTGCTTTTCTTTATTTTTCCAAAACCAAAATTGATGATGGGGCAGTAGTATTAGTGTCTAGTCTTGAACTGATGTTGCAGAAACTTACGACATTCTAAACTGGATTTACATATTCCTGCTTGTCTGTTCTATCAATTCTGTGTATTTTCCCCTTCATTTCTACTTGTTACATTGATTAAATCCTCTTCTTGTTTTTGATTAGGCACTTCTCTTTGAAACCCTTAATGTGTATTGTGTGATCAATAGGCTCATGCCTATTATGGTTTTGGTCTATTGAGCTTTTGTCTATATATGAACTACTTGGATCGATTCCTATCTACACATGAGTTGCCAATAAGATCTAACATCTATGCTAAGCATTCTTTGTCTTGTTAACTTCTTTTGTTTGTGTGATTTCTTTCTAATGGTCTATTGTCTATCTATTTGGTCTTGATGGTATATTTAGAGAGGTAAATCTTGGACCGTGCATGTAACCCCTGCCTTATAAAGAGTAATCATAATTCAAAAATAAGTAATTAAGATGAATTAGAGACCAATAGATGATAAAAATTCAATTGTAAATCCCATCCTTAGGATAAGGCTTTCACAAATTTGTTCAGAATCCAATTAACCTGGTTTCATATTCATATTCCAAATATAACTACCCTGTACAGTTAAATCACATTCATACATATCAGAGTGTACAATAAAAATCTTTGCAACCCCCGGGTTTCATATATTAACTAAGGGGTTTATAGTTCCCAATTAAGGGATTACACAAAATCATTCCAAATATATATGTACAGTAATCCCAACCAAAATGTAAACATCCCTAAGGAGTCCTAGCCACCTTTGGTCGTCTCCTTCCCCTTGGAGCCACTTGCCTTGTATGAATGTTAGGCAATGGAAAGAATGAGATTCAAAAGAATCCCAGTAGTAACAAAACACTTATACCACACATAATCAAATAGCATGCAAGTAAATCATCAAGCAGCACAACAGCACGAAACACGGCATACAAGCTGTCACATATACACCTTGCCTTCCTGGCATTCACATACACACATACACATAGCCTCTCTAGCTTTCACATATAGCCTTACGGCTTTCACATAGTCACATCCCCTGTAACCCTACCGCCCCGCATACACGATTCTCCTACTAGAACCACGATGGGCCACATATGAAGGACTCACAAATGGCCTTTCAGCTTTTATACCCTACCTTCATCCTCTTTCATCACCAGTAATGCACACTGTAATCACTCAAACCGTTGCTAGCTATCAGAGGACTATTGGCATGGCGATGCAATTTACATTCCAATGACATCACAAACATACAATGCATTACATATAGTATAAGAGAATGAGTCATTACCTTATTCTTTCTGAGTGTGCTCCGGCACAGATGGCTCACGAGTAGGGCAAATATCAAATCCTATAAACCAAAATCAAGGACGACGGATTAATCCTTATTCCAAATTCTTACGTTCATAACACTTAAAGTTGGTTATCATTTGAACTCTTTAGATGGCTACTAGAAGCCCAGATACAGGCCTAAAGGGTTGGGAAATACTACACCAAAGATCCTCTCTCAGAAGTTAAAATGCTGATTTTAACTGATTTACTCGAGTGATGGATGATACACTGGAGTGATGAGATGACTTGCACTCAAGTAAGGACTGCTCACTCGTGTGAGTGCTTGACTGAGAGCACTGACAGAAATAAGAAAGGCTTACTGCACTCGAGCATAAAAAGCAACACTTGAGTGATAGCCTCATGCTCACCCGAGTCCTGCAAAGTGAGGTACAGAAAGCGACTACCCAAGAGCAAAGGAAACCTTAAAATAGGAAGTACACTCAAGTGACAACTCTAGAACTCGAGTGGCAGCATAATACTTGCGAGTGCTAACACACACTCTTGACAAATTGGCTGCGAGTGTTACCTCGAGACGCTGGCTTATAGTGCTAAAATGCACACACACTCGAGTGAGACGAGGCATACTCAAGTGAGGTCCCATATTATTCGCAAGTGAGTAAATGTACTCTTGCTTTCTTTGCATAGGAGTGCAACTAAAACTGAAGGAAAAGAGGAAATATGATATTGCACTTGAGTGATACCATTATACACTCGAGCGAGGCTCTATCAGAAGCCAAAACACAGCAGAGTTTCCTTTGACAGAATTTTCCAAATCTTAACCAATATGTTTCCAATGGTCCCAAAATTCTTATCCAATACTACTACCACATAATGTTGCACAAGGAACCTAATGGAAACTTCAAAACATCCAAAATCACATCCTAACAACAAGTTTTTGCTTTGGACACCACATTCTCATACATTACCCAATTGCACTAATTCTCCTTCCAAGGTTCCAAACAAATTCTATTGTTCCAATGACCTAACATGACACCAATTCCACCACAATACACTAGACAATTCATTTATTCCAACATGACTCAAAAATCAGGGCAAAATTCAAAATTTACAAAACTCAACCAATCATCACAATAAATATGTCAAAATGCAACCAATACTCACCTCTTCCTCTTTCCAAGGTTAGTTTCTTGATTCCTCAACTTTCAAATTTCTTCAAGCACTCAAACACCTTCTTTCAAAAATCTAAAATCATAGAGATGAAGCTCTCATCACCATGACCAACATTAAAGAAGGTGATTTTACTATTCAAGGTCAATTAGGGCACTAACCTTAAGCTTTCTTCTTTCTCTTTCCTCTTGAACCTTGGACGAAAATGGAGGTTTGGAGAGAGTGTAAATGATGATAGAAGATCAGATTTTTGGCCTTTCAATTGTCCATTTGGCCGACCTTAGAGGTGAGAGGGAAGAGAAAAGCATGTTTGAAAAATTGACTTTGATCCATGGCTCACAAAATGCCAAGTGTGAAGATCTTGAGCCTTCTTCTATGAACACACATGAACTCAAAAGCACATAATTCCACCTTCTTGATATCTTGACAATAAATCTCAACCATTGATCTTTGAGTTACCAATGAGTTTCTTTTTCAGTAACTGACCAATTGATCAGTAACATCCCTTTTTCCCATTTTTCCCTTGATTATGGTAATTCTCACAGAATCACCACCAAACATATTTATATCATTCATTTACCTCAACCATGCGCCCTCCCCACAATTGGGCTCATTTTAAACTTTATCACACAATTGAGCTTAAATACAGGGTTTTGGCTTCGATCAGAACACATTCAGATCAAAATTCATATCGTTTTCTTCAAAAGTATTTATTCAACGATAATTACATTCACTTTTGAAGTCATTAGCAATCCCATTTTTGGGTCATTACAATGCAATTGCTAGCTGTGGCTTGTTTGTCATTGGTAGCTAAATTGGAGGAGATAGAAGTGCCCCTTTAGTAGATTTACAAGGTAAAGAGTCATATAGTCTCTTATGATGATTGTATCATTTTTTCTATGTCCTTTCCTCTAATTTTCCTATTGATATTGGGAATGGATAGGTTGGAGAACCAAAGTTTGTATTTAAAGCTAAAACTATTAAAAGAATAGAGCTGCTAGTGTTAAATACATTAAGATGGAAAATGCACGCTTTAACTCCTTGTTCTTTCATAGACTATTTCCTCAATAAACTCACTATTAGGAAGCATCCACCAAATTAATCCATTTCAAGATCAATACAGCTCATAGTTGGCATAATTAGGGATACCCCTCAAAATTTTGTTTTAATGTCTTGTCCTTTTGTATATATCTTTGTTCTTGAGGGGTAATGAGTTTTAAGCGCCTATTATTGGGAAATCAATACAGGTATTGACTTCTTGGACTTCATGCCTTCTAAAATTGTTGCAGCTGTGGCCATTTCTGTTACAAGGGAACTGCAAACAATTGAGATTGACATCGACAAGCTCATCTCTAGTTTAATGATGGATTGTTTTGTATCTTGAGAGTTCCATTGTGTTTATGTTCTTGCAAGGTTTATATGTTTCAATTGTTTTATGTAATATATAGAATGCTGTGTGTTTGAAAATACAAATCAGAGAAAAGAAAAATAAGATTGAAACTTGTTATGTTACTATTTGTTTGTTGACTTTGTTTCATAATAGATTATACAAATCATGACCAAAAAATAGAGCCAACTCAAACTACATCAATTGAGAAGACATGAGAAGCCAGAAGAACAAAATGAAGACTTCATATACAAAAAGAGCCTGCTTGACCAAAATAGAGAGCAGACCAAAGGAAGTACAAAATGAGCCTACTTGAGCAAAATAGAGAGCAGCCCAAAGGAAGTGATGAACCATACAAAAGAGCTAGACAAAATAAGGTGGAATGGAAACTTCATGAAGGAGGATCTAAGTCAATCATTGTATCTATATTTGTAACACAATACAACTTTGTAGTGTTAGTGAATATATATTGACAGTCTTGAATTTGTCCACTATTGTAAGATGAGACAATACTATGTAAAGAATTTAAGATTTCAATATAAGAGACTAAATTGTTTTCTTTCATTATCATTATTCTTTATGCTTACCAACATTATATGTTTGGCTAAAATTCAGTGCTTCAAGAGATGTGAAGTAGCAGTCAAGTGGTGCGTGTAAAAGAAATAAAATAAAATAATCTCTCAATATATAAAACAAACTAGTTGAGTTTGTTATTAAACATCATATGATATACCATCAATAAATTTGTAAAAGTTATTTGACTTGATTGAGAGTTATCTAACATCATTTTATTATGTTGTACTGGAGTTGATGTTTCATATTTTTGAAGTTGATTATGGTATCCCTAAAACATATTTAGAAAGAAACATTAAATATGTAATAAACATTAAGCATCTTTGAAAAAAATAATTGATCAAAAGTATACCTGTGAAGCTTGATAAGGCTTTTTAAAGGCTTTTGTTATTCCTCTTACAACTCTTTATTTGTTTACTTATCTTTCTACCATATCTCTTTTTGAAGGCCACAACTTTCCCACCTCCGTTATTGCCATCATGATTCCCCACACCATTCTCATCACCTTTACCATCATCTAATAGGTACTTTATGTGAAGCTTGGTCACTTTTTTACTTAGTTCCAAAATAGCTTCATGAATAAGTGAGAATGCCTTTGAACTTTCTAATGCATCATTAGTTAATTTAACAAGTGAGGAGCATAATTGTCTATACCGATTTGATCTTTGTTGTTTAGGATAAACTTCAATTTGTTTCCCCTTGATATCGTACACTACACCATATCGTGTTTCTCTTGTCCACCTTTTTACTATATATTTCTAAGGGAGTAATTTAACATCACGATCATTCAATACCCTTAATGCATGACAACATAATATGCCAACTCATTCAAACTTTTTGCAACTACATGTTATTATTTCCGTTGAAGGATCAAATGTCAATTTATGCTCTCATTTGCTTCCATCCATGGTGATCACATAATCAAACATGGTGATACTATCATCCACATCCATAATGATCTTTCTTTCTTTCCTCTCTTTTATACATGTAGAATCATGTAGATGACATTGTTGTTGGAACAAGTTAAAAATAGGTCAAGTATATACATCAGAAAGCTGATGAAGCATACTTGAACTCTGCAATATCAACCTTGGCAACTTGTCAAGTGTCTAAAAATCACTGTTCAATTCGTTATAACGCTTATCCTTTGGAACTTGTTCAAATTGTTGGATAAATTGATTGATATCTAATTTAGCATGGGTATAACTTTTGATAGATGTATTGACACTTTCGCTAATTTGTGTGCTTCTCATGCCAAGGGTCCTTGAGTTCTTCATATATCATACTTCAACAAAGCAAGCATAGTCGACCAACATGCGTGCATCAGCCCAAAATACATTTATCACTTGCTCCTCTAAATCCATCTGGTGTGCGTGAAAAATGATAGATTTTCTGCTCATTGATGCTCAAAATACCCAAATATACATCCAGCTTCCCCATATTTCATGGCTTGTTGCCTTCTTTAATTAAGATAATTCTTCACATCACCTCTTGTATATCCCAAATTGATTCGACCTCTTGCATATTGGCTTTGCAAATTGAATAATGATTTTTGACTAATCCTAGCCTTTTTAGCAGTTTCTAATTCATATTGTTGAGTTGGTGTTAATCCTTGAAGCGATGCAAACAAATGAACAGCTTGAGGAGGTTGAAGAGGATGATTATGATCCAGGAAAACTTCATTTATTTTGTACTTTTCCATTTGCTTCTTTAACTTTCATTCTTGCTTTGCAATTTGTTCTTGTCTCTTCTTTGGGCTTTCTAGTTTTCACAATGTATGGTTTCTTCACCCCTTCTTTACGACAAACATATAGATAAGAGGAATATTTTAACTTATTTTTTTTGTTTTTGTTAAAGCTCCATTTTCAAACACCAAAAGTAACTCTTCTACCATATGCCCTCCAAAATTCCCATGTTTCTTCTATATTGTTAAATTCAAGATCAAGTGTAGGAGTCAAATTTATATCCATCTGTAAAATTGAAAAATATGTGCCCAATATAAATATTAACTCACAACGAAAATACAAAAATTATGATCTTAAAAGCAATAGATATATATACAAATAGAAACATAGAAATATATTAAGAACATAAACTATATGAATGGGATATCAAAACAGAAATATAGAAATATATTAACAATAGGGCATACTAACAAAAATATATCAACAACATATAAATATATTAACAATACACACGCAGGCAAAAAAGAGCAAACTAACGGAATCTATTCATAAAACAAAACCCATATCAAATAAAAAACTTCCCACTACAAAGCAACGGATAAAGGTCATACAAACTAAACTAATAAAAAAAATTTATATCTACAATAAGAATATATATATACACACACACACACTGAAGAAAAGTATCCATTATCATCAAGTTTTAAGATTATCAAGTTACATTATAAAAAAAACATAAATGTAAAAACTAAATAAAAAATATCAATAAATATGTGGGTATTTGATAAAAGATTATTTTTTTTACTTATCAATCTTTGATATCCCGTACTCTCCCTTGTTCCTCTTCTCTAAAAGCTTTTCCCACCTCCTTAGATTTCCTCCTCTAAATTCCCATTGTCTTAGATGATCCCTCAGATTTCCCGCACGACTTTAGGAAGAAGAAATGGTTGTTAGCGCCTAAAAGCTATAGACGTATTTTGATTCTTTTATCAGGAAAATGAGAAAAAAACATCTGACATTAAACGGATGGCTAAGACTGATTCATAAATTCAACGGATTGGATTAAGTATGCAAAACGGCGTCGTTTCAATTAGTTGCGCCTCATCACCGTCATACAATTATAACAAACAAATGGTCCATATTTTATCTACCACACAAAATGGCATTGTTTTAAGTAAAGAAGGAGGGCAGCGGATATAAATGTGTATAGGAGGAAAGCCAATCCTGCAATTCGGAAGATCAAGCCTACAAAGTGGAAAACGGTTTAGGAAAGAAACACATACAATAAGGCAACTTTTTCTTTAAGTAATTTTTTATGATTATGAGATGAATTTTAATTAGGGAGAATTGTGGAAAAAAACCTTTGTGGGAACTTAATTGCCAAATGGGATCCCAGCATGCAAACGATCTTTCAGGTGTGCACCAAATCTTCCCCTGTGTACAGACAATCTTCCTTATATGCAATATTCTTCCTTATGCGTATGTAAAACATCTTCCCCTATGTGCACAAGATCTTCCCCCATATGCACAATATCTTCCCCTCATATGCAGACGATCTTCCCAAGTCCCATTTGTCAATTAATTTGCCAGTGAGGTCTTTTTTCACAATTCTCCCTTTTAATTAATGGGCTCCTCACAGAATTACAGAATCCGATAAAAGAAAATAATTGTGAGAACCATAAAAGACAAGGGATGTATGATTAATTATTTCTAAAGTTTATGATATGAACTCGAATTAAGTTGAAAATTTACTTACCATGTAAAACTGTACATCATAGTTAACTATCAATATATATATATATATATATATATATATATATATATATATAAGATGATGCTCTAAATTAAAGGAATAGATGGTGATGAAAATCATAAATGAAAGAGAAAGATACCAAGGCCATTTTAAGAGTAAGCAAAGATTGTTAACTATCATGTTTTAGGCCACCATTGTTCAGGAAACAATTTTATTTTAATTCTGATTTTTTACTCTTTATTGTAATTATATTCTCTGGTTCTTATTATTGAGTTATGGTTCTTTTATTGTAACTAGCCCAGGCTTGTGCGATGCGTAGGTGAGAGACTGGGTATTTATTAAACAAAATTTTAATTTCAAACAAACAAGTTGGTCTTTTTTTTTTTCATTTATATAATATATTTCATTATTAGGCCTTAAGCATAATTAATATGTTTAGAACATCTCAAATGTTATTTTTCTCAATATCTTTGACTATTTTTTTTCTAATTAATTATTAATAATTTTGTTTGCATTTTGATTGGATTCCATTACATTACAGGGTTAAGGGAAAAGTGGCAATTTTATCCTGAACGTTTTTCAGGAGGCAATTTTACCTTGGAAGTGACAAAAAGGGGGCAATTTTGCCCTAGCCGTTAACTTAGTTAATTTTGATCGTTAGTTGACTAAATATGCTAAGCTAGCAGTCTATATGTCATCCACATCATTTTTTTGTTAAGGTGCAAATTTACCCTGAAAGTCTATGTGTCATCTACATCATTTTTCCAAAGTTAGATTTAAAACATCCGGGGTAAATTTGCTCCTTAACAAAAATGACATGGATGACATATGGACTGTTAGCTCAGCATATTTGATCAATTAGGCTGTGTTTGGTTTGAGTTGAGGTGAGGTGAGGTGAGGTGAGAGAGGGTGGGAAAATTACCTTTTTGGACAAAAGAAATCCAAAATTTACCCTCTCATTTTTTTAAATTTTGGGTTCCCGCCCAAAATTTACTTTCTTATTCTTTCCAAAATTTTGGATTCCCGCTCAAAATTTAAATTCCTGTAACCCAAAAAGGTAATTTTCCCACCCTCTCTCACCTAACCTCACCTCAAACCAAACATAGCCTTAATGGTTAAAATTAACTGGAATAACAGCAAGGACAAAATTGCCCAACAGAGAAAACTTTCGGGGCAAAATTTCCCCAAACCCAATTTTGTTTAAGTTGTTCTTTTATTTATCTCAATACTCATTTTTTATTTTAAAATATTTATTGTAATTTTGATCTTTTTTATTTTTTTAATATCTTTAATATTTAAGTTTGATATTTTTAATACTTATTTTATTATTGAAAAAGATTAGTGAATATAAGTAGATGAATATTGAGGAAAAAATAAAGTTTAGTACTAAAAAATAAAATATAATTACTCAACTGATAAACTAAACATAAATTTTAATTCTAACTAAAGATATTGATCCTTTTCAAAAGTTTCAAAATTATATTTCGACAAACAATGATTAACGTTATCAGAAGAATTTCAAATATTATTTTCTCATGATATTATTATTTATAAAATTAAAATGTGAAATTTTATTGATCTTATTATAAATTTGCCTTTTGAATTTAAAATATTTTCAAAAATTATTTTAAATTTTTATTTTGTGACCATTGAAAATTTGTAAAGACATAATTCACTCTCTATTTGGGGTTACCCCTGTTCATTAATATTTGGTAGTAGTGGATGTCTCTTGATATTCAAATTTAGCCATCTTGAGAGGATTTCTAACTAGACTTGGTGATAACGTCTCACCAAAAGGGTGCCTCAATTAGCAAACCCTCTTGATTTGAATGGCGAAAATTATATCATTGTTTTTTTGGACTGAAGGTGAAAATTATATCTGTGGGAAGAGTAAAATGAGATTGTTCCTTGAGGCCATCTATTTGGATATTTGGGGTATTTTGAAAATTTTTCCTTTCATTCCCCTGCTTGAGATCGATCATGAGAGAGTTTCTAAAGAAAAAGATAAGGGGACAAATAGAGAAGAATAGAAAGTCTTGTTAAATGCCAAAGCCTACCTCTTAGTCAAGATGAACATTTTATTGTATATGATTGAATGGCTAATACTTAACATTAGAGTTGGTAACAAGGGTGAGCCAGATCGGACCGAGGTTGACAGAATGATTTGCACAGATATGCTCAGCTGGCTCAATTTTGCACTAATTCAACCGGAGAAAACAAAGTTGTAATGATTCATGGTTTTATTACAAATGTCTTTGAATAGTCACCTCATGGATCACAAGACATAAACTACACTTTGTAACGAAAAATAATGATTTGAAAATTTGGTGCTCAAGGAAAGCTTTTATCTCCATAGCCACTATTCAATCAGATAACATTAATGTGGTCACTTAGGATATCCAACTCCTAAACCCTAAACCCTAAACCCTAAACTCTAAACCCTAAACTCTAATCCATGATTAACATTCAACAAAATCAACACAAGGTTAGTGAAGGGAATGTTGTTGCTTTTTTTATTTTTTTAGAATTTCAAAATTTTAAATAAATAAATAAATAAGGGCTAGCCCACCATCACAAATACAAGTTATATGGGTTCGGCCTTACAAGACCCACATAAAAAACGAGTATATTTTTTCACAACCCAACCCTCCAAGTTTCTATGGGTTGGTAGGTTAGGCATGCAGGCTAAACTCATATTACCCGCTCTAGTTACAATATAATTACACTAAATCTCTTTATTACTACCCTTGGTCCTTATAATATCTACTTTATAATGCAATTTTACACTACAAATTAAATTTTATATTAAGTTATGAAGTAATGAGGTATGACTTTATCACTTTCACGTCAGGGCTTCAATGGAAATTATAACCCCCTTCCGTAATTATATCTGAAATACGTGATTAAAGTGCAATAGAGATCAATAATTATCAAATAACATTTTCAAACCCATCAATAAGATAGGATTTTCACAAATACTTTTTGAAATCCAATTCACCTGGTCTCAGATTCACATTTCGAATATAATTACTACACGAAGATAAATCACATTTAAATCTATACATCATAGTGCACAACAATAATCTCGATAACCCTGGGTTTTATACATAAATCATAGCCTTACAGGGCGCAAACGCCCTTTTACAAATTCTCATATGGGGATTACACAACATCCTTTTAAATATATATCCGAATATACATTCCCAAATTCAAATCCAAATCCAAATACCAAATATAGAATACTTCCAAACTATGATAGCCAACAACCAAAATCACATCCCGAAGGAGTCCTTGCCGCCCTTGGCTGATTGCTCCCTCCTTGATCCGCTTGCCTTGTCTAACTGTTGGTAGGGAGGGTGAGATTCTAAAGAATCTAAGTAGGAAACAAATACTAGTATGCATGCAAGATAAGTGTTTAATGCATAACATGCTTGCAATATATAACTCATGCTTACACAATGACATATCTGCATGCTCAATGTTTCAACAACATACTTATGGCCATAGCATAACTAGAAACAAAGCTACAATCATTCATATATGTTTTACATAATCAAGCAAAGTAATACATGCATCAATACACCAACACAAATATCAAATACATGCAGAAGAGGTAAGTTCCCTACCCTTCTTTCCACGTGTGCTCCAGCACTGACTACTCACGATTAGAACGAATACCAAACCCTATAAACCAAATCAAGGATATAGGGTTAATCTCTAATCCAAATCCTTACTTTCATATCACTTAAAGTTGGTTGTCATTTGAGTCCCTTAAATGTCTAATAATAAGCTCAACAAAAGCTTGAAAGGATTGGGAAGTACTAGGATGGAAATCACTTTTCAAAATCACCAAGTGTTGAAAAAAGGGGTTGGTTGCAGCCAAGAATCCTCTAGCTGCGGCAAAAAACAGCACAGAAGGTTTTTGGCTGCATCCAAGATTTTCTAGCTGCGGCCAAGACGTGCATAGAAAGTTTTGCGCTGCAGCCAAGAATTCTAGCTGTAGCCAAGGAAACTTCAAAATATCATAATTAATTCCAGAAAAATCAAAATGAGGTGATTCCAAAGCCAAATGAAAGCTATCTAAGTCCTATTCATTGGAAAAATATGGATCAAGGCTGTCCATAACCACAAAAATACAGAATGCACAAATATCCACACTGCTCCAAAATCAAGTCCACTTTTCGACATCAAATTTTGGACCACCATAACTCCCAGCTCACAAAACGAAATGACACAAATTATATGTCCATTTTGAAGCTTGGAATATGAAATTTAAAATTGGAAAGTTTCATAATTTTTAAACACCATTTGGTCATTCAAAACTTTCACGCAAACTGACTTCCTAGAATAGAGTTCACACTTGACAGCATTCCAATTTTCTACCAAAATGTCCAATGGCTCCAAAATCAACAATCAAATCTATTCCCACACAATTTTCCACAAGGAATCTATTAGAAACACCAAAACAACCAAATTCACATTCCATTGACATGTTTCACCAATAATCATAACATGTCAACACAAGTCACAATTCAAGCTATACATTGTAATTGCTTTCCATTTCAAATTTCAAACACATTCCAATGATATCAAAACACATTTTGAAACCGTTTTAACCACAATACACCATTCAATTCATCCAATCCAAAATCACATGAAAATCAGGGAAAAATTCAAAATTCACAAAGCTTAACCAATTATCACAAAACTTAGGTTAAAATGCTTCAAATACTCACCTCTTCCTCTTCCCAAAGCCAATTCCTTGATTCTTCATATTTCTACTTTTCCTCAAGCTATCAAACACCTCCTTTCACAAATCTAAAACCATAGAGATGAAGTTCTCATCACTATGAACAACATTATAGAAGAGTGTTTAAGCATTAGAGGACATCTACAAGGCTAAAATCTCACCTTTCCTTTTCTTTTTCCTCCTTAAGCTTGGCGTCAATAGAGCATAAGAGAGAGAGATTGAAGATGATGAAGTGAATGCAGTTTTCCCTTGCCCTAATTGTTGGCCGACTAAGAAAGAGAGAGGGAAGAGAAAAAGCACTTTGAACATTTGACTTGATGCAATGGCTCACATGATGCCACTTGTCACCATCTTGCCACATCTTTCCTTGAGCTCACATATACACAAACATATGGGATTCCACCCTCATGATCTCTTCAAATCAATCACAACTATTGATCTTTGAGTTACCAATGAGCTTCCACTTTGGTAACCGATCAATTGGCTAACAACTTTACCGTTTTTCCCCTAATTATGGCAATTCTTCTTGAATCACCACTAAACACATCATATCATTCCATTTAACCACAATATGCGCCCTCCCTCTATTTTAAGTTAATTTAGATGTTAATCCACAATTGAACTTAAATATAGGGTTTTGACGCTACTCATAACACATATGAATCGCAAATCACATCATACTCTCCAAAAGGGTCCATTTTACTTTCTTTAATACCCTAAATATATAAGAATAATTAGGGCATAAATTTGAGCTCCTACTAAACTGGGGCTTAGCCGTCCACTTATTTCAGGCTTATTCTCTAGCCTCAAATCTCAAAATTTGGGGTATTACAGAAATCAATGAAAGGTACAGGAGGATATGGCCTTGAGTTTGGGCTTCTAAGACCTACACCTACTATAAACCCCCTTACTTTTAACCAATACATATGAGTTATTGCCCAATTCACTTGGATATATTTATAATATATCAATACCGATACTAAGGTATTATTTGTACGTTCTGATACTACTGCTTTCTGATACCACATTTGGGTACTGATACCCTTATCATATGCATCGATCTTACTATTATATGTGCCGATCTTACCAAATTTTTAGGAATTCTAATGAATTAATTTAGTGTTCTGATATTAACTTATACTGTTATTAGTACTAGGGTCTACATTGACAAGTAAAATATTTGCATATTTATTTTCCCTTATATGATGATTTTGTGGATGATATTTAAGCTTAATGTAATGAATTTGGGTATAATTGATAACTAAATAATTATCTTGGCGTAAAATGTAACATTTCAAAGAAAGTACTTGGAGTGCACAAATTGGATATCTTTATAACTTTGTCTTCTCAAATTGCATTTATATCCAAGCAAGCTAGCTTATTGACAACCAAAGCAAATGTAAGCAACACTCCTACTGAAACCTGTGATCAGTGTGGAGGACCTTATGTGAGCACACAATGTCAAGAAGGACACCCATTCATGCCGGAGCAAGCTCATTACATCAAAAATCAATGAAATGTGTAACCCCCTGCCGTAATTAATATCCGGATTACGCGATTAAGGTGAAATAGAGACCAATAAGATAAAACATCATTTACAAACCCATCAACCCGACGGGGTTTTCACAAATGCATTTCAAAATCATTTTAAACCCGGTCTCACATTCACACTCCGAATATAATTACTATGCGAAGATAAATTACATTTATACAATTATCAGAGTACGCAATATAAATTCCCGACAATTCCGGGATCATATCTTCGCTCAATAAACATAGGGCACAATAGCCCAACAATTCAACCAATAGGGATTACACAAGTCTCTTTCAAATCAAATACATACTCCAAATACTGGTCCAAACATACACATACATAATCCCAATTACGTATTGATAACCAACTAATAAGCTCTCACCCAGAAACGAGTCCTCTTCGTCCTTGGATGCTTGCTTCATCCTCAATCTTCCTTCCCTGTCTAAAATGTTGATAGGGGAGGGTGAGATTCTGGGGAATCTCAGTAGGAAAACAAATACCAATATGCATGCAAGATAAGTATTTAATGCATGACATGCTTGCATCACAATAACACATGCTCACATAATGATATATCCGCATGCTCAATGTTCACACAACATAATCATGGCCATAGTATAAATAGAACAGAGCTACAATCATTCTCATATGTCTCACATAATCACGCAAAGCAATAACATGCATCAATACACAAATACAATTATCAATACATGCAGGAGAGGTAAGTTCCCTACACTCTTTCCACGTAAGCTCCAGCTCCGGTTGCTCACGTTCTGGACAATCATCAAATCCTATATTCAAAATCAAGGACATAGGATTAATCCCTTTTCCAATTCCATAATCTTTAGACACTCAAGTTGGTTATCATTATTGCCCTTTAAGTGCCCTCAAACACCTCAATCCATAGCTCTAAAGGGTTGGAAGACTATCCCCAAAGATCCCCTTTTGAACACTCAAACTTGATATTTTTCACTGCCTCACTCGAGCACAGATGCTCTCACTCGAGCACAGATACTCTCACTCGAGCACAAGTACGGACATCACTCGAGCACAAATACTCTCACTCGAGCATTGGTACGGACAACACCCGAGCACAAGAGAAAGTGAGACAGAAAGCACATGCCTGAGAGCACAACCCTCACCTGAGGCACAAGCTCAATCGAGCACAGATCCTCACTCGAGCACAAGGCCAAAAGCCTCACTCGAGCACCCGCGAGAGAAATCCAGGAAGTGAGGACCCGAGAGCACCCAACGCTCTCCAAGACTGGGATCACTCGAGCACAACCTCACACCCGTGAGCACACACCTCTCACCCGCGAGCACACATGGCTCACTCGAGCAGATGCCCTCCACCCGCGAGTGAGAAGGCACACTTCTTGCACCTTGCCCGCGAGTGAAGACCAGAAAGCAACCCTTCACTCTGGACTCCCACTATCACTCGGGCAGACCATGCTCACTCGAGCATGTTCTTCGCTTACTCGAGCACAAAGCAATGTGCTCGAGCATTGCTCATAAAAACCCAGGCGCACTCGCAGCAAAACAAGGGAAAACTCACATATCACTCGAGCAGGATCTTCCTTACTCAAGCAATATTCATCCCTCACTCGAGCACACCCCTGTCTGCTCGAGTGAATCTATCAGATTCCAGAAAACGCAGCAACACTTACCACATTTCCTAACTCTTGCCCAAATGATCCAAATGGATCCAAAACTTCTACCAAAGCTACTCCCACACAAAATCACTCACTGAATTCAATGGAATCAACAGAATTACCCAATTCCCATTCCATTAACATGCTTTGGTCTAGGGCATCATAATCATCAATTCTCTAAATCAACAACCTCACACATTTCATTCCCAAATCCATTCTATCTATTCAAAACTCATACCAATATACCATTTCCATAACCATATCATGCCAAACTACCCATTACCCATATTTTCGAAATTAGGGCAATAATTCCAGAAATTCCAAACATAATCATTTGGCATGAAACATAGATAGAAAGATTGGGTTCACATACCTTATCAACTTTCTCAAAGACACTCTTTGATTCTCCACACTTTATATTTTCGTGATCTTCAAATCACTACCAATGGAGAAACTACAATCATCAAATTGAAGCTCTCACTCCAAGGATCAACATTAATGAAAAGGATTTGAGCAAGGGAAGCCATTTACTCACCTTTTCCCAAGCTTTTCTTTTCTCTTCTTCCTTCAACCATGCGCACGAGAGAGAGAATGAGAGAGATGAGATGGAGAGAGAAAATATGAGAGAAAAGTGGCTTTTGTCACTTAGTGCCACATCCAAGGGCTCACACAATGCCACTTGTCAACATCTCACTTCAACTCTCATGGGCTCACATGCACACACATACACATGATTATGCCCCTTACTCAACTTCACAAATCAATCCTAGCCATTGATCTTGAAGCTACCAATGAGTTCCCTCTTCGGCAACCAATCAAATGGTCGGTAACTTTACCGTTTTGCCCCTGATTATGGCAATTCCTCTTAAATCACCATCAACTCATTTTATATCTCTTAATCACAATTTGGACTCTCGCTAAACCAGGGCTTAGCAGTCCACTAATCTCAGGCTTAATCTCTAAGCTCAAGTATCAAAATTTGGGATATTACAAAATGACCCATTCTCAAACACTTACAATCCAGGTTGGCGAAATCATCCAAACTTTGGTTGAAGGAATAATTAAAATGTGTTCAAGCTGTAAGGGAACTACGTGCAACAAGCTCTTCAACCACTAAATCCATCACAGTAAAAAGTGAATGTGGAAGATGCACTGGCTCAACTAACCATAAATATATCTCATTTCAAGGCTAGGACTGACTCAATACTCAAAAACAAAAAAGCCTCAATAAAGAACTTGGAGATTTAAATGGGCTAAATTACAAATATGCTGAATTCTAGACAACTAGGAACTCTACCAAGTGACACTGAAAGAAACCAAGAGAGCATGTAAAGGACGTTACACTAAGGAGTAGGAAAAATTTAAAGATCCAGTAATTAAAATGACGAATGACGAAGAAAATAAAGAAAGCGGAGAACAATAGAAGGGGAAAGACAAAAATCTAAAGAGGATAATGTTCTACCTGGAAGAATCAGCTTTCCAGATAACCCTTCTCCATATGTACTACTAATTCCATACCCTCGGAGACTTATGAAGGTAAAGCTGGGCAAGCAGTTTGGAAAGTTTCTAGAGGTTTTCAAAAAGTTACATATCAGTATTCTTTTTGTAGACGCTCTTGTCCAAATGCCCAGTTATACAAAATTCATGAAAGATATTCTCTCAAATAAGCGTAAGTTTGAGGAATTTGAGAGAGTTACACTTACTGAGGAGTATAGTGCTATTATACAAAAGAAATTACCACCAAAGCTGAAAGATCCAGGAAGCTTTTGGATACATTGCACCATTGGTCAATGTCACTTGGAAAGAGCACTTTGTGACATAGGAGCAAGTTTAAATCTCATGCCTTTATCTATTTATAGAAAACTTAGTCTTAAAGGGGTAAAGCCTACCACAGTTTCATTACTTCTAGTTGGCCAACCAATTAAATATCTGAAGGGTATCTTAGAAGATGTTTAGGTAGAGGTGGACAAACTCATATTTCCAGCTGATTTCATAATATTCGACATGGAAGAAAACCAAGAAATTCATATCATTCTTATGAGGCCATTCCTAGCAACTGGGAGAACTTTAATAGATGTGCAATAGGGAAAGTTAACCTTACAAGTTCAAGATAATCATGTATCTTTCAACATTTTTAAGGCTTTGTCCTTTCCAGATGAAGGTAACTCCTATTACAGAGTAGATACATTGACCAGCTGCATAAAAGACATGGTGAACGAAATCTACATGGATCAACCATTAGCAATGGGAATGGTAGATGTATCAAAATCTACTAATGCTGAAGTCTTAGTGTAGATTAGATACATTGAAGAAAATCCCCCAATTTTTATCAAGAAACCATTTAAAGATTTGGGAGAAAGTCCAAGTAAGCTGGTATCATCAATAGAGAAACTACAAGTATTGGAATTGAAAATACTACCATCCCACTTAAAGTATGCTTATCTAGGAGGAAATTCAACATTACCAGTAATCATCTCTGCAGCTCTTACTCTCGATAAAGAAGAAAAGTTATTAAGAGTTCTAAGGGAATATAAAATAGCATTTGGATGATCAATAGCTTATATAAGAGGAATTAGTCCTTCACTTTATATGCATAAGATCCTAATAGAAGATAACTACAAGCCATTAGTCGAGCACTAGAGAAGACTTATCTGAATATGAAGGAGGTGGTGAGAAAAGAGGTAATAAAGTGGCTGGATACTGGTATAATCTATCCAATCTCTAACAGTCAATGGGTAAGTCTAGTTCAAGTTATGCCAAAGAAAGGTGGAATAACAATGGTGCCTAATGAGAAAAATGAATTGATTCCATAATGAATGGTGACTGGCTGGAGAGTGTGCATCGACTACAGAAAGCTTAATAAAGCTACTAGAAAAGATCACTTCCCTCTGCCATTTATAGACCAGATGCTTGATAGACTAGCTGTAAAAGCCTATTATTGTTTTTTGGACGAGTACACAGGATATAATCAAATTACAATTGCACCAGCAAATCAAGAGAAAATAACTTTTACATGTCCATATGGTACCTTTGCCTTTAGAAAGATGCTATTTGGTTTATGTAATACACCAGCATCATTTTAAAGGAGTATAATGGCGATTGTTTCAGATATGGCGGAAAATTTCATTGAGGTATTCATGGATGATTTCTCAATTTTTGGAGAATCATATGATCATTGTCTTTCAAATCTGGCAAAAGTCTTGCAACATTGTATGGAGACAAATTGGGTTTTAAATTGGGAGAAATGTCATTTCATGGTGAAAGAGGGAATCATGCTGGGTCACAAGGTATTTGATCGAGGCATTGAAGTGGACTAAGCCAGGATTGAAACAATTGAAAGGCTACTACCTCCCTCTTCAATCAAGGGCATTTGGAGCTTTTTAGGATATGTAGGTTTCTATAGAAGATTCATCAAGGACTTCTCAAAAATCACAAAGCTACTTTTCATGCTGTTGGAGAAAGACACTTCCTTTTTGTTTATTGAGGAATGTTTATTAGCTTTCTGAACTCTAAAAGTACCTTGACTTCTACACCAGTTATCATAGCTCCAGATTGGAACCTTCCATTCGAAATGATGTGTAATGCAAGTGATTATGCAGTTGGAGCTATTTTAGGCCAAAGAAGAGACAAGGTTTTTCATTCCATCTATTATACTAGCAAGACATTCTCAAATGCATAGCTGAATTATGCAACAACAGAAAAGGGGCTTTAAACAGTAGTGTTTGCATTTGACAAATTCAGAGCCTACTTGATCGGGTCAAAAGTCATTATCTGGATAGACCACTCAGCAATTAAATACTTGATTGAGAAAAAAGATGCTAAGCCTAGGATGAGCAGATGAGTGCTTCTGCTACAAGAATTTGACTTGGAAATCAAAGACAAAAAAGGGACTGAGAATCTCATTACAGATCATCTTTCTCGGTTAGAGCCATCTGAACAAAAGAGAGAATCACTAATCAAGGAGAATTTCCCATATGAGTAACTTTTTGTCATGCAATCACAATCCACCCCTTGGTATGCTGATTTTGTAAATTATTTGGTAAGCAGAGTAATGCCTTGTGAAATTTCTAAAGTGCAAATGAAGAAGTTTCTAGCTGATGTAAGACATTACCTTTAGGAGAATCCTTCCTTATATAAATAAGGCCCAGATCGAATTATCAGGCGATGTGTTCCTGAAGAAGAAATAGCCAACATCTTAAATCACTGTCATTCATCCTTATATAGTGGTCATTTTGGAGTAAATTGAACAGCCACTAAAGTCTTTCAGTTTGGGTTTTACTGGCCTACACTTTTCAAGAACGCCCACAGAATTGTGACAACCTGAGACAGATGTCAAAGAATGGGAAATATCTCAAAGAGATATAAAACCCCTTTAACTAACATCTTAGAAGTTAAGCTTTTTGATGTATGGGGGATCGATTTTATGGGGCCCTTTCCCTCCTTATTTAGCAATTAGTTTATTTTAATAGCTATTGACTATGTCTCCAAGTAGGTTGAAGCAGCTGATTTTCCTACAAATGATTCTTGAGTAGTTATGAAGTTTTTGAGGAAGGATATTTTTACAAGATTTGGAGTGCCTAGAGCTATTATCTGTGATGAAGGAAAGCATTTTTGCAATCAACAGCTTCAATCAATGTTAGCTAAATATGGAGTAACTCATAAGGTTGCAACTCCATATCATCCATAAACTAGCGAGCAAGTGGAAATCTCAAACAGAGAACCAAAATAGATCTTAGAGAAGACGATGAATTCCAATCATAAGGATTGAGCAAGAAAATTAGATGATGCACTTTGGGCTTATAGAACTGCCTTTAAGACATCAATTGATATATCCCCATATCAATTGGTCTATGGAAAGCATGCCATCTTTCAGTAGAAATGGAGCACAAAGCATATTGGACAATAAAAGCCTTAAATTTTGACTTAAAGGAACCTAGTGAGAAGAGACTTCTCTAACTCAATGAGCTCAAAGAATTCAGACAACAAGCTTATGAAAATGCCAAGTTATACAAGGAGAAGACAAAAATGTTGCATGATAGAAGAATTTTGATGAGAGAATTCACATCGGGATAAAAAGTGCTTTTATATAACTTAAGGTTAAAGTTCGTTCCAGGAAAGTTGAGACCAAGGTGGTCAGGACCTTTTACTGTGATTCAAGTATGGCCATATGGAACTATGGAGATTCAAGATGGTGATAGAAAGTTCAAAGTGAATGGGCAAATGCTAAAGGAGTATAATAATGATACACTCAACACTTTGAAAAATATCATCACGTTTGAGGAACCAATAGGTAAGCCCTCCTTCTAGCATAAAAACACACAAAAAAGTCAATTAGTTTGGTTTTTGTCTAGCTAAAGACATTAAAAAAGGGCGGCTATTTGGGAGGTAACCTAAAACTTCTTTCCTTACTCATTAATTTTTCTTTCTTACTCATTGAAGCACACTACCCGACGTTAAAAATTTTAGTTTTCATCATTTTCATTTCAAGTTAACATGGAGGAATTTCTTACAAAGCTTAAAAACAGGTTCCCCACTCTTCCTAAAGATGTGCTTAGGAAGTTCTATAGTTAGCAACTTAAAAGAATGAAGATATTCAAGCGTTTGGGCCTTCATGAGGATGTATGTTGGATTATTGAAGCTAAGGTATATTTAGCAGGTGAGATTTATGAGTTATTAATTAAACCTATGCTAGGAAGAAGAAGTTCTTACTCTAAAAAAAGAAGAGCTAAAAGAATGAAGGTTTGCCATAATTGTGGAAGGTGGATATATGATCAGTGCTGTAAGAGTAAAAGTATGGTTTTTATAAATTGAGAAGATAAAATTCAATTTATAAAGGATGGGTTGAGTAAGGAGTCATTGGATAATATTATTCAAACTCTTGAGACCCATCCTAGTGGTGATGTTCATTGTATTCTTCTTGATTTAATGAACATATTTAACAAAGAAAAAGAGCGCTACTGTCTTGGGAATCTAACATTAAAAGACCCTATTTGCTAGTTTATAAGAAAACTGGATGGGAATCACATCCTCGATTTATAAAAAGTGTTTAAGCTGTTATTGGATGTAAAACCAAAGGAAGATGTGAGCCATAATCACAACTACTGTTTATAATCATGCTTTTGCCTAATCTATCTTATCTTTTTAGTAACTTTTGACTTTCTTTACTCATTTTGTTTAATTTCTTCCCGCAACGGCCTACCAGTCATTCGTGTTGGAAATTTTTTCAAACTTTTTTGAAAAATGCATGATTTGCATGATCTTGTTTATCATTGTTTTAGTAGTATAAATATGCACTCTTCCACTTGTAAAACACAAAATGTTTGAGAGTAAAGGAGAGAAATAGGGTATCACACTAAAATGTGGTTTAAATCTATCTGCATTTTTTGTGAAACTAAGTTGGGAAAAGATGGGGAGTTTATAGCTATAGCAAAAGAACTTGGAAATATATTAGCTGCTAGAAAGATCAAATTTGTATATGGTGGAGGCATCCAGGGCCTAAGGGGAAGTGTGGTCATTTTTGCAACCATTAATGGAAGTAAGGGTTTGAATGTAAGTGTGAAGGAGTGGGATGGTCACATCTTTTCCTTAGGAAAAGAGTTACATGTCTCAAGCTTACCTGAACGTATAGGACATATGTTCTAACATGTTGAAGCTTTTATCGCTCTACCTGATGGGTTGGAAATGTTGGATGAGATTTCTAGCGTTGCTTATTGGGATAAACTAAACTTTCACACAAAGCCATTAGGATTGTTAAATATTAATGGTTTTTATGATGATCTGCTTTCTTTTTTTTATCATGCTATGGAAATGGGATTTATACCCTAAGTGACTTGCCATATCATAATTTCTGCACCAACTGATGATCAACTACAAATCTATAAACCCAAACTAGATTTATTAGTCAAGCAAATCGGTGGGCAATCTTTCGACCAACGTTCTCAAGGCTAGATAGGACGGTTCGACCGTTGCCCGGAGGAGAGAATGGCCCATCTCCAAGCATTAGCTCGGTTTAGTTGTTAGGCCGGATTTAGCCATCCAGAGCCGGGGTTTCGACCGAAAGCAGGAAAAAAGCCGGGAACCAGAGCGGAAAATCAAAAAATAGACGGTGGAAGCAAAACACAACCAGAGAAAAATCTCGAGACTGTAAGAGCAGAGGGAGGAAGAAGATAATGTTAAACCAAATGGAGTTTATTTATAAGGAAATGACGATAATCATACATGAGATTAAAAAAAATAAAGAACCTCATGTCTTCGTTCATGTCTTTCTGATTTCCGCCATTTTACCTTGATTTGAAACAACTTGAGGCTTCTTTTATGTTGAGGAGAGAAGAGGAGACTAGTGAGAGAGTACGCTTTCAAAAGCAAAAAAGGAACTTTGGTTTCTACAATGCACTTGACAGTTTGATTTTTAAAAAAAAAACAAAATAAATAATCACCTTTGCTTTTTCCGTTTTCCCATGTCTGGTTGCTTGTGAAGTTGGTACTCTGTCATGTCAATAGACAAGTAAATGAATTTGCCACAGAGGTTGGTATTAATTTTTACCTTTTCTTTTTCATTTCACTAATAAATAGCCTATATTTGACTTTCTTCAAAAAGCATAACACTACGGTAAGCATGAATGGGAGGGAAAGTGTTAGGAAAAAGACAAAGAAAGGGAGGGAAAGTAAGTTTCGATGGTATATTATTTATTATTATATTATTCTTTAAATATATACTCTTTATTTTATATGTTTATTAATTAAAATAAAAATATCAAGTTAAATATAAATAGATTATAAAAAAATTTTATTTATTAAAAATGATTAAAAATTTTTAATTTAAATTAATCTTGTGTTAGGTGCTACCAAAGCCTCAAATCATGAAATTAAATTATTAAACAATTTAAAACATTTTAAGGAGATATATTATTATATATTTATATAATATTATTTTTATTTAATTATTTTGTCATCGGCTTAACCGGACGATCCAACCGTTTCAACCGTTTCAACCTTCACCTGCTAACATTTCTGGCTTAATGTCCGGTTCAACTTTTAAAACATTGCTTTAGATAGTAGTAAGAAGCAGAATCCAAATATCACTCTTTAGTTGTAACTTTCCCTAATCTTTTGGTTTTACTCTTAGCATTTTGTTTTGGGGCAAGGGTAAAAAATACCCATGTTAATATCTCAAAAGAGTTGCTAGCACCATATTAAAACCTTAGGTGCACAAATGCTTATGAGTGATTAAAAAGGGTACAAAAATGTAACTTCCGCTAAATACACCAAATGCCTGTTAATTTGTTATTAGCTTTTATGAGACCCAATTTTTTAGTCCAGTTGTAATATTCTTCCCTTGTTGACCATTTTATGTGGTAGTTGATAAATTAATGAGTTTGGTGAAGTGGGTCATTAAATTGGACCTACCTAAATTGCAATGATTGACATGCAATGACCCAGCTTATTCAATTGACACCAGAGCGACCATAGAAGCAATGATCGACAGAGAAGAAGGAGACCTAGTTCGATCGACACCAAGACGATAGCATAGATGGCATCGTCTTCAAGCTCAACTAATCGGGATTAAGAAGAAGGGTGACATTGATGAGGAGACTCAGACTTGATAAGGATTACGAAGGTTTGAGGAGGTATTGCCACTACCAGTTAGTTGCTTCCCAGTAGACATCGTGGACAGTATGCATCCTAGGTCGTAGGTTTTATGGATGTCGAAAGTATAACTATATAAGAATTTAAATGTTGTGAGCATGATTGATGATGTGAGGGTGTTTGAATGCTGGTAATGAACCTAACAGGATTGTAGATGCGGATACTTTGCTTGGCATGATGATGAGTTTAGTGAGAGGGCAAACGTGGTGATAAAGCAATTACTTGATGACATTGACAAGTTGAATGATGAGAATTTGGTGCTTTAAAGAGGCCATGAAGGTTGAATGTTCTTTGAGGAGGTGGATGCAATTCATGGTGAATTGATGAAGCTGAAATAAAGACATGGGATATGGGAAAGTGAAGTTAGAAGGGAGGGAAGGAAGTTTAAGATTGCAATGAGTGTACTGATAATGACACAGGTCTAATTTCTTTATTTCTATTTAGGAAGTTGATTGAGCTGTGTCATGCATATTTAAAAGTGGATGTATGTTTTTGGTATTGAAACAATGGATATGTAATTATCAAAATATATATCTTCCTGCAATAGATTATAACACAATGATGTGTATGTGAAATGTGTATAAAAATTGAACAGCATGATACCATTACGTAGAAGACAACCTATTGAATATGAGAATAACAAACTACTAACATTTACTTGTATATTAAAGTGAATCAATGAAATGAATGAAAAGTAGGGAAGTGATATATTATATATAAGTCATGTAAATTACAATCCATGATTGGCATCAAAATACAACAAAATAAACCCATAAATCAGCCTAATAGATGGCATCAAAGAGCATTCTAATAGCTTAATTACAAAAAGGGCATTATGCCATACAATAATATCAATAGTTTGATTCGCATCCTAGTATTAAAGTGGCATTCCAATAGGAGAACATGTTATATGTCAGAATGTTTTGAAGTGGCCCTAGTCTTAGCAAACATGGTTCGACTTTGTGCAAGGAGTTGGGAAGTTGTAATACTTGAGTTGCCTTTCCACTGTAGACTGGATGCTTAAAAGGAAGCTGAGAATGATGCGACACTCCTTGCTGCTTGAATTGAATGTTCCTAGAACCTTCTAGGGCATTTGAACTTAGACACCTTGTCATTCTCATCTGCTTCTCTTTCAGAATTGGGAATTTTGTTTGGGGGTCAGCATAATGTACCATGTATTCTTGTGTAGTGCCCTCTTCAAGGACAAGTTCTGAACTTAATCCAGGATGCATGAATGTAATACATTAAGATTTTGTCAAATATAACATATAATGAGAATTGAAACTGCAAAGTGAGGCAAACAACTCATATTGTATACAGTTCTACCCATGTTTTCATCAAACCTAAACCCATTTTGTGCTCAACCCTTTTCTTGTAGAAATAGTTTTTACTTGCACTTGATTGTTGATTAGGAAGTTGTACCCGATGAGTAGTTTGAGTAGTGATGGCTGTGACTTGGCTAGCATTCGATGTATCTAGGTTAACTTGAGGTGGTTGTATGGATGGTTCAGAAATACTAGTAGTAGGCTATATGGATTGGGATACATTTGGTTCAGAAGGTCCTTACTTTCTCTTATTTTAACGCTGAGTAGTGCTTGAAGAAGGTCCTTGCTTTCTCTTATTTTGAGGCTGAGTAGTGCTTGAAGAAGGTTCCTAAAATAGAAAATGTGAAATACAAATGGAAACAATAAGTAATTGACAACACAAGACAGAAGTGAGAGAGTTAGAAAACTTGTACTTCTTTGCATGTGGATCTATAGTGTCCTTCTTTTTAGTAGATGCGGCATTTAACCCCTTTACCCTTAGTGCTTAACTTCTCAGGTTGTGATTGTTGTTCAGTTTGCTCCAAATTTACACCTTGGTCTCTTTCTTGTGATAACTTACCCTTTGTTCAGCCTTCTTTCATATTATAAAGTCTTCTGTCTTCTCACCTTTGGCCTTTCGGGTAAGGTAGGAATAGGTGGAGGTTGTATTGGGATAAATATTTTGGTGTCCCAGAATTGCTTGTCTCTAACAAGCTGGAGTTTTGTCTTATAGCTTTCTAAGTATGTCTCCTTATGGTAGTAGTAAGATATTCGGGTTGTTGGCTCTATCTTTGCATTGTACATTGGGCATATCGCATACTGGTATAGGATTCCAGTTTAATCCCATTCCCTACACGTGCAACTCTCCATGCTCAACACTACCTTATGCCTAACTTGTCCTTCACAAACCTTATAACCCTCATCTCCGTTGAAAAACACTCTAAAATTTGTAGCTAAGATCCTATTAGACTCAAATAACTCAATGCACTTTAGACTGAAATTAGTCTTCCAATTTCTAACATTATGTTCAGAATCAGCCCATTTCAACATCATTTTAAGCCTTATGCCATCAAACATTTTAATTACCGGAAGGTACCTATACACATCAATCTAGGAGTTGAAACTCTCACTGAAGTTATTATCTACCATCCATGACTTACATCTTGGTGTGATGTATGCTCTTACCCAGGTATTTTTAGGGAAAGATATTGCAACCTTAACAGCTTCTTTACTAAGTGCACCAAGAGCTTCCAAGTTGTCACTAAACTCTTCTTCAAACATACTCCATGCACATGAGAAAAATTTTTCCTTCAACTCATTGCCTCTCCATTGCTTGCTCCAATTGGCATATATATGTCATGTATATAGTCTGTGCTCAGCTAATGGTAGAACCTCAGTCACCGCATGCATTAATCCCTATAAACAACATCACAAATGCAAGTCAATAACCAACATAATGTATTTACAGTTATAAAACATTATTGCTTTACCTTCTATATATCTAACATTAACGTTATAGTTTCACTAGTACCAAGCTCTAAAGGGTGTCTCAAACATTGAAGGAACCACTCCCAGTGAATGGTATTTTCTTTTTGTGCCAAACCAAATGCCAATGGGAATAATGAATCATGGGCATTAATCCCCATAGCTATCAACAAAATTCCCTTTGCCTTACCTTTGAGAAAAGTTGTAACTCCCTTCTCATCCATGGCTGAGATTAAGTTCATAAACAAATAATTATGTTGAATTAGAGACCGCAGATAATTTGGGGCTTATTAAAATTAAACTTCCCAAATAGGGTTTACAAAAAAACCTTTACAAAACCTGTTCAAAAATGGTCTCATTCACATTCCAATACATAAATGGCCTGTATAATTCGATTTCATTTATAAATATCATAATATAATGTAAATTCCGGACACACTCGGGTTCCATTAATCAAATAAGGGTTGTACAAGGCACACATGCCCATAATATATTTCCCTTAACTAGGGGATTACACAAAACTATACTATAATTCCAATATATGTACAATTGTTTCCAACAAAATATCTAAAATCTATAGCATGATAACCAAAAACCAAAATAACTCCTAGCCCAGAGTTTCAACCACCCTTCTTTAACTGCTTTTCCTTTGAACTACCGGCCCTGTCAGAAAATGTGTTTTTGGGAGAGTGAAATTCTAAGGAATCCCAATAGTAACAAATCACTCATAGTATACACAACCACAAAGAATGAAAGCAAATAATCACACAACACATAGCAAATACAACGGTAGTTACAACGGCAAGGGCAGGTAATGACTGCATCACCCTTATGTTTGCTCAAGCTGAAGTGCTCATGCTATATTGCACATTCACATATTCATATCACATATATCACCATAGCTGGGATCCATATAAAATATTTCACATTACATTCAAGCCACAATGGTATATTCTCAAAGCAAGAATCCACGATTCCATAACTCAGTCGGCAATTACAACGGCAGATATAACGATAGGGGTAGGTGTGATAAGCATCACCCCCTACGACTGCTCATGCTGTAATGCCCTACGACAGATAACACATACACATGTTTCACAACACAATGATAAGTCATGCATACCAATCATCATACACAACATGAGAGAAAAGTCACTACCTTGGTCCTTCCACGCGTGCTCTGGCACTAGTCTCTCCCGAGTAGGGCAAATATCGAATCCTATAATTCATAATTAGGGACGAAGTGTTATTCTCTATTCCAATACTTAAAGACTTTATAAAACTTAGATTTAGTTATCATTAATGACCATTAAGAAGCTACAAATAACTCTAACCATAGCTCCAAAGGGTTAGGAAACACTGGGTTGAAAACCAATTTTTGAAACTACAAGTGCTAAAAAACAGGCGGCCAGCCCACCCTTAGGCTACGGCCAAGGTATGGTCAGAAAGTCATGGGCTGCCATCAGCTACCTTATGCCGTGGCTAGAATCAGGTCCAAAACATTTAGGCCATAGCTAGCCACCTTTTGGGCCGCGGCTAAGAATTGTCCTGATTCTTGGCTATTTTCAACAGACCATAACTTAGCACATAACTCATAATTGGCCATACTTTATATCAATAGAAAGCTTAAAATGTGAATACAAAACTGGAAAGTTTCACCTCATTTCAAAACCATGCGCTATTTCAAATTACCATGCAAATTTGGCCACTTGTACAACAATTTACACTTAGCATTTTTTCCAGAATTTCCATTTTTGCAACTACGTCTCCAATGCTTCCAAAATCCAAACCAAAACTCATTCTCACACCAAATTTCACAAGGAAACCAATGGAGATACCAAAATGACCATATTCACATTACTTTCACAAGATATAACTAAGGCAACAACACAATGCAATTTTCCCAATAACATCAAACTTTACAATTCAATTCCAAATCCATTCAGTCTATCCAAAACAATTCTCTAAGCTTTAGAAGACATTAAAGACAATGTCTAATTTAGGTTGGGGGAGGGGAAAAAATTATTAAAAAAATAATTAGTTAGTAAAACCATTAGATTTATGGGGTGTGTAAAAATGGCAGAGTAAAAAGTTATTCTTAACTCTTGAGACCAATGGAATTTAGAGATTTTCTTAGCATGATTAAACAACTGATTGTTAAGATTGGTAATGAATTTTGAGATTGAATGAGTTGAGTTTAAAATCTCCTAACTATGAGCTTTTGAGCCTATTTGATCAATAATGATTATTTTTCTTGTGTTTGATATTCACCTATTAAGTTGTCACTCTAAAACTTGCTTTAAATCTGGTTGAGATTATATTTCACATGCACGTTCAAAAATGATAAAGGCATTCATTTTTTTCCTTTAGTCAGAGTCAAATAGCCAACCTTGCAATTATTGATTGTTTCTTTGTTCTCAACCCTTTGAGCTTAATTGATTGTTTCTTTGTTCTTAACCTATTAACATGTGTTTTAATGATATATTAGGTACTTTTACCTAATTCAGAAGATTAGTAGAGCACTTTAAATTTTTGTGAAATGGGCTTTTGACAAGTGTGGGGGTGTATATATCATAACTTTAGAGATGCAGAATTATGCAAAAAAGAAAGAAAGAGATATTGAGAGTATTCAAATTAAAATTGTGGGTTGTTGTAATGAGATAAATTTATTTATGAGTTGGCCCATTTTTAAATTGCTCTATTAATCTTTTAAACGTGGCCTTTCATATCATGTTTTACATTCCTTTTACCTAACCCCGTTACAACTCTTAATAAGTCCATTTGATTTGAATTATGCATGCGACTTAGGTAGTGGATATTGAAATTTTTAGCAAGCTTATGGTAGTGCACTTTTTTTGGTTGAATTTAAGAGAAACACTTACCCTTAAACTCCACTATTTTGATTGTCAAAATTAGGCTACAATCAAGAAGCATGGTTGCCACAAGGTCAACATTGGTCGCTTAAGGTCAAAATTCATGCCTAACAAGTGAAAATCTTTGCACCCCATTCATCTATAAATAGAGGAGTGGAAGACATAAGGAGGACAGACCATCTTAAAGTTAAATTTCATGCACTGTATTGTTTCTTGCATGCCTCATTCATGGAAGGCTTAGGTAGTCCCCCTTTATAGATAGTATAGGTTGCCTCCTACATGGAAGGTTTTACCTCCTATATGGAAAGCTAGATTTTTCCATTTTCATGCATCTTGTAGTTGTATCTTTATGATTTAGAATTTAATAATTAAGTTTTATGCAATGTTTATGAAGTTTTCAATTTATTTTGGTTTTTTTTAATTTCATCATGAGCTAAATTTTCATTTTCTTAGGGTGATGATGTAGCCTACTAATGACAGATTAAATCTAAACTTATTAAATCTAATTTTAATTTTTCCTTCATGATTGATTTTTGATTATTGTTCTTAATGCTTCCAATTGATTGACCATCTTTTGAATGATTTCAATATGCACGTTGAGACCGGAAGGATATGCATGTGTGTAGACCGGAATATATATGGGTTGTGTATTCTTAATAAGTTCTATAAATATTAATGCATGATTAATTGCTTTAATTCATATAGGGATATATTGGATTAACAATTAATTATAGAATTGTTTGACCTTGGAAGAGGCTGGTAATTAAATAAGGGAAACTCGGCTATAAGTCATGTGGAATAAATTGGACTAGAATAGATAGGTGATTCAATTCAAAATTTGCTAAGTGAAATCTAATCCCTAAGGCTTTTTCTCATAGTTGTTTTCATATTAATTGCATTCATATTTAATCATTTTTATTTTGTACTCTCAGTCACTAACTAATCAATTGACTACATAGAATTAAGAGTACTAATTTTGGTACTCAGTGATCAATCCTAGTGGGAGCGATACTCTACTAATCTCTGTATTACTTGTTTACGACATAGTACACTTATACTTTTTAATAAATCATTTACATGCGTAACATTCATGCATTCATATACATACACATGTGTGATCACTCAAAGTTATCAAAATATCTATGTCTAGTCATAATTCATTTATTTAAATATAATCAACAGAAAAGATAATTCCTTCGTCTCCACCCTCTTACTTGTCATCACTTACCTCTTTGCCCATTGAGCCGCTTGCCCTCACTGTATAATGTTTATGGGAAAGGATGAGATTCACAAGAATCTTAGTAGTAACAAACAATCAATCATATAAAATGTAAGTTTATAGCATGCATATAAACCATCATATCACAATAAGCATCACAACAACATCAGCATGTTAGCATACAACACAACGTCAAACACTGGACCCCAAGTCCCACACCAAAGCACTTGGTCACACTGGCTTTACTGCTACCGGCGTCCGCCCATCATATTTTGAATGCTCATCAATAAACATAGTAAAACATATATGCAGGGCATCACATAGTATATGAGAGAAAGAGCTACTACCTAATATCCTTTTTGACAACTTGTCCTTGTTGATTAGTTCTCTTAACCATATAATGCCAAGTTTATGAATAAATGACTTATTACTCATTCCAACTCTTGTCCTTTATTTAATCTTGTTGGTTATCTTTTAAGACTCTTACATTATGTCAAGTAAGTAACAAATGTGGTCTATATTAGCTTCTAGTTCTTGTCTCTATGCTAACCCCCTCACTGTAATTACATCCGGTTTATGAAATTAAAGTGAAATAGAGACCAATAAGACAAAATCAACATTTATAATCCCTCACTTTCAAGATGGGGTGTTCAGAAAATAGTTCAAAATAAATTCAGCCTGGTCTCACATTCACGCTTCGAATATAATTACTTGAGAAATCAAATCACATTGATAAATATCAAAGCGCACAACTAAAATCCCGGCATACCCTGGGTTACATGTATATATAAAATGGGTGTATAGTTTCCCAAAATAGGGGATTACATATCCAAAAATAATATTTACAACCCAAAATATATACAGTAATCCCAAATCCAAAATAGATAACCAACAACCAAATAAAATGTCTCTAAGAGATCCTAACCGCTCTGGGTTGTCCACTTCCCTTTTGAGCCACTTGCCCTGTCTGAAATGTTAGTCATTGGAAAGAATGAGATTCAAGAGAATCCTAGTAGGAACAAATTACTTATACAATGTATAAACATATAGCATCTATGATCATGTTCAGTAGCATCTCAATGATTTATGGCTCACACCACGAACGATAGCACTCACGGCTGCAATCACAATGCGACAGCTTTCGCTGTAATCTCAATGCCCGCTTTCGCGGTAAACACTATGCCAGCTTTCGCTGTAATCACTATGCCTGCTTTCGCGGTAAACACTATGCAGCAGCATCACAAGGCACAACGCATCACAAAGCTCCACAAGGCATCATAAAGCAGCAACAACAACACAATGCATGACAACATACATACAGTAAATTTACACAAAGAATAAGAAAAGAGTCACTACCTTGTTCTTTCCTGACGTGCTCCAACACAATTCAATCACGACTAGGGCAAATGTCGAATCCTATAAACCAAATTAGGGACAACCGATCAATCTCTTTTCCAAATACTTATTCCCATAATACTCTAAGTTGGTTATCATTCAAACTCTTTAGGATGACAATTAGAGGCCTAAACACATGCTAAAGGGTTGGAAGAAACTACCCTGAAGACCCCTTTTCGGTAGCACAACACTGATTTTCAGCTGGCTCACTCGAGTGAAGATGACCTCACTCAAGTGATGGGAGGCTTGTACTCAAGTGAGAGTGGCTCTCACTCGCAAGTGTTTGACAGTGAGCAACAACCACGACCAGAAAGTGCTCACAACACTCGAGTATGGGGTTTTCCACTTGAGTGATAACTCTAAATTCACTTGAGTCCCCGGAAGTGCAACTCAGGAAGTGCTTGCCCGGGAGCACAGACAACTTTAGAGGAAGAAGCTCACTCGAGCACAACCCTTGGCACTCGGGTGAGAAGACTACACTTGTGAGTGTCAGAACACACTTTTGACAAATGGCATGTGAGTGCTTGGCCGAGATCAACTCTTAACATGGCATTACACTTGCACTCGAGTGAACCCATGCTCACTCGAGTGATGGCCTGTATCACTTGTGAATTAGGAAGTGCACTCGTACTTTTAGCATATAAGTGTAACAAGAACTTGGGCGAAAATATGCACAATACTTGAGTGAGACTCATCCTCACTCGAGTAAGGCTTATCAGATTACCAGATCGCAGCAAAAGATAGAAATTCTCAGATTGGCCAAAACTGATCCCAATGGTTCCCAAACTCAACACAAAGCTCATACCCACTTAAAATCCCATAAGGAACCCATTGGTAACCTCAAATCACACAAAAACCCATCCTAATGACAATTCATACTCTTGGGTCTCTATAACACACACAATACCCAAATTCATTCAACCCACTTCCAAAATTCAAAACTATATCCAACACTCAAATAACTTCCCAATACACCAATTCCAACATCATTCACCATATAATCCATGCATTCAAAAATTGGCATAAAATCAAGGCAAATTTCAGAATTCATCAAACTTAACCAAAAATCACAATAAATATATCAAAATGATCTAAATGCTCACCTCTTCACTTTGCTAAAACCAAAACCTTGATTCTCCAACTTTTAAATCTTCTCTAACACTCAAACTACCACCTTTCAAAATTCTGAAATCACCAAGATGAAGCTCTCAATAAGGTGCACAACATTAGAGAAGAGGTATAGAGCATTAGAGATCAACAAAGGCATCAAAATCTCACCTTTATTCTTCTCTTTCTTCCTTGGTCGCCAGAAATGGAGCATGAGGAGAGAGACGATAATGATGAAGCAAGCATATCTTTTCCCTTCCCAAAGCTTAAAATCGAATAGGAGAGAGAAGAGAGAGAAAAGTGAGTGTTTGACTTATGGCATTATCCTATGGTCCACAAAATGCCACTTGTCAACATCTTTCTCACTTCCTCCATGAGATCACATAGGTGCATAGCACAAAATTCTGACCCATAGCCAATATATCTCAACCCTTGATCTTTGATCACCAATGAGTTTCCTTTTCGGTAACTGACCAATTGGTCGGTAAATTTCCAATTTTACCATTTTACCCCTGATTTTCACTATGCTTAATAAATCATCACCAAGTACATTTATATCAAATTCACATCACATTTGTCCAAAATTGTTTAATTACACCAATTATAATCAATTTTGAAGTCATTAGGCATAAATCTCAAATTGGGTCATTACATTTATCCCTTGGGATCAAACTTATCAAAATTTACCTCAAATACCACAAATTCGTAAGTCAATACTAAGCTACCAAATTTATCAGTCAATTTTAAAAATTCATAACTTAATCTATAAAATTCCAATTGAGTTGGTTCTAGATCCTATTTAAAGCTCTTTAAGTCTATTTTAAAGAAAAAATATCACTCTCTGCATTTTAAAGAAAAAATATCACCCTCTGCCATTTATACACACAAGAGTCCAAAAATCCTCAATCAACCAAACTGCTTCAAGATTTATTTCATATTCAATGCCTAAACTTTAATATATCATAACTTACAATTTACTAACCCAAATAACGTGCTTTATACCTCAATTTAAAGATTAGGAAGTATACTAACACCCTATAAAATATCATGAACATTGGACAAGGTTTGATCATCCAAAATCACACCATGAGCAATCTGTCACCTAGAAAAATACAATCTAACAACACTACTTCAATTCCAAATTTAGAGTTTTCTATCCTACCATCTAAAAATCATAACCACTTGTTATTTCCATATAATTTTACATATAGAATTAATTGGAAACCTCAAATTTACCAAAAATCCAGCTCCTTCCTAATTTTTCCAGGTCTGGTCGAAAATCACTCTAAGTCACCACAAACATGATTTTGCAAATTCAACTACAATACTTGTTAGATAGAATCATCAAACCCAATTTAACATCATATTCATAACCATAAGATCATCAAAGCCCTAATTTCTCGTGTTGGCCAAGATCCTAAGGCAACCATAACCGTAAGAAAATATTAATGAAACCACAAGATACTATATTTGAATCAAAGCTTATACTTGCCTCTACTCGATTCTATAATCAGTTCTTGATTCCGACAGTACTTAGACTGTAGAGGCGGCACAAAACTCCTCTATTCAAGAATATAAAACTGTAGATATGTAGCTCTTGATGAGTAGAAGATCTGTGAAGGATAAATTGGCCAAAAATGTGAAATCAAGGTTGAAATCCGGCAAGAGCACCTTAGGAAACTCAAGAACACTTAAACATCTCTCTTTCTTTTTCTCTTGATTTTCTCCATTTCCCCTTAATTTTCTAGGGCTGCACCAAATTAATAAGGGTTAGAGAGTGTTGTGATGCTCTTGTGTGACATGTGTCAAGTGTTAAAAATCCCAAGGTGCCAAGCACTTTACTTGCTTAGGGTGTTAGGTGCACTTTTTGAAACCCGTCTCCTCTCCCTCTCACATACTTTAGGCGACTTTAGGGTCTGGAGAAGAGAAGGTTCAATGATTTCCCTTGGCTTCCATGTTCGGTGTTCGAGGAAGTAGAATATGTGGCCAGACTGGAGAACGGTGAGTTGTCCTAACCTTTTGGACATGTGGCACTTGAGGGCTAGGTGGCACCTCCACATACATCCAACCCAAAAACAAAAAGCTAAAGGGGTTGAGGTGTCATCATCTCATGGTGCCAACCAACAAGCCCTTTAATAAAGCTGCTTTAATAAAACTACTTTATTAAATCTACTTGATGCGGAGTCTGCTCGGTTTGGTGCCACGTGTCTTTGTGGGTTCAAGATTGTGCTATGTGTACACTTATATCTCCCGAATGTGCCATGTGTCTCTATAGGGCATTTGATGGCACCACATCTATCCTGGTTTCTCGGTATTGTGCCATATGTATGCCGGTGTATCCCTGTATATCGGTGTACCCCTAAACATAACACCCAAACCTATGTTCCTTAAGAACATGCCAAGTGTCTGCGTAAGCCATAAAATGACATCACGTATGCCTATATTCTCTAGACAAATGGTGTCAAGCCTGTGTTCCTTAAAAAACGTAGGGTATATGTGTTTGCCCTAAAAATGCCATGCGCACACCAATACCGGCATATTTTATCCAACTAATTAATCACATGTCTTATGAGGTACCTGGGTGGCATCTTCTCATTAAGCCAACCCAAAAGGAAAAGTTAAAAGGCTTAGGTGGTGTCCTACAGGTGGTCCAATCCAAAAGCTACTTTATGCACATATAGCTTAAAATGACAGCACTTGTCTTAGGGAACTACCAAAACACCCCAAGTGTCCGTAAAGGCCTCAAGATGGTGCCAAGTATACATAGACACCAATAAATTTCATCTGACTAATAACACACAAGGTCACGTATCATTGCGCCAACTCAAAAGCTACTTTATACATGTGGGACCAACATGGCGTTATACATGTACTCATGTGCCCCAACCAAATGGCACCAAGTGTGCTAGAATATACTTGCACCGGTATATTTTATTTGATTACTTTCACACACTGAGCCCTCATATAATCCAGGGATTATTCTTTATCTGGAGGGCCAAATTATATAGTTCCTGTAAATCATTCTATTCTTGAGCATTCTTGGGAGTCTTACTAAATTGGGCTCATTAGTTTATTGGATTTAGGCTTATTCACCAGCTTCTGGGCCCAAAATTCAGGATATTACACCTATGGTGGAGCTACGCAAGTAATATTTGTTTCCCAACACACACATACACACGTGACCTAAGAATTGTGTCTTAAACTTATGGATTTGGGATCATGTGGTTGAACAAATACCTTTGATAATATGGTGCTAATTAATATGCTAATGGCCGCTCATGAGTAGCTTGATGTTATAAGGACTTTTAAACAATGATAGTTGAATTGGAATTACATAACGGCTAAAGTTTGTGTTGTTAATTATGCAAAGGAAAATGAGCTGAAAAATATCATCTTTGAATCAAACAATGAGTCACTTTTCAATTTCCTCTCTAAAAAGGAGTTAGCTCCGGAGTGGAGATTTCTTCCTATCTTTAATCATATATCTTCTCTTGGAAAAATGAGATAAGGAACCACAGTTTTTAGGTAGATTTCTAGAGAAGAAAATGTGGCAGTAGACTCGGTGGCCAAGGCTTCGATAAATGGGTCATGCCCCACTGAATGGACCCTAAGACCTCCTGGACAACTACAACCACTAATAGGGGAGTATCCATACCATTAGGCCACAAGGTCTTTGGTGCCATGCAATCTAATCTAACAAGTGCCAATTTTCACACATTGCTTGCTTCTCCCATCAAATGCAACTTCATCAGTGATAATAATGTTTTTGGTTCACACTCCAAGAAACTTCTCAACAATATCGGAATCTGATGTAACCCCCTCACCATAATTACATTCGGTTTATAAAATTTAAGTGAAATAGAGACCAATAAGACAGTAATAAATTACAATCCCTCATCTAAGAGATGGGGTTTCCTGAAAAACGGTTTAACATCATAATTCATCCTGGTCTCACATTCACATTCGAATATAATTACTTGAGAAACAAAATCACATTAATAAACATCAGAGTGTGTAACTAAAATCCCGACAAACCCCAGGTTACTTGCATATATACAACATGGGTTTTAAAGTTCCCATAATGGGGATTACATATCCAAAATTTAACATTTACATCTTATGTACAAATGGTAATGCCAAACCAAAATAGATAACCAACAACCACTAAAGTCTCAGAGTAATCCTAACTACTCCTGGTTGTCCGCTTCCCTTTCGAGCCATTCGCCCTGTCTGAAAAGGTTAGTCATTTGGAAAGAGTGAGATTCTAAAGAATCCCGTAGTAATAAATCATTCATACCACATGTAATCACATAGCATGTAAACCAATCATCACATATCAACAACCCACAAATCACACTCCATCCTCATCCCCTTTTACAGCAAGGAAGGCACACCGTCCTAACCCGAACCGTTGTTAGCAACTCAGGGACTATTGGTATGGCAATGCATACGAATAGCCTTACAGCTCATATATAGCCTTTCGGCCCACAATTAGCCTTTCGGCCCATAATTAGACTTTCGGCCCGCATAATCACATATATCACACCCTAACCTCATCCCCTTTTACCGCCGGGAAGGCACACAGCCCTTACCCGAACTATTGTTAGTGACTCAGGGACTATTGGTATAACGGTGCTTTCACAATTTCACCAATATTACAGCATACAAATCCATTACGAACCAATGATATAATACACATACAATGTATCACATAAGGCATAAAGAAAGAGTTACTACCTGTATCTTTCCTGACTGGCTTCGGTACCATGGTTCCACGAGGGCGACAGATATCAAATCCTATACCAAATTAGGGACAACCGGTCAATCTCTTTTCTAAGTTCTTAAGTTCATAATACTCTAAGTTGGTTATCATTTAGGACTCTTTAGGTGACTATTAGAGGCCTAAACATATGCCTAAAGAGTTGGAAGAAGCTACCCTGAAGACCCCTTTTTCGAACAGTGATTTTAGGCTGGCTCACTCGAGTGATGAGACACTCGTGCCCGAGTGAGAACGGTTCTCACTCCGAGTGTTTGACAGTGAGCAACCATCATGGCCAGAAAGTGCTCACATCACTCGAGTATGAAACCTTGCATTCGGGTGATGACTCCAATTATGCTCGAGTCCCCAAAAGTACAACACAACGAGTGACAACCTGAGAGCACATGCTACCTAAGAGGGACAAGCTCACTTGAGCATACCCCACGGTGCTCGGGTGAAACGGCTGTGCTTGCGAGTGTCAAAGCACACTCTTGAACAATGGCCAGCGAGTGAGGACCCAAAAGCAACCCTAACTCTGGACTCACACCATCACTCGAGCAATCCCTTGCTCACTCGAGTGATCACCAACTTCACTTGCGGTTACAGAAGTGTACTCGAGCTGCACTCATAGAACCCAGGCAAAACACAACGTAGAAAAGGGAAAAATACACGCAGCACTCAAGTATGATCTTCCCTCATTCGAGTGTTTGCATCAGAGACAAGAAACACAGCAATGATAGAAAAATACTATAGGTCAAATACAATCCCAATGGTTCCCAAACTTCTCACCAAGCCCATTTCTACTTAAAATGACCTAAGGAACACATTGGCAACTTCCAAAACACTCTAAAAACCCTTTCTACCACAATTTATGCCTTTGGGTCTCTATGACACATAATACCCCAATCTCATTCAACTTAAATCCAACTTCCAAACTATATCAAATACTCAAATGACTTCACAATAGACCATTTCCAACATCAATCATAATGAAATTCATATATCCAAAAATAGGCATAAAATAGAGCAAATTTCCAAATTTTCACAAACTTATCCAAAAATCACAAACAATATATCAAAATGCACTAAAGGCTTACCTCTTTACTTTACCAAATCCAGAATCTTGATTCTCAAATTTTCAATTTCGTCCAACTCACAAACCACCACCTTTCAAGATTCTGAAATCACCAAGTTGAAGCTCTCAATAAGATGCACAACATTAGAGAAGAGGTTTAGGGCATTAGAAGATCATTGCTTACCCAAAATCAAAACTTTCTCTTTCTCTTTCTCTTTCCTTGCTCAAGGTCACCGAAAATGGAGGGATGAGAGAGAGAAAATGAGATATGGAGAAGATGATGATGATTGCATTCCCCTCCCTTGCCCACACTCTTCCACCGAATAGGAGAGAGAAAATGAGAGAAAAGTGGACTTTTATCCCATGTGCCACATCCAATGGTCCACACTATGCCACATGTCACCATCTACTCACACCCTCTATGAGCTCACATAAACTTAATACATCGGATTCCAACCCATGTGCAATGAATCTCAACCCTTGATCTTAAATACCACACATATTTATACCAAATTCACATCACATTAATTCCAAAAGTGTTTAATTACACTAATTACAATCAATTTCATACTTATTAGCCCTTAACCACGAATTGGGATATTACATCTGAGCTCTACTTCGTGCTTCCACAATTTCCTTTTTTCCCCCTAGAAACTGGAATATTCTCTAGTCTCTAAATCTATGGAGGCCATTAGGGAGTTGGTTCAGCTTTCAAATTCTATGCGCCAAGCTGCTTTTGTGTTTGCCAATGAAGATGGGGTTCGTGGTCCGTGTCCATTTCCTCCTCCCTATATTTCCTTCTTTTGTTTAGATTTTAATTTTTAAAAAAGCCAGGTGGAAGCTGAGTTGTAAGCAATTTTTGCCACATAAGGTAACTTTATAAAATAAATGATAAGGGAGTGAGTTACTGGGGAGTCATGACAAAAAACAGAAAGAAAGAATAACAAGGGAGTCAAAAGTTTAGGGACTGAATTGTATCGAGTCAAAGTTAAGGAACTGGATTATAAGTAAGTTAAAAATTGAAGAACTAAAAGATTAATTTTCTTTATTTTTATTCTTTGTTTGATGAAAATATTCTTATTCATTAAGTGCATTTAATATAAGTGTTTTTAGTGTTCACAATTTTTTTGATAATACATTAATTATTTTTATTTCCTAATTAGTTTTTATTATAAATCTCATGTCATTTTGAATTATTTTACATCTAAATCTAAACATGCTTTTTAATTATATCATCTTTACAAGTATTACTTTGTCAAATCGAATTAATTGATTTTTTTAAAAGCGTGTTTAAATATAAATCATATTATACTAATTGACTTTTACAATTTTACAGTAACTTCATCTTACAAATCGCAATTGGGATAAAAGTGATTTTTACAAATGTCAACTCAAATAAATCCTTAGATTTCAATATGCCTTGCGCCTATTTGGAATAGTGATTTCCTAATTATTTGTGAACCATTTTATCCATTTTTTTTCTAAAAAAATGTCTAAAGTATATTGGGCTTTATAAGAGCGTTAGTTATTACAATAGCTAATAATCCTACCCCCAACAATCTAAAAATAGAGTGGGAATAATATTTTTGAAAAACCGAACAAGAAAAAACAAAAAGCAATGGGAGTGAGAGTTGAGCACATAAGCGGGGGATACAATGAATTAGTGTGATAATAAGCTCCGGAGAAAAGAGAAAATCTTTAATTAAAAATTTTATTAATGAGATAATCTAAATTGAAGTACCTGTGTGCATACAATTTTATTAATGGGAATGGGTTGATAATTTTAATACACAAAAAGCATTAATACTCTATAAATTTTGTATATGTAGGTACTTTGATTTAGGTTCTTATCTGTTAATTCTCAAGGAATAATAATTTCATCTTATCTTTTTGTAAAAGGCAACTGGCGAGCTTGGGCTGCCATGAGTGCGCTTGGGTTGAGGCCAATATTCTAGAGTAGGAAAATAGTGGTGGGGGGTTCTCCATTCTGACCGAGTACGAGTAGTGGAACAATCGATGTCCACTAGTGTTATGGTTAGGGTTTAAGGGGTGATGTTTTAGCTAGATTAAGATTTATTTTATATAAAAAGGTTTAGGTAAATTGGGTCCTGAGGCTCATCAAGATCAAGACATGCTTCCGGGTTTAAAGAGAGCTTACGGTGGTACTTACAGATTACTCACCAACAACTAACATAGAGTTGGTTTAGCAGTATAAGACCCCGTTTGATTCCTCTAGGTCTCGAGTTCAAATCTTAGATAAGACACTTGTATTGGGAGGAGAAGCGATGAACCCCGAACCATATACTAGATAATATCATAAAAAAAGGATCACCGACCTATAAGGTTTTCACATTGGCGGAATTCAAACTTACAACTTTATATAGGATTAAGAATTTTGCTATATTAAAAAAACAAAAAAGGATTTTGTTATGTTAAAAAATATTTTGCAAGGATTTGGATTTGAAATTTGAAATCAAAATCTGGAGGATGAGAAAGAATCTTGGGAATCAAATACTCATTACAGTGAATCTTCGAAGTTGTGGTTTAGAAAGTTAAATAAATTAATAATTAATATTAAAAATTACTAAATATATTTGATTCCACCTATTTTACTTCCAACTAGCTTTTTTATTTGATTGATATTGGAAAATTTAAAATTGATTTCGGAAAAGTTTGCAGGAAGAGTGTTGAGAGTCTAGGGGTGGAAACAGGCCAAGCTTGTGCCTTAACAGGCCTGGCCTGTTAAGGCACAAGACGGCCTGAGCTTGGCCTGTGGCCTATTAATGAGGCCTGGATTTGTAAAAGATCCCAAACAAGCCAACATCCTAAACAGGCCAACACAAACAGGCCAAAAACAGGCCTAGTTACAATTTTTTTTACATAGAGAATGCCATTATATGAATCAAAACTAGCATCCATATAAATCATTCATTGTGGACCATATGTTTGTACGTGGGCTCAGCCCTTATTCATATGAATAAAAATCTAGCATCTACAAGGGTTCTAATGGCCATAAGAGAAGCTTAAAATGTTACAAACCACAGAATGCATTGATTCATTGGAAGAAATTCTTATGAGAAAAGTCACACAAAACAAGTAGAAGCAAAACCAAAAGCAAATAATGCAGATTGCAGAACAATAATTGTTGCAGTGATTGCAGTGGCTGTCTCAGATGTCTATCAACAAATTCACTATGCCCAGTTCTTTTTGTATGCAAATCACTCTCCTACATCACTAAAGGAATGAGAAAAGAAAATAGAATAAGTCATGCCCATTGTGATAAATGATAACATACCTTAGAGTCATGCTTACTTTGAAGTTTTAAAATGCATTTGAAGCTAATGAATCTTCTCACCTTCACATCAAATCTTCAAAATAATTTCTTCTTGTCCTTCAAAGGCCTTGAAAAAAATAATGAAATATATAGTATTAGATCATAACACAATTTAACATGTACAAGAAATAATATGATTTTAACAATGCAAAATTTAACAAAATTTAACAATATAGTATTAGATTAGCAAGCAATTATGAATGCAAGACAGCTATTCAACAAATTTTAACAAGGGAACAGAAGGGGAGGAAATAATTCAGAGCCAAAAGAGAAGAAAGAATGAAAGAAAAGCATGAAAGAGGCTGACTAAAGTATAAACCATTATTCTCATATATATATACATATCAAAAGACATTAGATAATCTTCTTTATTCATGTGCCAGCCATGCTAAAATCCAAACACAACCATAAACTCAAACAAGCCTATGGACCTATGTTGTAACCAAACACATGGTGCTATTAATTATCATGCTCTTGATAATTTTGTACATCACAAATACTCATCCACCAACAGATAAATCAAGATCACAAAAAAAAAAACTAGATAGTGAAACAAGCCACAAGAGTAGCAACAGGACATACATATATTCATAAAGGGGGCGTGAAGTACAGAGCGTGAACCAAGTTAGCACAAACTGCCAATAAGCCAAATTTAATCATCAGGAAAATATCAATTGAATCACCAAGAGAACTTAACTACATTCTAGATTTAAATGCAAACCCAAATGTGATTTCCTATGAAGTAAGAGACCCTATTCATAACATATAACGAGTGCGACTTCATATAGAACTTATTTTACATATATGTAGTAAAGCATAATTCAATAAACAAGTTTATTTAAAAACCAACAGATTAAATTCAAAACCATAAGAGTTGAATCTTAAACTGTCACTAAAGCCAAAATGTAGACATCTAGACATTCAGCTACAGACTCGGAGACCTTTAACAACAAAATGCTATATTCATCCATGCTGAGACCTCAATTAATAGTATAGTATAATAGAATCTAATATAAGATCCAATTAAACAAAAACAGTAGAGCAGAACATAATATAAGTTTTAAAGAACAGAAAAGGCCTTTCTCGAGATTTTTCATGTTCTCAGAGGAAAGAGTGATCCTTCTCTTATGGATCTGCTCCTGAAACTCCTCCAAGCCAAGTTTAGAGGAAGGCTTAATCGCTGCATACGCCATATTTTCCTTGTTTAACCATAAGATCCCCTGCACACATTTGCATTAAGTTATTTAGCTACAGAAACACAATTAATACCCAATAGATCAACATAAACAAATATTCTTAGCCATAAAATCATATACAAAGCCCAGGAATAAGATGTTGTGCCTTCAAATTAAAATGGTTGCTTTTTGGAGCTGATAAGAAAGGAGCTAGTGGGAAAAGAAAGACAGACATACAAATTGCGGTTAATGTTTGAAAAGGAATTGATTAAAGTTGTGAAATCTCAGATTTAAAAACCGCTCATGACGATACTGATCCCTAAACTACTGTTCCCAAAACCAAACTTCCATCCACATGCGTCTATTAAATGGAAAAACAGAATTTTCTCAACCATATACTTAATTTACAAGTGGGAACATTTTGCAGATGGTCTAACTAAATTTCTCAGTAATGTTTCGTAGATTTTCTTAGCTATATCTGCATTATTAACAAACCTAAAGAGTGCACTTACCAGTGTTGGAGATCTGCCTGCCGTTTCTTCCCCAATCCCCACTGAGGATAGTTGACAGTCCAACGAAGAGTGGAGAGGACGGTGACTCTCGGAGGTTCAAGTTAGGAAGGAGAAAGGAGCGGAGATCGTCGATTTGGCGTTGGAGGTTCATATTAGGAAGGAGAGGACAGAGAGAGGAGCAGAGAACGTCGATTCGGCGTCGGAGGTTCAGATTAGGAAGGAGAGGACGGAGAGAGGAGCAGAGAACGTCAATTCGGTGTCGGAGGTTCAGAATAGGAAGGAGAGGACAGAGAAAGGAGCGGCGAACGGTGAACTGCTAACGGCGATTTGGCGTCGAAGGATCAAGTTAGGGCTTTTAAGGAGCACAACGATCAGGTTTGGTAGAGTGTAGAGAGATCGCGATTTGGGAGATGAGAGATGGAGATTAGAGAGTGACGAGAGGGTGAGCTTAAGATTTGAGGGTTAGTGGAGACTGAAGTTTTTGGGGCCCAAATTTTGACGACCCAACACGAGAGAGGCAAAGGCCCAGTTTTTTATATATATATATATATTAGCAGGCCGGCCTGATAGGCCTAAAAGGCTTTTTAATAGGCCTAGGCCTGGCCTGTTTAATGAAACAGGGTTTAAAACAAGCTTGAGCCTGGCCTTTTATTCTAACAGGCCAAGCCTGATCAGGCCGAAAACTGGCCAGGCCGCAGGCCCCTGACAGGCCGCCTGGCCTGTTTCCACCCCTAGTTAAGACAGAATAGGGAAACAAAAATGCATTAATAACACATGTAAAAATATTAGTATATTACTGATTAAGCTGATTAATAAACATCAGTTGAGATGGACCAATTATTTAAGTTAATGATGCCACAAAAAGGTAATTACAAGGACTGTTAGATATTTTATCATTTAATATTATATATTTTATTATTATTTAATATAAATTATATTTATATATTTTCTTATCCTTGTTTTTAAATAAAATATTCCCTGTGGCTTACATGCTATTTGGACAGAGATTTGGTTTAGGGTTACCTAACTAGCCGATAAGTTATTATAAACCTTGATGAGATATTATAAATAATTTAGGTTAGGCGTCAAAGTAGTAATGTGAAAAACCCACTTATTTACTTCTTAGGTCCCTAACGAGTTATATTACCACACTATCACTATGCCTTATCTTTCCATGGGAATAATCCTGAGTTATTTCCTTCCAATCTCTTTTTCCCCTTTTCAGTTCTCAAATTGTGAGATATAACATGCAGAGTTATTATAACTAGAGGTATTACCGATAAATTCTTTCACTGACACTCTTTATTTTAGAGTTTATATATTCTATATTTATAAATTATTTTTGTATTTTATTCTAAAATGTGTTAAGAGCCAAATCGATTCTCCATGTTATGATTTTTTATCTTCTAGAAGGATAACATGATACCATTTTTTATCGATAGTTGAGAAACTAGTGCATATGTTCGGTATATCACAATACATGATTTAATTAGTTTTGATCTGTGCAATTTTTTTTATTTCATAAATTGTATATTGCCCTGTTAAGAACTCCTGAAACATGTTTTTAATGTTAATCTTGGATTCGTTATGAATATATGCTTGTTTTCGGATTATGATATTTTCTCTGGGTATGTGTCTGTTTTTCGAATTCCTCCATGGTTGTCGTCTCGATTCTGACATGTCTCTGTATGTATTTGAAATTCTTGAATCTTTGTTTGAATCTTGCTGCATATATGTCAAATTGATGCGCACAGAAGCAGAAAAGAGATAGGGAAGAGACAGAAAAGAGACAGAACACGTGAAAGAAGAGGAATAGAGGAGTTGTTTGAGAGAGAAACTGCAACATACAAAACATAACTGAAACAGAGTACGTGACAGAAATTAAATAGCCACGGAGTGCATGCAGTAACTAACAACTGAGAGTGTAAAGACTAATCTACCCTTAATAAACTACATAATGACAGGCATGGACTTCTACTGAATTTAATGACATAACAACACCCCCCGTTAAAATCATCCTTGTCCTCAAGGATGTGTGTGGCTCGTGAACTCTGGAAAACGACAGAGGATATCGGTGCAATACTCCCACGTGGCCTCTTCATGGTTGCTACCTTCCCATTGCACGAGCACTTGGGTGACTGCCTTGTTGTTCACTCGTTTGACACGACGTTCCAGAATGGCAGCAGGATTCCTGGTGGTGGATATTGTTGGTTCAGCGTCTGGAATTGGCACCACTGGTACCGAGGGATCTGGACATGGTTTAAGCATGGAAACATGAAAAGTAGGGTATATCTTGGTTGTTGATGGAAGCTCTAGAGTATAGGCAACATTACTTATTTTTGCAGCTACACGATAAGGGCCATAGAACCGTGGAGATAGTTTTTCTGAAGCCCTTGGTGCAACACTCAGTTGACGATAGGGTTGCAACTTTAAGAACACCCAGTCCCCCACTTCAAACATACGTTTCGAAGGGTGTCGGTCAGCAAACTTCTTCATCCTCTGTATTGCCGCATTTAAATTTTCCTTAAGCTGTTGTAACAGAGCTTTTCTTGTAATGAAGGAACGATCAATGGTATCCATAGAGGATTCATGAGGTATGTAAGGAAGCTGTAACGGGGGTGGCTGACCATAAACAATCTCGAAAGGAGTTGTTTTTGTAGAAGTATGATAGGTGGTGTTGTACCACCACTCTGCTAGAGGAAGCCATTGGGTCCAGTCCGATGGTTTTTGCCATGAGAAGCAACGAAGATAGTGTTCTAGACAACGATTGAGCACCTCACTTTGCCCGTCACTCTGGGGATGATATGCCGTAGATAACCTTTATTCAACACCCAGTCGAAGTAAGAACTCTTGCCAAAATTGGCTTGTAAACACAGGGTCACGGTCACTGACAATATTTGCAGGAGCACCATGCAATCTATATATTTGGTCAATAAATACTTGTGCTAAGTCTGATGCTGTGTACGGGTGAGCTAAGGCTAGAAAATGTGCATATTTGCTAAGACGATCTATCACCACCCAAATAGTGTCTTTTCCCTTAGATTTGGGAAGCTTGTCAATAAAATCCATAGCTATGCTTTGCCATATGCCTTTCGGAATAGGTAGTGGTTGCAATAGACCCGGATAAGCTACATTCTCGGTCTTACAATGAAGACATACCTCACAATGCTTAATGAAGGCTTGAATGTCGTTCATCATGCCCTTCCAATAGAAAAGAGATTTAATGCGTTGGTAGGTAGCTTGAACCCCAGAATGCCCCCCTGTGGCCCCGAGTGCAACCACTGGATTATGCATTATTGCAATTCTTTTTGTGTGGAGCCTATGACTAATCGGTGCTTTCTCAATAACAGCCCATCTTGCTAGCTATATTTAGGATGGGCGGTAGGGTGTTCTTGGAGCTCTTTAATGAGCTTGACCAAAGCCGTGTCACTTTTCCATTGATCAAGAATCTTATCCAATAATTCTGTAGAGACTGATGATACTGAAAGGTGAAGCAGCTCCCCATGTGTGGCACGGGATAATGCATCTGCAGCTCTATTTTCTGTGCCCTTCCTATATTTGATATCATACTGCAATCCCATCAATTTAGTGATCCATGTGTATTGAGAGGGAGTGGAAAGACGCTGCTCCAAAAGAAACTTTAGGCTTCTTTGATCTATCAGGATGGTGAAGGGTTGAATGCAAAGATATTGATGCCATTTGGTGACTGCATGAACAATTGCTAATAGCTCCTTATCATAAACTGAAAGTAACCTATTCTTAGGGGAAAGCACTTTACTCACATACGCTACTGGGTGCCCTTGTTGAGATAGTACTGCTCCAATACCAATATTAGAAGTATCCATTTCCAAGATGAATAGTGAAGCAATGTCTGGCAATGACAACACAGGAGCTTCTGTTAGTGCCTTTTGCAATTGTATAAATGCATCCTCAGCTGCTTGGGACCAATGGAAACCATCCTTCTTCAATAACTCAGTGAGTGGGAATGCAATCACCCTAAAGGATTTGATAAATCTCCAATAGTAACCACATAACCCCAAGAATGCTCGTAACTCTTTTACAGTTTTAGGAATAGGCCATTTCTTGACTGCTTCTAGCTTTGAACTGTCAGCTACTACCTTGCCATCAAAAATCACATGCCCCAAATATTCAATACTACTGGTTGCAAACGCACATTTAGACTTCTTCACAAAAAATTGGTTTATGATCAGAATATCAAACACTATTTTCAGATGAGAAACATGAGAAGATAGGTCCTGGCTATATACTAGTATGTCGTCAAAGAATACTAGCACACACTTTCTCAATAATCCTTCAAATAGTCGATTCATGATGCCCTGAAATGTGGATGGGGCGTTTGTCAACCCAAACGGCATGACTAAATACTCATAATGACCTGCATGTGTTTGAAAAGCTGTTTTATATATATCTTCCTCCTTTATTCTGATTTGATGGTAACCAGATCGAAGATCAAGCTTAGAAAATATCCGGGCACTTCCTAATTCATCCAATAAGTATTCAATTAAAAGTATAGGGAAGCTATCTCTTACGGTTGCCTTGTTTAGAGCACGGTAATCCATACACATTCTCCAACTACCATCTTTCTTCTTTACTAATACCATAGGTGATGCGAAAGGGGAAGTACTATGTTGAATTATGCATTGGTCGAGCATGTCTTTAACCATTGCATCAATGGCATCCTTTTGCAATGCAGGATATCTATAAGGATGAAGTTTAAGAGGTACTGTACCTTCCTTTAAGATTATACGGTGGTCATGATTGTCTTGGCACGGTGGAAGAGTTTTTGGCTCCTTAAATAAGGTCTCATACTCCTCAACAAGCAATTGAATATCGGCTGAAACAGAAGGATTTGCAGTTGAATTCAAGACACAGTAGCTTTCGGGTACGACCTGAGCAGCTAATATACTATGAGGTTGATGCAATAATTTCTGCATTTTAGCATCAGAAACCACCCTGCTTTTACTGGGTTTGGTGCCTCTAATCTTTCCCCAACACCCTTCCAATCAAACTCCATTGTAAGTTCTTTACAATCCAGATGAATGACACCCAATTCCCTTAACCAATGCATACCCAATATCATATCATATCCTGCCAATAGAAGAAACATAACTTCTGCCGCAAACTCGACGCCACATGAAGTCCACTTCACATAATCACACTTTGTGGTTGACCACAATTGTCCTCCACCAGCAATTGCAATTTGTCTGGGATTAATTGTTTGCAATACGAACCCCCCTTCTTTAGCTAATGATGAGTCCAGGAAATTATGAGAACTTTCGGTGTCTATTAAAATATGGATAACTCACTTTTCCAATATTCCTCTTACTCTGATAATCTCGGCGCTAGTGGTGCCTTGAATGGCGTTCAAAGAGATGACAGGTGGATCAATAGGTTCTTCATTACTACCTAATCCTACCTGGGTGACCACATCATCTTCGACCATTGTATTGGTAGACGGATCCGAGACTTCCATGAGAAATATTTGCATACGCTTCTTGTTATGACAAGCATGACCCGGGGTATAATGACCTTTACAATAGTAACATAAATTTTTTGCTCTACATTCCTCAAGTTCTTTTGATGAAATTTTTTGTTTAAAGGTCATATTGGGCCTACCTAATACTCTTTTATCACTCCCTGAATTTCCCACACCCCATTTTGCATCACTGCCTTCACTTTTATTTGCAGTATAAGAGGATGAACCCTTAGAGGAACTAGCAGTCGTCCCTTTAAAAGTAGTGGAGTACGATTTACTGGTTTGATGTCCCACGGTGTACCATTGTAAGGAGTCAAGGTTGGTCTCTTGTAGTCGTGCGAGTTTGACAGCCTCTAATAGTGAGCGAGGACGCAGCAACTTTACCCCTGTGGCTAGCTCTGTTTTTAACCCACCCAAAAAACAACTAATGCGCTTCTCTTCTGGTAATTCAACTTTACACATCAACAAATCAAATTCTCGCTGATAATCTGCTAAGTTACCCATATGATGTAGTCGCATCAAGTCTTCCATAGGATCATCGTTCAAAGACCCGAAGAGAATTTTTATGGCCTCTGAGAACACTCGCCACGGTATCCCACTAGGCTTCCCACGTTTGAAGTATTGAAACCACCGATATGCATCACTGTCAAGTGCAATGCTTGCCAAAAATGTTTTCCTTGCCTCCGGTGTACTATCCAATTCAAAATATCTCTCACATTTAGCTAGCCAAGATTCAACATCAGAAACAGCGAAAGGTGGGAAGTCGAGCTTTGTAAACTGAGTAGGAATGTGATAATCGCCACAACGCTCGTCACCCCTGTTTCGGGTGTTTTGATTTTGAATGTCGGCAACCTGCAGTGATAAGCGTCTCACCAATTCTTGAAGTCCGCCAAGTTGATCTTGCATCTTATACACACTGTCAAACTTCAAATCCAGCGAACCAAATTTCTGTTCAATCTCCATCCTTATTCGGTCCTCCACATCCTTCAACTGTGACTGGGAACGTGTTCCTTCCGCCATGATAGTAGATCATTGCTTCTCTGATACCAATGATGCGCACAGAAGCAGAAAAGAGATAGGGAAGAGACTGAAAAGAGACAGAACACGAGAAAGAAGAGGAACAGAGGAGTTGTTTGAGAGAGAAACTGCAACATACATAACATAACTGAAACATAGTACGTGACAGAAATTAAATAGCCACGGAGTACATGCAGTAACTAACAACTGAGAGTGCAAAGACTAATCTACCCTTAATAAACTACATAATGACAGGCATGGACTTCTACTAAATTTAATGACGTAACACAAATTGTTGCGATAATTATGTTTGTGATTGTTGTGGTAAGTTTACTACTCAAACCATTGCCTAAAAACCGCCAGAAAGGGGCAGTCGTAAGAAAAGGGCAGCCTGTATTTGTAGTTTTGGCGGCATGATACGGGTCAGATGTGGGTTTCGTCAAGAGAGACAGGTCGGGTTAGGTATCCAAGTGGGTGAGGAAGACGTACTAAACGGCGTCGTTTCAGGTACTGGCATGAAACACTTCGTTTCACTAATTGCAGGCGCGGACTGGACTTTGTTTTTTCTTTTGGGCCTTTGCTCGCTTTATTTTATTTATTGTTTTTGTCTAGGCCACTTTATTCTAGGTTGAGACTCATTTTTTCCGGGCTTGAACAATGTTTTTTTCCCTTCTTTTTGTTAATTGATGCACCCGGGCCTTAGAGATTTTGAGTTTTTGCCAAATTGTCTGAAGTATTTCTTGTTGCTATTCGGGCCTAAATTATTTGGGTTTTATTTTCTGAGCTAATGTCTTATATAATTGTTTTGTTTCTGGATGTTTATGTTGCGCTCCGTTTAAGACTATTGAGGTTTTTAGGCTATTTTGGTAAAATTCTAGAAATGATTTTATGACATGCATTTGTTGTCGTAATTTCTGGAAAAGTTGGTTTTTGGTTTTATTTGAGGGATTAATTGTTTGGGCCTATTTGTTCAACTTCCAGAAATTATTTTGGGCTAAATAAAGTTTCTTTAGCTCTACTTTGTTTGATTGTTTGGTTTTTCCAAAATTAAAGATTTGGTTAATTACTTGGGTTTAATTTCAATTTCATCCCATAAATGGATTACTTGATCAAAATATTTGAATGCTTATTTTTATGTGCCATTTCAATTGTTTAAATATGGGAAAATCAATTTTGGCTATTTTTGCATTATGGTAATTTTGCAAAATTATTTTGTTATATCATTTAATTACTTTAATATTTATGTAATTAATTTTGGATAGTTTTTCAACTTTTTGAATTTTGAAAAATTATATTTGGGTTGAAATATGTTGAAATTGATTTCTTAAACAATTTGTGGATACATAGAACAGTGGGAGGGTTATTAATTTAATTTTTGTTGATCAAATTAATTAATTAATCCCTCCATTAAGATGAGCATATATTATATTTAGTTTGAATGCTCAAAATAGTGGAAGAATTTATCTATGATGATATTTGGTCACATTTTGTTAACTAAATTAGTCAATTAAATTCTCGTTAAAGATTTGTGCATATTTGAAATTTAAGTGTATATAGTTGCTATTTGCGATTAGCATACACCTTGGGGAGTATATAATATCCCAAAATGTATTTAAGGGCTAGATAGTGGGATTAATGACAGAATTACCCCTAAAAATTTTTGTTGTGACTTTAGTTCCAATTAGCTAGAGAAAACTACCTAGTCTTTTCGCCTCAAGTTAGAAATGACCGAAACCATAATTTGGATAGAAGATTGAATTAATTTTTCCTTACCTTTTCATATAAATTCCCACGGTCAAGGCAAGAAAAGGAAGAGAGAAAAATTAATTAGAAGCCATCTCATATCCATTTGAAGAGTCAAAAGTAAAAGAAGTGAAGAAGGTAAGAAAAGTCAAAGCTTCTTCAACTTTTACCACTTGGAAAAAAATTGGCCAAATGCAAGACATTATAGAATGAATTGGACAACAATTATTTCTCTTTCTTAAGTAAAAAATCTTGGCCACAAAAAGGAAGAAGAAGGAAAGAGAAAAGTTTGCAAAAGTTGTAGTAAGTACACCTAGTTGAGTAACTGTAAGTATATGTCTAAAGTAAATTAAATTCAACCACAACTTTTAGCACTCTTTGTCCAATATTTTGGTTGGTCATTAAGGGCTAAGAGAAGCTAAAAATATGATAATTTCACCATTCATTTTCTCTCTCTTCATGTCAGTTTTTCAGCTGCCAAAATATAGAGCTTGAAGAACTAAGGTTGAAAGTGGGTTTGATCTTGATTTTTCACCTTCTTAACCTTATCTATGGCCAAAACTCTCATTATAAACATTGTTCCTCTTGATGAGAGCTTCATTTATATGGTTTTAGAATTTCAAGAGGAGGTGTTTTGAGCCATCATCCAAGAACAAAAGATGAAGAATCAAAGAAAGGAGTTAAGGAGGAGCAAGAGGTGAGTATTGGCTCCAATTTGAGCTATTGTTATAATGGTTAATGAATATTTTTGCAAGTGTGAACCTGCCCTGATTTTGACCAAACAAGGGTTTCGAGAAGTTATGGTGTTTTGGTTATGTTATTGGTGTTTTATGAAGATTAGAAGCCATATGATGCAAGTTTGATGCTCAAATTGGGAGTTTGGTAATTTTTGGAACTTTGTTGATTTTCTGTGAAAATAGAATGTGGGGAAAGAGTGGAAATTTGTTCATTTTGATCTTACCATTGTATTCTACATGAAAAATTGTGTGGTAATAGCCCTGGGTTGTGAATTTTGGATCATTGAAACTCAAAAAGCAAAACTGGAATTTCTACCAGTGAAAGGTTCCTATGAGGTACCCTATTTGTGTTGTGTTTTTGGATAACTAAATGATGTCCAATGAATGTGAAATTTTTTAGGATGAAAATAGACATATCAATCTTTAATTTGATAGGTCAATCATGTCTTTTAGATTTGTACACTGGGAGTTCTGAATTTTTGAAGTTAAGCCATGAAAACTTGAATGAATTCTGGCAGTGTGCAATAAATGGCAATTTTGGGAATGTTGTGCATCCAACTGGTTGTGGGTGATATTTTTCCCTAAAAATAGACTTAATAAGCCTTTGGAATCATTGCTATTGGACATTTGTACATGGAGATATGAATTTTCAAATTTTGGAGAAATTTCTAGCAGATTTTGTCCAGCATGTGAAAAATGAAGATGTAATGGCATGTTGTAATAATTTTGAACTCTAGGGGTTAGAAATTGGTCTTTTAGGTTAATTGACCACTTTAACACCTTGGTTGACTTGATTGAATGTCTCTAATGATAACTAACTTAAGTGTTTGAATTATAGGATATGATATTTGCCTGGGTTCTAGAACCAAAACCAGAACAAGTTTGGGATCGAAAAGGCTGAGGTCTTACCGTTATATTCTATGTGTTCTGTCTCATGCATATGTTTACCATTATGAATACTTGATATATGAATTTGTATTGGGAAGAATTGCCTATTAAGCATTCAGTTGAGAAGGGCTTTGGCCCACAAGAATACTCAGCATGTAGGAAGGGACAGTAAGTCCTTGAATAGTATTGTTTCCTACAATGCATATCACTGAATATTGAATGAATATTGAATTGTCTGGTATGTGATGGTTGATATGGCATGTTTCTTTGTATGCATATTATATGAGTGTTGTCTGTTACTATTGGGATTTTTTTGAATTTCACTCTTTTTCAATAACTAATCTGCAGCATGAGCAAGTAGCTCACACAGAAAGAAGGTAGCTACGAAAGAAAAGAGTTGAAGATTTTAGATTATTTCTTGTTGGCTATTAGCTACTTTTTGGAAAACTGTATATGCTATACATGTAACCGCTGATAATTGGATACTAGCCTAAATAGTAGAAATAGTAATTGCACCTATGTTTTTGTACAACAAGGTTGTAAATGAACTATAATGGTCTGTCTATGAAATGTGGACCCTTAGGTTAACAAACCTATCAGTATGTCTACTGAGAACTGCGATAATGACTCTGATATTAACAAATGGAAATAGAATCAAATGAGTTTGTATGGATTTGAAATTGTAAATGAGACCATTGCACAAAAGTTTAAAATTTTTTTGAAAACCCACTTAAGTATAGGACTAAACCCTATATTGAAGTTAGGACCCCAAATGGTTTGAAAATTGTTTCTAAACTCTGGTATGACTTTATGTCACATTTTAAACTATTTTAAACTGTATGAAACTATTGTGTTACATTTATTGGTATTAGAGCATTGATTCTGGCAATGGTAGGTATTTGCTAGAGTCCTCTACTTATGTTGATGAGTTCTAACCTTTCGTTAGTTGTTTTATGCCAAGAAACATGTCTAATAGGAGAAAATAGAGGAGTAGGTTAAACCTATCAGTTAACCAGCCCCTAATGGAACAACGTATACTAGAGGGTAAGCTCTATGTGGTGTATTATATGGAGAGTGGACATAAAATGTTGCGTATGGCAAGGAAAAGAGTCGCCACCCATAGAACAATAAAGATAAGGTCTAGCCAAGCTGGTCCTAGTATAAAGCCATCTATTGGTGATCCAGTGATCCTAAAAAAGAAGAGATCTTACAGGACACTGACTCTAATATTGAGTCTAGAGGTCCAGTGGTTAAGTTAGCCTTTAATCCACACCCTGACCAAGAACTATGGGAGCATCTTAGGGGGTTATACTTGAAAAACTTCAATGATTATATTTCCTCTAGGACGTGATATTTAGCGTTTTGTGGTTAGTAGGGAAGCTGTATGATCAAAGGGCCAAGCATGGGTTAGATATGACTGATGATGTTTGGATTCGAACTACACTAACTAACTTTCCCAACTTTACCTTTTGGATCAAGAAGAAGAATGAGATTGTAGTACAGGGTGCTTTCGAGTTTTGGCCTTTTATTGATCACATGGATTTATATGTGATGAACAATATGGATTGGTAGTAGTAGTGTTAACTAGATTGACTGTAGTAACGTTGTAAAGGCTACTTTTGTAGTGTAATAGTATTTCAGTTTAAGGAATATATATATATGTTAAGTGTCATATTAATGGTGCAATTTTTCTTTGGTAATTGTGAAAAGGAACAATGGTGCGAGGTAGACCAAGGAAAGTACCACTAAATATGGAACCTGAGAATAATTCTTTGGTAATAGTAAAAAGGAACAATGGCGTGAGGTAGACCAAGGAAAGTACCACCAAATATGGAACCTGGGAATAATGCAAGGCCTGACCCTATGCAATAAGTTCTTGGAATGCTGACACAACAGCAAACTATGATTCATGAATTACATGAGAAAATCCGGAAAGTGAGGGAGAAGTATGATGAAGATAAGGCACAACCTGAAGACACTAAGGAGAATGAAAATAATGAAGTGAATTCAGAAGCAAGACAGCCTGAGAATAATGATCAGTCGTAATCACTCAAATCTAATTAAGAGATTCCTATTAGTCTAACCCAAGACGAGGAAAACCTCCAATACTGGATGCCTAAATTCATTAAGTACCAACCTTCGGCATTCAGGGGAAAATTTGATCTACAAGCTGCTAAGGAATGGTTGACACAGTTGGAGAAAATATTTGAGGTACTAGAGTGCCATACAAAAATGAAAGCCAGAATGGCTATATATAAGTTGGAGGGAGACGCAGACCACTGGTGGAAAAATACAACAGTAATATTGGGTGCTCGAAACATTCCATTGACCTGAGAGTTATTCCAAAAAGAGTTTAATGAGAAATACTTCCCAAGGTCTGTGAGGCTCAATAAGGAGAAAAAATTCCTAGCTATACGACAAGGTGATGACTAGACTATCGATGAGTACCTGTCCTGGTTCATTCAATTATCCTATTACTCCTCTTATTGAAATTTAAAGATGATAAGGAATGAAGCTTTGATATGTTAATTGAGGGACTAAAGCCCGACATGGAAGAGAAGCTAGTTGCCCAGCAATTCACCAAATTCAACAGGGCAATGGAAGTGTGCCGGCTAATAGAGGGTAACTTGAGGAGAATGCGTATGAACAAAAATGTGAACAACCGAGGTGAATGTAGCCAGGGGAATACCTCTTAGAAACGTAAGGGGCAAGGATTCTCTTTGAAGGGAAACAATAAGAACATGAGAAGAAAGGCTACCAAGGTCTTCAAACACAGTGACCATGTCTTCGATGAGGTAGGAGACACCCGAGTAGGTCTTGGATGGGCAACTGATTTGTCATGCTTGTAGAAAGCCTGGATGCTTTATCAAAGATTGTGCACAACGAGCAGCTGAGCCAAGGCCCCAAAATCAAGGTAGAGTTGTTTCCATGATGCATGAGGAGGCCCAAAAATCACCAGAAATGATCCAAGGAACTATCCTTCTCCATTTTAATACTTTGCATGCATTATTTGACTCGGGTGCTAGCTATTCTTTCATTTCTATGATATGATTGTGCTAAACGATTAGAGCTAAGCATCTATAAATTATTGTATGACTTGAATGTATCAACGCCTTTGGGTGTCAAAACTATGACTATTGATGTCTGTTTAGATTGTATGATGAATGTTGAGAGGCATGAATTTGTAATAGATCTAATCTATTTGCCACTCCAACAACAAGAAGTCATACTGGGTTTGAACTGGTTGACGGCAAACAATGTGTAAGAGGGTAATATTTCCAGAACCGCAAACGGAACTTGATGCTAGTCTAAACTTGAATCTTCTCTCTGTGGCCGAAGCTGAGAAATGCCTAGATAAAGGGTGTCAAAAGGTATATGGTGTTTTTCTTCATACAGGCAGAAATAGATTTAACTCTTGAAAATATACCTATCGTGAATGAATTCCCTAAGGTCTTTCCAGAAAGTATTAGTGGGTTGCCTCAAGAAAGAGAAGTAGAGTTTGCCATTGAAATCATACCAGAGCTAGATCTGTATCCAAAGTACCTTACAGAATAGCACCGAATGAAATGATAAAACCGAAGAAACAAATTGAAAAACTTATGGAGAAAGGGTTCATCCAACCTAGTGTTTCACCGTGGGGAGCACCAGTATTGTTTGTTAGAAAGAAAGACAAAAGTCTGAGACTATGCATTGACTACAGAGAATTGAACAAGGTGACCGTCAAGAACAAATATCGACTTCCCTGAATCGACTATCTCCTTGATCAATTATTTGGGTCCAGTGTGTTCTCAAAGATTGACCTGAGATCATGTTATCATCAACTGCGAGTAGAGGCAGAAGATATCCCAAAAACAGCTTTTAGAACCAGATATGGGTACTGAGTTTTTGGTGATGCCCTTTGGTCTGACTAATGCACCTATCGTGTTTATAAACAACTTGAACTGGATCTTTTGTTAGTTCTTAGATCAATTCGTGGTAGTTTTAATATATTCCAAAGTTGAGAAGAGCATAAGGAGCATCTGAGAATTGTGCTGGCATTATGAAAGAAAAACAACTCTTCGCCAAGCTCAGTAAATATGAATTTTGTCTGTCAGAAGTCACATTTATAGGTCATGTGATTTCAGAAGAAGGGGTCTTTGTTGATCCTAGTAAAGTAGAAGCATTATTGAACTAGAAGAGGCCGAAAACTGTTCCAGAAATACGCAGTTTTCTGGGTCTTACTGGTTACTATTTGAAATTTATACAAAATTTTTCCAGAATTGCCTTACCATTGACAAAGCTCACAAGAAAGAACCAATCATTTGTGTGGGATAAATGTTGTGAAAAGAGCTTCATACAGATGAAAGTGAGATTGATGAGTACATCAGTATTGTTTATCCTAGATCATAGTAACCTACGTGGTGTATAGCGATGCTAGTAAAAAGGGATTGGGATGTGTCCTTATGCAACAGGGCAAAGTAATGGCATATGTCTCTCAACAGCTAAAGCCTCATGAATTGAATTTCCCCACTCATGATCTAGAACTTATAGCAATCGTGTTTGCTTTGAAGATATGGCAGCATTACCTGTATGGTACCACTATAGAATTATATTATGACCACAAGAGTCTCAAGTACTTACATGACCAGAAAGAACTTAATATGTGGCAGTGAAGATGGATGGAGTTGTTGAAAGATTATAACCTGGAGATCAAATACTATCCGGGTAAGGCAAATGTCATTGTTGATGCTTTAAGTATAAAGGTGGTGTAAGTAGCAGCTATAATGGTACGAGAACAAAAATTGTTAGAAGAATTCAGAGATATGAATTTGTCAAACCAAATATTTATGAATATGAATGAACCAAATAAAACACTCCTTACTAGCTATAGTGTCATCCAAGAGTAGAGTGACTTGAGAATAGAAATTGAAGAAGCTCAGAGGCAAGATAGAAGAGCAATATATATCCAGGACATGATTAGACAAGGTTAAACTCAAAATCATGATATTTCACTAATCGGGTTAGTCAGGTTTTAGAAAAGAATTTATGTTCCCCCGAAGGCTGATTTGAGGCGAAAAATCCTACATAAGGCACATAAGAGCAGATATACTCTCTATCCGGGGGTGACTAAAATGTATCACAACTTGAAGTCTGTATAGTGGTGGCTAGGGCTGAAGAATGATGTGACCAAGTGTGTTGCATGATGTCTTACCTGCCAAAAGGTCAAAATTGAACATTAGCGACCACCAAGACTTCTACAAAGACCTTAAATTCCAGAGTGGAAATGAGAAAGTGTCACCATGGATTTGGTGATGTGTTTACCCAGAATTAGAAACTATGATATGATTTGGGTAGTTGTCAACCATTTCAATAAGTCGATGCATTTTATACCCATCAATGCCAACTACTCACAGGGGAAACTAGCAGAAGTGTATATACGGGAAATAATCAGACTCTATGGTACTCCGAAGAGTATTATCTCTGATCGAGATCCTCGCTTCACGTCAAGATTTTGAAAGGCCTTACTTGAAGCTCTGGAAACTAAATTGAAATTTAGTACAACCTATCTTCCGCAAATGAATGGACAGTCAGAGGGGACTACACAGACACTAGAAGATATGTTGAGGGCATGCATAATGGATTTTAAGGAAAATTGGGATCATTTCCTTCCCATAGCTAAATTTGTCTACAACAATAGCCATCATGCGAGTATCCAAATAGCTCCATATGAATCACTGTATAGGCGAAAATTCCAACCACCTCTCTGCTGGATAGAATTGACTGTAAGAAGACTATATGGGCCATATTTGGTAAACCAGACTATAGAACAAATCAAAATTATCAAAAAGAGTCTCCTTGTAGAGCATAGTTGATAGAAAAGCTATACTAACAAGAGGAGAAGACCTTTAGAATTTGAAGTTAGGGATCATGTATTTTTGAAAGTATCTCTGGTTATTGGAATTAGTAAAGCGATAAAGAGAAAGAAGTTAAGCCCATGGTACATTGGTCCTTTTGAAATACTAGCAAGAATTGGGCCAATGGCATATCGTATAGCCTACCCCTGAACTTGAGTAGACTCCATGACGTCTTTCATGTCTTACAGTTGAAGAAGTACCAACTAGACCCCGAGCATGTTATTGAATATGAAGATGTTGTTAGATTCAATGTTTTGATGATAACAAATCTTGTTAGTAATGTTTTGCATAAGATCTTAATTAATTATACACTGCAAAGGTAAGGAAAAGAAGGAAGTTGATCTGTGAACAAATCACTTGTAGTATTTCAGGATCACTTGAAGTGATTGCCATAATATATAGATCACTCAAGTGAATATTAAATTTCTACAGAGCACTTCCAGTGAATTGTCAATGAACTCGAGTGATATTTTGAATGTCAACAAATCACTTGAAGTGATATCAAATCACTTGAAGTGAATTACCAATGCATTTGAGTCAAGACCAGAATAACTTGAAGTGATATCTAAAATGGTCATATCACTTCCAGTGAATACATATTCAACTCGAGTGAACATCAGATTCACTTCAAGTGATACCATATCACTTCTAGTGAATACACCTTCCACTTGAGTAAAGTCTAAAATCACTTGAAGTGATAACCAGTGAATACGAGAAACACTTGAAGTGATGTCAGAATACTTCCAGTGATTATCAGAATCACTTAAAGTGATGACGAATCACTTCTAATGAATCAGAATCACTTGAAGTGATAAATAGTGAATACCAGAAACACTTGAAGTGATGTCAGAACACTTCCAGTGATTATCAGAATCACTTAAAGTGATGACGAATCACTTCTAATGAATCAGAATCACTTGAAGTGATAAATAGTAAATACCAGAAACACTTCCAGTGATTATCAGAATCACTTGAAGTAATGACGAATCACTTCTAGTGAATCAGAACCACTTGAAGTGATAACCAAAACATCAGATCACTTTAAGTGAATTATGTTAGAACCGGCTATCACCCAAGAGGGGGGTGAATTGGGTGTATGTTAAAAACTTAAGAACTTTGGAAATCATTTCTCATCTTAACGAAAGTAGAAAGCATGAAGGTAATAAATTATAAATCAACAGTTAGATTAAATAATATATGCTGGAAATATAAGAGCTTAGGGAAGAGAATATGCAAACTATGATTTATCCTGGTTCGGTCCAATCTGTGATGACCTACATCCAGTCCCCAGGCTCCTCCTGAGATTTTCATATCCATTTGAAGAGTTAAAAGTAAAAGAAGTGAAGAAGGTAAGAAAAGTCAAAGCTTCTTCAACTTTTACCACTTGGAGAAAAATTAACCAAATGCAAGACATTAAGGAATGAATTGGACAACAATTATTTCTCTTTTTTAATCAAAAATTTTGGCAAAAAAAAGTGTCAAACCCCTTAACAATTTGATATTGGCAGAGTAAATAACGCAGAGTTTGATAGGCAAACAGAAATAACATTGATATACTGACATTAGTACTTATATTACATTAAAGAAAATCCCCATAGGGTTTGAAAAATATTTAAAGTATTCTAAAAAATGAACTACACTAGAATACCAATGTAAGCTCTTGACCCTTCACCGGGACCCTCAATTATGCACATTTGTGTTTTTGCCCTTTGAGCCACTAGCTTTAGCTAGAATATTTTTAATTTTGAAAGAGAGTGAGATTCAAAAAAATCTCAGTAGTAACATACAACCAATCATATAACATGCAAAAATTAAATATGTCATGCTCCATGTTGTGCAACATATTAACAACACAAACAACATCAAGGCATGTATATATGAGTCAGGGCTATTTCCTCACTATCTGTACTCCTTGGTCAGATTCTTACTCAACAACCAGATAAAAGTACCTACTCGCACAAATTGGCCTACTCGGCAAAATAGTGCTCATCAATTATATCATGGAAAATGGCATGCACAATCATATAAAAAATTCATATAATTTATGAAAGATAGAGTTATTACCTTAAATCCCTTTTTAAGCACAAACTGGTCTTTTTTCTGGATCAACTCGGGTTGGCGATCTAATCCTAAAATTCCAAATTTTTAGTAAATGAGTTATTGCTCATTCAAATATTATTCTAAACATATTTTGTTGGTTATCTCAGCTTAAAACTGTGAAATGACCGAAGTACCTTTAGAGACCTAGTTCAAGTCCCTTTATACCCGGTCTAACTGTACTTTTCCAAAAATTATGACCTGGGCTATTCTTACATATTTTCACCCAAGGAATCCATTTCTGACCTCAAAATTACCAAATTCATTGAAAAATGGTGAAAATACGCTTGGCAGCCCCTAACTTCGGGTTTCAAGGGTCGTTTTGTCATTTCACATTCTAATGCTTTTCACTCTTCACATTCTACATAACCCCTACACAATTCTCCATTCTAAACACAATGGAATCATCAAAAACATAAAATTCCAGCTCTTAGCCCTATTTTTGCTGTTGGCCGAAAGTTGTAACATTTTAAGGAAAATGTGTTTTCTTGATTCCAACCAACTAATAATCACCTTCTTTCCACTTCTAATCACTTATTCAATCACTTAAACACCTATTAAACATAATCAATGGAAAATTGGGCAGCACACAATTCTAGATATTTATAATCCAAAATTCCAAAAAACCATGAAACCAAGGCTACAAATCACATCAACCACCAACAACAAACACTAATCACCAAGAAATGACAAATTCTTAAGCTCTCCTTGATTCTCTTGATTTTCCCTCTCTAAACCGTGCAGCTCCTTCTCTTTTCCTTCTTGTTTTCCCCTTGCTACAAGCTATAATCATGGAGATATAGGATTTAGAAGAGGTATGCTAGGTTTTTAGGAAGCAAATTCACAAGAAACTCATCTCCTTACCTTAGATTTGCTTGAACCCTAGCTTCTTGCTCTTGACTTCTTATTATTTTTGTGTGATAGTTCTCTCTCTCTCTCTCTATCTCTCTCTCTCTCTCTGTTAGCTTCTTGCTCTTGACTTCTTATTATTTTTGTGTGATAGTTCTCTCTCTCTCTCTCTCTCTGTTCAACTTCTCAACCAAAATGGCAGGGAAAGGAAGGAGAAATTGCCTTTAAAACTTTCATCTATTTTATATATGTTATTATATTTCCTTTTCAACACATGTTCAATTTAATTCATTGCTATCATCTTTTCCTTCATCAAAATACTTGGCCGAAAATGCTTATGAGAAGGGAATAATAGGTTGATTTAATTCAAATATGAACCTCCTCCACAAATAGTTGCAATATTTGACCACTTTTTGTTTTGTTTTGACCTTGTCCAAAAAATATGATCAAAAATATCCAATAAATAATTTTCCCTTGTTATTTAGCTCACTTTGGACGAAAATGTAGGTATTTCTTGAGAAAATAATTTTCTTTTGTTAATATGGAAAATTATCATTTTGCCCATACATTTTGTGATTTTCGCCCAAAACTAACAGCATTTTTACCGTTAGCTCATAGAAATCAAGAGTATTCTAGCACATTTTCTTCTTTTTTCACTTATTTTTGGGTTTATATTGTGCATATAAAAATATTATAGAAGAAAATGTGATAGGACATAAGCTAAATCAAAATTTTGTTGAATCATGAGTTAAATGCACATAGTTTTGATTATTTGTGAAATTTAAAGAGCTCATGAATCCCTCCTCCTTGTAAGTGGAGGATGACAAGTTGTAAAAGCTCTCAAAGATTATGGGAAGATGTGAAAGGAAGGGAGGAATGCAAGAGGAAGATGAAAAAGGACACTATAAAGGAGAAGCCTGCATTTGTTGCGGAAGTACTGTAGCTAAGCCATTGCAAAACTGCCTCAGAAGATGACCTTTCTATCTACCCTTTGGCTGTGAAATCGTTATAGCCAAAGTCATTACAAAACCACTTGAAAAAGCACTGCTTCTGTCTATATGACAATTCGCTATGGCATTTGCCATAGAGAACTCACAACGAATGCGTGAAACTAATACTATGTGTTTTAAAAACTGAAGCAAAAAAACCAGTATAAAAGTATGGGATAGGTTGAAAATCAGACATACTGCACTCCTTGGACAAATTAGCTGCTAGGGCTTCACATTTTCAAGAAGTTGGAGCTTGGGATTGGATTGAGAAAGGAGTTGGAACCTTAATTCTTGGGTTTTTCTTGTTCTTTTCCCTCTTTCTTTTATTTTACTGATATGGATTATGATTTTGTGCTGAAATTTTGGCATGTACAGACCATGAGTAGCTAAAAACTCTTAATTAGGATTGCTTTTACTCATTGTATGAATTGATTTTCACCCAACTTTGAGAATTTATAACTTTATTTGTAGACATCCAATTGAAGTGATTCTAGAGGCTATTTAACCCTTATTGAGTCTAGTTTTAAGAAAAAATATAGTCTTTACCCAATTGAAAGTTCAACATTCCCTGTATTTAAATCTTTAGACACTATCCCAGAAATTAGCCAGTTTCACTGGGTAAACTTCAGAAATTCATAACTTTTAGTTTATAGGTCCAAATAATCCATATGACCTATCAAATTAATTCTTGGAATGTCTAATTTTATTTTGAAAAATTTCACAATTTTTGGACATCATTTGATCATCCAAAACGATATGACAAACTCACTGCCTCAAGGAAATTTTCACTGGCATCATAGCCAAATTCTCCAAAATTCACCCTTTATTCTATTTGTTGAATAAATATTCATTGGATTTGTGCTATATAAATTTTGGGATATTATAGACCTCCCCTTAATAAAATTTGGTCCCCAAAATTTGTTACACATATTGGTTCGTAAATTTCGGGTACTACTTGCGCATGTCTTCCTCTGTTTCCCAAGTAGCTTTTCTAGGAGACAATCCCCTCCAGACAACTTTGATGAATGGGATACTCTTGTGTCTAAGCTATTTCTCCTGTAGATCAATGATCCTTATGACAGGCGAAACTTTCATAAACACATGGTCACCAACCTCAAACTCTAGAGGTTTCCTTTTCTTGTTAGCATAACCATTTTATCTACTCTGGGCAGTTAATAATCTCTATTTGATCAACTTGATATAGTCTATTTTTGATCAATAATATCTAGCCCAAATGAACGTCTCTCGGATAACTCTATCTAATACAAGGGTGACTGACACTTCCTTCTATATAATGCCTCATAGGGAGCAATTTGTATACTTGAATGATAGCTATTATTATAGAAAACTCGACAAGTGGAAGGAATTGGTCCCAACTGCCTTTAAAATCTAGCACACATGCCCTCAACTTATCCTCTAATGTCTAAATTGGTTTTTCAGTCTGCCCGTCTGTTTGAGGATGATAGGCTGTGCTGAACCAGAGCTTGGTACCCAGAGCTTCATACAACACTTTCCAAAAATTTGAAGTGAAGCGAGGATCTCTATCTAATATGATGCTCTATAGTGTAACGTGTAATCTCATAATCTCTTTGATGTAAATCTCCACAAGCCTATTGGGAGAATAATGGATGCTAATTGGTAGGAAATGGGCTATTTTTGTGAATTGATCAACGAGTACCCATATAGCATCATGATTTCTGATTTTGGGCAACCCCATTACGAAATCTATCACGATACTTTCCCATTTTCACTCAGGAATCTCAGGATTTTGAAGAAGTCCTGATGGTCGCTGAAGCTCAATCTTCACTTTTTGGCAAGTAAGACAATGAGCAATGAACCTTATCACATCTCTCTTCATGCATGGCTACCAGTGTATGGACTTCAAATCATGATATATTTTGATGGCTCCTGGATGCAGAATATATCTACGCTTGTGAGCCTCCTCCAGGATTTGCTGCTTTAATTCTATCTATTATGGAACATATAATCACTTCTTGTATCTGACTAATATACTTGGTGACAAATCATATTCCTGCATTTCTTCTCTATTAATCATATCTTGGATGGATTGTGCTCTTTTATCTTGTATTTGAGCTTCTTCAAGTTCAACTCTTAAGTTATTCTCAGCTCCTTTGGCTGGCACTTCTCCTGGCAATCTCTGGCAAATGCCTTGGTTTATGGCATACATAACAAGTAGGCTGTCTAGCTAGATCCAGTCTCAATGGAGCATTGTTGCAGGTTTTGCCAAGGTGGTATGGCTTATGACAACTCTAGGTTCTACTTCCTGAAAAACTCTAGCCTCCGCAGCCTCCAGCTTGGTTTGGCCTTTTATTGTCCCTTCTAGATGGTCCACCCTGATCCTTAGGTGGCTACTAGAAGCCCAAATAACTGCCTAAAGGGTTAGGAAGTACTATCTCAAAGATCACCCTTTTCAGTGTGCCTCATAAAATGTGCCGCTTCCAGCTTCCAACTCTGTCCTAAAATAGTAAATGTACAAGAAATAGGTCATAACCATCCAAGTATCATTTTAGACACTTCCATAGTGTTTCTTATGGTTATATTAGTCTATGGTGAAAATTTATCAAAATGCCTTTAAGACCCCGCCTTGGCCTCGCTGTACCCGGCCCGATGGAACATTTTCCCAAAATTTTTACTAGGGCTATCTTGACGTATTTTCGCCTAAGGAATCAAAATCACCAAATTCATTGTCAAATTATAAAAATATGCTTAACAGCCCCGATTTAGGGATTTTAGGGGTGTTTTCGTAATAATGCCTTTTCAGTCTTTTATGAAAAAGTGACTAACTGTAACCCCACCTATTTTTGCCCACTGAATCCAATGAAACCATTTATTTCATGAAAATATAGATCCTACCCCTTGAAATAGTGCTGGCCAAAATATTCAAGAAAAATGGAAAAAGTGGAGTTTTGTGTTTTAGCTTCCAAAACTTGTACTTTTCCACTTCTAATCCCTTATTAACTTATTTAAACACATCTTAACCATGATTCAAAGAAATTTGGACAGTATAACCCCTTAGGGTTATGGCTTTTCCAATTTTTCAACTCAACCAAAAATCACCAAACTAATAACAAACTTCAAAACCAACTTCATACAAGTATGGATTTGAGTTTAGTGTAGTTACCTCTTAAGCTTCTTAGATCCTCTCTCCCTATGCGTCCTCTCTCTCTTCTCCTGGAGCCAACAAGGAGTCTTGAAGATCAAGAATTCATGAAGAAACAAGGTTTAGAGAAGGATTTCATGCATGCTTACAAGAAGAACACTTAAGAGATAGTGCTTACCTTAGCTTCTTGTTCTTCTTTCTCTCTCTCCTTCTCTTGAGTTATATGTGAAGCATATGAAGGGAAGGGAAGAGAAATGCTTCATAAACTTCCTCCCTTACTTCTACACCATTGATCTCATCAAAGGTTGACATAGTGACACTTGCCAACCACCATTCTTCCCTCCATGCTTCTACCTATACTTCTTCACTTTATGCCTTACTTGCTCCATCAGGTTTCACTTGGAATTGGACTAATTCTTCCCTTGGTTTGCTCACAAAAAAACGTGCTTCCCCTTCTCATGATTCAACCAAACCATTTTTCTTCCAACTAGACCAATTCTTGCACTTAAGGTAGCATACCATTTCATCATTATTTGTCCATGTAGCATTCTTTTAAAGCAATTTGACATGTGCTCATACAAATCCATTATAATTAAATCCCCTCCTTATATGATCATGACACTTGGCATTTTAATTCCATTAACCAATTTCTAACACGTTTTATTTTCAATTTTCGGAATAATACCAATTCTGGCAGATTTTCTGTCCTAACTTTGAGAAATCATAACAAATTTTGTAAACATCGTTTTGGAGTGATTCTAAAGGCTATGGAACCCTTATTGAGTCTAGTTTCAAGTAAAAATATTGAATTTTACTACCTAGGATCATATTATTGACATATTTTCAATATTTGACCGCTGCTCCAAAAACTTTCCAGAATTTCTGGGCTAAATTCAAAAATTCATATATTGTTGTACATAGCTTTAGTTGATTCATATGACCAATCAAATTAAAGCTTAGTATGTCTACTTTCACACTGTAAAATTTCATAATTTTTTCTCATCATTTGGTCTTCTAAAACTATATGACAAACTCACTGTCTCGCAGGCGATTTCAATGAAAACAGCATTCAACTTTCAAATTTTCCACTAATTATGGCACATTAACTTAAATTGCCACAAAACACAAATTTTAATTTCTTCCCTCTCCACCATGCGCCCTTCCCTCTAATTTTGGCCCTTAAATTACTTTGTCACATAATTATGCTAAAATACAGGGCGTTGGGCATTTCCAATAACTAATTCATGTCTCAAATTATCTTTAATTCATAAATCATTCTCAATAATTATCATTAGCCCTTAATTAAAATTTGGGGTGTTACAAGATGCACCCTTGTTATTGTTGATTTAAGCAAAATACAAGATCAACAAGTTGTTCTCGGTGATACGACATTCTTCAACTGCCTTGTTGATCTCAATAAAATGTTTGGAAATAAGTTTTTCTTTCAACTTGGGCTTTAGCCCTTGTATCATCATTTCAGAACTCCACATCATTTCAGAACTCCACTTCTTATCATCCTGATATTTAAGCTATGTAGAATATCGAGACAACTAGATGTAGCGATCTAAGTAGTCATCAAAGCTCTTTTTGTCTTACTGCTGTATATTGAGGAACTCTTTTTCCTTTTCTAATTGGATGAAACGGGGAAAATATTTCTCATTAAATTTTTCTTGGAATAGTTCCCATGTCACCAGAATATTCCTCCCCCAGAGAATCCGTTCGGTATTCTTCCACCATCTATCTACATCGCCCTCGAGCTTATAAATTGCCAGCAGGACTTTAATTTCATCAAGGCATAACATGATGTTGAAAATTTTTTTTAATCACAGTAGCCAATCTTCGGCTAGTTAAGGATCAAATTTCCCTTGAAAGACAGGAGGTTGCTGTTTACTAAACCTTCCTACCCAGATTTGTATATAAGCCTCAGGATCAGGCTAAAGATCTTCTGGTTGAGGTCCCTCGGGCGGCATATCTTCACTGTCTCCCCTTACCAGCTCTTTTTGGCGATCCTGCCTCTACTGCACTTCTTACAATTCTTCCCGGATCTCATTCATTGTGGTTTGTTGCTATGTCAGCATACCTAGAATTTGTTGCTATATTGGGTCAGGTCTAGCACTTGGTTCTTCATCATTGTTTCCATGTCGACCCCTAGCTCTACCTCCATCGTGGCCTCCATTCCGGCCTCTACCACCTCTTCCTGTTTGTTCTATCTCTATAATTAACTATACATGAAAATAGGAAGAAATAAATTTTATATAGATGCAAGGGTATTTTTGTTATTTCATGAAAATTTGGGTACACAAGTATGTCATACATATCACATAACATGTAATTACAGCAGTAGGAAGTCATACTATGCATCACATATTCTAAAACTACTGTACTTTAAGTGTTGTTCCTTTTACATTTCATATCTTAACTATATATAAGGCTTCCCAGGGGGTCACCCATTCCGTGATTGCCTTGGGTTAAGCACGCTTAACTTTCTATATACCCGACAAAACACAAACACCGGCTCTACCAGCTTCTGTCTACTAAATCCTTGTGACTGGCCTTACCTTAAAAGACGTGCCGGCTACCTTCGGTCACCCAAAATATAATTCCTAGACCCTACATCACTCCCAGTACATATGCCTTCATATATAGTCTATGATATGCTCCATGAACTCCCAAAAGTATTCATTCGAGCCTCTCTCAACTATGTTATTTTTATTCTAGTTCCAGGAGGCTGTGTCTAAAAAGAAGTCTATGGTAGTAAAGATCTAGAACTCATCATGCAGATCTATCTCTAACGGTTCTTGTCTCCTGTATATGGACTCCACAGTACCCAGATATGAGAGGTACTGGTCAATGGGAGCAGCATGTGCCCATACAACTTACCAATATCTTCTCTGGATAAAGTCCCACAACTCCTAGCCTGGTTGTAGGTCATAGGGCACGTGTACCGTCTCTACTCGGGTCCTTATCTGATTCATCTGTCAGTAGATGTCTTGACTCTCCCAGCAGTGACCCAGCCGATGATGCTAGCCTCAGCTCTGGCTCATATATTGGTCTAACCGGGACGCTCTTCCTAGCCATCCTCCTCATTTGGATGCCACTCGGTCCATAATACTCAATGTACAGCTGTCCCTTAGGAATTCGTTGCTCTGGGGGACATTGGTTCACTGATAAAAATGATCCCTCTTCCTGTTGATGTTGTCCGCTCATGATTTCTATCACCATACAAACAAGACCATATCAATATACTATTCTAAAAATGCCAGAAATGCTTTAAGCTCTTATACAAAAAATGTCAAACCCCTTAACATTTTGATATTGGTAGAGTAAATAACGCAAAGTTTGATAGGCAAACAAAAATAGAATTGATATACTGGAATTAGTACTTGTATTACATTACAAAAAATCTCCATAGGGTTCGAAAAATATTTACTGTATCCTAAAAAATTAACTACACTAGGATACCAATATAAGCTCCTAACCCTTCACTGGGACCCTTAATCACTCGCATTGGTTTTTTGCCCTTTGAGCTACTAGCTTTACTTGAAATATTTTTAATTTTGAAAAAGGGTGAGATTCAAAAGAATCTCAGTAGTAACATACAACCAATCATATAACATTTGAAAATTAAATATGCCATACTCCATGTTATGCATCATATTAACAACACAAACAACATCACGGCATGTATACATAAGTCAGGGTTATTTTCCTACTATCTGTACTCCTTGGTCGGATTCTTACTCAACAACAAGGTAAAAGTGCCTACTGGTACAAATTGCCCTACTCAGCAAAACAGTGCTCATCAATTATATCACGGAAGATGGCATACACAATCATATAAAACATTCACATAATTTATGAAAGATAGAGTCACTACCTTAAATCCCTTTTTAACCACAGACTGGTCTTTTTTCTGGATCGGCTCGGGTTGGCGGTATGATCCTAAAATTCTGAATTTTCAATAAATGAGTTATTGCTCATTCAAATATTATTCTAAACATATTTTTTTTGGTTATTTTAGCTTAAAACTATGAAATGACCAAAATACCCCTAGGGACTCGGTTCAAGTCCTTTTATACCCAGTCTAACTGTGCTTTTCCAAAAATTATGACCCAGGCTATTCTTACATATTTTTACCCAAGGAATCCATTTTTTACCTCATAATTACCAAATTCACTGATAAATAACAAAAATGCCCATGGCAGCCCCTAACTTAGGGTTTCAAGGGTAGTTTTGGCATTCACATTCTAATGCTTTTAACACTTCACATTCTACATATACCGCTACACACCTTTCCATTATAAACACAATGGAATCATCAAAAACACAAAATTCTAGCTCTAACCCCTATTTCTGCTGCTAGCTGGAAGTTGCAACATTTTAGGGGAAAATGTGTTTTTTTTATTCCAACTAACTAATCACCTTCTTTCCACTTCTAATCACTTAAACACCTATTAGACATAATCAATTGAAAATTAGGCAGCACAACAGTCTAGGGTTTCATCATCAAAAATTCCAAAAAGCCATGAAAACAAGGCTATAAATCCCATTAACCACAAAAAACAAACACTATTTACCAAGAGAAGACAAATTCTTAAGCTCTCCTTGATTCTCTTGACTTTCCCTCTCTAAACCATGCAGCACCTTCTCTTTTCCTTCTTGTTTTTGTCTTGCTACAAGACATAATCATAGAGATATAGGATTTAGAAGATGTATGCTAGGTTTTTAACAAGCAAATTCATAAGAAACTCATCTCCTTAACTTAGATTTGCTTAACCCTAGCCTCTTGCTCTTGACTTCTTGTTATTTTTGTGTCATAGCTCTCTCTCTCTCTCTCAATTCAGCTTCTCAATTGAAAATGAAGGGAAAGGAAAGAGACATTGCCTTTAAAACTTTCATATATTTCATATATGTTATTATATTGCCTTTTCAACACATGTTCACTTTAATTCATTGCTATCATCTTTCCTTCATCAAAATACTTGGCCGAAAATGCTTTTGAGAAGGGAATAATAGGTTGATTTAATTTAGCTATTAACCTCATCCACAAATCTCCACAATTAGTTACAATATTTGACCACTTTTTTTTGTTTTGAACTTGTCTAAAAATATGATCATAAATATCCAATAAATAATTTTTCCTTCTTATTTAGCTCACTTTGGAAAAAAATGAAGGTATTTTCAGGAGAAAATAATTTTCTTTTGATTAATATGGAAAATTATCATTTTGCCCATACATTTTTTTATTTTGGCCCAAAACTAACAGCATTTTCATCCAACTTTGAGAATTTATATCTTTATTTGTAGACATTGAATTGATGTGATTCCAGAGGCTATTTAACCCTTATTGAGTCTAGTTTTAAAGAAAAATATAGCCTTTAGCCAACTAAAAGCTCAACATTCCAGAATTTAAATCTTTGGACGTTGTCCCAGAAGTTAGCCAGTTTCATTAGGTAAACTTCAGAAATTCATAACTCTTAGTGTACAGGTCTAAATAATTCATATGACCTATCCAGTTAAAGCTTGGAATGTATAATTTTATTCCAAAAAATTTCACAATTTTTGGACATCATTTGCTCATCCAAAACTACATGACAAACTTAGTGCCTCACAGGAAATTTTCATTGGCAGTATAGTCAAATTCTCCAAAATTCACCCTTTATTCTATTTGTTGAATAAATATACATTGAATCTTTAGTTTATGAATTTTGGGATATTACAAAAAGGAATCAGGAAAGAGAAAAGGTTGCATAACTTGTAGTAATTGCATCTAGTTGAGTTACTATAAGTATATATCTAAAGTAAATTAATTTCAACCATAACTTTTACCACTCTTTGTCCAATATTTTGGCTGGTCATTAAGGGTAAAGAGAAGTTAAAAATCTGATCATTTCATCATTCATTTTCTCTCTTTTCAAGTCAGTTTTTCAGCTTCCAAAACGTAGAGCTTGAAGAACCAAGGTTGAAGGTGAGTTTGATATTGATTTTTCACCTTCTTAACCTCATTTATGGCCAAAACACTCTACATAAACATTGCTTCTCTTGATGAGAGCTTTTTTTCTATAGTTTTAGAATTTTAAGAGGAGGTGTTTTAAGCCATCATTCAAGAACAAAAGCTGAAGAATCAAAGAAAGGAGCTAAGGAGGAGCAAGAGGTAAGTATTGGCTCCAGTTTCAGCTATTGGTTGTAATAGATGAATGAATATTTTTGCATGTGTGAACCTGCCCTGATTTTGGCCAAACAAGGGTTTAGATAAGTCATGATGTTTTGTTTATGTTATTAGTGTTTTATGAAGATTAGAAGACATATAGTACAAGTTTGATGCTCAAATTGGGAGTTTGGTAATTTCTGGAATTTTTGTTGATTTTTTGCTAAAACAAAATGTGGGGAAAGAGTGGGAATTTGTTCATTTTGATGTTACCATTGTGTTCTACATGAAAAATTGTGTGAGAATTGATAAGTAAAATATTTGCATATTAATTTTCCCTTATATAATGATTTTGTGGATGATATTTGAGCTCAATTTAATAAATTTGGGTGTAATTAATAAATAAATAATGATTTTGGCATAAAATAGAATTTCTTGAAAAAATACTAAATTAGATCGTCTTTCAGTTTTCAAGCAATATCTAGAGCTCTATATGTTGAATTGGGACGTTCTTTTTATGGATAAAAAGCTAAGAAAGAGCTCTACAACTTTTATGTTGAGACCAAAACCCAGTTCTATCTCCAAGGGTTTCAAATTTTGTTTGGAATTTGAGAGCGGGAATCATCTATCATTCCACCAACCATTTCATCTACCACTGCATCTTCCTTTTCACCTACTACTTCATCTATCACATTTCATCTACCACTTCATCTTCCTTTTCACCTACTACTTCGTCTACCACATTCTATCTACTACTTCATCTACTATATTTCATCTACCAGTTCATCTACCCTATTCCATTCTTCCATATATATAGCCACCCTCTCCTTCACATGTTACACACCAATTCATATCTATTACTCTCCTCTCTTCTTCACTTACAACCATTTTTCATATCCATTACTCTCCTCTCTTCTTCACTTACAACCAATTCATATCCATTACTTTCCTCTCTTCTCCACTTATACCATCATCTTAGAATTAATTTCATGCATTGTACTTGTTTCTTGCATGCCTCCTACAAGGAAGGTGTAATGACCCAATTTGAGATTAAGGGCTAATGACTCTAATATTGATTGTAATTAGTGTAACTAAACACTTTTGAATAAATGTGATGTAAATTTGATATAAGTGTATTTGGAGATTAAAGATCAATGGTTGAGATTTTTTGACCAAGGGTCAGAATCCTATGCTTTAAATTGTGTGAGCTCATGGTGGAAGAGAGAAGATGTTGACATGTGGCATTGAGTGGACCATGGGATGAAGCTAAAATTTAAAAAATTACCGATCAATGCTAGTTACTCTCTGGACAAGCTAGCAAAGATTTATATTAATGAAATTGTGAAGCTTCATGGCATACCGAAAAATATCATCTCTAATCGTGATCCCTATTTCATTTCAAGATTTTTGAGGGCATTGCATGAGGCACTGGGTACTCAGTTGAGATTCAATACAACTTATCATCCTTAGATAGACGAACAATTAGAGAGGACTATTCAGACATTGGAAGATATGCTACGTGCATGTGTACTTGACTTTAAAAGAAGTTGGGATCGTTTTCTTCCTTTTGTGGAGTTTGCCCACAACAATAGCTATCATGCAAGCATTTAGATGGCACTATATGAAGTGTTGTATGGAAGAAAATGCCAATCGCCATTGTGTTGGAATGAATTTTCTGAGAGGAAATTGTATGGGCCAGATCTTGTTGACCAAACCGCAGCCTAGATTCGAATAATTTGTAAGAGGCTTCTTATAGCTCAGAGTCGGCAGAAAAGTTATGCTAACAAGAGGATAAGGCCTCTAGAGTTTGAGGTTGGTGACTATGTATTTCTAAGAGTGCCTCCTGTCACCGGTATTGGGTGAGCTATCAAGCGAAAGAAATTGAGCCCAAGGTATATAGGTCCTTTTGAGATCCTTGGAAGGATTGGGCCTGTTGCTTATCGAGTAGCCCTACCCCCGAACTTGAGCAGATTTCATGATGTGTTCCATGTTTCCCAATTGAAGAAGTACCAACCGGATCCGTCTCATATCGTTGAGTATGAGAAAGTGGAGTTGCAAGATAACTTCACATATACGGTGGAGCCAGAACAGATTATTGATCGAGAAGAACGACGGCTCAAATACCAAAGTATTCCTTATGTGAAAGTGATCTGGAAGCGAATGTCACAGAGAGAAGCAACCTGGGAAGTGGAAGAGGATATGCGAAGGCGATATTCGAAGTTCATAGCTCAAGTTGTGTGATCAAATTTTGAGGGTAAAATTTATTTGACGGGGGGAGAATTGTAATGACCCGATTTGAGATTAAGGGCTACTGACTCTGATATTAATTGTAATTAGTGTAATTAAACACTTTTGGAGAAATGTGATGTAAATTTGATATAAGTGTATTTGGAGATTAAAGATCAATGGTTGAGATTTATTGACGAAGGGTCAGAATCCTATGCTTTGCAAGTGTGTGAGCTCATGGTAGAAGTGAGAAGATGTTGACATGTGGCATTGAGTGGACCATGGGATGAAGCTAAAAGTCAAAAACTTAACTTTTCTCTTCTCTTCTCTCTCCTATTCGGTGGAAGTATGGGCTAAGAGGGAAAATTACACATCATCATCATCATCTTCATCTCTCATCACCTCTCTCCTCCTTCTCCCATTTCTGGCGACCTTGAAGCAAAGGAAAAGAAAGAGAAAGCTTTGATTTTGGGTAGGTAATGGTCCTCTTATGCTTAAATCCTCTTCCTTAAACTTGTTCATAGTGTTAAGAGCTCCATATGGTGATTTTAGAATTTTGAATAGTGGTGGGTTGAGTATTGGAGAAATTTAAAAGTTGGAGAATCAAGATTCTGGATTTGGCAAGTCGAAGAGGTTAGGATTGGATGCATTTTGGTATATTATTTGTGATTTTTGGATGAGTTGGGAAATTCTGGAAATTTGCCCTAGTTTTATGCCCATTTTGGAATGTATGAATTTCATAGTAGATGATGTTGGAATTAGTTCATTGTGAAGTTCTTTGAGTATTTGATATGGTTTTGAAGTTTGGAAGTGTATTGATTGGAATTGGGTATTATGTGTCATAGAGACCCAATGGCATAGATTGTGTTTAAAATGGTATTTGAGTGTTTTGGAGGTTACCATTGGGTTCCCTATGTCATTTTGAGTGAGTATGAGCTTTGTGTGGAGTTTGGGAACCATTGGGTGTGATTTTAGTCAATCTAGGAATTTCTATCAGTTGCTACGATCTGGCAATCTGATAAGCCTCACTCAAGTGAGGGAGGAACCCACTCGAGTGCTGCGTGCATTTTCTCTTTCTGCTTTATGTTTTGCCTGGGTTTTATGAGTAAAGCTTGAGTGCACTTCCTTTACCATGAGTGATGTTGGTGATCACTCGAGTAAGCATGAGATCACTCAAGTGATGGTGTGAGCTCTTAGTTAGGGTTGCTCTCGGGTTGTCACTCGCTAGTTAAAGTTCAAGAGTATGTTCTGACACTCGCAAGTGCGGGCTCCTCGCCTGAGTGCTGGGGGTATGCTCGAGTGAGCTTTTCCCTCTGATATTGTCTGTGCTCTCGGGTTGTCACTTCTTGTGTTGCACTTTCGGGAACTCGAGTGATGTTGGAGTTATCATCAAAGTGCAAAACCCCATGCTTGAGTGTGGTGAGCACTTTCTGGCCGTAATGGTTGCTAACTGTCAAACACTCGCGAGTGAGAGCTAGTCTCACTCGAGTGCAAGTCTCTCATGACTCGAGTAAGGTCATCTTCACTAAAGTGTGTCAGCCAAAAATCTGTGTTTTGCCAACCCTTTTGGCATATGTATAGGCCTCTAATAGTCACCTAAAGAGTCTTAAATGATAACCAACTTAAAGTATTATGAAAATAAGTATTTGGGAAAGAGATTAATTAATTGTCCCTAAATTGGTATAGGATTTGATATCTGTTAGACGCGTGAGCCCACTATGCCGAAGAACGTCAGGAAAGATACAGGTAGTGACTTCTCTCTTATACTTGGTGTAAATATATTGTATGTTTGCCTATCATGCATGCTGCTGCTGCTTTGAGATGCATTGAGATACCTTGTGGAGCTTTGTGCCTTGTGATACATTGTGCATTGAGATGCTTTGTGATGCTTTGTGCCTTGTGATGCTGCTGCATAGTGTTTACCTCGTAAGCAGGCATAGTGATTATAGCAAAAGCTGGTATAGTGATCACAGCGAAAGCTGACATAGTGATTACCGCGAAAGCGGCCATAGTGCATTATGATTACAGCCGTGAGTGCTGTTGGTTATGGCACAAGCCATGACTCATAATATTGTTATTGAACATGATGAACATACATGCCTTGTGTTTATATATTGTATGAGTGATTTGTTACTACTGGGATTCTTTAGAATCTCACTCTTTCCAAATAACTAACATTTCAACAAGGCAAGTGGTTCAAAGGGGAAGCGGCCAACCCAGAGTGGTTAAGATCTCGTAGGGACATCTCAAAGGGGAAGCGACCCCATGTAACGCCCCAAATTTTGATTAAGGGCTAATGATGATTATTGAGAATGTAATTGTGGATTAAAGTTAAATTAATGTGTATTTATGACAATATTATTTAATATGTCATAATTGGTGAGAAAATTTAAAGAATGGAATTATTGGGCAAATAGTTAGTGATTAGTGGAGAAATTAATTACTAACTAAAAGGAAATGAGAAGTATGACTAAATGGCTAATGGAGGGATTAGAGTAGCTAATTGGTTGTTTACTTTAAGAGAGCCAATGGGAAGATGGCATGTGGTAAAAGTGGGTATGAGAAAGTGTATGTGTGTGTGAAAGTCAACATGGAGTATTTTATTCATTTTCTCTCTCTTATCCTCCCTTATTTTCGGCTGTGGCAACATAGGCAAGAGAAAGTGATCATTTTCTCTTCTTCCTCAAGCACTCATCTCTCTCTTCTCTCTTCAAAACTGTCAGCCATTGTTGAAGGAAAGGGAAGGAAGCAAAGCTTCAAAAAGGTAAGGGAAATGGCCTCAAATGCTCAAACTTCCTTCTTTAAAATTGTTCCTTGAGTGATGAGCTTTATTTTGATGGGTGTAGTGTGTCTATTGGTATTGGTTTGTGATTTTAAAAGATTGTGAAAGTTGGAAGATCAAGAAGTCCTTTTGGAAAAGTTAAAGAGGTAAGTGAAACCAACCTATCTATCTAAGTTTTATGCCAAATGGATTAACTTTGGATTTCTGGAAATTATTGCCTATATTTGAAAATGAAGGTTAATGGGAAGTTTGGTCTGCTATTGATATGTAAATGATATATTTGGAAGGTATATGGATAGATAGGATTGATTGGGGATTGAATGATTGAGTTTGGTGATTTTGGAATTTTAGTGTTTAATGTTGCCCAAGACCAAAGCATGTTATTGGAGTAGGATTTTGGTAGTTTTGACACTTCCATTGGATTCCTTGAGTGATTTTATGTGAGGATAGCTTTGGTTGAAGTTTTGGGTCTTTTGGAACTCTTGGTAAAAATTCTGGAAGTGCTATCATTGTTTCTGTGATGCTGGTTTCTGATAAGATCACTCGAGTGATATGGAATTCACTCGAGTGAGGGATGAATATCACTCAGGTGAGGTTGGGTTTCACTCGAGTGAGGGTGTATTTGACACCTTAAACCTGCCTCTCGGGTTGCTACTCATAGGTAAAGTGCGAGAGTGTGTCTCTACACTCGTGAGTATTCAGTACCACTCGAGTGCAAAGCTCTGTGCTCGAGTACTTCTCTCCATCAAAATTTCCATGAGCTCTCGGTTTCTCACTTCCTAGAGTTCACTCTTTAGTGCCTGAGTATAGCATTTGGCTATCACTCGAGTGAGTTCTTATGTGCTCGAGTGTCCTTGTTTCTGAAAAAGTTCTTCTGCTCTTGGGTGCTCACTCGCTATCCTTCACTCTCAGATACTGGAGTGCAGACCATACCATCACTCGAGCGAGGCTGTCTTCACTAGAGTGTTAGTGTCCCATCACTCAAGTGAGGCCATCTTCACTCGAGTGAAATAGTAAAAAATGTCAGTGTTTATGCTTCCAAAAGGGGATCTTTGGGGTAGTTTCTCCAACCCTTTAGTGCTTTTATTAGAGGTGTTTATGAGTACTTAAGAGACAATAATGATAACCAATTTAAGTATTGTGAAAGTATTGAGCATTGGACTAAGTGATAACACATCATCCTTAATTATGACTTTAGGATTCAATATTTTCACGGAGAGTAGAAGGCCTCTGCCTGCTCAAGAATAGAAAGACCAAGGTAGTGACACTTTATCCTATATCATGTATATTGCATTGCTTGTTTGCATTAGTCATTGAATACATATACAGTAAAGGGACGTGGCGAAAACCCGGCCTTGAAAATAGATAAGTAAAGGGGACGTGGCAAAATCCCGGCCTTGAATACAGATACAATAAAGGGGACGTGGTAAAAGCTCGCCTTGAATACAGATACAGTAAAGGGACATGGCGAAAGCCCAGCCTTGAATACAGATATAGTGAAGGGACGTGGCAAAAGCCCGGCCTTGAATACAGATACAGTGAGGGGACGTGGCGAAAGGCCGACTTGTATATAGTGAAGGGGATGTGGCAGTATGCTTGACCTCAAATATTGATTGCTACATTATGATGTATGCTTACTTGCTTTGTTTAATTATGCATCATATATGTAAACTGTTGGTACTGGGATTCTTTAGAATCTCATTCTTTCTAAATAACATTTTTAGACAAGGAAAGTAGATCAAGAAGCAGACAAGCGTATAAGGGTGACTAAGACAGCTAGCAGTAGTCTTAGATAGATACTTTTGGTTTTGATTGGTTATTATTTTGGACAAATGTATGTATTGAATAGATTATAGAATTATAGTTTTATGTAATCCTTGGTATAGATACTGAGATGGGCAATGATGCCCTGTATAAACTTTTGGATTAATGTTATTATCCTGGGTGAACATTGGAAATTGTGCTTATACTTTGATATTATACATGTGACAAACCGAAGAGGCCTATTGATTTTATAAATTAATGAATGGAAATCTATTTGTACAAGTGTTGTAAAAAATTTTTAATTATTTCGGATCTCTTGTTCAATTATGAAATGCATTCAAACGCTAATCCTAGCCTTAATCGTGACGAGGGTTATAGCCCAAATGGATTGAAAACTGTTTCTAAACTCCGGTCCACTTTATGTCACATTTTAAACTATTTTGAATTGTATGAAACTACGGTGTTACAGAGTAGCCACAACATCCCTAAATGTTGCTTGTGTAAATAATCGCTTATGGATTTTTTAAAACATCAACTCCAATAAGTGATTAATTAATTTAATCAAAGTGGGAGAATTCTAGTTGTTTATTTACTCTTGTTGATTAAATTAATTGTTTAAATTCTCATTAGGTTATTGGTGCATATTTATGTTTTAAATGATCATGATATTCTTGGTTAGTATACTTATTTCCTGGGGAGTAGCCCCAACATCCTCAATTTTGTTGCGTGCATGTTTTTAATCACATATGTCTTCAGAATATCAATTGTAATTAAATATATGATTATAATTAGTCTTTTCTTACAGGTAGATAATTATAATCGGATATTTAATTAGGATAGAATAGAATGACATTATATTTTCTAAGTAGTCCACATGTATTAGAAAATATAATTGTATTCTAGATTCATCAATTCAAGATAAATTCATGCTATACTAATGTCTTGACCCACAGGTAGACCTTAGTGACACAAATTTATAATTGTATGATTTACATTGGTAAACATACACTTGTTCATGATGGTTTTTCCTTTGCCTCTTATTGTTGTTTTGTAAGCATGATTATGTTTTACTTTGACCTTGCAACAAGATTGTTACATTTAATTATTTATTTTGATAGAATTTGTTAGAGATAATTGTTGAGCCTAGAAGGAGATGAAATGTAACATCTTCATTAACCTAGGGTCAAAAAAGTTCTAGTACTCAATGACACAGCATGAGAGGGGAGATAATATTATGAGATGTAATTGTCTCATTAAATTAATCTCAATTAAGAGCTAGTCATCACAAGTACATAAAGATAGAGCAAAGTCAAAGGTTGCTTATAAGTTAAAGGACGAATTTAGAAATTCTCATAATTGTTATTACATTGTTTTGTTGACTATAAAGTGATTCTCCATAATAGGGTAAGATGTAATATCCCAAAATGTATTCAACAGCTAAATGTACAGAATAGATGATGGGATTATTGACAAAATTACTTCTGGAATTTTTGCTATGACTTTAGTTCTAATTAACTTGAAATAACTATTTCGTCTTTTCGCCTAAAGTCAAAAAAAAAAGACTAAAGGACTAATTTGAACATCAGAAGAGGGGGAAAATGGCTTATGGAAAAGAAATGTGAGGAGAATATTTTTTTTTCCATAATATTAGACACATGGAAGCATTTTTGGCCAAACACAAAAAGGAGAAGTCAACAAGTCTAATTAGCATATGCTAATTCAACATTAAAGTATATTATTCAAGGAGATATTATAAAGATCATTTTTCCTCTTCAAAGAACCATAATCTCGTGTAGGGCATGACACAAAGCAAGAGGGAATGATGCTTGACTCAAAATGAAAGCAAGAGGAGACAATTTGACCAAGTTGTAAAAGGATGATGACTTGGTCAACAATTGCAACAAAAGGCAATTAAATATGATAAATTGAAGAGATTCCAAGAGACATTTTATAAGGCTTTAACCTCTTTCAAGCATCCATTTCGGTCAGATTTTAAAAAGAGGAAAGAAAGAAAATTTACTTCATACACTTCTTCACTTTTGTCCTTGAAAAGTCAAAAATTGCAACTAGAAAATTTGTGTAACTAATGGCTATGCAAGTTCATGCAATTGGTCAATCCTTCCTCCTCCTTTTGAAGATCAAGTTGGTCAATAATAATTCTCCATTTGGGCAACCCATATCACGTCCAAAAACAAGAAGAGAAGAGGCAAGAGAAAACTTAATCAAATTAACAAAGTCAACATGGCATAAACTTGTGTAAAGAGAATTATTATCCACCACAACTTTTCTTTCTCTTTGGGCCACATTTTCGGTCAGATATTAAGAGGATAAGGGAAGTGAAAAACTGATCATAAATCACTCTCTCACCTCTTCTCAAGGTCGGCCAAGTTCAGCAAGATAAGAGAAAGTGAAGAACAAAGTTGAGGTAAGATCTTCTACATGGATTTTCACCTCCTTAACCTCATCTATGGCTCAAGTGACCTTCATGAAACTTGTTCCTCTCTTCCTTAGCTTCATTTCTATGGTTTTTTTTTTAAGAAGAGGATTTTTCAGCCACCTTGCAAGAACAAAAGTTGAGGAATCAAGAAAAGAACACAAGAAGAAGCAAGAGGTGAGTAAGAGCATTATGTTGATATATATGATGCTTTAATTGGCTGAGTTGTGGTGGGCTATTGTGAAAGCCCTAATTTCGGTTTTTTAGGGTATATTAGGGATTATGAAGCTTTCATCCTATGTATGTGCTTATATGTTGGTTTGGAGGCAAATGAGCTAAGCTTAGTGATTAGATAGTGAAGTGGTTGTTTGTTGTGAAATACCCTAAAATTATGCCAAAACAGGACATGGGGAATGAGTGGGAATTTGTTCATTTTGATGTTACCATTGTTTTATACACGAAAAATTATATAGGAATAGGTTTGGTTGTTGATTTTGAAGCCATTGGACACATTGGTTGAAAATTGGAAAAACTGTCGAGTGTAACTCTGTGCAGGGCAGTCAGTTTGTAGGGACATTTTGAATAGGCAATTGGTGTCTAAAAATTCTGAAAATTTCCAGTCTTAAATTTCACATTCCAAGCTTCAAAATGGATATATAATTTGTGTCATTTCGTGTTTTGAGCTGGGAGTTCTGATTGCCCAAAGTTTGATGTCGAAAGTGGACCTAATTCTGGAGCAGTGTGGAATTTTGTGTAATTCTGGAATTGTGTGGTGATTTTTGGTAATGATTCATATTTTTCCTATGAAGAGGACTTCAAGAGCTTTCAATAGGCTTTGGGATCACCTCATTTTTATTTTTCTAGAATTATTTATGATGTTTCAAAGATGCTGAAAAATTCTGGCAGATTGGTCACCTATGCGAAAATTGAAGATTTTATGGCATAATGTAATATTGTGGAACTTTGAGGTTAGAAATTGGCCTTTTAGGTTAATTTACCACTTTAGCTCCTTAGTTGACTTGATTAAATGACCATAGTGATAATCAACCCAAGTATTATGAGTTATTAAAGAATTGGAATAGGTAATAATTCGTCGTCCTTAATTTTGGTTTATAGGATTCGATATTTGCCCTGCTCGTGATCCACCTGCGCCAAAGCACAATCGGAAAGAACAAGGTAGTGAATTTTTCTTTTATACCATATGTGATGTATTGTATGTGTGTTATATCATTGATTTGTGATGAATTTGTATGCTGTGACATTTGTGGATATGTGTAAGCACCACTATGCCAATAGTCCCTGAGTCGCTAATAACGGTTTGGATTAGCACGGTGTGCCTTCCCGGCGGTAAAAGGGGATGAGGATGGGGTGAGATATGTGTGATTATGTGAGAAGCCGAAAGGCTATTTGTGAAGGCCGACGGGCCAATTGTGAAAGCCGGATGGCTATATGAGCTATAAGGCTATGTATATGTACTGCCACACCAACAGTCCCTTAGTCTCTACAACGGTTCGGGTTAGGATGGTGTGCCTTCCCGGCGGTAAAAGGAGATGAGGGTGGTGTGTGATTCGTTCTGCTGCTGTATGATGATTTGCTTACATGCTATGTGTTTAGGTGTGGTATGAATGATTTGTTACTACTGGAATTCTTTTGAATCTCACTCTTTCCTATGACTAACCTTTCAGACAGGGCAAGTGGCTCCAGGGAAAAGCGGATAACCAAGAGCGGATAGAACTTCTTAGAGATATTTGACTTGAAACTGTTGGTTATCTATTTTGAGAACAGGATTATTGTATATATTTGGGATTGTAAATACTACTTTGGTTATGTAATCCCCATTTTTGGGAAAAAAGGATACACCCAACATATATATGTAACCCGGGGACTTGCTGGGATTTTAGTTGTGCGCTCTGATATTTATAAATGCGATTAACCTATGCAGGTAATTATATTCGAAACTGAATGTGAGACCAAATTACTAGTATTTTTAACTGTTTTGTAGATACCCTATCTAGAATATAGGAAATTGAAAATGTTGTTTTGTAATTATTGGTCTCTATTTCACTTTAATTTCATAATCCGGATGTAATTACGGTGAGGGGGTTACATAAGATGCCTCCATTAATTTGGTGAAAGAGATCCTTAGTTTTTTTATCTCATAAGCTATTGCTCCTTTTCATGAGTACATGCATGGATATTATGTATTCATTGAAAATGTGTGAATATAAGTTTTGCTCATACTTAGAAAAGAATGAGATTATAAATTAGGGCTATAAAGCCACTAGCTCCAAAGCCAAAAAGTAATAGGCATACAGAGAATAATGTGCTTATAGTTAAAAGGCTTGATTGGAGGCAGTAATGGATATACACTTGCCATTGATTATGTTCTAATTTGTGGAATAATTCATCTCTACTTATAGTTGACCTTTCAAAATACCCAAATATTATTTGCTTTATAATTGAGTAGTGTCATTTGACGCATTTGGAGTATATAAATCAAAATTAGGTGTTTAATATGATAAATGGATTAACATAGTGAAATTAATTGAAAGAGATTAGTGACATGATGGTTGAACCATATTTTTATATGATTTTTCATGATTAATTTGGGAATTTTAATGTATTTCCTGGGACATTATTGCATTATTAAGCACTAATTTTGGTTAGAGATAATTGTTTTGAATTAATGGGAATTAGGAAAAAAATGGTCAAAATTCATTAATTATTATTTTTTATATTGTCCATTGAACTTTTAATACTACTTTGTGCTTAATACTGCATTTCAGGTGTTTGGAGGAAAGTTTGAGATTTTGGAGGGTAAGAATTAATATTTCCAGATCTGGGACAAATTACAGAAAAATCCCTAAAATTGCTGGAAATTACAAGTGAGTGAGAGAAAGGGACTAGGGAAAATTACAGACAAATACCCAGAAGTTTGAGAAATTTAGTTCAGCCCTAAAACATTTCCAAAATGTTCACTGAAGTCCCTCAACAAAAGTTTTCAAAGTTCTCATTTTGGTCCCTGGGTCAAAACACGTCGTTTTGACCAAGGGATCCGATTCCATGGACCCAACCCGGTGGACATGGGAAATGGACATGAGAGACCCGATCCGAGACGCTGGGAGAGACGCAGCTGAGAGTGATATTATAACGGAGGGAGCGCCGCGCAGAAGGGGGGAGTCGATCATCGAATTATCATCACAGAGCATCATCATCGCATCACCATACTTCTTCCTTCCTTTCTTCTTGGTCGCCGGCGACCTTCTACCTCCACTTCACCTCACCGTCGCCGGTGACCTTCTTCATCAGACCCGACAAAACAGAGCTGAGACGCAAGCTGAGATCTGGGTGTTGCGCCGCGGAGGATAGACCGAGAAAGAAAGGGAGCATGGGCAAGCACGTCGGAGCAGTGGGCAAGACTGGTCACCACCGTCACCTTCATCATTTTCATCACAGAACCTCCGTTTCTCTACACTTCACCACCACTGAAACACCACCAACATCCACCATTTCTTCACTGCCATAGCCATAAGCTTCAACACTACCATTATCATCGTCCTTCCTCTGATTCTTATCTCAACACAGTCATTCCCTTGTTCTGAACTCACATAGCCGTGGCTTCCTCTGTTTTGGTTCAAAATCTAGCCCCAAATCCTTCATTGATTTAGTGCTAATTGATTATTTTAATATGTGATTTTATGGCTTGGTGTTTGAATCAGAGTTTGAGTATTTTATTTCTTGAAGCTTTTCTCATGAGTGGCTAGGCAATTTTGTGCTCTTGGAGATGAATTGGAGATGACTTGAGCTCACATATGCTTCAAAGGGGAGTTTATTTTATCTATAGCTCATTATATTTGTGATTTCTTAGGTTTAAGAATTCATTTATGTAATGAGACTATGATTTTAGTTATGATTTTTATGGATTGAGTTGTTGTGATTTGGAATTTGTAATGAGGATTTGTACTCATCAATATATATGGTTATATATATGTTTCTCTATGATTTTATTGATTTCTATCTATTTAACATGGTATTGTTGGATGGTTTGGTTGAAATAGAATTGTAGTTGAACCTAAATGCATTGCTTATTCCATAGTCACTCTTTAAGGGGTTTTAATAATGCTTAAATAAATGGGTTCATGAGTTTAAGCATTAGACTCAATAGTAATTAAGGTTTGATATATTAGAAAACTTAGAGAAACTCATTACACTAAGAGGACTTAATATCATTTCAAGGGTAGGGGTTCCTCTCTTGTGAAGCTAGACTCAATGGTAATTAAGGTTTGGTATATTAGAAGCTTAGTGAATTAACTCCCCAAATATCTTAATTGAGTGAGGATAACCATTGAAAACCATTTCCAAGAGCATATTTATCACTTGCATTTTTAACCAATTTCCATTCCATATCAATTTTATTCCAAAAATCCAAAAATATTAGTTTTAAAAGCATTTTAGTTTAATTGTAATTTAGTTGTTAGATAAAAAGCTCAAAGACCATTTTTAACTCATTTCATTTCAATCATTGCACTTAGTTTCTAGGTAATTAATAAAAGGCTCTTCGAGAGACGATCCGGGATTGTACCCAATATTGCAATCCTTGGTTATTTTTGAAGAGGTTACCAAGGCATAAAAGCCGACAAAGCCTATTTCTTCACATGATCAGTACATCATTAATGGATTGGAACTTAGTTTATATGTAAAGTTTCTTCATACTTAAACTCACTTAATATAGGTGGAACTGTTGCGAGAAGAAACATAATATCAATAGACATTTTGCATTATACCGTTTTCCTCTTGAAGGACACGCTAAAGACAATTATGTATATTTTAGATGAGATTCCAACAAAATTTATGTTTAAATCCTCTTGAAACCTTAAAAGTAGGAAGCTTAGTTTAAAATATACTTTTACATAGAATTGTCTTACAAAAGAAAGAGTGTGGAAGGAAAATATCATAAGACTACACATTTTGGTGAAAATGCAAATATGTCTTAGGAATTTAAATGAGCTGTCCATTTTATTTTACAGTTTTGTGTAGTATTTTGAAATTCTAGATTATTTAGAAATGCCAAAATTAGTAAGAGTTATCAAACTCATTGAGAGTGATCAAATATGGAGGATTCCCACCTCTAATGGAAAAACATTGATTTTACATGGCACTTACCTTGTTGGACTTAAATCCATCAATAGATTCAGTTGAGACTAATGGTGATTAAATTTGACAATTCATGGTAAGTCTTGTCCTCCAGAGGATTTAAATCTAGTCCTTGGGGAGGCGGAATAAATCCTATAGAGGTTACCAAGTGGTTACCAAGTCTCTCTTAAGCCTCAACTTATCCTCAGCTAGCATGTTCGAGCCCTTGGGAAAGCAGAATAAATCATCTAGAGGAGAGGACAATTCCTGCCTATGCTAAAAGACCTCGGGGAGGTGGGTTGAGGATAGGCTAGCCTGTGTGGTATTGAGACCCTCGGCCGTTACATATGTCATGTAAACAAGGTAAGAGAGCTTTGAATTAAAACATATGTTGGACTTTGGGTCCAAGTCTGCCCTTGATAGGCCGGACTATTTGATTAGGGACATAAGTGACCTTATCAAATAATAAATCAATTAGTATTAATTGTGGCTTGGTAAATAAGTTAGTAATTAATTGTGGGATTGTGAATTAAGGAACAAATTGCCATGATTAAGAATCAATTAAATTGAATTACCATCTTGAAGAGCAAGAAAGGGTGCACACACCTCCTATTGGTGGTTACTCTGATAACTATAAATAGGGTATGCCTCTACGATTGCAAATCACCCCTACCATTGAGCTTTCTGGTAATCCCCTCTTATCTACCTTCTTGCTTGTTCTAGTACACTGCTGTGCAAATCCATATTAGGCTCTTATAGTATAATACTTGTGTGGGCTCTCAAACCCGAATCTGACTTTACCCGGTACACATTTCTACACTATATTTTGTCCTTTTATTCCTTCATTGGTATCAGAGCTAGGCTGATCCTGTAGCTGTATGTTATGTATGTTCTACCATTATATACGCAAGATAATATATATAAATATGCTTGCGTCTGATCTGCATGCATGTTCTGGAACATGTTCATTTTGTTTAATTTTCGCTGCTATTTCTGTATACATGCACTATGTTTCCATTCTGTGAAGAACCATATATGCACCATCTATGAACATGTTTTGAATCTTTCTCTCCCTTTCGTCTCTCTCTCCTCTGTTACAATTTTTTCCAGTTCCTGTTTTTGATTCACATGTACTCACATGATCATGCGCTACGTTTTCACTTGAATTCATAAGCATGATACTATTCCTTAAAGCATGTTCTTAGTTCTCAAAGATTGAAATTGCTATATGCTTTCTCTTCTCGTTTTCTCTATCAATGTTGTTATGATTCTGGAATCTATGTGAATCTGAAAAACAACAACTTGAACATATAACTGAGGGCATGAGATCATAAAACGTAAGAAGAAAGAGAACGATCGTGCTGTTTGTGTGAAGACAACGGTCACCGACAAGCTTCAAGAATTGGGTCTTCGAAAACATAAGCCTCTGTGTAAAAGGAGGCAATGAGTGTAAAGTACTCGAGGAGACAGTTCCAATAACACCAGAATCGCTTGAAACAAAGGTCGGACGAGGGAGATAAGAGTGATCGAAGCCAAGCGGGTCACAACGGGCCCGCTGGAGCTCCAGCCGAGTCACGAGACTTGACCAGAGGAAGAAGATGATCCAGGGGGCCAAAACAGCGTCTTTTTGGCCAGAACCCCAAAACACGCCATTTCACTAAGTGAAACATGTCATTTAGGCACTGGCCGAAACTGTAACATCCCGATTTGTGATTAGGGCTAATGGCTCCGATAATTATTGTAATTATCTTGATTGAATATATTTGGGATTAATGTAATGATAATTTTGAGAATAAATACAAGTGGTATTTAAGATCAAGGGTTGAGATGTATTTCATATGGGTCGGAATCCTATGTGAGGTGACTTGATGAGCTCATGGAGAGAATTGTGTAGATGTTGACAAGTGGCTTGATGGTGGCCATTGGATAGGGCACTAGAAGACAAAAGTCACTTTTTCCTCTCTTCTCTCTCTCCTATTCGGTTGGAGGCATGGGCAAGGGGGGGTGATGTGCTTCTTCATCATCATTCTACCTTCTCATCTCTCTCTCTTCCATTGATTCCGGCGACCTTGAGGCAAGAAGAGGAAGAAGAAAAAGCTTGATCTTTGGTAAGGAAATGATTCTCCTTTGCTCCAATCCTCTTCTCTAATATTGTTCATATCAATGAGAGCTACGTTGTGATGATTGTAGAATCCTGAGAAGTGGTGATTTGGGATTTGGGCGAAATTGAAAGTTGAGGGATCAGGATTCTGGATTGAGCAAAGTGAAGAGGTAGGCATTTAGAGCATTTTGAAGTATAATGTGTGATATTTTGCTAAGTATGGTAAAATCTGGAATTTTGCCCTAAATATGCCTATTTTTGGGAAATGTCAAGTTTGTTATGATTGATGATTGGAAATGATTTATTTGGAGATATATGATCATTTGATGTAATTTGGAATGTTAAAAAGGTGTTAAGGGAATTTGGATATGATGTGTCATTGAGACCTTAGTGTTTGATTGTGGTCAAGTTGGGTTTTGGAGTGTTTTTGGAGTTGCCATTGTGTTCCCTTGTTAGTGCTTAGGGTGTATGAGCATTGGGAAGAGTTTGGGAACCTTTGGGGGAGAATTTGACCATCTGGTGTTTCTGGTTTTTGGCTGCGTTTCTGGTCTCTGATACACATCACTCGAGCAGAGGAAGAACGTGCTCGAGTGATGCGCAAGTTTTTCCCTTTGTGCTTCGAGTCACCTGGGTTTTCTGCGAGTGCTGCTCGAGCACATCGCTTTGTGCTCGAGTGAGCGAGGAACCTGCTCGAGTGAGCTTGGTCTGCTCGAGTGAGGGTGTAAGTCCAGAGTGAAGGGTGTGCTTTCGGGTCTTCACTCGTGGGCTGATGCCAAGAGTGAGCTCTGTCACTCGCGGGCATAGCCGTTTCACCCGAGCACTGGGGGTCATGCTCGAGTGAGAGTGTGCTTCAGGTGGGAGTTGTGCTTTCGGGTTCTCACTCGCGAGTAAGGTGCTCGAGTGAGCCTTCTCACTCGCGGGTGTGAGGTGTGTGCTCGAGCATATATGGCTGTGCTCGAGTGATCCCGTGCTTGGAGAGCTTTGGGTGCTCTCGGGTTCTCACCTCCTGGATTTCTCTCGCGGGTGCTCGAGTGAGGCATCTAGCCTTGTGCTCGAGTGAGGTCAGCGTGCTCGAGTGAGTCGGTCCCTGAGACTTTCTTTGTGCTCTCGGGTGTTCACTCGCAATCTCACTTTCTCGTGTGCTCGAGTGATGACCGTACGCGTGCTCGAGTGAGAGCATCTGTGCTCGAGTGAGACTGTCTAAAATCAAAGTTTTGCCTTCGAGTAAGGAGTCTTTTGGGTAGTTTCTTCCAACCCTTTAGGCATATGCTTAGGCCTATTTTAGTCACCTAAAGAGTCCTAAATGATAACCAACTTAGAGTATTATTGAAATATACACATGGAAAAGAGATTGATTGGTTGTCCCTAATTGATATAGGATTTGACATTTGTCACCCTCGTGAAGCCACGGTGCCGGAGCCAGTCAGGAAAGATATAGGTAGTGACTCTATCTTTATACCTTATGTGATGTATGATATGTGTGCTATATCATTGCGATTAAATGGATTTTGTATGCTGCAAGTTTTGTGAAAACTTTGTGTGGAAACACCGCTAAACCAATAGTCCCTGAGTCGCTAACAACGGTTCGGGTAAAGGTCGTATGCCTTCCCGGCGGTAAAAGGGGATGAGGTTAGGGTGTCATATATGCGTTATGTGATATTGTGGTAGCACCGCTAAACCAATAGTCCCTGAGTCGCTAACAACGGTTCGGGTGAAGGTCGTATGCCTTCCCGGCGGTAAAAGGGGATGAGGTTAGGGTGTGATATTTGTGAAGGCCGACGGGCCATTGTGAAAGCCGAAAGGCTATATGTGAGCCGTGTGGCTATTTGTATGCACTGCCACGCCAACAGTCCCTGAGTCGCTAACAACGGTTCGGGTAAAGGTCGTATGCCTTCCCGGCGGTAAAAGGGGATGAGGGTGGAGTGAGTTTGTGTTGCTGCTGATATGAGATGATGTGTTTGCATATTATATGATTGCATGTGGTATGAAATAGTTGTTACTACGGGGATTCTTTAGAATCTCACCCTCCCAAATGATTAATCTTTTCAGACAGGGCGAGTGGTTCGAAAGGGAAGCGGACAACCAGGAGTAGTTAGGCTTACTCCGAGATCTAAGTGGTAGTTGGTTATTATAGTTTTGGATTTGGGATTGCAAGTTGTACATCTAATGTAAATGAATGTTTTGGTGATGTAATCCCCTTGTTGGGAAACTTTGAACCCAAGTTATATTTGTAAGTAACCCGGGGTTTGCCGGGATTTTGGTTTCCGCACTTTGATATTTATTATGTACTCTGATTTCTCTGATAATTATACCCGCACGTGAATGTGAGACCATGAATATATATATATGTTTTGAAAAGATTTTGAAATACCCCATCTCTTGGATGTGGGATTATAAATTGTGATTTCATCCTATTGGTCTCTATTTCACTTAAATTTCGTAATCCGGATGTAATTACGGTGAGGGGGTTACAGAAACGACATCATTTCGGCCAGTGGGGGCGTTGCGTTCCATCCAAGTGAAACGCAGCATTTCATCTCAAGCGACCCAAAACCCGATTCAAAGGATAGTGGGCCGGTTCAACCGACCTGAACCGGCCCAACCCGATTTCCAAAAAAACTTTTTTTTAAAAATTCATTTAAATTTTTTTTTGTCAGCGCACCTTTGTGGCATGTAGGACCCACCCCTAGGCTATATGGGCCAATCAAGGACATCATTGGACTCAATGCACCGAGACAAGTTCACCGGTATTGAGACCGTGTCAAAATCAGGTCGCTAAGGTAGCGTGTGAGAGACACGCACTACCACCCGAGAGTGGAACTTCATAGTTTCCTATTTTTAAATGAATTTTTTAACTAGATACCTTCAGGTGGCGCGTGGGGGTGCATGCAGAGGCATTTTTTGAATTTTTTTGCCCTAAAAATTCATAAATTCAGGGTCTTCAAATTGATATACTATTTGTCTATTTTTAAAAATTATTCAGAACATTTTATATACGTTTTTGAGTGTTTTTGACCCTAAACTATTTAAAATAAGTTCTGAAAATTGTTTTTTCTTTGTGATAAACAATTATTGGTTAGATATGGCAAGTATACAGACTGACTATTCCTTTGATGGGACTCCCCCTAAATATTCTCCGACTTCTGGTGATGAAAAAGAGGTGACGACCTCAAGTAGAGTTGGGAGCACTAATAAGAAGGGTCCCCCTTTGTCGCAACAAGACTCCAACACACCTGACGAGGTGAAGCAAGAAGAGAAAGCAAAGTTCATAGTCGATAAGTTCAAAGAGGAAGAGGTCGATAGACCAAGAACTAGCGCTCTAATCAAATCTCTTGTTGGAAAAGATGCTAATAAATATGTTCAAATCAAGAGCGTCTATGGGGTTATTTGTGGATATGGTAGACAAGTCATTAATGCCAATGACGCTGAGTTCTATGTAAGAGCTATGGTGGAATACCATGAGCAAGTGACAAAGAGGGGTCATCTCCATGGCCTAGGATTTTAGAAAGACGTTTTTCAAGAAAGGCATAAACAATATAGATGTAGAAGCTCATAGAGCTAAGGCTAGGAAAAATTTTCTAGATTTTGGCATTAATGTACCTCGTTATTGAAATTTGATTATCCATGTTATAGTTTGCTTATTTTGAATTTGTTTTTTCATTGCAACTTATATGGACCTCTCATGGATTATTGCTTAATGAATAAATTATTTTTGAGTTATTTATTCTACTTGCTTATGATGCTTTGTTTGAGTGGGAGCATGTTTTTCTTGGAATTATGTTTTTCTTGAAAAATCAATTTTTGGTGATATGTTTGAATAAGAATAGAGATTAAGAAAAATGAGCGATAAACTAGAATGAGTGGGATGGGGGTCAACCTAGTTGATTCCTAAACACGAAGCTAGCAAACTCTCATTCTATTAATTTCTTCTCTTACTTAAACAAGAGATAGTATCTCAGAATGAAATTGCATACCTAATGAAAATGTATGTCTATGTGACAAAAAAATGGCTCAAATGATAAGCAAGACTTTTGTTGCTGATCTCGTTAAAGGAGACAAGCTATATGGTGAGAACTTTGGCATATGGCGCCGTAAGATCTTGTATGTCTTGGAGGAACAAGAGGTCATGGACGTCTTGACCAATGTGCTTCAACAACCCGATGCTAATGCATCACAAAGGGAACATGATGCTTTTGCAACGTGGAAAAGAAAGGATACCATCGCTTGCGGCAATGACCGATGATGTGATATGTCAATTTGAAGGGCATGCCACTTCCTCTACCATATGGACAGCGCTGAAAGAAGAGTTTGATAGAACTTCTGATGCGAGACTCAGGAGAATCACCGTCAAGCTTGACAATTATAAGCTGGGTCTAAACACTACCATAAGGCAATATTTGAGGAAAATGCAGAATATGATAAGGGAACTTATTGAGGCAGGAGGAACCCTTTCTGAAGCATAACAAGTACAAGATGTTGTGAGTTCACTCCCTGCAAGTTGGGATCACATGAAACACACCATAACTCACAAAACACCATCAAGACTTTTGCTGACGTTGCTTATCACATCCAATTAGAGGATGACCATATGTATGGTGCAAAGACCAATGGTCAAGCACTCTTAACTGAAGAAATAGGAGCTTTATCCCAGAAGTGGAAGCCTAATAAAGGCAAGGGACCCCAAAAGAAGAAAGGGAACCCAGGGGCAAAGAAGGATAAGAATGCCTTCAAGAAGAACAAGAAACCTGGAAAGAAGCGAGACCTTTCCAAGGTCAAGTGCTACTCTTGCGAAAAGAAAGGCCATTTTGCAAAAGATTGCCCTAAGAAGAACAAGGTACTATATGACAACCCTTCTCATTTTTCTTTTGTTTCTAGCACTGCCTTTATAGCTAAGGTTAATCCTGTGTGCGTTGTAAACTCAGGGGCCACAGACCATGTGAGCAGAGATCGTGGGAACTTCACGGAGTTTTGTAGGCTACCAGCTAGAAGCATATGGCTTTACGTTGGGAACAATGCAATGATAGAAGTCAAAGGGATCGGCACCTATAAATTGACTTTACAAGGCGGGTGAACCTTAATATTACAAGATGTCCTCTACGCTCCAGAGATTCAACGAAACCTTGTGTCTGTTATTTCTTGAGTTAAATTCAGTTTTAATGTTAACTTTCATGATCAAGTTGTTGACATTCAAATGGGACCAATTTTTCAGATTTGGTTGTATTTTAGATGGTTTCTTTGTTTTAATGAATTATGATTTTAATTCTAGTCAATGTTATGCGATTTCATCTACTGATAATTACGATACATGGCACGCTAGATTAGGACACATTGGTAAAGAACACATGACCAAACTAGCAAATAAAGGATTCCTAGGAGAAGTGTCGAAAAAGGAAATGTCTCTATGTGAGCATTGCCTTACTGGTAAAAGCACAAGGAAACCCTTCGGAAAGGCAATTAGGGCAGAACATCCTCTTAAACTGGTACACTTGGATATCTGCGAACCTATGAGTAAAAGGGCACGACATGGAGCGTGGTACTTCATTACATTTATCGACGATTTTTCGTGATATGGACATGTATACTTGATCTCTCACAAGTCTGAAGCTCTAGAATGCTTTAGGAAGTACCTTAATCTAGTTGAAAATCAACTAAACTATAAGGTTAAAGCCTTAAAGAATTGATAGGGGTTGAGAGTATCTCTCAGAACAGTTCAAAATGCTTTGTGATGAAAAAGGAATTGTCAAACAGCTGACCATCCCTAGCACTCCTCAACAAAATAGGGTGGCCGAGAGAAGGAATAGAACTCTTCTCGAAATGGTTAGGTCAATGATGTCACAAGCTGAACTACCAATTTCGTATTGGGGTGACGCATTGTTGACTGTGACATTCATACTTAACTGGGTGCCATCCAAATCAGTCACTTCTACGCCTTATGAGCTGTGGATAGGCCGTAAGCCGGATCTATATGTCTACGACTATGGGGATCGACGGCCTATATACACAACTCATCTCACAAACATGGAAAGTTGGGACCTAGAGGCAAGAAATGTATCTTTATAAGATACTCCGAGTAATCAAAAGGATATGTCTTCATTGGTGAAAATAAGGATGGCTCAATGACTGAGGTAGAGTCAAGAGACACAGTGTTCCTAGAATCAGATTTTCCTAGCAGAGGAAGCCTTAACCAAAATGAAACTCTATATGAGAGTGAGGAGGTTGAAGGCACTCCTCAGATCACTGACCCGAGTGGGAGAAATGAGTCATTTTCACAATATGGAAATTATGATCATTCACAGGAAGAGAATCCTGAAGAGCTCCCACCTCGGAGAAGCCAAAGGGATAGGATCCCTAGAAGACGCTTCTCCATTGAAGGGGAAGTACTCATTGTCAATCCATAAGACAATGAAGAAGATCTGAAAAGCATTAAAGAAGCGCTAACCGGACCTGCTAAGGAAAAATGGCAAAAGGCCTTAGAAGAGGAGATGGATTCCATGAAAGCTAACCAAGTTTGGGAATTGGTTGACTTGCCACCTAGGTGAAAGGCGATTGGGAACAAATAGGTTCTCAAATATAAATGAAAAGCAGATGGATCAATTGACAAACCCAAAGCACGCTTGGTGGCTAAGGGGTACACCTAACGAGAAGGGATAGATTATGAAGATACCTTCTCACCAGTGGTACGTTTTAACTCAATAAGATTCATACTCGCCATAGTGGCAAGCATGGACTTGGAGTTATATCAAATGGATGTAAAAACCGCATTCCTTAATGGAAAACTAGATAAAGAGATATATATGAGGTACCTAAAGGGAACCATGGATTATGAGCTATGTTACCAAGATAGAGATATGCATCTAGTAGGATACTCTGACGCTGATTGGGCAAGAGATATAGATGCATGACACTCCACCTCAGGGTGCGCATACCTCCTAAAAAATGGAGCAATTTCCTAGAGCAGCAAGAAACAGACCTGTGTGGCTCTGTTATCTATGGAATCTGAATACATAGCTTGTTCTGCCGCTATTCAAGAAGCCGTATGGCTTAAGAGATTTCTAGAACGTCTAGGAATGAAAGGCAGAAAAGTGGGTCCTATTCTGATACATTGCGATAGTCAAGCCATAATAGCCTATGCTAAAGACCCTAAGGATCACAATAGGATAAAGCACATAAACATTAAATATCATTTTGTAAGAGATATAATCACTAAGAAACAAGTGACCATTCAATACATTTCCACTCATAAGATGTTAGCTGATCCCCTTACAAAGCCTATTGCCAGAAACCCTTTTGTTAAGCATGTACATGCTTTGGGCATGCGTAGAATGTAATGTATTGAACATTGTTTTCTTAAAGCAATAAAATGATGCATTTTCAGTTTTATAAAATATATTGTGTATATATTAATGTATGGGCACGAGGTATGAAATTCTGTATGTCGTACAAGTTAAGAAGGTTGGTTCACTCACACAAACAACGGTCTTCCCACAATTTGCAGGGGCGTAGGACGATAAGACGAGCAAATGATCACTATGAGATAGGTAAGGAAGATCTTTGCACTTGAGTCACCTTAGTTGAACTGAGATGAGATCCGCATGTATATACATACGTCATTGATCAAGTCATGATTATAAATGATGTATCATCAGACCTGTAGCCAGGCAAAGGACTCTCTTTTACAAATGAGATTCCAAAAGGGAATGATTGTAAAAGGGAAGTTCAGGTTCCAATGCTGAGTGCTTTTGAACTAAAGTCTGTATAGTAAAAGATAAAGATAAAATTGACGTACTCCATTGCAAAATCACCGTAGCATGCAATTCATACTGCATGTACTTGAGAGAATGACTGCAATATGGGACGTAGGTGAAATATCCCTAGTTCACTACGGAGCGAGTCCCAGGAAGGAAAAATCCTTCAACGATGCCCTTAGGACTTAGGCAGGCATCCTGAAAGCCTAACTTGGGGCTAGCTACTTTAGTTGAAGCTTCATGATCACGCACGATTCGATCAGACAGCTAAAAGCTAGAAAAGCAACTAAGTTGGGAAAGATCGATGTTTAAAAGGAAGGTCTATCTTGAAGTACACTTTTTGCGGTGGCATCTGTGACATGTCCCTTATAGGTTATAAGAAAAACCAGTAAGTGTGGATACCATGCGAATAGTAGGCAATTTGGGTCAAGATCAGAAACAAAAGAAACTATGACTCGAGAGGGATCAAATATACCATGAGTTAAGTGTATGGATAGACCTAGGGCATATGAGGTAACAATTTACAGGTTCACAAAGGGTGTCCTTGGATGCTGATCTGATATCAAGGATTTCTAGTATCACAAGCACCAAAGGTTCTAAAGATGTTGTGCCCACATGGTCACGACAGACACCAAGTATGAAACAAGAAGATGTAGTCGCACAATGGGTGGCCAATCAAGTACGAGTGCGAGATATTGGACTTTGGGTCTAAGTCCACCCTTGATGGGCTGGACTATTTGATTAGGGACATAAGTGGCCTTATCAAATAATAAATCAATTAGCATTAATTGTGGCTTGGTAAATAAGTTGGTAATTAATTGTAGGATTGTAAATTAAGGAACAAATCACCATGATTAAGAAATTGATTGAGAATCAATCAAATTGAATTACCATCTTGAAGAGCAAGAAAGGGTGCACACACCTCCTAATTAGTGGTCACTCTGATCACTATAAATAGGGTGTGCCTCTACCATTACAAATTACCCCTACCATTGAGCTTTCTAGTAATCCCCTCTTATCTACCATCTTGCTTGTTCTAGTGCACTACTGTGCAAATCCATATTAGGTTCTTGTAGTCTAATACTTATGTGGGCTCTCAAACCCAGATCCGACTCTACCCGGTACATGTTTCTACACTATATTTTGTCCTTTTAGTCCTTCAACATAAAAACTTTGTTTTGAAAGAGATTTCAGAAAGAAGTTAACGTATCTCAAGTCTTACAAGTGTTAGAAATTAAAATGTTTCAAAGTGTTTTTCCATACTTTGAAAAAAATTAGCGCATCAATATTATGCTGTGACACATGAGATTCTAGTTCTAGCTTAATCTTAACATGTCAATGTTAATTATAACCTATTAAACTCAGTTTTTCAAGTTAAGTTGTCTCTAAAATTCCTAATGCATTAGCATTCAATAATGTTGCATATCGAAGGCTTGAACACAAGATCACTGGCTATATTTTTTGTCTTTTGTAAAAACTTAATATGTCATTTTCATTTTCGACATTGTTAATAGTATTTTGAAAACTTTGTTTCTTCTCAGTAATTATCTTAGCATGCAAATTTCAATTTTAATGTGTTAATTCTGTTTCAAGTAGTATTCAACGTATATAAAGGAGACTCATAAAGAGCTAAGAGTGCGTTTGGTTGAATCTCATTGCATCTCTACAATTCTAATCATGATTACATTACTAAGGTAAGAGTGTTTAGTTGCTCTTTAGCATGATAATAGAGTTTTACTGTGGTAATGATGATTTATCAAAAAATTGGTAGTCCCATTCATATCTCCCTCTTATGAGTACTTATTACCACCCCATGTTATGATTAAAAAAGTCTAATTTACCTTTTAGTCTCATTTATCATTGTTTCACTTGTCTTATTCCACCCACCACGCTATACCACAACCACCACCACCTTGTCCTCCACTGCCACTATTGCCCCCTGGTCGCTACCACTACCACCTTTATCATGACAATTGTCATCACCGCTACCGCTACTACTGCCACCTCTACTACCACTATTGCCAACCGTCGCTCCCCGTTGTCGTTGCCACCACCTCTACCATGACAACTACTATCACCGCCACCTTCACTACCTCCTCCTCCTCTATGGCCACTATAGTTGGCCCCCATCACAACCACCACTACCACCTCCTCCTCCTCCGTCGATACTACTGCCCCCACCATTACCTCCACCATCATCACCACCTTTACCATGACAACTGTTGTCACCGCTGTTGCCGCCGCCGCCACCACCTTTATTGCCACTACAGGCACCCTTGGTCATTGCCACCACCACCTCCACCATTGTCGCCACCTTTACCTTACCAACTATAGTCGCCGCCGCCGCCGCCTCTACCTCTTACAGTGTGGCCGTAGCCGCCATACCACTATTATTGTTGCCTCCACTACCACAACCATTGCTACCGAACGATCCTCGACGAGGTATCACAACATGATGAGATGGCGTGATGACTCTTAGCAATTTTTCCTACAAACATCATGTTAAGGCTAAAATAAACTTTACGTGATATATTATTTTTAAATAATCATTAAAAACTAACTTATTTCACCTTGTTTTAAACTAAATACTAGTCCTATAATTAATATTGCATTACATTACCATTGCATTGCACTGTAGGGTGCAATAAGATTGAACCAAACGGGCTCTAAGATGTTGAAGGGCTATGTGTCATTACGTATCAATTTATTTTTTGCTTTATTTATTTGATTTGATTAGAAATTTTCATATTTGGGGGATTTCAATTAAATCTTCTGGATCATTGAATACATTATTTAAGATATATAAGTTTTCAACTAGAAATTTCAAGAATATCATTTAGTATTATTAGACTTTGGGTATAGATCTGTCATTGATGGGTCAAACTATTTGATTGAGAAATTAAAAAAACTTCCCAATTAAGTAAATTAAGATAAATCAATATTAAGTGCTGAAAGAGAATTGAGGAACAAGTAACCTCATTTTCAGAAATTAATCAAAAATTAATTTCCTCATTTTTACATGGAGGGCAAGTATGGCCTTTCTAATTAGTGGTCATGACAAATAGGAGGTGACTCCTTCACTTACACTTACTTTAGCCATTGAGTTATTTCACTCTTTATTCTCCTATCCCTATTTCTCTTGCATAGTACTCTACTGGTTTAGACTCTGGTAACCTTAACTTTGCATGAGTATCAATTCGTTCGACCCGTAGAGCTCAGAGGTTTGACCTAACTCCGAATGTGGATTTCTACCCGATACACAGTATTTTCTCAATCCTAATTTTCCTTCAAATATCTTGTTATTATGTTCCAGTATCCTTGATTTAATTAGATAGATCACGTCTCATCTTCCACATCTCATCAGAACATTTTTTTTTATCTTAAAGTCATTCTAAATTAGAAATTCCGTCTATTTAAAGACTAAATTGTATTTAGTTATTTTGACGGTATAAATGATATTGAATTTCCGTGAGTCTTATACTTGTTTTTGTATTCTTGAAAGAATATTTGCAAGACTTTTATCAACTCATTGTGTTGTCTTTTATAGCTAAGGAACTTGAAACAAGTTCTTTCAGAATTTTCTGAAAAAAAAAGCTCTTTAATAGTTTTGATTAATCATATTTTATATGTTTTCAATTCTCATACTCTAACTAGAGTCGGGAAAACGGGCTGAGTCCATTGAGCCAGTCTATTTAGGCTCTGAATTTGTAAGAGTTAGGTTTGAGATTTTTGCTTCAAAAGTGAAAATGAACTTAAAAGGGCCAGTCCTTTTAGGCCCTACTTTTTTTAAAAAAAAAATTATTTATATGAAAATAATATTATTGATTTTTTTATACTTTGATAATAATGTTGCAATATTTAGTTGTTATTATCTTTTTTAGAATTAAGTTTCATAAGAATATCTCGTATTAAGAATTCTAAAAATTAAAAACTTATAAAAGATATTTCTTATTTCATAAGTATTCTTACTAATATTGTATTTTTTTACTTATTTTCTACTGATTGTTTTGTTTATAACTTGTATGTTTATTTTGTTGACTACTTACATATTTCAAGACATATTTATAAGAAGTATTTTTAATATTGTTAAATCTTCTCATTAATTATTTGTAATTATGGTATGTGGACAATAATTTATTTTTTATTATGACTTAGTGACTATGTTTATTTGTTACATGATGCATATTGTTTATACGTTAATTTTGACAACATTTATATGTTAAATTAAAACTTTTATTATTGTAATTTTATTTCTTTACAAAAAATTGAAAAAAATAGTAAAAAAATATTAAAATAACTTCAGCCCGTAGGATTAGCCTTGATCCTTATATTTAAGAAGGGAAAATCCCTGTAAAATACGCTGGAAATAGGGTATTCCCTATTTGGTACATTGAAAACCCAAATCCCTGATTAGTCTTCTTGTAGGAATCAGGGATTTTATAATTCAGTGGAAAAGACTCAACTAGCCCTGGAGAAAAGACTGAGGAGGTGCATGAGCGGGAAAGAAAAGAAGGCATATGGGGAGTCATAAATGATTTAAGTTTTAGTTCTAAATAACCTTGAGCATTTCGTTCTTGTGGACCGTGTGGTAGGGCAGAGTGAAGGGGGAGAAAACACTGAAGGCGGAGGGGACGAGGGAATTTCTGATCACGGTTGGTGGCGGAGTTCGGTGGCTGACGGTGGGGGGAGAGACCTTGGGGGGTTGTCGGCGAGCTAACGGGAGGTTCTTCGGTGGGGGGGCGCTATCGTCCAAGAACAGGAGGTTCTTCGGTGGTTTTTGGCTGCGGTTTTCAGAGTTGAGAGTGGTGGTTCGGCGACGTTCTGCGGTGGTTTTCAGAGTTGAGAGCGGTGGGTTCTGTGAGAGGCTTGCGGTGGCGTTGTACGGAGATCGAGCGTGGTCGAGAGTTGTGGGGTGCGTGGAGACGGTCGATGGCGGTAAGTTGGCATTTTGTTTCAAATTTTTGATTCATATAATAATTGGAAAATGCAATATGAAGACGTGCTTATTTGCTGTCATGTGTTGCCTTTGACTGTTTGTGATTGTCTCTGGTGGTGGTGGTTTGAATTGGTGAACAATAATGTGGTGAACTTGTTTCCTGTCGTATATTGCCCTTTTCCCGCATTGAGAACATCCTGTATGTAGTGGGTGAAGGGATTGTAATGACCTGGGTTTTCTATCAAATTCTTGATATGTTTCTTTGTCTGATGTGTATATGGAGAGGGAAGTAGGAATGGTAAGTGTTTAACTCTTCATTTGTTGTACAGTAACTACACCTAGTTAAAAAATAACAACTGTGGCATAAATTTAACAAGTGTTTTTTAACATTGAGAAAGACATGCCCAGGGGTAGTTGCGAGAGTACGAAGTTGGGGGGCCATTAACAACTAAGGTTTCAACAATAACAACACTATGTAAGAAAATAACAACTGATTATCCTTTTTTAACAACGACTGATGTGGAAAACGAAAACATGGCCAGTGGAACTTGGGAGACTAACAAGTAGGGGGAAGAGAACTAACTTAAGTTTCTACAGTAACATCTACATGTTTAAAAATAACAACCTTTCGTTCATGTTTAACAACTAGTGTCTGCTGATTTGAAAAACCAAGGAATGGTAGGGAAACTTATAACACTCACAAGTTGGGGGGCCCATTAACAACTTAAGATTCTATAGATACAACACAACGTTAAGAAATAACACCAATCCATTCTTGTTTAACAACTTATGACTGGAAAGACCAAAACATGGCCAGTGAAACTTATGAGAACAACAAGATGGGGGAAATAACAAGTTCAAGCTCTACAGTAACGACACAACTGTGAAAAATAACAACTTTTGGTTCTTGTTTGAGGTTGAAAGAACCAAAACATGGATATTTTTTTACCAATCAGTTATAGAGGTTGAAGTTTGTATAACTCTATTTTGTAGAAGAAGATGGTGGTTGAACAAGGGGAGGAGGGGGCTAAAGAGGGGCAGAACAAAAGTGAAGAAGGGCATATGGTTGTTAAAGAAGGGGAAAAGGTTGTGGAAAAAGGGCAGAACTTAGACGAACAAGGGAAGAAGGTGTTGCATAAGGGGGATACATATAAGGCCTTAAACAATGGGTTGCAGTTGTTTAGAATTGAGTTTTTTAAGAAATTTAAGCCACAGAAATCTGACAAATGTGTTGTGCACAATGATGAGGTCCTAAAAGCATGGAGAGCATTGAGTGACCAAGAGAGGAAGGAATATTGTGAGAAGTCTAAATACATTGAGAAACCTAAGAAAGAAAGACAAGAGAAGAAGAGTGCAAAGAGGAAAGTAGCTTTTATCACTCGTTGCTCAATTTGGCAATTCAAGCAATTAGTTGACTTCATAAATAAAGATGAAAGTTTAAAGGAAAGGGTGAAGAGATTAGGATTCAGCAAGCTTCTAGAGGTTGGAGGTTGCAAGAAACTGCCAAAAGATCTGATTGTGTCAATGCTTCGCTCATATGATCCAGCAACACACCAATTCCGAATCAGGGGAAAGACACGTGAAATTTCTGCATTAGATGTGAAGCAGTTACTTGGGCTTCCCCACTGTGGGGATGTGGTGAGGACTAAGGTGGATAATGATGACCCAGTTTATACAAAGTTACAGAGTGAATATTCAAAACGCCTATACAGTAACATTGTAGAGGCTATTGTAAACGGCAGTGACAATGAAAATTTTGAGTTCCTTTTTATGTTGTACACACTTGGAACCTTTCTAGCTCCCACTGCAAGCCCAAAGGTTAGTGAGCGGTTACTGAAGGTGATGAGGTTGACAATGAAAGGATTTCAGAAATTTGATTGGGCGACCTTTATCATTAAGGACTTGTGGAAAGAGATGGGAGACTATGTAAGGGATGTGAGAAACAACAAGAGGGGCAACTCCAATGTCGGTGGATGCATGTACTTTTTGTTGGTATGTACTTAAATTTACTTATGTTATGGTACGCTTTAAATGGCAAGTATTTAAGTTATTGTTTTACTATTTGTTTGGTAGATATTTTTTGGTGAGCACTTTGCAATGATGCCAACTGAGAAACATGAGTATGTTGATGCTGTTAACTACTGGACTGAGGATCGATTAAAAACCATGGTTAAATTAGAGAGGGACAGCAACATGGGCATAATATTTGGAGCAAGGGCATCTAAATTGAATGTTGGTGTAGAGGGAAATGTTGGAATTGATCATTTGGACCAGGTATTTGTTAATTTGTAAATGTTTGTATGCATTAATACAAATGTGTGTGTAACAAGTTTTGATTTAATTTTTTGCTTCAGGACCTGAAGGATATGTATAGACGGTTGACGAGTGTAATTGCAGAGGAGTTGATAAAGGTTCAAGTGATGAGAGGGGAACATAAAAAGGTTGGAAGAGAAGGAGTAGACCAACAAGAGGATGTTGTCAATGTTGAAGAAGAAGAGATTGATGGAAAAAATTAGCAGCACTCATATGAAAGTGACTCAGATAGTCAAAGACAAGGAGCAGACATTGTGGAGGAGGAAGAGGTTACCAAGGATAATGTGTTACGAAGATCAACTAGGGTTCGAGGAGAAAAGAAAATCGAGTCCCCCTTTGTCATGCCAAAGGCCATATCGCGAAAGAAGATGGTGGTTGATGAGAAGGAAAGATTTTTCACACTAATTTCTCAATATCCTCGACCCATTGATGGCCGAAAGTGAGTGATTTATGTATGTTTCATGATGTACTTGTAAGGAAGAGGACGTGCAATATTTTTCTTGCAACGTTGTATTGACTATTTATATAAAAAACTATTACAGGGAATTGGTTACATTGCAAGATGAATACGTCACTCGGGATGAGCTGTATTCTTTAGGTGGAATCCATAAGGTTAACAATCGGGTCAGTATTAGCATGGCTTCAGGACTTTGTATTTTAAGTTTATGGGGATCACTTCATTACGTACTTGCTATTTCAGGTGGTGTCCGTTGTTTGCAAGGCATTGATGGCATATTTGAAACTACATGGACCAGTGAAGAGGCATATTTTTGATGCTGACTTTATGGTAAGCAGGAAAAAAATTATGGGTATTTGTATGTTAGCTTATTGGGTACTAATATAAATTTTGTTCCAGATGCAAATCATTGGCAAAGGAAAGAATTGGAGACCTTCAGATTACAAGGGCCAATTATTGCCTGATCGATTAGGGTACAATCTTGCAGATTGTGACTTGCTGTTAGGGCCTGTACTTGTCCGGGATCACTGGTTTTGTGTAGGCTTGGATCCAAAAACACGGAATTTCTATATTCTGGACTCAATGAAACCCATTGTTGACACCACCAAGAAAAGGAAGAAAAATAGTGCCTTAGAAGATCCTCAATCATTGGCAGCAGAGACATGTGTAATGAACTTTATGCTTTAACATCGTGGATTTAAATTTCATTAGCAATTAAATTTTCCCAACTGAACCCAAATATTTGTGTTTTTTTGTAGAGGGACAGATTTATTGATATAGTGGATTTCGTCAGTAACAATCGACATGGGAAGAAGCAACAGATAGACATCATTCGTGCTCAAGTACCTCAGCAAAATAATCTGTAAGAATTGACTGTTGTATTTTGTCGATATCACTGTTGTATCCATTTCCTTATTTTTTTGCGTATATGACTGCTGTCTGGATTTTGTAGCCTTGATTGCGGTGTCCATGTCTTGATTTGGTTGTTTCAGTGGAGTCCAGCTGTGGTACTTGATTACACAGAGGTATCCACAATAGTTCATATGTATGTTGCCTTTTGTATGGTTGCGAAAGTACAATAAACTGAACTATTGTTGTTTGGGTCGTGTACAGGCTCAAGTCAAACAATATAGGAGGGACATTATCTGGTGGCTGGTGAATCACCATCAAAATTCATCAAGACTCGATGCTCTGGAGCTTCTATCCCAGCAGCCAATCAAACGTCAACGTTTGACCAATAATTAATTGCTTTATTTTAGACATCTACAGGGAAACTTTATGCACTTGATGTTTTTTGACCTGGGATGTGTTCATTTGTAAGTTCCAATATTATCGTACTGCCCAGGGTACATGATTATAATGTAGAAGGTGTACATGCCATGAGACATGTGTAACAACCCACTGTTAGCAAGTTCATATTTAACAACTTCAAGTTCTTGTTTTACAACTTTTTGATCTTGTTTGCCAACTTACGCAGGTTAACAAGGAGCATTTCTATATTATCAACTATATCTAATTTTTTAACAACTAGGTTATCTTGTTTGACAACTTAGGAGATTGAAACACTATACATGTCGCGTGTAACGTGCTTATCTTTTTGAACAACTTTCGCTTGTTGTAAACCTACTCAAAAAGTTCTAAAAAGGGCATGTTGAGGGTAGCTTCGAATAGAAAAAGTGGGGTACCATTAGCAAATGTGTGCACATTTTTGACAACTTTCTTATCTTCTTTGACAACTTTCGTATCTTCTTTAACAACTACAGGCACTTTTTTCACACCTTTTTTATCCGCATTGACCTATGGAAAAAAGTGGAAATAATAACTTCAATTCACTATTAACTACTAATAACGTCAGAAAAGTCCTTGTCGTTGGAGTTCAACAAGTGGGGTATCTTTAACGGCGGAAGGTTCATATTTAACAACTACATACTCATTCTCCACAACTTTATTATCTTCTTTGACCTTTGAAAAATTGAGTTGAAATAACAACTTCATCTTCACTATTACCAACTACGATTCCATTATTAACAACTGTCGTATCTTGTTAAACAACTTCACGAGTTCAGAAAAGTACATGGCATTGGTAGCGTGGGAGTTCAACAAGTGAGGGACCATTAACAACAGAAGGTTCATAGTTAACAACTACACTCTCATTTTTCACAACGTTTTTATCTTCTTTGACCTATAAAAAAAAGAGGTAAAATAACAACATCAACTTCAGTATTAACAACTACGCTTCTATTATTAACAACTGTCGTATCTTTTTAAACAACTTCAAGTTCTTTACAACAGTACAGGTCCAAGGTAGCACAGATATGGACAAGGGAAATTCGGCCAAATTCTGTGTCACACAACACAGTGATAACATTAACATAATAGGATTATATGTGGCATAATTACATTAACCTTATATCATAATGTGCTGCATAATTACATAACTATATAAGATATACTCTTAAAGTTGTGACAGTGGATGTTTGATACTAATGACAAGGGAACATTAACATTGCACTTCACCCTAATGTTTCCTTGTCACAACCAAAAAATGAAGACATATGCAGCAACCCCTTTCCCTAAAAAAGAACTATACATATTACTTCAATAGACTTGCTAACTATGAGCAGGATAAGTTCAAAAAATTTCTATTAGTATCAACTTGTTTACTTCAAAATATTGCAGCTCCTTATATCTGCAGAATGCTTACTTCAAAAGCTAATTTTTACCAACTTCAGTTTGGATTTGGATTTGTGCATTTCTGTATAGTATGCCCCGCTTCATGGCATCTTGTACAATGGTAAATCTTCTTATTCTGGAATTGTGATTCACGCCTACTAGTTCTTGGCCTTCCAGCAGGTCTAGTTGTCCTAGGTGGCAGCAACAATGTCTGAGCAAACAGATGACCCAGCATATAGTTGTTTGGGTCTGGCTTGTCGATTGTCACAACTGGAGTCATGGAACGCTTATAAATCATTTGTTGGGCTGTTATTTTGTAGCATCCTTCCACATAGTCATAGACATTGCCATGGACATGTTTGATGGCTGCACAAGCATGAGCACAAGGGATCCCCGACATTTGCCATACTTTACAGGTGCAACTACACAAACGAAGATCAACATTTAAGGATCCATATTTGGTATGGACACAAATCCTACCGCCTCCATAATTAACTGGTGATATATATTCAGCATGACAAACATTTTCCTTCACTATGGCCTCTATGTTGGGCCCAACACCATTTTTCCACTTCAGCATTGCCATACTCGATGCATACATCTTCTTGGCAACCTTCTCACGATATTCATGGATAAGTAGTGCGACATTGTGCTTTCTTTCCTTCACCAGCCACGCATTAAATGATTCGGCTATGTTGGTTGTAATCTTATCCCACCTTCGGAACGGAAACTTACTTAACGCCCACTTATCGATATCTCCATGGTGAATCAACCAATCAGCCATCTCTTTATAGGATTTGCGCATGTAATCCATTGCCTTCTCGAAATCTGCATCCAACCTTGCATATGCAACATTATCAAGCAACCGTAGTGCATCTTCCTTTGAGCAGCCACTTGGCTTCCTCTTGCCTCTATTTAACTTAAGCAATTCTGAACTGAAATTCTCCTTCACATGCCTATAACAATAAGCATGTCGTTCACTACCAAAAATTATTTGCACTGACCCTTTAATTGCATTGTGACGGTCTGACACTATTGTGAGTTCGATTGACCCAACTATTTGTTTAATCTTCTGTAAGAACCATGACCAATCCTCTAATGTCTCCCCCTTTACAATTGCTATTGCAAACGGCAAAATTTCATTGTCCGCATCATAACTAGAAGCTGAAAGCATTGTTCCCTTGTATGGTCCGGACAAATGGGTTCCATCAATGTATAGCACGTGTCTTGCACCAGCCATAAATCCCTCAATACAACACCCATATGCAATAAATACTCTCTCAAACATGTTATTCCCACTTGCTTCCCACTCAGCAACAGTTTTGTCATCTGTTTCCTTCAATCGCTTACAAATCCAAGGTATTAACATATAAGATTGTTCTGGTCTACCTTGTATGTCTTCCATCGCTTTTTCCTTCGCCTTGTATGCTTGCTTGTATGTAAGGGTGACACCATATTCTGTCTGCAACATCTTCCTTATTTCATTAGGACGTTTGTCAATGTGATTTCTCACCTCATCAACTATAATGGAAGATGTCAAATTAGATCTTCCACCATGGGTCACCTTAAGATTGTCTTGTGCACTATGATAATGTTCATCTTTGAATGTCATCACACGTAGTATTGGAGTTATCTTTTCGATAGCATTTGCTGCAACCCTCCAAGGACAACCTAAACTCCTACACTTTACTGAAATGCTATGCTTGCTATTTCTCACATATTCAAACTCAAACTTGTGTGCTATGCTGTACTTGTACAGAGCCTGCTTAAAAGCATCCGCGTGTGCAAATGTCTGCATCACTCCTGAAATTATCCCCCTCCATTTTGTGCAGTTCAACTCTGGGCTAGGTGTAGGTGCACTTTCTACTCCACAAAGTAGCTTATTAGATCCTCCAGCAATTTCAGCCGTCGTACACGAAGCAACACTTTCATAGTACCACGCTTCATCTTGGTTTTCCACACTGGTATGACAATCAACAGATCTTCCTTGTGAGAGTCCCAAGGAATTTACATACCTGCAGTCAATTATAATAACAACTTTTGTTACTTAATAACCAACAACAGTTTCACAAATAACAACTATCATCCCTACAAAATTTGCACTTACGTTTGCGGGTCATCTGATATGCGGCATACATCATCATTTCCTTTTGCTTCTATATACACATGGCCGCTCCTTTCATTATATTCAAACAGGTTTTCAACTTCACCATCATCATTTAAATCTATTAGTAAACTTTCATCAAACCTCACTGTATACTTCATCTCACACATGTTGCAATCAATACCAAGCCATGATGATATCATCAACCTCAAATCTCTAAGTGTTATCACCTCTTTCAGGCACTTCAACTTCACATAACCACCATTATATGTAATTTTACCTTCATCATTCCACACAAATTTTCCTCCAACATGGAAATAACAAAATAGTTCCTTCACAGATTTTGAGCCTTTGTTGCATGTCATTGTACATGCCTACAAGCAGAAAAAACAAAAACAGATAATTAATTAAACAAAGCCGGTTATCATTATATAGTTAAGTAATTTTGTCTCTATTCTTTATGAAACACAGTAACTGATCATTTCATCATCAAACAGGGGCAATTAACAACAAACGCCTATGTTTTACCACCGTCATATTCACCATTAACAACATCGGCCACATATCACCACCCTATATCTATTAACAGCAACACGTTATATTTTACAGTATGTTTTAACAACTCTGTATTCTCATTTAACATCACAATTTATTTCAACTTATCCATCTCCATTATTAACAACACACCCTATCATCACCCTCTATGAACTATTAACAACAACACTATTCATTTTAACATCTCCACATTCAGTATTAACAACACCCCTCACAACATTACCCTCCATGTACCATTAACAATAACACGGTATCTTTTCACATCTCCTTCTTCACTGAAAATAACACCATCCCCCAACCAAAATGCCTCAAGTTTATCACCGCTCGCAGTAACCATTACGGTTCACAACAAAAAACCCACAATCTTCACCATTCCTACAGCCAAACTCAATGAAATCCACCACACAACCATCAAGAATCTCCCATTACCTTCAAGCTGCAACCTTTCTCCATCTTCAACAAACGACCCCCTTACCCATAAAAGCAAGCATCCAAAACCAGAAATCCATCGCAACTATATTCATAATCTCAGAAGACGAAGATGGAAGATTCACAATACAACATCATTTCTACACTAGAAGAATTACTTACCGTTGGTTACCTCTGCTTTGTCTTCAGCTTTCAACCGTTCCGAAACTTACGTCGATCTCGCGCCACTGTCCTTCCTTTCCTCTCATGCGTTTTTTCCCTTCCTTTCTTTCCCACTCTTATGCATTTCGGTCAGCATTTTGTTCAGGGCTAATTGAGTCTTTTCCACTGAATTTTAAAATCCCTGATTCCTACAAGAAGACTAATCAGGGATTTGGATTTTCAATGTACCAAATAGGGAATACCCTATTTCCAGCGTATTTTACAGGGATTTTCCCATTTAAGAACTGAGTCTCAAAAAATTACTATTTTTCTTAAACCGACCAATTTAGGCCCTAACCTATAAAGGCTAGTGCTGTAGCTCGTCCATTTTTTCCAACTTCAACTATAACATGTTTTGTTTTTTCCGAGGTCTTTATTAGAAGATCCATATCAAATTCAAGTACCTACTTCAAATTCCATCGAAACTCATCAAAATAATCAATTAAATTTAAATCTTAAAGAGCATAAAATGAGAATGCTATTTGTCTCTTTCATTCGAGAGTTTGGATGATTAAAAGCTCGATTTCATGCTCAAAGAATTTTATAAAAAGATGAGCCATGACAAGCACAAGTTGAAAACCCTTCCATTTTTTTCAACTCGTGAAGGATGAAGAATGAAATTGAACAAACCCTTCCTGCATAGTCGTCACTCGTCAATCTCGCAAGTCGCTCGGCGCTCGCAGCTTTTCCGTGAGTTATTCTTTGTTTGCTATGTCTCTGTGTTTATGCTGGAAAAAAGTATATAATTCAGTGAAGAGATGAGATTTTAGTCAAGCAGTAGCAATGAAAATAAATAGGTTTAAATTGGCTCCCCGTTGCTCAGCTTTAGTTTCAGAGTTAAGAGATTCATTAATTTTATTGTATATTATTTCTTACCATAATCAGGTAAAAAAGCCACAGAATTAGGGATTTATTAATCTCAAACGAGGAAATAAACCCTGAAATAGCTCACATCTTAGCAGTAGTATTCCCATGGGGGCAAGGATATTGCAGCAGTGGTTGATTCCGTTCCTTTCACGACAATACCCTCGCAACCCAAACACTGAAGGTTTGTACCTCTTTTCATCTGCCTTGATAAACCCTTAGGGGAAAAAGAGTATATTTACTAAATTGAATGGTTAATGACGTAGGTTTTAATGATTGTCTCTTTTCATGTGTACTAAGCTTTCTCATCTTGAAATGCAGAAATACTGTTTTTAAAATTTTCATTTCTGTTCTTATTGTTTTTGACATTTTCTGGTTTAAGTGTAGTTTTTCCTGGTCTAGGTATTAATTTAACCAGGCTGATGTGTTTAGTTGGACCAATGACGAATGTTTCTGGTAATGATACTTGGTTTATATATTAGGGTGTTACTTAGATGCTGCATGGTCTAAAATATTTAGAGCTTGTAACTTCAACATAAATGATACTGCACTGGAGTCAAAAGTCAAAACTATTTTGATTAAAACCAAAAAAAAGGGAAGAGGACTTCATCTTGTCAGAGAGAAACTGGGATTAGAAAGACATGAAAAAGAGTTCTGTATGGTTGTAAATGGACCCTGCTCTAAATAATATAATAGTTTTTGATGGATACTTAACCCTGCTCTAAATAATATAATGTCTACAATGGATACTTGGTATTGTGTAATACTAAGCCCCATATTTAGTAATATCGGATGCTTAATGCGGTATTTAAGTGGGTTTGTTCTCCCATTTTAACAGCTGCTTTTGGGGTAGGGTTTCTCATCCCACCTAGGTACCCATCAGTTTATATTCGACATTTTCTGCAGAAGATTATGGCTTCCCATCTTATCCCTTTTTCTATTTTTGTCAGATAATATGCATTAGTAATATGGCCATAGGCTCAAGTGTCAACTCTTGAGCATCTCCTGCTCAACTAATTTTGAACCTCTTGTTCACCTTAGCTTTAGCCTTAAGCACTCATTTCTTTGGACACATTTCTACCCGATGGATGAATAAAAAGTTTTATTTGTATAATTTGTTGTCTATGCCATGCTACAAGAGCAACCCCTCATCTTGGACTTGCCAATACTCAAACATGGATTAGTTTGTAGTACTGTACTGGATTCTAGATGATTGTTGATCCATGTTCATGAGGATACTAGAAGCAGGCTTTTGGTTGTCTCAATGTATTATAATACGCATTTGTTTTGTTGTTTAATGTTTTTGTGGTTATATGCAGTATCCTCTTGGCATTCGTCTATCAGTGTAATATTAATCAAGGAAAGTTTGTTTTAATCTGCTGCTGAGCGTTTTATGTAAATATAGAAGCAGGGTTTGGAAAGAAAAGGAGAAGTGGTATATATGGTTGTAATTTGACCCTGCATTGAACAATTAACATTATGTCTGGCATTTTTTTGCTGATGATTAAGATGTTTGATGTTATCCTCTTTTTTTCTGTTTCCCTTTTTTATTTGTTTTTGTTTTTTTGTTTTTTGTTTTGGGGGGGGGGGGGTGTTGATAATATGTATCCGTAATATGGTCATACTCTCAAGTATCAACTTGTGAGTCTCCTCCTGCTCAACTAATTACATGTTTAAGCCTCTTGTGAACCTTAGCTTTAGCCTTTAGTGCTTAATTCTTTGGACTTATTTCTACGTGATGGGGGCATAAAGTTTTTATTTGTGTACATTCAAGAATGAATAGATGTGATGCCCATGTCTTGCGGTTGTGAAAAACCATGCTATTAAAGTATACCCCCATTTGGGGCCTAACAATACTTGAACACGAATTAGTACCGGTACTGTACTAGATACTTGATTGTCCAAAAAAAAAGGATTTTTGTTATCTCCTTGTTTTACTACTGCATTTTTTTTATTTGACATTTTTTGGGTGATTTGCAGCATTCTCTTCGCATTCTTCTATCAATGCAATATTAATCAGATATGGACTTGGTAAAAGAGGAGTCCAGACGCGCACAAATCCAACTAACCATGTAAGTGAAGAAGATTCAGAAAATAAAGAAGCGCACAGCGTAGAGCCTAGTTCTGACCCAGAGACCACTATCAATAGTTCTGCTGTAAAATTTTCTGCCAATTCCAGTTTGAAAGCATCCTCAAGGCATGATCTTGCCTTGATTTTCACCTGTAAGGTCTGTGAAACAAGGTCCATCAAGACAGTTTGTCGCAAATCCTATGAGAAAGGTGTGGTGGTCGCAAGGTGTGGTGGCTGTAATAATCTACACCTGATTGCAGATCATCTCGGGTGGTTTGGCGAACCCGGAAGTGTTGAGGATTTCTTAGCTGCTCGTGGAGAAGATGTGAAGAAAGGTTCGGTCGATACACTGAATCTTACACTAGAAGATATTGCTGGAACTAAACCTTGAAAAGCTTAATTTGACAAATACAGAGATGAACTTGTGTGAAGTGCTTATAAAAATTTGTGGATTGCGGAGCATTTTGTAGTGTGAAAGTTGGAAGGGTTGTGTAATTTACCTCCCTGGCTCCCTTTCATTTTGTAGTTCCTGTTTCTGCTAGCACATATTGTACTCTTTTTTCTTTTATTCAGAAAAAGTTGAAACGGTTGAAATTTCGAAGCTGAGAAGTTATTTGTAGAAGATGCAGAGTTTGATGGAGATTTTGCATTTTTAATATTAATTTTTTATTTTTATGATGAACATATACAAGAAAGAGCTGGAGTGTTAGTGAAGAGGATAAATCAAATAGTATGAAAAGTCAATTAAAAAAGGCAGAGGAGGGCTAAAGAGAACAATTAATGAGATTATTGAGAAGAATTTTTAAGTTAATATTTTATTTAAAGATTTGGTTATTGATAGAACATAATAATTATACTGTATGATTCATTTTACCAATTCCAATTAGTGGGAATTAAGATATAGTGGGTTTATTTCCTCATTTTCTCTTGAAGAAACTGATGCATGCGTGCCCTACTTTTGTGCTAGTGTTGTGTTTTTCGTTTTAATCGGTGTGTGTGTGTATGAAGATGTATGGTGTGGTATAAATGTTTGAAGAGAAAAAACAAGTTAAAAAGTTACTTCATCCTGTTCTAAATATAAGGTAAAGTTGATATTTTTTGAAAAGATTAAGGAAACTAGATAAGTTACTTAATCATATAATATATTGTGTATCCTTATATTATATATCAGTTTATTAGTCAAACTAATTAGTTTGAAGTAAAAAATAGAAATATAAATATCCGGACAGGACCGGACGGTCCGGCCGGCTGGACCATTGGCCGGAGGTTCTACCAAGCTGCTTCAGTACTTGTAGCCGTTCTGAGCATTTGGCCGTTTTGGACCGCTAAAAGCTGGCCTTTTAGCCGGGAGCCGCTGTTAGACCGTGACCCGGAGCGGCTTTTTCATAACCGGACGGCTCAAGATCCACCGGAAAAAAAGATGAAGGAAGATGAAAGACAAAGCCATGAAGAAAAATGGAGAGAGAAATACCAGATGTAAAGCACTTACCCGATCTAAAGTTTTAAACAAAGTGATGAAAATATTAGTAAGTTGTAAAAATTTTTAACCCAACTGATTCATGTCTTCGAACAGCTTCAGCAATATCTGGTAGAGGAGAAGGCGAGACGCGGTCAAATGCTTGAAAGAAAAAGTTGTTTGAGCGATTCGATTGCTTATAAGTTGCTTTTTAATAGTGATTTACAGTATACGAAGTAAGTATGTGAGAGGAGTTGTGTCTCGATTTACGTAAAAAGCAACTTATAAACAAATTTAAGCTCAAACAAACATGCTTATAATAGAAAGATAGAGGTATGAAAGAGAAGTGGCAGAGAGTTGAGACAAAAGCATGAGAGAAGTTGAGAGCATCGAGGAGAGTTGTTGAACATCTTGTGGTTGAGATCCAACCAAGATCATTTGATCCAACGGATTGCAGCCTATGCATCTGAGCTCTCTTTTCAGAAAACCAAAAAGCATTTGATCCAATGGATAATCCCATTGCAAATTACAATCCTGAATCCTCAAAGTCATTTGTTTTCTCACTCCATCAATCTCATTTCCTATCTTTTTCACATTTCTTTTCATAGGCAGTAGGCTACTCATTGGTAGGATAGACACAAGAGTATTATTTTAAAATTTTTTAGTATATCATTATTAAAATTTTAAATTGTGCATAGTTAGTTATAAATCTATTTTTTTATTCAAAATGCTTTTTAAAACATAAGACTTCAGCTGGCACAAATCTATAAAGCTTATATCTAAAAATATTTGTATCACAATATAATAATTATTTTTAAAACTAAATATCGTTATAAGGATTTGAAACATTAATTAGTAAATATTTTTATAATTATATTTTATAACATGTTTGTGAGTATTGATGGTTACCTTGTTAATATGCTACTTCAATGATTTTATTTTGTTGGCAGATATGTTGGGATTTTGTTAATTTTTCATCAAATTAGAGTAATTATATTTATAACATTACATATGTGTATAATATTATTTTTAATTTAATTATTATATGTCACCGGTTCGACCGAACGGTCTAACCGATCTGACCGGTTGAACCATAACCCGCTAGCTTTTCCGGCTTAACATCCAGTCCGACTTTTAAAACATTGCTTTATAGTAATTTAATTAGATTCTTTAATCTCTCTAAAAAAATCAAATTTACCTTATATTTAAAACTGAAAGGAGTATCACAGGGTAATAGACTTAAAAAACAATAGTACTATATATACTCGCTTAGGTCATAATAAAAGTTGCTTCTATAAAAACATTGCGAGAGTGGAAGCGACGGCGGACATGGCGGCAGTGGCGGCGGAGGAGAGAGTAGGTCGCACGCGTGCGCCGGGGGGGATGGTAGTGTGACAGGTAAGCCTGCGGCGTTTGTATTTGGCCAAACGGATCACCAAAGGAGACCGGAAGAGGAGAAAGCCAGAAATGATAAAAGCTATGGAAGGAAGCAACCTGTTCCTATGCCGTATAGGGATAAGTTACTTTCACCAGGGCAAGTAGGATTGCTAGTGCGACATGATGAAGCAGATGATATCGTCCACGGGTGGAAACAATATTTTGTGGAGACAGACACAGAAGGGGCTGGAGGGACTAACAGGGAAGGCTCAAACGAGGAGGAATGTTTCAAACAAGTTAACGAAAAGGGTATCCCGGTTCTCCAGGTAACATAGGAGGAGTATACTGCATGGTGTAGACCCTGGATGAACTCTCTGATCATTAAGGTATTGGGAGTTGACATCCCTAATCATATCATCAGAGAAAGGGTCAACCGTATGTGGAAACCGGTGGATCCTCTGAAGATGATTCCCCTGAGCAATGGATATTCTATTTTGTCTTTTACAAATAAAGAGGACGGTGATTATGTGATAGAGCTCAATATTTATATATTTTTATTAATTAATCTTAGGTTTTTGTGGGACTTAACTGAATATTTTAGGCATAATCAAGTGTTAATGTGAGACTTTAGTGAAAGAATAATTTTGGAATTAAAGTGGTTAAATTGTTATATTTTTAATTAATATTTGTTATTCCCATTATTTTTTAATTGTGAGTAAAAGATATTACCTTTGTGAATATATTTTTGTAGGTGATGATGTGACATAATTTTTGTCAAGTGTTCAAGGCCAAAGATGTTATTTTGGAGCTTAATGAAAGACAAGAGTGGAACATCACAAGTGCAGAATTTATTTTCCCATTTTTTCTAAGAAGAGGTTAAATAAGTAAGGGCCTTGTTTGGTGGTTGCAATTTATGCCTAATGCTAAAACATATTTTCACCTCCTCATCTAAAGATGGCACAACTTATTTAACCTAGTGAATTGAAGAAAGAAAGGGAAATGGGGACCATTGATTATGAGGGTGGTGGCTGGTTGGATGAGAAAGGAGGGAGTTTGCTGAACCGAATGAATTTATCAATTGAAGAAAAAAAGAAGCAAGCTGCAACACATTAAGGGGCCGAACCAAAAAAGGAAAAAAACAGCACCGAATGGAAATAAAGAAGGAAAAGGCGTGAGAGTGGGCTGGACAAAGAGATAATTGAAGAGAATGAATAGGTGTGAATTGAAGATGCTGAACCGAATGTGAAAAAGGCTAATGACCGAATGAGAAAAGCAATTGGACCGATGGGAATAATGAGGAAGGAGGATGTTGAGCCGACATTGTTGACCGAGCTAAAGCAATTGAATCTGAGATGCTGAACCATAATTAATTGGAGCAAGTAAACCGAGAGGGTTGAAGAAAAAAACGGGCTGACCGAATGTGAAAAGGGAAGGGCAGCAGCGAATGAAAAGGGAGGAAGCATCGAATGAGGAAGGCTGGGCGGCCTTGAAGGAAGAAAGGGAACCGAATGTGAAAGGGAGGCGTTGTGCTTAAAGTAATAGCATGTGTGGCAGCTGCAACAATTAGAAGGGAAAAGGAGATGCAAGCTTCTCTATGGCTCATATCTTCAACACTCTTCAAGTTCATTTTCTTCCTCTTCTTCCATGAGTAGCTAAAGTGTTGGTGATTTCCTTGAGTTGGGTAATGGTTTGAGCTTCTAAACTTCAATGAAATTCCTTTAAGCTCTCTTTCTATTTCATAATTGTATGGCTTGGTAAAGTGTATGGTTGTAATCTAGATTGTTTTATGCCAAGTGATTAAACTTGGTGGTTGAGCTAGGAGTTGATTGATTAAGCTTTGTAGGATTCAAATTAGGAGTAGGTTGAGTTGTTTATTCCAACTTAGTTAAGTGGATTGTAAATGACTAAATTGAATGCTTTGAACTTTTGTAATAGTAATTACAAGCTAGAATTGGAAGTTGATTATTCATCTCCTTGAGTCTGAATTATTTGGTGGTATTCATTTAATTGCTTTCATGATCAGAAATAAACATAAATAGCTTGTCCAATTCTTATCCTAATCCTGTAGTTGGGCTTATATCTGACTGACGGGCAACACTCAAGATATTTTAATTAATAATCTAATTAATAACTAATAATTATATTATAATAATTAAAATATATCACATTCTCCCACTTGGCCCGTATCTAAATGTCAATTGCCTTTTCCAAATTAAATTAAGGCTATGCTACAAGAATTATGGCAATAAGTCCTTTTGGTTCGAGTATTATCTTCTATGTATTACATGCAACACCCTTACTTATAGGTATAACCTTGTGAATAAATGCCAATGTTTATTCAGTTCCAAGCTTAATATTTATTATTCTCATCAACAGAATGTATACAGATAATGATAGAGATAATAAACCATAAAATTAATTTCATTGCATACCTCTTCACTATGAATGAAGGTTTTAGCCCCATCTGAGGGACGTGTAACACAAACACTTTCGGTTTCATTCCCTTAGTCAAAGGATTAGCTAGCATGTCTTTTGTATTGATATGATCAACCGAAATTTCACCATATGCAATTCTCTCTTTTAAACTTAGGAATTTCAGTTCGAACCACCGGCTTCGACTTCCACTCCTTTTGTTATTTGCAATGGCTACTGCGGCTATGTTATCACAGTATATCCTGATTGGCCTAGAGATTGAGTCCATCATCTTAAGGCCAACAATGAAATTTCTTATCCAGATTGCTTGTGAACTTGCCTCAAAACACGCTATGTACTCAGCATCACAAGTAGAGGGAGTTGTAAGTGTTTGTTTTGTTCTTTTCCATGATATAGCTCCATCTGCTAGTAGGAAGATGTAACTATTAGTAGACTTGTTTGTGTCTAAATATCCTCCTAGATCAGAGTCTGAGTAACCAACCACTTCCAGGTCATCTGTTCTTTTGTATGTGAGCATGTAGTGCTTAGTACCTTGTAGACACCTAAACACTTTCTTTGCAGTTGTCCAATGTGCTTCCCCTAGATCACTTTGGTAACTTCCCAACATGCCAACAGTGAAAGCTATATCAGGTCTTGTGCATACCTGTGTATACATCAAGCTTCCTGCTGCTGATGCATATAGGACCCTTTCCATTTGCTTCCTTTCAAGCTTATTTTGAGGACATTGACCTAGACTAAACTTGTCCCCTTTCTCAAGAGGAGCTACGTTAGCTGAATAGTTTTGCATCCTGAATCGTTCAAAAACTTTGTTGATATAAGTTTGTTGAGACAAGCCTAAAATGCCTTGAGTTCTATCCCTATGGATCTTGATGCCAATGACATAGGATGCCTCACCTATATCCTTCATATCAAAGTTCTTGCACAAAAACTATTTCACTTCACGTAATAATCGTAGATCACTGGCTGCAAGTAGTATGTCATCGACATACAAAACCAGAAATATGATCTTGCTCCCACTAATCTTGTGGTATATGCATTCATCCACGATGTTCTCATCAAAACTAAATGATGTGATTACCTCATGGAACTTTAAGTACCACTGTCATGAGGCTTGCTTCAAGCCATAGATCGATTTCTTCAACTTGCATACTAGATGTTCCTTATCCTTTACAACAAATCAATCAGGTTGTTTCATGTAGATATCTTCCTCAAGAACCCCATTGAGGAATGCAGTCTTAACATCCATTTGGTGCAACTCTAGATCAAAATGTGCAACCAATGCCATGATTATGCAAAAAGAATCTTTCGTTGATATAGGAGAAAAGGTTTCCCTGTAGTTGACCCCTTCTACTTGTGTGAAGCCCTTGGCAACCAACCTAGCCTTGTATCAATCAATGTTACTTTGTGAGTCCCTTTTGGTTTTGTAAACCCATTTACAGCCAATAGCTTTAGACCTACTTGGTAACTCCACAAGATCCCATACATCATTGTTTGCCATAGAATTCATTTCTTCAGTCATAGCATAATGCCATAACTTAGATTTCTCACTCTTAATAGCCTGAGTACATGTTAATAGATCATTTTCAATGCTAATATCGCAGTTAGCCTGAACAGAGTATAGAACGTAGTCACTAGGCAATGCTGGCCTTCTTTCTCTAGTTGATCTTCTTAATTCAACCTCTTGGGTTGGTTTAGATTGTTCATTCGGGACATCCTCCACCGTAACTTATCTTGGTTCTCCATGTATGGGAGATGGATAAATCTAAACAAAACCTTCACGACGTAAATCAGGGGTTACTTCCATATGATCGTTATTTGTTTGATCACTCTCACTAATCACGTCATTCTCAAGAAAGAATGCATTCCTAGATTCTATAAAATATGTAGAAGGTAGAGGACAATATAACCTACAACCTTTAGTCATACATGGATAGCCTATCAAGTAAGCTTTAATGATTTTAGGATCTAGTTTCTTTTCTTGCAGATTGTACACCCTTACTTTTGTAGGATAGCCCCATACCTTAAGGTGTCTTAAACTGGGTTTCCATTCTTTCCAGATTTCAAAGGGTGTTTTCGGCACCGCCTTTATTGGAACCCTATTTAATAAGTACACAACTGTCTTAAGTGCCTCCTTCCACAAGGATGTTGGAAGTTTGGACCTACTCATCATGCTCCTAACCATGTTTAGCAAGGTCTTATTTCTTCTTTCTGCTACAACATTCGTATCTGGTAAGCTAGGCATGGTATATTGTGCAACTATACCATCTCCTAAAGAAAATCAGCAAAAGGACTTGGCGCTTGTCCTTCACTTGTGTACCTACTGTAGTACTCACCACCTCTATTGGATCTCACGATCTTTATTGGTTTCCTAACTTGTTTTTCTACTTCAGTTTTATATTCCTTAAAGGCATCTAGTGCCTCGCTTTTATTATCAAGCAAGTAGATATAAGTATATTGCGAGTAATCGTCAATAAAAGTGATAAAGTATTTTTGACTGTTTGTGGATAAGTTAGGACAACAAATATCGGTATGTATAATTTCAAGTAAATCAGAACTTCTTTTAGCTCCCTTTTGTGACTTATTGGTCTGCTTTCCCCTTATGCAATCCACACAGGTATCAAATTCTGAATGGTCTAAAGATGGAAGGATTCCATCTTTAGTTAACCTTTTGATCCTATCAACGGAGATATGTCCTAATCTCCTATGCTACAAGCTAATAGAATTCTCATCAATGATACTTTGTCTAATACCATATGAAGTAGAAAAAATTTCAGGCGGTTCAGGGATTATTTTAAACAAATCATCAATCATAATAACCCTTGCAATTGGAAAATAGTCTTTACTGAAATACATCAAGTCCTTTTGCAAATAAATACCATAATTCAAAGAAATGAGTTTCGACATAGAAATCAAATTTCTCATATAACTAGGAATGTAAAAACAATTCAAAAGATCCAGTACGGTTTTATTTGGGAAAACGATTCTAAAAGTTCCAATTGCTTTGACCAGATCTCCTTTCCCACTTCCTGAAAGGACTCATGCTTTATTGGGAAGTGGAGGCCTGGTGTTTAAAAACCCCTGCATGGTAGTTGAAATATGGATCATTGCACCCGTATCGATCCACCAAGTGTCATTACTAATAATAATATGATGAGCTTCTAAAGCTAAACTTGAAAAATACATACCTTTACGCTCTAACCATGCCTTCCTCTTCATGTACTCATCCTTCATGTGCCCTTTCTTCTTATAGAAGAAGCAAATAGCTTCAGCTTTCTTGATGGATGACATAGTAGGAATCTTTTTCTTCTTTTTCTGCTTGTCCTTGTTGCCCCTGGCACCATTTCTGTTGGAACTTTTAGCCAAATGAGCTGCCCTAGGTGTGTCCCTACCACTCATTTGAAGCATGGTTTCCTCCTGAACACACATGGACAGCAGTTTATCAATTGTCCATTTTTCCCTATGTGTGTTATAGGAGACTTTGAAGGCATCATAATGAGAAGGAAGGGAGTTCAATATGAGATGCACTAGGAACTGCTCTGTTGGTTCCATGTCAAAGGCTCTAGTTGAGAGGACAAGTCTCTTGTAACCCCCTGACTTTAAACACATAATTATAATTCGATAACACATTTTTAAATCAGATTAGAGACCATTGGATGTTTGAACCTCATTTTAAACTTTCTGTCTTATAGTAAAATTTTCTCAAAATCTTTTTCCCATCCTGGTCCTAATTTCAATTTTTGAATATAATTACCTGTGCAGTTAATATACATTCATTCATATCAGAGTGTATAACCAAATCCCCGGCAACTCCCGGGTTCTATACATATACAACCTGAGGGTTTATAAGTATACACTAGGGGATTACACAACCCAAATCGAATATAGTACTTATATCTCAAAATATACAGTAATCCCAAGTTCAAAATGGATAACCAACGTTTCCAATTCAACTATATACCCCCAAGGGTCTTAATTGCTCTGGGTTGGCCGCCTCTCCTTTGAGCCACACGCCCTGTCTGAAATGTTAGTCATAGGAAAGAATGAGATTCGAGAGAATCTCAGTAGTAACAAATCACTCACACAATGCATAAACACAAAGCATGTATATAAATCACAAACAGCAATAGCAGCAGCAACAATCTCAAGATACATGGTTTTCACCACAAATGACAGCACTCACGGCTGTATGCACAATACGACAGCTCTTGCTGTAATCAACATCAGGACAGCTTACGCTGTAATCACCATCACAACAGCTTACGCCGTAATCACAATAACGACAGCTTACGCTGTAAACGACAGCTTACGCTGTAAACGACAGCTTGCGCTGTAAACGACATCTTGCGCTGTAAACGACAGCTATCACCAGCTGTAACCACAGCAGCATTAGAAATCATCATAAAACAGTGATACAACACACATACAGTGCATTACACAAAGTATAAGAGAGAGAGTCACTACCTGATCCTTTCCCGACGTTTCTTGGCACTGCGGGCTCATGAGGACGGCAAATATCAAATCCTGTAAACCAAGTTAGGGACAACCCGTCAATCTCTTTCCCGAGTTCTTTTCTCTATAATACTTTAAGTTGGTTATCATTTGAACTCTTTAGGTGACTATTCTAGGTCTAAACATATGCCTAAAGGGTTGGGAAAGGCTATACCAAAAACCACCTTTAAAAGTGTAAAATACTGATTTTTAATCCACTGGCTACGGCCCAAAACTGTTCAGAAATGCTCAGAAACATTTGGGCCGCGGCCTAGAATCCGCTGGCCGCAGCCAAGAAAATCCAGTTTCTTGGTTGAACTTCCAAAAATCATAACTAATTCCACAAAAATCGAAATGGGGTGATTCCAAAGCCAAATGAAAGCTATTTAAGTTCTCTTTCAAGGAAAAATATTGGCCATTACTGGAAATCACCACAAAAGTCCAGATTTACCAAAAACCTAACATTGTGCCAAAACAGAGTCCAGTTTTGATGCCAAACTTTGGACAGTTCAAACTCCCAGCTCACAAAGTGAAATGACACAAAATTTATGTCCATTTTGAAGCTTGGAAAGTGAACTTTAAAACTGGAAAGTTTCATAATTTAATAACATCATTAGCCTATTTAAAATTCCCACACAAAAAGACTGCCCAGCACAGACCTTCAGTGGACAGATTTTCCAGATTTTCACATTTGATCCCAAATGATTCCTATTCCAACCCAAACACCATTCTCACACAATTTTGCTCAAGAAAACCATTGGAATCATCAAAATGACCAAATTCAACTCCCATTGACATATTACACAACAACCACAACATGTCTCACAATGTCACAACACAATTCACACATTGCCACACTTTCCAACCCAAGTTCCCAAATCAATTCCAATGGCCAAAATGTTCATCAAAAGACCAAATTCTACACAACACATAAGCCAATTCATTCCATTCGAAAATTGCACAAAATCAGGGCAAATTCATAAATTCTCAATACTCAACCAATGATTACAACAACTATACCAAAATGCTTCTAATTCTTACCTCTTCTTCTTCCTAAAGCCAATTCTTCAATTCTCCAACTTCCAAATTTCCACAAGTTCTCAAACTTCACCAACCAAAATTCTGAAACCATAGGAATATAGCCCTTAACCTCATGAACAACATTAATGAAAGACACTTGAGCATATGAAGGCATTAACTTACCAAAAACTCAAGCCTTTCTCTTTCTCTTTACTTAGCTTGTTCAGCGAAAAATGGAGGAGGATGAGAGAGAAATGAGATATTGATGAAGATGATCACATTTCCATTCTTTCTATGCACTTAGCCGACTTGGGAGGAAGAGAAAATGAGTTTGAAAACTTTGACCTCATCCATGGTCCATATCTTGACACTTGGCACCATCTTGTTCTCCCTTCTATGATTTCACATACATTTGCATGCACAAGATTCCACCTCTTGGTCTTTCAATCTTAGCCATTAATCTTGATTACTAAGGAGTGTTCTCAATGGTATCTAACCAGTTGGTCGGTAATTTACCGTTTTGCCCCTGATTATCACAATGCACGATATATACTTCAAAAGTGCTCAATTAATATTAATTACATTACTTTGAAGTTATTAATCCTTGATTACAATCCAGGATATTACATCTCTCATCCTCATAATATGTTTTCTGACTCCATTAGTACATGTTAGCTTCATGGCACACAGCTCTGACATGATGAACCACCCATCAGCTTGTTAGTTGGCTTAAACTGTTTGTCCACAGCTTCTAGGAACCCCTTAGCAGTTTCACATTTGGGAATTGCTCCCCTAATGCTTCTTTGGATCTTGGTCTTGATATATGATAAGTACATGGGGTTGTAGTGCTCCCAGCACTCCTGATAGTCAATTTCATCTTTAGTTGACTTGTCAATTGGTTTGGGAGGTCTAGGTTTCTCTATTACAAAGTGCATGTGAAACATATCAATCTGCAAAGTTATGTCATCTCTCTACTCAGGGTAATTAGTACCATCTAGAACAATTTTGCTAGTAGTGTCAGCAAAAAGATTAGGAAAAGTAGTAGGTGCTGAAATTTAAAGATTTAAGTTAGCTCACAAGATAAATATTTGAGACAATCACGAATTCTATGCCTTTTGAATGCATGTTATGCACCAATGGAAACATGCAATATATATATAAATGCGTATCACTAAATTCTACCTGTGGGCAAAGAACCTAGCATTACTTGCATTTATCTCAAATTGGTGGGCCTAGAGTGTATAATTTACATTTCCTAATACATGTGGTCAACTTAGAAAATATAAGACCAAACTATTTGACCCTAATTAAATATATAATCATAACTGTCTACCTATGGGTAAAGATCAATAATAATTCTATATTTAATTACAATTAGATATTTTATAAGTTCCATATGTGATTATGTTGCATGCAAAATGAAAGGATGCTCTGGCTATTCCTTGGAAAAGTAGCATGCTAGTCACAAATATCATTTTAGTGCATTTAAATTACAATATGCACGTCATAATAGAGAGATTAATTAATTTAATAAATCCAATAAATAATTAATTAAATCCCTCCCACTGTTTTATGTATTCAAAATTGTTTAGAGGATCAATTTTGGCACCTTTCAACTCAAATTTCATTTTTGCAAAATTTTTTGAATTGTTAAATACTTGTCTAAAGCTATTTTCAAAATTTCAGAAAATTAATTAACTCATGAAAACAATTTCACAAATTTTCCAGTATGTGAAAATGCCAAAAATTAATCACTGTCACTAATTTAAACAATTTAATGTCATTAATAAGAAAAAATACAATAAACAGAAATATATTTAATTAAATAGTGAAGTAAAAGTTTAAGAAAAGCCAAAAACATTTTCTAGAAATCTTAAAGTCCATAGTCCATAAGAATAAAAAACTCACAAGCCTAATAATTGTTTATGGAAGTTTTAAAATTCATGGTCCAGAAAAACAAAAATGTGATAGGGCCCACAATTTTAGAAAAAACATCACTGTTCAATTGAAAAAAGAATTTTTTTTTTGTTTTGGCCTAAAATGCATAATCTTTTAATCGCAACAAAAAACAAAAAAAAATGCACAATCCTAGTCGATTAGGCCCAATAGTGCATCATTCATCAATTGGCAAAAAAAAAAAGTCAGCCCAGAAACGCTTGCTATGGCCCAAAAATGCGTTCGGCCCACTTAGCGGGATAAGTGAAACACAACATTTCACTTATGGGCCAAACGATGCCATTTTGCCCCTGGGAGGGAGCTCTTCAGAATGATGCAAAATGGCGACGTTTTGAGCAAGTCAAAACGCCGTCGTTTTGGGTCGCCTTCCCCACCCGTTCTCTGCAAACCCTACCCGATGCTGACTTGAGAGCAACCCGAATGAGTTGCCGTGACCTGCGACCTTAGGTGGTCCTTTCCGACGATCGGAGGCTCAAAATGGCGGCCTCTCTAGCAATGCTTACCAGAAAATGCATAAAAAAGCATCAAAACATAGATATGACTAGAAAATCATCGTTTCGCACAACTTTTTCAAAACAAAATTTTTTCAAATTCAAAAAATCAAATCAAACAAACCGATGCAATTATCTAGAAACCATACAGAATCACAAATCAAGAAGGAACAAAACTAAATTCAGAGAACCCATACGACGAAATTCTCAAAAAACTTATTGAAAAGCTGTCGCAAATATATATGTGAAACACCATATTGAAAGCTTTCAAACATATGTTAAATTGATGGCTTCTGGAAGCAAAAATTTGAATCGGATCCTTCAAAAACTGAGCGAAGACAGTGATGGTTTCATCAGAGGAATTAATCATCCTCACATCCCGTTAATCCAAAAAGGGAAAATAAGGATTTGACCATAATTTATCTGTCTCAAAATCAAAATTAGATAAATCGTGATCTTTGATTTAAGAAATGAAATTGTGTAAAAATTACTATGATAGAATCAATTAATTTTCATACTTAGATCGTCCCCGATCAAAGAGAAGAAGGCAAAGAATCAGAGAACCAGGCTGTGATACCACATGTTAGAATAAATAATGGTTTTTCTCAATTACATCACTATAATCACAGCATAAGATATTCTACAAGTTACAGCAGAAGACTTTAATAAATACCTCTCGCTATTGCTTATCTCTAATCAGAAAGAGTTCACGAACACTAGGAATTGAGACTCCAAAACAGAAATGAGTCAGAACAAAGGTTGACAGGTTACTCTTCTGATTGACTGTAGGGCACAGTGATGGCAACTGGTGTGAGAGCCATCGCCAGTCAGGGAACCTCAAAGAGAAGCTAGGGCTTTCACTCGTACGCTCAATTCATACAGCTGTTAAACTAATTGTTTATTTGACCATCAGAAATAAGCATAAATAGCTTTGTCCACTTGTTACCCTAATCCTATAGTTGGGCCTAGATCTGACTGACGGGCCATATTTAGGATATTTTAATTAATAACCAATAATTATGTTATAATAATTAAAATATCTCACATATTGATGTAAATAAAATAAATTGGAAGGATAGTAAGCAAAAGTCAACTGAATGGGTCCCAGTGGGGGAAAAGAGGAAAAATGTTTACATGGTAAAGCCAAAAGGGAAGGAGAATTTGTTTCCTAGTCATGAATGTGCCAAGAAGGAGCCACGTAAGGATTTGGGCTTGAGTATTAAGCCCATTGAGAAATCTAATTCATTTGAAATACAGTTGATGAGGGTTCGAAATGGTCTCCACATACGCCTAAGTTAATATGTACAGGGCCTACAGAACATGTAGACATGGGCATAGGAAACACTGGTTGCATGGATGAAGAACGAATAGAGATACATCATCATGTAGATTGCAAGGTTCACCAGGATAATGTAATGACAGAGGAAGTGCATATGAGTCCGAACAAGATTGATGAACATATGAATGACAATGAGAAGGATAACCCAGAGGGTATTGCCACTGTACCCAGTCTCATTGTTTCCCCGTGACTTTTATGCTCTGGAATGCAAGAGGTACAAGTGCTCGGAGCTTCCCGAACATAGTACGAAATCTGAAGAAGCATTACAATTTGGATTTTTTTGGCAACACTGGAAACCCATTGTGATCCTAATACTGCATAAAATAAAGCAAAGAAAATGGGATTTAGCAACTCAGAAACTATTAAAGCAAAGGGATTCAGTAGAGGAATTTGGTGTCTCTGGGATGCAGGTATTCATAATATACAGGTGTTAGAGAAGAACAGGCAATTTTATGCATGTGAGTGTTTAGACTGCTAACCTTGATCTTTGGACGTTCACAATGGTATTTGCAAGTCGCAGCAAAAATGATAGGCATACGTTATAGGATAACTTGTCTTAGCAAGCTGCATTCACCCATGGAGCATGGGTAATGGTGGGAGACCTAGACGCCACCTTGTTTGATTATGAATGAAAGTCTACAGTGGTTAATAAACTTTCTTATGACAAAGACTTCTTAGATTGGATGGACAAGCTGCAATTAAATGATTTGAGGTTTGTGGGACCCAAATTTACATGGAAAAGAGGCACTACTGAGCAAGATTAGATCGTGTTTTGGCAAACAATGAGTGGATGCAAACATTTCCCGATGCATGTGTCTCTCATCTCCCTCATTTTCAGTCTGATCATCGGCCTTTATTGATTCATACTGAACAACAAGGAAGAAGGGATAAACCTAACCAACCATTTCGATTTATAGCTTCATGGGTATTACATGATGAGTTGGCTAAATTTGTTAAACATGAATGGGATACGGAAGCACAATGGATGGAGAACATAGAATGATTTGCCGAGTCGTGCTCAACGTGGAATAAAACAGCCTTTGGCCATACTAAGGCTAGGAAGAAGAAACTACTTTGAAGACTGGACAATATTACAAATGCTATTTCGCACAACGGATGTAATCATTATTGTGAGGAACTCTAGTTGCAACTATAGAAGGAATACGAAGATGTGTTAATCCATGAATCTTTTCTTTGGGCACAAAAAGCTAAGCACAGATTGGAATGGATGATTTTTGGGGACAGAAATTTGCACTTGTTTCATGCATGTGCGAATGGAAGACGTAAATCTAATCGCATCAAAGCTCTATGAGATGATACAGGAGAGTGGATTTATGAACATGATTCGATAAAAAATATGGCAACGAGTTTCTTTTTGGAATTATTTACTAAGGAGTTGCAAAACAGACCCGAGTTAGATTGCCATGTGTCTTTTCTGAATGTTAACGAGAATATGCTGCAGTGGTGTGGATGGAATATTAACGATACTGAAATTCGCAATGCAATTTTTAGTATGGGCCCATGAAATTCTCCTGGCCCGGATGGATTCAATGCTCTCTTACCAATCTCAATGGAACACGGTATGTAGCTCTGTGATAAATCATGTCAAATATTTGTTCTCTAACTCACAGGAGATTTGGAAAGTTAACGAGACCTAATTGTGCTTATCCCAAAGAAGAACCCACCTAAGACATTGAGGGATCTCCATCCTATTAGCTTATGTAATGTTATTTACAAAGTTTTTATGAAGGTGAATATAAACATGCTCAAGATGATTCTCCCTTAGATTATATCCCCAAACTAATGCAGCTTTGTCCCTAGGCGACATAGTAGTGATAATATTATTGTTACACAAGAAGTTATTCACTCAATTCGCAATGTGAAAGGGAAGAGAGGGTTTATGGCTATTAAAATCGATCTTGAAAAAGCATATGATTGAGTTAGTTGGGAATTTCTTACCAGATGTCTTACAGAGTTACAAATTCCATGAGATACAATCAATATTATATCAAATTTTGTTTGTTCTTTGAGTACGTAGTTACTATGGAATGGAGATAAATAAGATATTTTCCATATGTCCAGGGGTGTCCGACAAGGAGACCCTTTATAACCATACCTTTTTGTGATTTGTATGGAAAAGTTAGCTCGCTTGATTCAAATGAATGTTGATAATGGTAGCTGGAATCCAATTAGGTTGACTAGGGCAGGTCCACTAATATCGCACTTATTCTTTGCAAATGATATAATCCTTTTTGCGGAGGCCTTGGTGCAACAAGCAACAAAGATTAAGAAATGTTTAGACGAGTTTTGTCTAGTAGTGGATTGAGGGTAAGCGCCGCGAAGACCAAAATATATTTCTCCAATAATGTGAATCATAATAGGAGTGATGAAATTAGTAATTCAGTTGGCTTCACTATAACTAGTAATTTGGGGAAATACCTTGGTGTTCCATCACATCATGAACGAGTGTTGAAGAAGAAATTTATTGATATGGTTGAGAAAGTTAAGAAAAGGCTTACAAATTGAAAGACAATTTCACTCTCTATTGCGGGAAGGTGTACATTGATTAAATCTATTACTTTGGCTATTTCCAGTTATGTGATGCAAACATCTTACCTTCCAATGAGTACACTGGAAACTGATCTTGATAAACATAACCATACACTTCTTTGGGATGGATCAGAGGAACATAGAAGGATTCCCCTAGTGGCATGGGAAGAAGTCTGTTAATCAAAGAAGAGAGGAGGCCTTGAGATTAGACATGTGAAGCATCAGAATTATGCTTTCTTAATGAAGGTAGGCTAGAATTTAGTTAAGTAGTGTGATAAGCTATAGGCTAGAATAATAAGAGACAAATACAAGTGTGGTCTTGATTTACTCCCAAAAACAGAACTTAAGAAACCTAGATCAAACCTTTGGTCAGGTATTAAGACAACTTAAGGGAAAGTTGAGGACAGTATGGATGTAAAAGATAGGGAAACTGTCTATTAGAAGTAGACTAGTAGCAGAAATTTCATTGTACAACCTACATACTCTAAAAGCACGGCAAGGGAGAAAAATGAAGATCCACTTTAGGGGAAGATATGGAAGCTCAAGATACCAGAGCATTGTCACATGTTTATATGGACAACCATACACAAAAAAATTTTAACAAATGTCTCTCAGTGTAAGAGGGGCTTCAGCCAGGATGACAAGTGCCCCATGTGTTAAATTCACTTAGAAGATATGCTACATGTGCTTCGAGATTGTGACTGTGCATGAGGTGTATGGAGTAAATTAGTTTATTCAACTACATAGTATCAATTCACTACCATGAGTTTCCATGCCTGGCTCTGATGGAATCTATAGAAGTCTGATCATAAGGAGCAGGAGGATTAGAGAGTTATGTTTGCTCTCACATGTTGGTGGATTTGGAGCTGGTGCAATCTCTTAGTTTTTGAAACAAAGAAGATTTCAGAAACTATGATCATCAATAATGTTAATGCTATACTGCAAAGAATTAAAGAGGCCTATGGAAAGCTAGAGAGAAGAGGCATAAGAGGAAGCACAGATGGACACCTAGTTGCACAATGGACTCCTCTGGAGCAGGGACATATAAAAGTGAATGTTGATGGTTCTTACTCATACTTGAAGGGTAACTATGGGTATGGTGGACTAGTATGAGATGAGCATGGACGAATACAATAAGGTTCATCCGTTGAATAGAGGATGGGGACAACCTCACAATAGGACTTTGTGGTTGTTTGCATGGCCTAAGAGCTGTATAGGACTATGGATACTAGAATGTCATTCTCGAAACTAACTCTTCTGATATTGTTAAACTGCTTACAGAAGGTGGACATGAGGTGCATAAGGACAGAGTTCTAATTGTAACCCCCTGCCTCAAAAACCATAATTATGATTCGAAATATGTGATTAAAATGAAATAGAGACAAATAATAATCAAACTCATTTAGTATCCCTTCCTTACGGCAGGGTTTTTTTATAATTCGTTCAAAATTTTCTACCTTATCCTGGTCTCAAAATTTCACAATTCGAATATAATTACCCTGTGCAGTTAAATCATATTAATATATCAGAGTGTACAATAAAAATATCGGTAAACCCCGGGTTTCACATAAAGACTAAGGGTTTACAAATTTTCATTTAGGGAATTGCACAAAATCATATCTAAAATTTACATCCCAAAATATATACAGTAATCCCAATGTCAAATAGATAACCAATAACCAAAATATAAATCTCCCTAAGGAGCCCTATCCGCAATTGGTCGTCTCCTTTCCCTTGGAGCCACTTGCCTTGCCTGAAGGTTAGTCTAAGGAAAGAATGAGATTCAAAAGAATCCTAGTAGTAACAAATCACTCATACCACATGTAATCACATAGCATACAAGTAAATCATCAAGCAGCAATAGCAACACACATCACACCCCAGCTTCATCCCCTTTTACCGTCAGGAAGCCACGCAGTCCTTATCCGAACTATTGTTAGCGACTCAGGGACTGTTGGCGTGGTGGTGCATACACATAGCCTTTCAACCCATAAATAGCCTTTCAGCCCATAAATAGCCTTTCGGCTTTCACATATTCACTGGCTTTGTAGCATTCAAAATTGTCACAAATCAATGATAAATCAAACATACAATGCATCACATATAGCATAAGGAAAAACGTTACTACCTTGTTCTTTCCTGGCATGCTCTGGTAGAGTCTGTTCTCGAGTAGGGCAAATATCAAAGTCTATAAACCAAATCAAGGACGATAGGTTATTCTCTGATCCAAATTCTTATCTTTATAATACTTAAAGTTTGTTATCATTTGAACTCTTTAGGTGGCTACTAAAAGCCTAGACACAAACCTAAAGGTTGGGAAGAACTTAGCCAAACACCCCTTTTCCAAATGTATAACACTAATTTTCAGCTCTTGCACTTGAGTGATAGATGATGCACTGAATGATGAGATGGTTTGCACTCGAGTAAGGTTGGCTCACTAGCGCGAGTGCTTGGCCGAGAGCAACCACTAAGATAGAAAATAATCACAACACTCGAGTCCTGACCCCAATACTTGAGTGATCCCCTCATGCTCACCCGAGTCCAACCGAGTGAGGCACAGGAAGTGACTACCCAAGAGCAATCGAAACCCTAGAATGAGAAATGCACTAGAGCACTGGCTCTGGCACTCGAGTGATGTCACAACACTTGTGGATGTTAAGGCACACTCTTGACAATTTGACCATGAGTGTTTCCCCAAGACGCGACCAGAAGGTGCAAAATCCTTACTACTTAAGTGAAACCGACACACTCGAGTGATAACCCATACCACTCACAAGTGAGGAATTATACTGTTGCATTCTGTCATAGAGGTGCAACCAAATACTGAAAGAAAAAGGGAAAAAAGGATGCTACACTCGAGTGACACCCCTGTGCACTCGAGTGAGGCTTATCAGAAGCCAAAATGCAGCAACTGACAAAATTTCCCAGATTTTGTCCAAAGTGTCCAATGGCTCTCAAGATCTGCAAATAACCTTCTTCCCATACAACTTTTCATAAGGAACTCATTGGACATACCAAAACAACCAAATTTTCATTCTATCAACACATTCCACACTCCCAAACATATTGCAACCTAAGACCACTAAATGACCACTTTAGTTTCCAAAATTTCAAACTCATTCCAATGACACAAAGACACACTATGCCACCAATTTCACCACCATACATTAGCTAATTCATGTATTCCAAAATTATACCAAAATCAGGGCAAAATCACAATTTCCAAAACTTAGCCAATGCTCACAATAAATATGTCAAAATAGAGCTCTTTCTTACCTCTTCATCTTCCCAAGATTAGATCCTTGTTTCCTCAACTTTCAAATTTCTTCAAGTTCTCAAACACCACCTTTAAAAAATCTAAAACCATAGCAATAAAGCTCTCATCACTATAAATAATATTAATGAAGAGGATTTCATCATTCAAGGTCAAATGGGACACTCACCTTAAACTTTCTTCCTTCTCTTTCCTCTTGAGCTTGGCGAAAATGGAGTTGGATAGAGAAAATTAAGATGAAGGTTATGAGGTTCAGTTTTTCCGTTGTTCCTAAGCTTACTAATCGACTTGAAGGGAGAGAGAAGAGGGGAATGAGTGGTTTGAAATTTTGACTTGATCCATAGCCCTTATGTTGACAAGTGGCACGATCTTGTTTCTCCTTCCATACACACACATGAGCTCATACACATACAATTCCATTCTCTTAATCTCTCAATCCTAGCCATTGATCTTTAAATTACCAAGGAGCTTCCTTTCCGGTAACTGACCAATCAGTAAGTACTTTCCTTTTTACCCATTTTGCCCCTAATTATGGTAATTACATTTGAATCACCATTAAACACAATTATATCATTCATAACACCATTCATGCGCCCTTCCCTACTATTAGGGTTCATTTTAAGCTTTACCACACAATTAAGCTTCAATGCAGGGTTTGGGCACTGATCACAACACATCCAGATCAAATTTCACATCATATTCTTCATAAGTGTTTATTTAACCATATTTACATCCATTTTTGAAGTCATTAGCCCTTAGTCACTTTTTTGGATATTACAATTCTCCCCCAAAAAAATAAATTTCATCCTAAAAATTTTGTCACACCACTTAAGCCATAAACTCCGAATAAAGTCTCCGCATATCAGCTTCCGCTTCCCAAGTGGCCTTTCTTTGAGTTATTCCTTTCCAGATCACCTTCACATACGGAATGCTTCGGCGTCTAAGCCATCGCTCTTATCGATCAATGATTTGCTCTAGCTCCACCACATAGGTGAAGTTGTCTTGTAGTTCAACTTCCTTATACATAACAATATGAGATGGATCGGGTTTGTACTTCTTTAGTTGGCAAACATGAAACACATCATGGAGCTTGCTCAAGTTTGAAGGTAGGGCTACTCGATACGAAATAGGCCCAATTCTTGCAAGAATCTCAAAAGGACCTATATACCTTGGGCTTAGCTTCTTTCGCTTTATAGCTCTCCTGATACCAGTAACTGGGGATACTTTCTAAAACACATGATCACTGACCTCAAACTTTAGAGGTCTTCTCTTCTTGTCAGCGTAGCTTTTCTGTCGACTCTGTGTTGCAAGGAGCCTCTTACAAATGATTCGAATCTATACTGAGGTTTGGTCAACAAGTTCCGGCCCATATAGTTTCCTCTCAGATAATTCATTCCAGCACAAGGGTGATTGGCATTTCCTCCCATACAATGCCTCATACGGTGCCATCTGGATGCTCGTATGATAGCTATTGTTGTAAGCAAATTCAGCGAGTGGAAGAAAGTAATCCCAATTCCCTTTGAAGTTGAGGACACAAGCTTGTAACATATCCTCCAGCATCTGAATAATCCTCTATAATTGTCTATCTGTCTAAGGATGATAGGCCATACTAAATCTCAAATGAGTACCTAGGGCCTCATGTAAAGCCCTCTAGAATCTCAAAGTGAATCGGGGATCTCGGTCAGAAATGATATTCTTCAGAACACTATGGAGATTCACAATCTCTTGAATATAATTCTCTGCTAGTTTGTCCTGAGAGTAGCTAGCATTGATCGGTATGAAGTGTGCCGACTTCGTCAACTGATCACAATCACCCATATTGCATTATAATTCTTGATTCTGGGCAATCCCATAACAAGTTCTATGGTTACACTTTCCTATTTCCATTCCGGAACCTCAAGACTCTGTAGTAACCCTGTCAGTCTTTGGTGCTCAATCTTTACCCTCTAGCAAGTAAGACATCGTGCCACATATTTCGTAACATCACTCTTCAATCCCGGCCACCAATACACAAATTTCAAATTAAGGTACATTTTGGTTATACTGGGGTGAAGAGTATACCGACTCTTATATGCCTCGTCAAGGATCTTTTGCCTCAACTCCACCTTAAGTAGAACACAAATTTTTTTCTGGTAGCGAACCAATCCACTAGGAGACAAATCATAGCCCTGAGCTTCTCCCCATTCAATTCTAGCCATATTACGCTGTATCCAACCATCTTGCCTTTGAGCTTCTTCAATCTTAGCTCTCAGATCACTTTCCCTTTGGGAAATAGTATAATTGGCATAGATGATCCGGTTGGACAAATTCAAATCTCAAAAATCTTCTATTAATTTCCCCTCTTGTACCATCATTGCTACTACAACTACCATCTTTTGACTAAGAGCATCCGTGACTACATTTGCCTTACCTGGATGGTTTTTAATTTCTAGGTTGTAGTCCTTAAGCAACTCTATCTAGCGACGCTGTCTCATATTCAACTCTTTCTAATCATACAGATACTTGAGACTCTTGTGGTCGTAGTATAGTTCTACCATTACACCATACAAATAATGTTGCCAAATTTTGAAAGCAAACATGATTGCTGTAAGCTCCAGATCATGAGTGGGATAATTCATTTTATGAGTTTTAAGCTTTCGAGAGGCATAAGCCACCATACATCCCTGCTGTATAAGGACACACCCGCTGCTTACTCGCATCACTATCACAACATAAGTTAAGGTGGGATCAGGTATAATCAACACAAGTGCCGTAGTCAGTCTCTCCTTTAGCTCCACAAAGCAATTTTCACATTTCTCATCCCACACAAATGGTTGATCCTTTCTCGTGAGCTTGGTCATCGACAAAGCAATATGGGAGAAATTTTGAATGAATCTCCAGTAGTAACCACTAAGACCTAGAAAACTGCATACCTCAGCAACAGTTTCTGGCCTCTTCTAGTCCAATACTGCTTCTACCTTACTGGGATCCACAGAGACCCCTTTTTGCGAAATAACATAACCTAATAATTTTACTTCTGACAGCCAAAACTTGCACTTACTCAACTTGGCATGGGATTGCTTCTCACGCAATATATTCAACACAATCCATAAATGGCGCTCATGCTTCTCCCTACTCTTGGAGTATATCAAAATATCATCAATAAAAACAACAACAAATTCATCCAGATACTGTCGAAAGACACGGTTCATGTAATCCATGAATACCACAGGTACATTGGTTAGCCCAAATGGCATCACCAGAAACTCATAATGCCCATATCTCATTCTAAAAGCAGTTTTCAGAACAGCTTCTGCTTTCACTCGCAGTTGATGATAACCCGACCTTAGATCAATTTTTCAAAACACACACAAACCAAATAGTTGATCTAAAAGGTCATCAATTGTAGTGCCCTAAAGTTGAAAAAACATGGAGCCGCCACTAAAATTTTGAGAAAGGATAATTTTGGAAAACCTCTTTTTGAAAGTGAAATTGATCTACAAAACCATTTAGGGTTCGGGAGTCGTTTGTGTATAGGGAAGGTGTTAGGCACCCCACAACACCCATTCATGAGAATGGTTACCCTAAGTTAATTATTTAAAAATAAATATAGCCTTTAATTTTATTATAATTACCCAAATAAAAAAATAATTACAAAAATAAATAAAATGAAAAATAAATAAAAAAGAACATTTATTTACAAAAAAATAAGAAAAAATATATTTATTTACAAAATTGGACTTGATCTAGGATGAAAACCTAGGGCCTACGTACCCTTTAGAGGGATCAAAGCTCACGAAGTTCGAGACTAGAAATGCGTGTCACTTTGTTGGTGTCTTTCACTAAAATGTTTATTTGAGAAAAATAGTTTTTTTTATTTGGTTTTTATTTTTTATTATTTAAAAAAAACATTTTTTTTATTTATGAAAGAACTTCTTTTATTTTTCATGAAAGAGAGGTTTTCCATTTTATTTTCATTTATAAAAATTTGTTAAAATATTTTTTGTTCTTTTTTTGAAAGAGAACCTAAGAAAGGGATAAAGAAGAACAAGAAGAAAAATAACACAAGTTAAAAGAATGGGAAGGCAAGGATGAAGAGATTTATGCATACCTTTTATCCTTGCAAGTTATGCACACAAGAAGGTAAAATGTCAACATATTATTAGAACCTCCATGCCAACAATAATACCTAGAATATGAAAGAGACCAACACATACGATTCATCCTGACATTTGTAAGCCACTTGATCCATTATATTAGGCAAACCCAACATATATCAAAGTCATGGTGTATGGTTCACGCACATGTGAATCATGATGAGGTAAGTATAAAGAGGTGGTGATGAAAGCATAAACATATAGTGATCAAAAGCACAAATGTGAATAACGATAAGGTAAGCATAAAGAAGGGGTAATGAAAGCATGAAGATATAATCATAGTGAATCAAGTTGCGCAGTGAAAGCAATAAGATCCCATGTATCATTAGAAATAGAAGAAAAGGATGAAAACTTAGCCACAGACCTTATCTCCTTGCTCTCTCAAAATTCTTATCTTGCTTCAAGCCTTGCTCCCCTATTTATAGTCTCAAGGTAGGGTTTTCTTCATAAATGGTCCCTTTTTTTTGAAATTTTATTTTTGATTTTTTTTGTATTTTATATTAATAACTAGCTAACTTGACCCAATCACCATCAATGGAGATTTTTTTTAAATTTTCATTTTTTATTTTATTTCTTTTGCATTTTCTATTGATAAAACTTCCTAGCTTCACCTAATCACCATTAGTGGAGATTTTTTTTGTTTTTAATTTTTTTATTTTTTTCCCTATAAGTAATTTCCTAATTTAAATCTATCAACATAAATGGGAATTTTTTATTTTTTATTTTTTATTTTTATTTTTTTATTTATTATTTTCCCTTAATGAATGACAATGCTAATCATCATCAATGAGGGGATTTATTTTTATTTTTTTTTATTTTTTTCCCTTTCAATGATTTGGACACTGATCATCATCAATAGGAGGATTTTCTTATTTTCATTTTTTTATTTTTTTCTTTCATTCTCCCCATAAGTAGTTTCCTAATTTAAACCTATCAACATATATAAGATTTTTTTATTTTTCATTTTTTATTTATTATTTTCCCTTAATGAATGACAATGCCAATCATCATCAATAAGGGGATTTATTTTAATTTTATTTTTTTATTTTTTTCCCTTTTGATGATGATCGCCAATTTGGACACCGATCATAATCAATAGGAGGATTTTCTTTTTTTTTCTTCTTATTTTAATTTTTTATTTTTTCTTTCAATGATAATTACCAATTTGGACACCAATCATCATTAATTATATTTGTATTTTTGAGTGGGGCCCGGACAAAATCGGGTGTTCATAGTTGCCCCGCTTTACTTGTTTTATAGCTGAGAAAAGTGAGATTCTCGTCTATGAGGCAAGTAAAGATAAGAACAAATATTTGGTCCGGCCAAAGAATAAGGTGCCCCCTTAGAACCAAAGAGGGTTTGGACAAAATATAGTGCCTATGCCCCTCTTTACTTGGTTCATAGGGAAGAAGAACGCAGGTGGAAATAGATGATTACCTCGAGTGAAAGTGAAGTGCCTAGTTGCATAGGACTTTGGTGGGGTGTAAAAGAATTGTGCTAGCTGGTACTGGGCTTTGAGAGTGCCTACTAATACAGGGCTTTGAAAAAATAGTGCTTGCCGTTACAAGGCTTCAAAAAAATTATGCCAGTCGTTATTGGGCTTAAATGGTTCCTGCTAATACAAGGCTTTAAAAGAATAGTGCTTTCTGTTATAGGGCTTTAAAAGAAGTGTCCTAGTTGTTACTGGGCTTTGAGGGTGCCATTGGTATAGGGCTTTGAAAGAATAGTGCCTGCCATTACATGGCTTTAAAAGAATTGTGCTAGCCGTTACTGGGCTTTGAGGACGTCTACCGGTACAGGGCTTTGAATGGGTGTCAGCTAGTACTGGGCTTTAAGTGTGCTTGCAAATACAGGACTTTGAAAGGGTGCCAGCCATTACAGGGCTTTGAGGGTGCCTGCTGATACAGGGCTTTGAAAGGGTGCCAGCTGTTATTGGGCTTTGAGGGTACCTGCCGGTACAGGGCTTTGGAGGGGTGACAACCGTTACTGGGCTTTGGAGGGATGCCAGCCATTACTAGGCTTTGAGGGTGCCTGCTGATACAGGGCTTTAGAGGGGTACCGACTGTTACTAGGCTTTGAGGGTGCTTGCCGGCACAGGGCTTTGAATAGAGTGCCAGTTATTACTGGGCTTTGAAAGGGTGCCAGCCGATACTGGGCTTTAAGGGTGCCTTCCGGTACAGGGCTTTGAAAGGGTGCTATAAACATGTGATACCCCTTGGAGTAGTGCTTATGAAGATGATGACATTGATAATGATGATGACAGTGATGATGAAATCCTATATAGGATGACAACAACGATGATGAGGAGGATAATAATAGCCATGATAATGAGGGGAAAATCAAAATGGTGAATTCATGATAAAGGTGATGGCACTAATAATGATGATGACAGTGATGATGGAATCATAATGAGGATGATGAATACAATGATAATGCTAGTGATGATAATGATGTTAATGGTGATGTTGATAATGGAGGTGATGATATGCTAATAAGAATGAATGCAATAATGGTGGTGTTAAAGAATAGCTTCGCAGGTGATATTGCTCCTTCTTCGTCCAGGTGCCTAACCAGTACCCTCTTACTCGAGTAGTCTTATCGGAGGTATGAAGATGTGTATAATGAGATTCACATATATGCCATAACCTAGAACCCTCAGTTTAGATTGTGTCCCTTTGTCAAATATTTGACCCCACAACAAAAATTCCAGTTGGGACCTTTACTAATGATCCTGAAATTACACAAGTTAAATGGGAGTAGAGGATACCATGTATATCATCGTGAGTGTTTATCCAGCCAAAAGTTTTGATTTCGTTAAAAAGAGTTACCCATATACAAATCATGACATAAAGTTTGACATGCGATTTAATGGAGAGGAAAGATATACTAAGGATGAAGATTCATTTAAAGGAAATGATCTTCCAATATTCAAGTGGATGCATAATGATGAGCACTTATTGGTATAGATGTGATGCTATTAGGAGGTCCTTCACTTTCAGTTCCGTGTAGTCCCCTGATGGTGCCTTGCTTGATTGCCAAAGATATGCACTTTTCAATAAATGATAACAGAATCTTCCAAATAAACAAAGTAAAGAGAGTTATGGGGCTAGGACTGATAACCTTCTTTGATATTTTTTTAACCCGTCTTTTCAGGTTTTTTGACTCAACAAGCTTTTTTTTTTGCTCTAACTTCTGCCTAAGCTTCCCTTTTGGGTTTTCAACTTAGCGAGCATTTTTTTTGCTCTAACTTTTGCCTAGGTCGGCCTTTTGGGTTTTTAACCTAGCGAGCTATTATTTTTATCTTTTTTTTGCTCTATCTTCTGCCTAAGCTGCCCTTTCGAGTTTTCAACTTAGCGAGCCCTTTTTTTCTTTTTTTTTCCTTTTTGCTCTAACTTTTTCCTAAGCCGCCCTTTCGAGTTTTCAACTTAGTAAGCTATTTATTTATTTTTTTTACGCATAGTATTTCTTTACAGCATTTGAATTGATTGGTCTTGGTAAATCTTGGCTATTCATGTTTGTCAATATCAATGCCCCTCTAGAGAAAGCTTGCTTAACAACATATGGGCCTTTATAATTTGGAGCCTATATACCTCTGTCATCTTCTTGATTTGATAAGATCTTCTTGAGAACTAGGTCTCCTACTTTAAACCCCTTGGGTTACATTTTCTTATTAAAGGCCTTTGCTACTCGTGACTGATATAACTGCCCATGACATATTGCTGTAAGCCTCTTTTCTATCATATTTAATTGTTTAAATCGAGAGCGTATCCATTCACTTTCATCTAGGTCTGATTCAGCCAAGATTCTCAGGAGTGGTATTTTCACTTCAATTGGAGTGACAGCCTCATGCCAGATACTAGAGAGTAAGGGGTTGCCCTAGTTGAAGTAGCATTGTGGTACGGTATCCGTGTACTGCATATGGAAGCATTTCATGCCAGTCCTTATATGTCACTATCATTTTGTCGATGATCATTTTAATGTTTTTATTGGCTGCCTCAACTATACCATTTATCTGTGGCCTATATGGTGCAGAATTATGATGTTTGATCTTGAACTGATCACATAATTCTTTAACTGATGCCCCGTTGAGGTTTGGTGCATTGTCAGTTATGATCTTCTTCGGTATTTCATATCTATAGATGATATTGGCCTTTAAGAACTTGATGAAGGCCTTCTGAGTAATACTAGCAAAAGAATTGGCTTCTACCTACTTAGTGAAATAGTCAATAGCAGCGAGGATGAAACGATGACCATTCGAAGCTTTTGGGTTAATCGGCCCGATGACATCGATTCCCCACATGGAAAATGGCCATGGAGATACAAGACTATGCATTATAGTCGGATGAGCATTAACTTTGTTGGCATATATCTGGCATTTATGACACTTTCTAACATAATTGATACAATCCTTCTCCCTAGTTATCCAGTAGTAACCAGATCTTTAAGTTTGTTTAGTTAATGAGTGGCCATTTGCATGTGTACCACATCTGCCTTCATGGATCTCTGCCATAATCTTGTATGCCTCCCTCATGTCTGTATCGCGTAGTAATGTCCCATCAAACCTCCTCTTATACAGGACATTATTACTAATAAAAAAGCCCATGGCCAATCGTTAGATAGTCTTCTTTTCATTGTGTGTTGCATCTGGAGGGTAAGTATCATGTTCTATATACATCCTGATACTATGGTACTAAGGTTGCTCATCGTGCTCCTTTCTAATATTGAAGCAAAATGCTGGCGATCTTCTAGTCTCAATCTACATTGGTTGAACTTAGACCCTACAATTGAGTTGGATCATAGCTGCTAAAGTGGCTAAAACATTATCGAAGCAATTCTTTTCTCTGGTCATATGATGGAAATTGATTACTTCAAAATTTTTGATAAACTTTATCAAATACTCTTGATAAGGGATCAACTTTGGGTCTTTGGTACGCCATTCACCCGTCACCTAATAAATTATGAGAGCTGAGTCACCATAGACTTTTAGGTTTTTTATTCCAAGATCTATAGCAGCTTAGAGGCCATTAATACAAGCTTCATATTCTACTATGTTATTGGTACAGTCAAACCCTAGCTTTATAGCAATCGGAAATTACTTTCCGTCTGGGGATATGATTACTGCCCCTACACCATGGCCATATATATTTGCTGCCCCATCAAAATACATCTCCCACCCCTTCGATTTGCTTTCCTCAATTGTATCCTCTATAGCACATATTTCTTCATTTGGGAATTTGAAATCTAGTGGCTGGCATTCATCTATGGGGTTTTCCGCTAAGCGATCGGCTATCGTACCACCCTTGACAGATTTTTTATTGACGTATCTTATATCATATTCAGACCATATTACCTGCCCCTTAAAGACTCTTCCAGCTACATGCGGGCTTTCAAAGATGTACTTGAATGGGTCCACTCTAGAAATTCACCAAGTGGTGTAATAAAGCATGTATTGCATCAACCTCCTTGTAGCCCAGACTAAACCATAACAAGTTTGCTTCATCATCAGGTAATGTGACTCACAGTCATTAAACTTCTTGCTCAAGTAATAAATCGCTTATTCTCTTTACTTATATGCATTGTGTTGACCCAGCATGGCTCCTATAGAGTTTGGTCGTATTGTCAAATACAAAATTAAAGGTCGTCCTGGTGCGGGAGGAACCAAAATTAGGGGATTTAGCAAATAATTTTTGATTCTATCAAATGCCTGCTGGCAATCTTCATCCCACTTCCTTGTGCAGTTCTTCTTTAAAAGCTTGAATATCGGCTCAGAAGTTGCAGTCAAGTTGGCAATGAATCGTGTAATGTAATTCAACTGCCCCAAAAAGCTTTGAACTTCCTTTTCTGTTTGAGGAAGGGGCATTTACCGTATTGCTTTTACTTTGTCAGGATCTACTGTAATCCCTTTTTGACTTATAATGAAGCCCAATAATTTCCCAGATAAAGCCCCAAAGATGCATTTGTTAGGATTTAGCCGCAACTTGTACTTGCGTAGTCTTTCAAATAGCTTTCTTAACAACATAACATGGCTTTCTCCCTCAGAGGATTTAGCTACCATATCATCCATGTATACTTCAAGTTCTTTGTGCATCATGTCATAGAAGAGTGCCACCATGGCATATTGATAAGTTGCCTTAGAATTCTTTAGCCCGAATGGCATGACGCAGTAACAATAAGTGCCCCATTATGTAATAAATGTGGTTTTTTATTTGTCCTATTCATCCATAGGGATTTGGTTATACTCTAGTACCCATCCATAAACGAGTACTTATAACTACAGGCCATATTATCAACTAGGACAACAATATGAGGCAATGGAAAATCATCTTTTAGGCTAGCTTTATTTAGATCTCAATAATCCACACACATTCGAATTCTGCCATCCTTCTTTAGGACAAGAACAACATTTTCTATCCATTGTAGGTATTCAGCTACTTCTAGGAAACCCGTTTCTAATTGCTTCATCACCTCATCTCAAACCACTAAAGACATATTAGAAGTGAGCCTCTTCAATTTCTGCTTTTTAGCCTTTGTGTCTCAGAATAAGAGAATCTTGTGAGAGGCAATCCCTGAATCAAGGCATGGCATGTCTTGATAGGACCATGCGAACACATCCATGAATTCTTTGAAGAGTTCAACCATTTGCTCTCTTTCAGGGTTATCTACTATCTTTAGTTCTCTCTTTTCTTCCTCTATGCCCATATTTTTTACTTCAATTACATCTTCATGTGGGGACATTCTATTGTCATCATATTCAAGGATTTTTTTTGTATACTTGAATGATCTCATCATCATCATACTCGTAATCATGCATATCAATGGCAACAAGCGAATCATTATTCAGGGACTCAGAAACCTCTGGGTTAGATTAGAGTTCCGAGGAAATCGATTTCCTGAAGGGCGAAAAATGAACAACGAATGAATAGAAGGAAAAGAAGAAGAAGAATGGATATAAATAAGTTAATTTTATTCGAATATCATTCTTTATTCATGGTTCATATAAGAGCTCGCCTAAAGGCGCATACAAAACATAAAAGGACAACTTTTAGCTAGGCATGTTACTCTAAAATAATAGAATTGAAGGTGTCCTCAAACTCCTAATTTTACAGAGCTCTTCTAGAATTATCAGCTGAAATCCACGCGCAGGTCTTTTTGCCTATTATTGAAACCATTGCAATGGTCGGCTTGTTTAGTACTTCAGAGGATATCGGGAATGTCTTCCTTATGTGGGGGATTTCAAAGTGCTTGTCTTCCCTCCCTTTCTTCAAGCTTGCTTGCTCTTTCAACTATATTTCTAATGGTGGCTCATATCCTAATCCTTGGCACTTATGATTCTCTTACAGATTTATTGGGGATTTGATGCCTTGGAGGTGAGTGCCCAATCCTCTGCCATGCTTAAACCCATTCTTCTCCATTATCTTGGTAACAATGGAGTTGACATTTTTATATTCTTTGGGTCCTTCGACTTCAAAGCCTTGGAAAACCATTCCTTCCTCGTGCTTGGCAGCCTCAATATATGGAAGAGAGCTCAGCTTACTCACCATGATTTCTTCTTTACCCTTGATTATCACTATCTTCCAACTATCAATGAACTTTATCTTCTGGTGTAAGGTAGAAGGTACTGCCCCAGCTAAGTATATCCATGGCCTCCCTAACAACATAGAGTAGGATAGGTCAATATTCATAAGTTGAAAGTCTACTGTGAATGAAGTTGGTCTAACTTGCAAAGGCAAACGGACCGTTCCCAACACGCCTTTCTGAGTACCATCAAACCCTCTAACCACCATGTTACTCTTTTCAACCTCTGACTCCTCTACTAATAATTGCTCAAATGTGGATAGTGGTAAAACATTTAATGCTGATCCTCCATCTATCAATACTTTGACCACAATGAACCCTTTGCACTTTAGGGAAATGTAGAGAGCTTTCTACTGATCAACGGCTGATTGAACAACTTCTTCTCCTGAAAATGAGATGGTAGAGAACACCCTCGCCACATTCATAATGCTTGCAACCTTCTTTGTTGTCATATTGGACTGCACATATGCTTCATCTAGGACCTTTGTAGTGCATGATGATGCTGTTCAGAACTCAAGATCAAAGAGAGAATTGAGATCTTGGCTGGAGTTTTATTCAATAGGTTTATTATGCAATATTTACTTTGCTTCATAATTTGAGGGAATTCTTCATCTTTATTTTCCATGTCTTTTAGACCAGAACTTGATGGAATATTAGCATTGGCTTGTTTTCCCTTCTTTGACGTTCAACATTTTTTGGCAGATAAGATTTCCCGCTTCGTGTTACTCCTGTTGGGCAAACCATTGTTTCATTGTTGGCCTCGGCTTCCATTCCTTGCCCTAAGGGATTCTCAAAAATACCTTTATATCTCCATGGTACGGCATAATTACTCTGATATGGAAAAGGGGCTGGTACCTTAATGGTCACTGCAGGCTATTGCAATGGAGTCAAGATGGTAAAAGAGACAACGTGGGAATTCCTTTTTTCATATGGTTTCTTAAAGATGAACTCGACATGTCTTTTTTCCACCATGCCTACTTCTTTCTCTTCTCAAGGCGTATAACCTGCTGCCTTTAAACAAGCATGAATATCTTCTCCTACTAGTAGAGGATTGTTAGAGAACTCAATTTCATCAACAACATTTACTTGGTTTTTATGGCTTGGAAGAGAATTGGCGTTGATAGTAGAGTTGTCTTTCCTCTTCAATTGAATGTGATTAGAATCAATCAAGTCTAATACATTCCTCTTGAATGTTGCATAGTCCTCTATTGAGTTTCTCGGGGTGCCTATATGGTCTTCACATCGGGCATTTGAGTCATACCAAGCAGGGAACATCAGTTGAAGCTGTTTGTAAGTACGTGGCCCTAACAGCTGAGATTCCAAAAGTTGGTGATATAGGTCAGTATTTGTCATGCCAAAATCTAGCCATTGCCAACTAACTCATTACTGCCAATTCCTTCGTCCTCCAGCTTGACCTTGCATATTTTGTGTCGGATCATTCTTCATCTATCGAAACCCATCATTACCACCTTGATGTTGTTCTTGGGGTTGTCTAGTGATTTGGATGAAGCTAACATCGCCTTCTTTCTTCTTCCTATTGTTCCCCTTTTTAGTGCTACTCTCGCTTTAAAGAATCCTACCGTCGCGTATGTCAGTATCGATTCGCTCACCAATCTCGATCAAACTAGAAAAATTGGTGACATATGTCCCAACCATGTATCTGTAGTAAGGTTCTTGTAAAGTACGAGTGAAATAAGAACTGAGCTCAAATGGTATAAGGGGAGGTTGAACTTGTGCTGCAACTGTCCTTTATCTTTGGGCAAAATCTTTAAAAGCTTCAGGGGCTTTCTTGCTCATTGACTTCAGTTGTTCCCTAGTGGGGGCAGTGTTAAGATTGAACCTGTATTGTTTCATGAATACATTAGTCAAATCTCTCCATTTCTTTATCTTTGTCTGATCAAGTTGCATGTACCATTCCAGTGCTAGCCCTTTCAAGCTCTCAGAGAAGAAGAGTAGCAAAAAGTTTTCATCTTGTGACCATATAAGGGGTGTAATAGGCCTTAAGATGGTATATTGGATTCCCTATGCCATTGTACTTATCGAAGTCTGGCATATTGAATTTCTTGGGAATCGAGACATGTTGTAATATCACATTAATACCGTTGTAGTTGCTTGTATGGATAATGATTTGATTTCATGCCTTATTATTGTACATTATATGATTGATTTGACACTACGGGGATTCTTTAGAATCTCACTCTCCCAAAATTAAACATTTTAGACAGGGCTGAAGGATCGAAAGGCAAACGGGTGACGAAGAGCGGGTAGAGCTCTGTGTTAGGAGTTCCTTTTTGGTTATTAGTTATCATTGTATATTATTAGATATTTTGTGGGAAGTATATGTATATTTTGAGATTTGTGATGTAGTTTGGGTAATCCCCAAGTAAATGGTATGATTTATGGGCTTTATGCCTTTGTATGAACCCTTATTAAATGAATGGAATCCAAGTGAGTCGGGAATTTACTTTCCACTCTGATAATTGTAAATGGAATCCACCTGTATAGGCCATATTGGTTTTGTATTATGAATATGAGTCCATTGTGAATAAATTTTGAAAATGTTTTTGCAAATCCGATTTTGGGCAAAAGATTACCTTAATAAGTCCCAATTTGAAATATGGTCTCTAATTCTACATTAATTATGAGTTTATGAACGTAAATCTCGGCCTTAATCGTGAAGGGGGTTACATTTGTGGTATCAGAGCTGTAGTTCCTGGCAAGGTGAGGATTTGCTAGGATAGCTCCTTAGTTGACGTTAATCCTTTGAGTTAGGGTAGCTTAATGATTGATAAGTGCTTGTTGCGTATACACATGAGTATTCTTGCTAATGATAGATTGAGATGAATTTTATGGATTATGTGTATACATTGGCTAAGGTATTGATGTGGTGAATCATTTGTAGCGATAAAGACGAAATGGTTCACCCTCTTACTAGAGTCAGGCAACAGGACCCAGAGGTGGAGGAACTTAATGACAATCCTCCTGATCCAATGCGAGAGATGATGGATCTCGTACGGGAACAAAGGGACATGATAGCTGAGCTGAGGGAAGAGCTCAGAGTGGAAAGGGCCAATCGAAATGAGGGAAGGGCCCAGTCGCCTCATGAGGAAACCCAACCAGAGACTCATCCTGAGGAGATAGCTGAGGGGTCCAATGGATCCCATGAATCCCCACCTCACACGGTACCTAATCAAGAGTCTCAAGGGGTGCCATCTCGTAAGGAAAGAGACTTGCAATACTGGGTCTCTAAGTTTTGCAAGCATCTACCTCCAGTATTCAAAGGGAAGTTTGAGCCCCAAGTTGTTGAGGACTGGTTGAACCGTCTAGAGAAGATTTTTGAAGTCCTCGAGTGCTTTATAGAGGTAAAGGCGAAACTAGCTATGTATAAGCTAGAGGGGGATGCTGACTGATGGTGGCAGAATATCGCCATTTCATTGAAAAGCCGGAATGTGCCATTGACTTAGGAGGTGTTCCAAGAAAAATTCAATGAGAAGTATTTCCCCACGTCGGTGAGGTTGGAGAAAGAGTCTGAGTTCTTGGCTATCAGGCAAGGAGATACAGAGAGTTTTGATAAGTATCTTTCTCGTTTTGTTCGACTATCTCGGTACTTTACACACCTCCGAGATAGGGATAATGAGGAGTGGAGCTCCGATATGCTTATCAGGGGCTTGAGGCTTGAATTGAAGAAGAGATTGGCCACTCACCTGTTTACTGACTTCAACAAGGCGGTGGAGCAGTGTAGGATTGTTGAGAACAATTTGAGAGATTTCTACCCAGCCAAGGGTAAAGACAGTCGCAGTGAGCCTAGTAAGGCTAATACTTCCCAAAAGTGGAAGGGGCAAGGATCCTCATTGGGGGTGGTAACAAGAAGCCCTATCAATCTGGAGGTCGTGGTGATCAAAGACCTCCAGCGGAACCGGTGTGCAATCAGTGCAGAAAGTACCATCCGAGAAGAACTTGTGCTGGGGAGGTGATTTGCTTCAACTGCAAGCAAGTAGGCCACATCTCTACTAAGTGCCCACGACAGCCAGCAGAGTAAAGGCCCAAGAATCAGGGTCGAGTGTTCGCCATGACTCTTGAGGAGGCCTGGAAGTCACCTGAATTGATCCAAGGTAAAATTCTTCTCGGTGATAATGAGTTAAATGCTTTGTTTGATTCGGGTACAAGTCATTCGTTCATAGATTATGACTGTGTAAAACGCTTGGGATTACATGTACATAGACTACCATTTGATTTGGTTGTGTCGACGCCGATGGGTGTCAAGGCTGTGACAGCCGAAGCCTGCTTAAATTGTGTGATAGTTGTTGAGGGTTGGGAGTCTACAGTTGATTTGATTTGTTTGCCACTTCAACAACTAGAAGTTATTCTAGATTTTGATTAGTTAAAAGCAAATGATGTGCTGCTTGATTGTGGTAATAAGAGGATAACCTTCCATAATGTACGGCGGGAGAACAATGTGAATGCCAGTTTGAATTTACTTTCAACGGCTAAAGCAGAAAGATATCTGGAGAATGGATGTTAAGGGTATATGGTGTTCTTCTCTGTTCAGGGAGAGTCAAGTGAAGCTCTAGAGAGTATACCTGTGGCAAGAGAATTCCCTGAGGTATTTCCAGAGGATCTTAGTGGATTACCTCTGGAAAGGGAAGTAGAATTCCCAATTGAGATTGTACCTGGAGCTGGTTCGATATTGAAAGCCCCATATCGTATGGCCCCTAACGAGATGGCGGAGTTGAAGAAGTAAATTGAAGAATTACTTGAGAAAGGATTCATCCGACCCAGTGTATCACCGTGGGGAGCTCCAGTGTTGTTTGTGAAAAAGAAAGATGGAAGATTAAGGCTTTGTATCGATTACATAAAACTTAATAAGGTTACTGTTAAGAACAAGTATCATCTCCCAAGAATTGATGACCTGTTAGATCAATTGTCTAGCTCGTGTGTATTCTCCAAGATTGATCTAAGGTCAGGATATCATCAGTTGCATGTGAAGGTAGCAGATATTCTGAAGACTGCTTTCAGAATGAGGTATGGGCATTATAAGTTCCTTGTGATGCCCTTTGGGTTGACGAATGCATCGACGGTATTCATGGATTATATGAACCGCGTCTTCCGACAATATCTTGACCAATTTGTGGTTCTTTTTATCGACGACATCCTGATATACTCTAAGAGTAGAGAAGAACATGAGCAACATCTGAGAATAGTGCTGAGAATCTTGCAGGAAAAGCAACTCTATGCCAAGCTGAGTAAGTGTGAATTTTGGCTTACGGAAGTGAAGTTCCTTGGCCATGTGATCTCACGAGACGGGGTATCGGTGGATCCCAGTAAGGTGGAAGCAGTACTTGATTAGAAGAGGCTAGAAACTGTTTCTGAGATTCACAGTTTTCTGGGTCTTGCTGGTTATTATCGGAGGTTCATTCAAAACTTCTCGCATATTGCATTGCAGATGACCAAGCTCACGAGGAAGGATCAACTATTTTTGTGGGATGAACGTTGTGAGCGGAGTTTCATAGAGCTGAAGGAAAGATTGACTACGGCACCAGTGTTGATTATACCTGATCCCAGTTAGGCTTACATCGTGTACAGTGATGCGAGTAAGCAGGGGTTAGGGTGTGTCCTGATGCAGCAGGGACGTGTGGTGGCCTATGCCTCTCGACAGCTGAAACCGGATGAGATGAACTACACCACTCATAATCTAGAGCTTGCGGCAATAGTGTTTGCATTGAAAATTTAGCGTCATTACCTGTACAGTGTGACTGTGGAACTATACTGCGACCACAAAAGTTTCAAATATTTGTATGATCAGAAAGAGTTAAATATAAGACAGCATCGATAGATGGAGTTGCTGAAAGATTATAACCTAGAGATTAAATATCATACGGGTAAGGCTAATGTCATCATGGATGCTTTGAGTCGGAAGGCGGTGCTAGGCAACAATGATGATCTAAGAGAAGAAACTAATAGAGGATTTTCGGGATTTGAATCTCTCGAATGATATCTTGTGTGCTAGTTATGGTATGGTCCAAGGGGAGAATGACCTGAGGACTGAAATTGAAGAGGCTCAAATGCATGATGAGCAAGCCCAGTTGATCCGAGCTATGATTGAACAAGGAGAGACTCGAGATTATGACTTGTCACCTAGTGGGCTAGTGCGATACCAGAAGAGAATCTATATTCCACTGAAGGCTGATTTGAGGTTGAGAATTCTTGATGAGGCTCATAAGAGTCAGTATACTCTTCACCCCGAAATGACCAAGATGTATCACAACTTGAAGTCTATGTACTAGTGGCCAGGATTGAGGATTGATGTGACAAAGTATGTGGCACAATGTCTTACCTGTCAAAAGGTGAAGACTGAGCACCAGAGACTGCCAGGATTGCTTCAGAGTCCAGAAATTCCAAAATGGAAGTGGGAGAGTGTAACCATGGATCTAGTAGTGGGTATACCCAGGATCAGAAACTATAATGCGATTTGGGTGATTGTGGATCGACTCACGAAGTCTGCGCACTTCATACCTATCAACGCTAGCTATTCTCCTGACAGGCTGGCTGAGATATATATCAAGGAAATAGTGAGACTCCATGGTACACAGAAGAATATTATTTCTAATAGATATCCTCGGTTTACTTCTAGATTTTGGAGGGCTTTGCATGAAGCCATGGGTACTCAACTGAGGTTTAGACGGCCACCATCCTCAGACAGACGGACAGTCAGAAAGGACTATCCATACTCTTGAAGATATGCTGAGAGCATGTGTCCTTGACTTCAAGGGAAAGTGGGACTACTATCTTCCATTGGCTGAGTTTGCGTACAACAACAGTTACCATGCAAGTATTCAAATGGCTCCATATGAGGCGCTATATAGGAGAAAGTGCCAGTCACCATTGTGCTGGAATGAGTTGTCTGAGAGGAAGTTGTATAGGCCATATCTTGTTGAGAAAACTTCTGAGCAGATTAGAACTATCAAGAAGAGACTCCTTACAGCTTAGAGTCGCCAGAAGAGCTATACTGACAAGAAGAGAAAACCTCTTGAGTTTGAAGTGGGGGATCATGTTTTCTTGAGAGTGCCTCCGATCACGGGCATCAGGAGAGCAATCAAGTGAAAGAAGCTGAGTTTGAGATACATTGGTCCATTTGAGATTCTGGCAAGAATCAGGCCGGTGGCATATCAGATAGCACTACCCTCGAGTTTGAGTAGACTGCATGATGTGTTCCATGTCTCACAGCTCAAGAAGTACCAACCAGACCCTGAGCATATCATTAAGTATGAAGAGGTGGAATTGCAAGATAACTTCACTTATGCGGTAGAGCCAGAGAGAATCATTGATCGAGAAGAACGGAGACTCAGGCATCGAAGCTTACCATTTGTGAAGGTAGTCTGGAAGGGAATGTCTTCGAGGGAGGCCACTTGGGAGGCAGAAGCAGACATGAAGAAAAGATTTCCTGATTTTATGCCCCAAGATGTGTAACAAAATTTGAGGGCGAAATTTGTTAAACGGGGGGAGAATTGTAATATCCCAATTCGGGAACAAGGGCTAATGACTCAGATAATTTTTGTAATTAGTGTGATTAAACACTTTTGGAATTAATGTGATGTGAGTTTGGTATACATGTGTGTGGCATTTAAGATCAAGGGTTAAGATTCATTATTGATGGGTCGAAATTCTATGCTTTGTGTCTATATGAGCTCATAGTGGAAGTGTGGAGATGGTGACATGTGCCATTGTGGTGGCTATTAGATGAGGCCACAAGAGGACAAAGAACCACTTTTTCCCCTCATCCTCTCTCTCCTATTCGGTTGGTATGGGCAAGGGAAGAGAGAAGTGTACCTCATCATCATCATTTGCTTTACCTCGCCATTTCTCTCTCTCTCTCTATTTTCGTTGAATCAAGCAAGAAAGAGAAGGATAAAGCTTTGATCTTTGAATTTTGAGAGTGGAACAATCAAGATTATGGATTTGTCAAAGTGAATAGGTAGGCATTTAGTGCATTTTGAAGTATTATTTGTGATTTTTGGATAAGTTTGGTAAAATCTGGAAATTTGCCCTAGTTATGTCAAAATTGAATGCATGGATCTTATTGTGTTTGATGTTGAAAATGATCTATTGTGAAGATATTTGAATATTGGATTTAGTTTGGAATGTTGGAAATGTGTTAAGGGAAATTAGACATTTGTTGTGTTATAGAGACCCAAGGGAATGATTGTGGTCAAATTGGTTTTGGGAGTGTTTTTGAGGTTACCAATGTGTTCCCTAGTTAGTGCTAAGTATGTGTGAGCCTTTGGTAGAGTTTAGGGACCATTGGGTATGAAATTATCCATCTGGTATTTTTTGATGTTTTCTGTATTTCTGGTCTCTGATGCACAACACTCGAGCAGAGGAAGATCATGCTCGAGTGCTGTGTGCATTTTTCCCTTCTCTGCTTTGAGTTTTATTTGGATTCTATGTATAGGGCTCGAGTGCTCTTCCTTGTTCTCGAGTGAGGGAAGATCATGCTCGAGTGAGCTTAGGTTTGCTCCAGTGATGGTGTGAATCCAGAGTTAGGGTTGCTCTCGGGTCTTCACTTGCTGGTTGATGCCAAGAGTGTGCTCTGACACTCGCAAGCATAGTTCTCTCACCCGAGTGTAGGGTGTCATGCTCGAGTGAGCTGGTACCTCTGGCGTGGTTTGAGCTCTTGGGTTGTCACTCATGGTGTCGCACTTTCGGGTACTCGAGCATGTTTGGGGTCTTCACCCGAGTGCAGAGCTTGGTGCTCGAGTGATGTGAGCACGTTCTGGTCGTTGTAGTTGCTCACTGTCAAACACTCGAGAGTGAGAGTCGTTCTCACCCGAGCACAAGTCTCTCATCACTCGAGTGAGGTCGTCTCCACTTGAGAGAGGCTGTCAGAAATCAATGTTGTGCCTTCAAAAGGGGGTCTTTGGAGTAGTTTCTTCCAATCCTTTAGGAGTTTTGTTAGGGGTATTTAATAACTCTAAAATAGCAATAATGATAACCAAACTAAGTGTTATGAAGTGAATTAAGTCTTGGAATAGAGTATAACTCTTCGTCTCTAATTATGAATATAGGATTTGACATTTGCCCTACTCGGGAGAGACCGGCGCTAGGACACGTACGGAAGGATCAAGGTAGTGATGTTTTGGTATGCATAACTTATCATTGCATTTTGTGAAATGTGTGCCATGGTACATTACGGCGTGAGCACTTCAGCGCGAGTCGTATAGGGATTGACGCTGGTCATCTCTAGGTCGGCCGTTGAACTGCCATCGTAATCGATATGGATCTTTGTGAATCCGACCCTTGGGTGAGCGTTTGTGAAACCAGCCGTGGGCTGTGTGCATCTTGCCTGTATGGCTTGCGTTATGAAATGCTTTATATAGATCCCAGCTATGGTGAATTATATTGTGTGGATTATTATGATGCAATACAATATGAGCAATTCAGCGTGAGCAATCGTCAAGGATGACATATGTCATACTAACCATTACCGTTGAACTGCTGTTATAGTTGCTTGTATGGATAATGATTTGATTTCATGCCTTATTATTGTACATTATATGATTGATTTGACACTACGGGGATTCTTTAGAATCTCACTCTCCCAAAATTAAACATTTTAGACAGGGCTGAAGGATCAAAAGGCAAACGGGTGACGAAGAGCGGGTAGAGATCTGTGTTAGGAGTTCCTTTTTTGTTATTAATTATCATTGTCTATTATTGGATATTTTGTGGGAAGTATATGTATATTTTGAGATTTGTGATGTAGTTTGGGTAATCCCCAAGTAAAGGGTATGAATTATGGGCTTTATGCCTTTGTATGAACCCTTATTAAATGAATGGAACCCGAGTGAGTCAAGAATTTACTTTGCACTCTGATAATTGTAAATGGAATCCACCTGTACAGGCCATATTGGTTTTGTATTATAAATATGAGACCATTGTGAATAAATTTTGAAAAAGTTTTTGCAAATCCGATTTTGGTCAAAAGATTAACTTAATAAGTCCCAATTTGAAATATGGTCTCTAATTCTACATTAATTATGAGTTTACGAACGTAAATCTCGGCCTTAATCATGAAGGGGGTTACATATGTAGTAACAAGTATAAATCTTTTAAATCGAGTGAACCCTAAGTGTTTGGTCCTTGGAGGGCCTTTAGTTGGTCTTTCACTTCACCTAACTCTTCCTACCATCCCTCCTTTTCAGCTGATAGGGAGGGAATATTGAAAGTGTATGTTGAATCTTCACCTGGTTGTTCCTCCTTAGTGCTTGGAATTTAAGGATTCTGTTTACTCTAAGGCTTTTCTGTCATTTTTTCTTTCTCGCCATTTTCTGGTATACTTATCTTAGCATTTTTCAATGAATCAGATGCTCCTAACTCTTTCTCATTATTCTAGGCTTGAAGAGCTATAGTCAAGGTGGAAATCATTTCTTTCAAATCTGCCATTTATGCCTCCATATGAGACATCTAATGATTCAGATTAGATTCGGCTTCACCGGGATTGGCTACCATCTGACAACTACGTGAGGTCGTGTTGTATAAATGTGTAGGGGGTAGCTAGTTAGGACGTTTAAACGGAGCAATATTGTATCACCTGCTTAGGAAGGAACAAAATATCATTAGTTTATTTAAACTTACAATTTCAAGCGGGCATAGAAGTTATCACAATGTGTTGGCATAAAGGTCTTATGGCACAAGTATCCTCTAGCTTCCTCAGGGAATTTATTATTCCACAGGGAGAACTAGAGTTGATCATTAAATAGAAGGGACCTTGAGTCCCATCCTAGCCAAGATCTTTTTATTTGGTGAGTGTTTAGTCGGCACATAGTCTTCTGGAACGAGTGTCCTCTAGCCTTCTCAAAGAATCTATTATTCCATAGGGAGAACTAGAGTTGATCATTAGACAGAAGGGATATTGAATCCTACCCTAGCCCGAGATCTTGTTATTGATCAAAGTGATAAGCACACAAAAAACAATGACAGTAAAAGAAGCGAGATATGCTTTTATTCGATAATATCAAAATTTGGTTACAAGCTTGAGTTCCTATACTATTTGATTACATAAGTTGAAGAATTCAACAATCCTGCTAGTGGATTTGAAGGAATAATCATGCCTTCGGTGCGCTTGAATGTGCTAGCAAATTCTGGGATCTTGGTATTAGCAAAGTTGATTGAGTTACCACACCTCTTTACCCATGCTTCTGTCACAACAACTTGTCTGTGGTAGAGAAGTTCCCAATTGGCTAACACTTCCGTTTCGTGATTTAGCTTGTCCGCGAGGCTTTGGATGGTTTTAGCGCTACTAGCACTTACAGCAACCAATTCACCCTTCTTGTTTTCTAAGAGTTGAGTAAGAATATCAACTTCCCCTTGCAATTTATTCAGAGGGGCATTGTCTTGCAATTTCTCTTCGAGCAACTCTTTTGCTATAGTCATCTTCAATAGTCGAACTCTATTATTCTTTATTTTCCTGTCATTCTCTTGCATAGCCCTTTTTAAGCTTTTGTTTTCTTTTTCCAGCTTCATGATCCTTATGCGTTCTTCTAAATCTCTTCTCTTTTTCTTTTCTGTCAACTTTTCTTGAAGGGATGCACATTTGACTTCTAGCTTACTAATCTTTATCTTATTTTGTGATTCTATCACAAACAACTCCTCCAGCACCTTTTCTCTATTTTCTAGGCACCTTGCCATCTCTTTGTTTGCTTATTAGGCATCATTTCCTAATAAAGGATCTTTTTGAAAATAAGATGGATTGGCTCCTTTAATTCTGTCCTTGAGCCAGTCCTTATAGCCCAAAGTTGCACCTATTTCTCGCTTCCCTAGCTCAGCCTTTACCTTTTATGCTATCTTGCTCCAAGCTTCTTTGATTTCTTGACATAAGTCCTTCCTACTATCTTCTTTGTATAGAAGTGTATGGCTTGTACTTCTTCTTGAGAAGGAAATTTTTGCTGAAATGCTATTGCCTTAATGCTAAAGAAGGGTTATAGTTAATACATCCTCTTGGTCCCATGAGAGGCACATTAGAAAACTCCTCACAGTTATGGATAATCTTTTCATCCTCCCACCATTCTATTTTCCATAATAGAGAATCTTCTATTAATCGTGAGAACTCCTCCCTCCAATCATTTTTGTTTAATTGAAGATGATTGAAAGCCATAAGTGGATTAGTAAACTTGCCATGCCTTTCCCAGAAGTACTTCTTCTTTCCATACACGTGACTCAGCATCCATACCTCAAGTAATGCAAGACATCATTTTATTCGACCTTCTCTCTGTAGGTAGCATTGAGATAATGACATGTAGGTCTCTACTAAAATTGTGAGTATCAGGTTAATTTGGTAATGTTCGACCAATTGAAAGACACTGATAGCTCCTAAGTCAATTATTCCTACGGATGAAGGAAAGAGGATCATGCATAAATAGCAAAGGCAAAGACCCTGTAAAAACTCTCATAATCTTTATTTTCTGCTAATCTTGCTAAGCAAGCTTCCACTGTGGTTCTTTTAATCCCCTTGACCTATCTGGTGCCTACAATTTGTATTTCTTCTATGTGAACCCCTAACAGCTTCGCTATTCCCCCTGAGATGGTAGCCAGCTTGGATAATGGTAGATCTTATCACTCCTCTTAATTGGCATCCTAAGGATTTCCCCTTATACTTTAAGGTTTGGGGCTAGTTGAAAATCAGAGAAAGTGAATCATCTTAAATAGGCATCCCAATACTAGCCCAGTTCTATGATAGCCTCATTATGCACAGGCACATGTAATAAATCAATGATATTTCCATAATTCTTCATGAAGCCCAATTTGACTGAACCTTGAATGTAGCGACTTAATCGAATTAGGCCCTCAAGTGGTTCTACTCCTGTAGTCAGTCTGATGCCCTTCACTCTATATACCTTTCCTGTAGGAACTTGATTTAAACTTGGTTTTTGTGCCATTTAACCTTTATGCCAAATTTTTAGTTGTTGGATAACTCACTTGCCCTTCATTAAAGAAAAGAGGAGGAGGAGTTAGAAAGTATTTCCAAATACATGCTTTGTAGATAATTACATGTGCTTTCTAGCCTTAATATGGGTGATGAATATTGAGAAACAGAACTTTTCCTCCTCAAGAGATCTAATACCCTATAGGGAGGATGAAGTGCCCATTAACCTCCGAATGGCCCAAGCTATTACGTGGCTAAGGGTTTTGTTAAATGTTTATTATGTCCAAGGCCCATATCAAATGAAGCTAAATGCCAATAGATGATGCAGAGATACCTCATAAGACATGAAAGAGTGATGACTTATACTTCAAGTTTTGATATGGGTAATGGACATTAAGAAAAAGAACTTCACCTCCTCAAGAGATCTATTACCTCATAGGGAGAATGAAGTGCCCATTAACCTGTGAATGACTTAAGCTATCACACGGATAAGGGTTCTTAAAATGATGATTGTAACCCCCTGCCGTAATTATATCCGAAATACGCGATTTAAAGTGAAATAGAGACCAATAAGAAACACAACTTATTTAAAATCCCATCTTCACGATAGGGTTTTCACAAATAACTTTCGAAACATAATTTACCTGGTCTCATATTCAATTTCGAATACAATTACATTACGCGGAATATCACATTTATCCAAATATCAGAGTGTACAACAATAACTTCCCGGCAACTCCCGAGTTCATACCTTTACATAAAATTCATAGGGCACATTCGCCCTTTACAACTCCTCAAATGGGGATTACACAAATCCTCTTAAATACATATACAAGTATCCAATAACTCATTCCAAATACATAATCAAATATTCTCATCCAAATATATATTCAAATATACATTCCACAATATATATACAACCTTTATCCAAATACGAAAACAAATAATCCCATTCATGATAACCAACTATCATAACCAAACTCCAATGGAAGCCCTAGCCGTCCTTGACTGCTTGCTCCATCTTCGATCCACTACCCTGTCTGAAAGGTTGGTAGGGGAGGGTGAGATTCGAGAGAATCTCAGTAGGAAACAAATACCAAAATGCATGTATGATATATGTTTAATGCATGACATGCTTGCAATACATATCTCATGTTCACATAATGACATATCTGCGTGCTCAATGTTTCAACAACATACTCATGGCCATAGCATAACTAGAAACAGAGCTACAATCATTCATACATGTTTCACATAATCAAGCAAAGCAATACATGCATCAAAACACAAACACAAATATCAAAGCATGCAAAAGAGGTAAGTTCCCTACACTCTTTCCACGTATGCTCCAGCTCCGCTTACTCGCGATCAGAACGAATACCAAACCACGTTCAGGGCGAACATCAACCCTATAATCAAAGCAAGGACATAGGGTTAATCCCTTTTCCAATTCCTTAACTCTCAAACACTTAATGTTGGTTATCATTTAACACCTTTAGGTGGCTAATCAAAGCCTAAACATATGCCTAAAGGCTTGGGAAACACTTGACCAAAGATCACCTTTCAAGGATGCAAAACACTGATTTTTGGGCGTGGGCCGCGGCCCACAATCCTTGGGCTGCGGCCCAAGGCTGTCCAGAGACGCACAGAAACATTTGGGCTGCGGCCCAACATCCTTGGGCCGCGGCCCAAGAAAATCCAGTTTCTGGCTGAACTTCCAAAAATCATAACTAATTCAGGAAAAATCGAAATAAGGTGATCCCAAAGCCAAATTAAAGCTATTCAAGTCATCTACACAGGAAAAATATTGGCCTATACTTGAAATCACCACAAAAGTCCAGATTTACCAAAAACCTATCATTGTACCAAAACAGGGTCCAGTTTCGTCCTCAAACTTTGGACAAACATAAATCCCAGTTCACAAAACGAAATGACACATATTATATGTCCATTTTGAAGCTTAAGATGTGAACTTCAAGACTGGAAAGTTTCAGAATTTTCTAACTTCATTTGCCCTGTCAAAACGTCCACACAACAAGACTGCCCAGACAGAACTTCCAATTGACAGTTTTTCAAGTTTTGCACAATTGGCTTCCAATGGTCCCATTTCTCATCAAACACCATTCCCATACAAATTTGCACAAGGAATCCATTGGAAACACCAAATCAACCAAATTCAAATCATATTGACATGTTACCACAACATGTCACACAAATCACAATTCAAACCACAACATAATCACACATTGTCATTCTTTTCATTCCAAATTCTCAAACCAATTCCAATGGCTCTATAACACATCAAGACACCAATTGCCACTCAAACACAAGGCAATTCATGCATTTCAAAAATCACACAAATTCAGGTCAAAATTCGAAATTTACAATACTCAACCATAAATCACAAAACTTAGATCAAAAGGCTTCAAATACTCACCTCTTCCTCTTTCCCAAACCAATTCCTTAATTCTTCATCTTTCCAAATTTCCTCAAGCCACAAAACACCTCCTCTCACAAATCTAAAACCATAGGAATATAGCCCTCAACCTCATGAACAACATTAATGAAAGACACTTGAGCATATGAAGGCATTAACTTACCAAAACTCAAGCTTTTCCCTTTCTCTTTCCTTAGCTTGCTCTTGGCGAAAATGGAGAACAAGAGAGAGAGATGAGATGATGAAATGAAGATGATGAAGAAAGGGAGCAGATTTTAGGGCCACAAACCGTCCAACTAAGGGAGAGAGAAGAGAGGAAAAACTTTGAATATTTGACCCAAATCCAAGGGTTCACAATTTGCCAAGTGTCACCATCTTGACACACATCCCATGAGCTCACATGCACACACATACACATGATTCCGCCCCTTGATCTAATACACAAATCAATCCTAACCATTGATCTTGAAGTTACCAATGAGTTTCCTCTTCGGTAACTGACCAATCGGTTGGTAACTTTACCGTTTTGCCCCTGATTACGGTAATTCTCATTGAATCACCACCAACACTTCACATCTTTTCATTTAGCCACAATATGCGCCTTCCCTCTATTTTAAGTCAATTTAGATGTTAATCCATAATTGAGCTTAAATACAGGGTTTCGGCGCTGCTCACAGCACATACGAATCACATCGGGTGCCAAATCACACCATAATCTCCAGAAGTGTTATTTATCACTAACCGCTTCCACTTTTGGAGTCATTATCCCTTAATCGCAATTTGGGATCCTGCTAAACCAGGGCTTAGCAGTCCACTACTCTCAGGCTTATTCTCTAGCCTCAAGTCTCAGAATTCGGGATATTACAATGATTATGTCCAAGGTCTATATCAAATGAAGCTAAAATGCTAATGAATGATATAATGATACCTCATGAGTCGTAAAGGATTATCTATGATTGATATGATGAGATCATGGTCTTTTAGGGTCATAGACCCTTAAACTAAGGTTGGCTATCTAATGCATACATCGTCCTTATGATATATCTTTATGTGAAGTGATGCTAGATACATACTCAAGTGAAGCGACAATTCGTCACTTGATCCTAGGGGTTTCATTGATTATGCATGGATGACAATAAAGATGATCAACAATAAATAAATATATACCCTCCAGTGTCCTATTTTAGGAATAACCCTAGGTTAGGGGATGTCTACCTTAAGAAAGGTAGGTACTAATTAATTGGGTAGGTTGATAATTTCCACTAATAAGTGCAATGGTTTCAAGATGGTTCTAATTCTCATAGATAAAGGCCTTCTAACTACCCCCATCGTAAAGATGAAGACCCTATTTAACGAAATTGACCTTAAGGGGGTTCTTAAAACCTCACAAGGATCAATCTCACCAAATGAGTAACAGCTAGGACGTCTTCACAGTAACGTCAGGGGGTTCTGAAAACCCCATAAAGAGACTGCTAGAAACTTCCACTCACGTAAGGAACTCACAAACCCGGGTATAGGGCTCAAAATATGTGTGAGGAGAATAGTGTATGTGTTCAGTGTGTGTAGAGAGCATACCAACCTATGGGCCTAGGTTCAACCCAACCCTCATCTGCTAAGCAGATCACAAGATAGATAGAAAAGAAAAAAAATAAGGAATTTAATAAATAACACAACTATTCACAAGGAAAAAATAATAAAAAAAATAAAAAAAATGGTGGTTAAAATAAAATTAAGGCCAAATTATTTTTAAACATTTAACATAAATGGGCTTGACTCTCAAATAGTCCCCAGTGGAGTCGCCAAGCTGTAGCACCCTAAATTTGAAAACACATGGAGCCGCCACCAAAACTTTAAGAAAGGATAATTTTGGAAAGCCTCTTTTTGAAAGTGAAACTAATGTACAAAAACCATTTAGGGTTCGGGTGTAACTGGCTCACAATAATTACATCTGAATTATGAAATTCAAGTGAAATAGAGACCAATAAGACAAAAATTAACATTTATAATCCCTCATCTTCAAGATGGGGTGTCCAAAAAATAGTTCGAAAACATAATTAATCTGGTCTCACATTCACTTTTGAATACAATTACCTGAGCAATTAAATCACATCATAAATATCAGAGTGCGTAACTAAAATCCTGGCAACCCCGGGTTGCATATATATATACACACAATGGGTTTAAGGTTCCCAAAATGGGGATTACATATCCAAAATTATTATTTACATCTCATAAACAAACAGTAATCCCAAATCAACAATAGATAACCAATCCCCAACCAAATGTCTTTAAGCACTACTACAAAAATAGAGATTAGTGGCGCACATTTTGTGGCACTTCTTTAAAGAAGTGCTACAGCTGCCTTTTCTTTTCTTTTCTTTTTCTATATATATATATTTTTTAAAATTTTGGGTACCAGCTATGGCGCCTAGTAGGATAGGAGCCACAGTTGGCAGGGCCAAGTGTGGCGCCTGCCTATGCAGGCGCCACACTTGGTGCTGCATGCGTAGCTGTGGCGCTTGGCGGGACCAGGCGCCACAGCTACGCAGTGGGCCATGTGTGGCGCCTGACTAGTCAGTCCCCACACATGGCCCTTAGTTAAGCAATGGCAGGTGCCACACTTGTTATTACTTATAAAAAATTTTTTTTAACAATGGATAATGTAATCCATTTTAACCAATAGCAACTCCCCAGCCACAACACTTATCTCTCAATTTTCACTTCCCGCTCAGTGGTCCCGCATCCTTTTCTTTCTCTTTTTGACTACTACTCAACTTCAATCATTCAACTACCCTCTCCTCCATTAAACTCTACTTTCCCTTTCTCAAGATCTTTGTATCCGTCGCCCCTTCCCTCCATTTCCTATCCTCTTCACACTAAAATACACACCCACATGCTCACACGTCCTCATCAACGAATCTATACTTTGTTTTAATTTGTTCCAATTGCCATCCATCCCCACTCCTGTCCCTTCCCTTGTCTTTGTGTCTTCCGCTTTTGGTCCCCACTCCATCCAGTTGGTCCTAACTGCTCAAATTTCCTGCTCCTCCTCACTCAAGATTGCGTCACAAATAGGCAACGTGGTCCCCCACTGCACTGCACTGATCAATTACCTGTAAGTTCAACGTGCTTTATTTCTTTTTTTATTTTTTTTTCAGGTTGATCTGCTTTCTTTTTGTTATCACGCACGTTAGATCAGAAATATTTTTGGTTTAATTTAAGCAAATTAGTTAATTTGTATATCAATCCCATTATATTGTTGTGAGCTATAATATATTTTTAGTCCTTTAAATTTTACATGAGGTATATACTTTTAGTTCTTTAATTTTATAATTTTAATACTGTTAATATTATTAACGAAAAATATTGGTGTAGTAAATTCAAGTAATGATTGTGTAACTAACATAGTATATTTAAATTTTAATTTTTTAATATAATATATTTAAATTATGAAACTAAAATAAACTGATAAATCCCTATAAATAAAATTAGAGTTTTTATATAAAAGCCCAAACAGTGATGTTGACCAAACTGAGGACATATATGCTTTCCGAGAACCATATGTACTTGAACCATACTTTCCTTGATGTCCAGAACGCTTATTCTCGGCCAATGATAATAGTCTTGAGTCTTGAATCTTTTATTCTCAACTGGATAACGTGCGTGATGGTGGGGTTGAAGGTTTGGATGAATCTGGCCTCAATCTCATTCTTAGAATATATATATATATATATATCAACGCATATATTTTGTATAAAAAATATTTCAAAAAATATTTGGTGCTTTAAGGAAAATTTGTTCAAGAAAAATCCATGGATAATTTGAAAATTATAAGAAAAAAAATATGCTCTAGATTTGGTTTAATGGAATGGACTAAAATCTTATAATATGTGGAATCTATGCTGTGATAGGTACACACATCTAGTATGTGTGCAATTCAAAGATTAAATGAATAAATTATATTAATGATTTTAAAAAATAACAATAAAATTTTTAGAAAATTGACTCGACCTCCATGTAATTCCTATTTTCACAGTTAGTGATATGTGTATATTCAATATAACCATTGTCATTCAATTTATTTATTTATTTGGTATAACTTTAAATATTAAATAAAACTTAATTATTAATTGAATAATTTTTAATACCAAAAGAGGTAAATAGGTTTCATAAAGTGAAGACAACGGAAAGATAAGCGGAGAATGGACTATCTTGTTACTTTAATTTGTTTTACCATTGCTTCTTCTCTATTTATTTTTATTTTTTTACTTATGTTCTGGCAAAAAAATTTTGTTACTTATGTGTTTGGAATAATTGAGAAATACAATTGATGTCTAAATTAATTTTAAATTTTTTAATGTACCCTTAATTTAATTAATTGAAGTTCGCGGATTAGTGTCTCTCTTTTTTTTAAGGAAGCTAGTCAAAAATAATTTTTGTTTATATTCCCAACATTGAGCTAAAAATAATTTAATTAATGTTGGGATTATATATATATGCTTTCCTTTTTGTTTTGTTTTATTTTCTTTCTTTTTTTTTTTAATCATATTTTTTTATTTAAGCTAATTAATCATATTTTATTTTATTATATATTGATGTTTTGTACACATTATTATTATTAAAAAAAATTTACAACCACGAATATTTTATTGACTTTTTTATGTGTAATTTGTGTTTGCAGTTTCAGCTCATCAGTCTATTGAAGCGTCTATTTAAGGTATGTTTTTTTAAATTTGGAGCTTACAAATGTGATTTTAGTTGAATTTAATAATAGTTAGTTATAATTTGTAGGTGTTCTAATGATTGTTATGGATTAGTTGCATAAGTAAAATAATTATTTATATATTCTTAACACTTGTATTTTATTTGTTGACTTGTAATATTTTCTAATTTACCTATGATATGTTGTTGCAAATATGGTTTTTTTCGTTATGAGTTGTGAAAAATTATTATAATGCCTGGGAATAATGAATGGATTATTTAATTTGTCAATTAAAACATAGGGTTTAAAACTTAGAAAGCTTCAATTTTGACGATTTCATGTTGGGAATTTATTTAAAATTGGTAAGAGAATATAAAAGTAATTAGTAAATGCAATAGTCATACAACTAACCACATACTTTTTTAAAAAATATATTAAAGGCATAGATGGATCGTAAATGGATGTCATCTAATCGGTGTTCAAGGGAATATATAGATGGGGTGAAAGATTTTATTACATTTGCAATTAAGCACACAGAAGATTCTGACAAAATCTTGTGTCCTTGCTTATCTTATTGTTTTGGAAAGCGGATTAGTCCACTTGATTTACTAGATCATTTAGTGTGTTACGGTATTGATCAAACATATATACGATGGACAAGGTATGGTGAGACGAACGATGCATGTAATGATCGGGTGCATACCACGAGTGGTGCTTCGGATAAATTTGATCAAAGTATGTTTGATAAAGATGATGGTCTTGAAGAAATGTTAAATGTGGTTGAAGAGGTGCATCATAACTGCCCTAACGAATTTGAGAAGTTGAAAGGTGATGCAGAGAAACCATTATATGCCGGTAGTACTAAATACACAAGATTGCTAGCAGTGTTGAAGTTGTACAACTTTAAAGCTCGCTATGGATTGAGTGATTCAGGTTTCACCGCACTGCTTGAACTGTTGCAAGATATGCTTCCAGAAGAAAATGTACTTCCTACCAAGACATACGAGGCAAAGCGAATTCTTTGCTCTACAACTGGCATGGGATATGAGAAGATACATGCATGTCCTAACGATTACGTATTATTTCAAAATAAGTATGCAATGTTGGAGAAGTGCCCTAAATGCAACGCATCTCGCTATAGGAAGAAGAAAGGAAAGAGTCCTTTGAAGGTTCTATGGTATTTTCCCATTATTCCGAGATTCAAGCGACTGTACAGTAATACAGAGATTGCTAAGCAGTTGACATGGCATGCAAATGAAAGAATTAAAGACACGAAGCTTAGGCACCCTGCAAATGCTCCTCAATGGAAAAAAATTGATCATGAGTACCCTGACTTTGCGGATGAAGCAAGGAACCTTCGCCTTGCACTGTCAACTGATGGAATTAACCCGTACGGTGTTCAGAGTAGTACACATAGCACGTGGCCAGTGATATTGATGATTCATAACCTTCCTCCACACTTGATCATGAAACGTAAGTTTATGATGTTGTCCATGTTAATTTCTAGGCCAAGGCAACTTGGGAATGATATAGATGTATACTTGGGTCCTTTAATTGATGACTTGAAGCTTCTTTAGGAAGAAGGCGTCAGTGTGTATGATGGGTATAGGGAAGAAAGTTTCACTTTGAAAGCTATATTGTTTGGCACAATTAATGATTTCCTTGCTTATGGTAATTTGTCGGGATACAGCGTCAAAGGATATGGTGCATGCCTTATATGTGAAGATGACACTCATTCAGTGCGACTTCATCATTGTAAGAAAAATGTTTACATGGGGCATCGAAGATTCTTACCATCACAACATCGTTGGAAGAAGTGGAAAAATCCTTTTAATGGTGACTCAGAAGAAGGTAGCCCACCAAAGATGTTGATCGGTGCCCAACTGTATTCAAAGGTAAAAGACTTGGATAACAATTTTAGCAAGCCTTTTGCAAAACAAATCGAGACAAGTGGTTGGAAGAAAAAGTCTATTTTCTTTGAACTTCCATATTAGAAGTCTTTATATGTGAGACATTTTCTTGATGTGATGCACATAGAAAAAAATATTTGTGCTAGTCTAATTGGCACATTGCTCAATATCCAAGGAAAAAGCAAGGATAGTGTCAATTCGAGGTTGGATTTGGTAAACTTGGGAATTAGAGAAGAGTTGGCACCGATTGATTAAGGGCATCATACCTACCTACCGCCAGCGGCATACACTCTGTCGAGGAAAGAGAAGAAATTGTTTTGTGAGTTTCTACAAGGAATTAAAGTTCCTGAGGGCTACTCTTCAAATATAAAGAACCTTGTATCAGTGAAAGAATTGAAGTTAAAGAACCTCAAGTCTCATGATTGTCATGTGCTCATCTAGAATTTCCTACCGGTTGGTATACGATCCATTTTACCCAAAAATTTAAGAAACACCATCACTAAACTTTGCGTGTTTTTCAAGTTAATCTGCAGTAAAGTGGTAGATTCAACTAAATTACAAGATTTGCAAAGGCTGATTGTATGTACTCTGTGTGAACTTGAAATGTATTTTCCACCTTCTTTTTTTGACATTATGGTACATCTAACTGTACACTTGGTTAAAGAGATTCAATTGTGCGGTCCAGTGTACTTGAGATGGATGTACCCGAATAAGCGATTCATGAAAATATTAAAAGGGTACGTGAAAAATAGATATCGCCTAGAGGGTTGTATCGCTGAAAGGTATATGGTTGAAGAAGCAAGTGACTTCTGTGCTGATTTTCTATCAAATGTTGACCCTGTAGGGATCCCCAAGTCCTGTCATGATGGGCGAAGATCAGGGAAAGGAATAACTGGGAGGGATGTAATAACGATATCGGCGATTGAAGGGAAGCAAGCCCACTTGTATGTGCTATATAACACTGATGAGGTCGAACCGTATGTAGAAGAACACCAGGATGCTCTTCGATTGGTACATGGTGATAGGAATGAAAATTTGTTAACAAAAGAACACAATAAACAATTTTCAGGCTGGTTGAAAAATCGCATTAATGATGAGATAGAGCAGAATCCAGATTCAGTTTCTGAAAAATTAAAGTGGTTGTTGAAGGGACCGAGCTTGAATGTATTTTCTTACAATGGTTATGCAATCAACGGTTACACATTCTATACACAAGATCATGATACACAGAGCACGATGCAAAATAGTGGGGTAACACTTGTTGATAATTCTTGGCATAGATCCAGTGCTAAAGACATACACCCTATCTATGCATCAATGTCATACTTTGGTGTCTTTGAACGCATATGGGAGTTAGATTACTCTATGTTCAGGGTCCCTATCTTCAAATGTAAGTGGGTTAACAACAACAGTGGATTGAGGATAGATGACTTAGGCTTTGTTCAAGTGGATCTTTCTAAAGTTTGGTATGAAGATGATCCTTTTATTTTAGCAGTACAAGCAGAACAAGCGTTTTTCATTCCGGATCCTGCTAGAAAGAATTGGTCTATTGTACTCCCATCCAACAAGAATCGGCAAGAACAAGTTGATCCTGAAAGTAATGAAAATTTGAACATCAATGATGACGATCCTTCGTTTGAAAATTTATGATCAGTAGAGATTGATATAGATGGAGATGCAAATGAAGATGAAGATAGAGATGAAGATGGACCCGTATACATGAGACATAATCATGAGGAGGGAACTTGGGTCAAGAGAAACACAATTCTCAATCCAACACAAATTCTGAAGACTAAAATTTTAAATCAAACCAGAAAAAGGAAAAGATAATAAGTGCCTTGACTTGTTTACTTGTACGTACATTTTTATAAATTTTGAAATAATTTGCTTTCATTGATATGGTTGACATTAAACACTGATGTTTTATTTTTGTGTATTTCACTTTCAGAAGTTTGGACTCACCACATGATGAAACTGCTGATGATGTTCCTCAGCATATTGGTAGACAGAGATTTGAGGCGAACATACGACGTGGGAGGACAGTTATGGCGAGATTGATCAAATTGAGAAGTAGTGGAATCAAGTTATATCTGGAATGGAATGAAAATGGAAATCTGTTCGGTGAGAATGGTAAGTCATTAAATAACTTGATTGGGACTACAATTCGAGACAAAGTCCCTATTACAGTTCAAAACTAGAAAATGGTCAAAAAAGATTATGAGGATGAGATATGGGGTGAAGTTCAAGTAACATATTAATTATATCATTGTTCGGTTTGCTATGTTTCACTTAATTTCAATCTTACGTATTATATATGTTTTCTTTTGTTACAGAGCATTTTTATTATTGATGATTATCGGAAGAACTTCGTGCTAAGAAAAGCCGGAAAACTTATGAGAAAGTTTCGATCTGATCTTGTCAAATACTACTTGAGGGATGATGATGACAATATCATTGATACACCGCCTTATCCATTATATGAAGGAATCAACACTCAACAAATGTGGGATGAGTTTATCAAAACACATACAACTCAGGAATTTCTGGTAATATAATTTGTTTTACTAAATTATATTAGTAATTAACATTTGTACATTGATATGAATCATTTTGATCTAAACAGGAGTTGAGCGAGAAAAATCGTGCTAACGCGCTCAATATGCCATATCGGTACACACAAGGACCTAATTCATATGCACAGTTAGAAAGAAAACTGGTATGAATTAATTATTATTTCATTTGTAGATAAATTGTTAGAGTAACATTTAAATTTAACTAAATTTTCCGTGCAGATAGAAGAATCAGGTTCAGGTATTACACAGGTTCCATGACATGATTTGTGGATAGCCGGTATGACAAATAAGAAAGGTGAAATTCATAGTGAGGAAGCAAGAAGAGTAGCTGAATATTGTGTAAGTATTGGATTATGTGTACAATAAATAAATGGCTTTACTTAAATGAACTTGATTTATAATAACTAATATTGTTGTAATTCTTTTTGTGATAGCGACAAGTGTCACAGGAGGATCTTGCGTTGGCGAGCTATGTTGGTCGGGACGATTTGTTGAGCAGAGCTATGTGAGTACCCGAGTATGATGGTCTTGTTCAGGGTACTGGTTTTGCTGTCACCCCATCAGCATACTTTGGACGTCAGAAGCGCCATAGTAGAGGTGATGTTTCCCAGCTGCGTGACGAGATGACTAGTTTCAAGAGTCAAATTCAAGAACTTCAAGAACAAATGCGTCATAAGGAACAACGAGAAAAACAATTCTTAGAACAAATGCGTTTGTTGCAAGAACAAAATGTGTTGTTAACAACACAAATACAACAGTTTGTGCATTGTAGGCCAACACAAAATGTTCCCTTCTGTGATAGTCCAAGTGTCAGAGATAGTTGCACTTCCATACCTAAAGTCTCTTTTCCTTTGGTAATTAATTTCTTCTATACTTAACTTTATGTTATATTATAATTTAGCGAACTATGACATATTAAGTCTATTTTCTATAGGGTGAATTCCAATGTAAGCTATATGTCGAGCAAGCTCCCAAGCACGAGGTTGCAATAGGTGTTGCCTACAACACTGATAAAGACATACTACACAATTCACCGCTGCCTGACAACACACTCCGAGTGAGGGTTGATGTCTGCACGAATGAAGACACCTTCTTACTGATCCCATCTCGAGATGAGCAAGTAATGGTCAGAGGTGTTGTAGGTGGCTATGTTGCTTGGCCAATAGGTCTTATAGAGCCATATGAAAAGGTCGTTCATTTACAATTCCCTGCATTTTTCCTTCATACTTCCATATAAAACTGTGATTTAATTTTTTTTATTTTTGCAGGGCAAGATGTCAAAGTGTTCGACAACACAACCCAAGTCTAAAGCTTCAGCTAGCCAACATAGCAGAAGGAGACCAACCTCATATCGTGATCAATTAGTATCAATTACACCACAATTGATCGATGCAGGAGGACGGGAAATACGTCTTGAAAGACATATCTACAATGTTGGCGGTCTAGTTGATTATGTTACTGCCGAGGTTGTGCACGACATATGTACTCGTGATTAGGTTAGTGCTTCAGCTATCAACTTCTGGATAAGATACTTGACCATTATTGTTTATCACTGTTATTAATACTTCTTGTTCCATTTCTTTTGTTTTTCATGACATTGTTTGTTTTATACCAGGCATTTATACAATGATTGCTTAATGGATACAAATAGGGTCCAATTCGTATTTGTCAACCCTTATCTCGTTGGCCACCATAAAGGTAAAGTAGATATACATGCGCAGTCTAATGATCTAAAAGATTACTTTAGAAAGATAGTGACACCGACTACGCTATTTTTAGTGCCATACAATGCAGGGTAAGTTATTAGTGGTACAATTTTTCTTTTTATTGTTTAACTTTTATTATACCATGATTCTTGAAACTAATTTTTTAAAATATTTTAGGCGCCATTGGATATTGATAGTTATCAATCCAGCGGAACCTTCAGGCTCTCGCATTTACTATGTGGATCCTCTAAAAGATGGTCTTCCACAAAACCGTTCTGACATGTTACTATTGTTCAATGGGTAAGCGTACGTGCATATGTGTAAATATTTGCATGTGATTGAATAATCAAAAGTCATCAATTTCTATTTGTTTTGTTAGTGCATTGACTGCGTATCGGTCCTCTGTCTCGTTAAGCTACTCTAAAGCTGCTGACCCTCACTTTAGCTATCCTTGGAAGAAGATACTGGTATTGATATATGAATTTACTTAAATTTTGTTAGTAAACAATTTTTATTCATAAATAGAGTTAAATATTGCATTATATTTTTGCAGTTCCCTTTCCAACCCCCTTTCCAACCCAATGATAATGATTGTGGGTATTATGTTATGAAATTTATGAAGGATGTAATTACGCATGATCAGACATTTATTCCTCAAAAAGTAAGTCATTTAGTTGCACTCCATATTGAGTTTTAATTAAATTTAATTAGTTCCTGATAATTACATTTTGCTGATTTTAATTCGTTTTAATTTGTGGCTAATTGTATATATGTGTAGTATTTTGAAGATCAACGTTGTGACACTTTGACTGACCATCAACTTGATGAAGTGATCAAGGAATGGTGTGAATATGTTTTTAGGCAAATCTCTGGGTAGCTATATTATTTAATTCATCACTAGCTACAGTATTAAATCATGCAATGTGAAATATTGTACAATTATGGGAGATATGATCGATCAAAAAATAAATAAAAAATAAAAAAAAGTTTTTGTGGCGCTTTTTTAAATAAGGGCTACAAGAAGAGCCCAAAAAAAGAAAAATCGAGAAAAAAATACCCTCCTGTGGTGCTTGCCCCACCAAGCACCACAAGAGGGTATTTTTTTAAAAAATAAAAATTATAATGCTGTGGCGATTACCAGCACCACAGCTTCTTTTAGTGGCGTCCAGATATGTAGCACTTCTCTAGCGCCACAGCTAATCAATTTATAAGCGCTACAGCTTTGCTTTTTTGTAGTAGTGAAGAGATCCTAAACACTCATGGTTGTCCATTTCCCTTTTGAGCCACTTGCCCTGTCTGAAATGTTAGTCATTGGAAAGACTGAGATTCTAAAGAATCCCAGTAGTAATAAATCACTTATACAATATATAAACACAGAGCATGTAAGTTTATCATGTTCAGTAGCAGGACTATGAGTCATGGCAAACGCCACAACCGACAGCACTCACGGCTGTAATCACAAAGCACTATGCCCGCTTTCGTGGTAATCACTATGCTAGCTTTCTCTGTAATCACTATGCCAGCTTTCACTGTAATCTCAATGCCCGCTCTCGCGGTAAACACTATGCAAAACATCACAAGGCACAAAGCATCAGGAAGCAGCAACAACAACACAATGCATGATAGGCATACATACAATATGTTAGAATCGGTAGGCACAGCAGAAGAATTTTAAAAATTTTCACCAATCCTAATCGAGGATCTATCAATGGCATTTAAACCAAGTTGGAAGGATTCATACCTTTTTGATTATTCAGAGTTTTCACGATCTCTAGGAGCCAACACGTCAGGTCCGCTCCCTCTACCGGTATCCACACGAATGCTCTCCAACCAAGACTGCGTGCTAGCGCCTCTAATGTCTCCTCGGGTTTCACTTGTGGCTCTCAATTCTCATGTGCATATGAATATATCTGATCTATCAAGTTTATAACCTATGAGGGCTATTTTCAAATTTCAAAATTAATCATCATTAATTTCGAAATTAATTAACAATTAATTATCTTGATAAGCTAATTAAATAAATTTAGTTTAAATTAAATCTGTCCAACAATTTTAATTTAACCTATTTATTTAATCCAAATAAAGAGCCATTAGATTTAATTTATCTTCATAAATTAAATCTAAGATACTATATCTCTATCATATTAGTTATTAAATTTAATATATCTTAATAAATTAAATTTAAAACTAACACAATATAATAATATCATAAAATATATATATACATATATATATATAAGATATATATATTTGGAAAATATATATATCTATATAATATTATTAAATATAATAATATAATATATATATATATACATATATATATAAGATATATATTTTGAAAAAATATATATATCTATATAATATTAGTAATGAATTTTATATTATATATATATATATAATATTCGTCCACCCTAAATTAAACATTATCTCGTGTTGGGCCATTCTTGTGTGCGACCCTGTAGGCCCATATGAAGTTGGCAGTGGGCCAATAACTATGCTAACCCAAAAGTCGCAAGCGGCCTCTAGCAAGACATTACGACTACCCAATTCATATGAGGATCATTATCACGATGCAACCTGTCATACAACCATGTCACGTCCCTTTTGTCACACGATATATCGATCAAGGATAAGGCATGGATAATGTCATCCTCTTGTTCCTGACCATTACTTTCTCGATTTCTGAGTAGCCTGATAACAGAGACAGAAACTCCTTTCATCATAGTATGGCCATACATTTCTCAGACTCACTCATCAAGGGGCCCAGCAAGATCTCTCTACTAATGTGAGGGACAAATTACATCTTGATCATTCATATTCCTCTGCATGAAAAACCACCAAGCCCAATCCTAGCCTTTATCATCACCTGGTCAAAAGTGACTTTTGACTAGTTCAAAGCTTAGCAACTCTCATGTAGGAATCCATGATGACCTCAGGTCTAAGGGCATTGTGACGTGGTTATACATGAGAAAAGCTTATGACTTGATCCATGTAGTTTTCTCATAGTGGGTCGGTCCAGTACCTTGTACTCTTACAAGTGCCTAAGACTTTGATTTGTATCTCTATATCTTATCAAAGTCATACTGGTCTTGTTTCATCTCTGCTCCTGCATAGATGACAGACCAAGGACATTTTAGGACAATCTTTATGAATTATCCAAGGATACAATTATCACAGTTAACATGCAAATAATATGATAACAGAATGGAGAAATTTCATTAAAATAATAATGTTCAAAGTATAATGATTGGCCCTTAGGGCACAATTTCCAACATCCTCCCACTTGCCCTAGGTGCAATCATTAATTTGCCTAATTCCCATTGCCCTAACATGACGCTCATGCTTTGCTTGTGCAAGTGGCTTAGTAAGAGGATCAGCAACATTATTTTCTCCTGCTACTTTGCATATCTTTATATCACCTCTATCATTGATTTCTCTAATAAAATGAAATCGCCTGAGTATATGCTTGGTCCTTTAATGTGACCTAGGCTCCTTAGCCTGTACAATAGCACCGCTATTGTCACAGAATAAATTTATTGGATTTGAGATGGTAGGCACCACCCCTAGTTCAGTAATGAACTTTCTGATCCAAACGGCTTCTTTAGCTACATCTGATGCTGCTATATACTCAACTTCTGTTTCAGAATCTGCTATAGTGCTCTGCTTGGAGCTCTTATAGCTTACTGCTCCACCATTCAGGAGGAATACATATCCAGATTGCGATTTAAGGTCGTCTTGGTCAGTTTGGAAACTTGTATCTGTGTAATCGATTTCGCAGAGCTCATCATCCAATCCACCATAGACCAAAAATAAGTCCTTAGTCCTTCTTAAGTACTTTAGCATATTCTTGACGGCAGTCCAATGACCCTCACGAGGATCTTGTTGGTATCTGTTGGTCATACTTAAGGCAAACGAGAAATCCAGTCGAGTACATAACATGGCATACATGATGGATCCAATGGCCGAGGCATATGGAACCTTACTCATGGGATCTCACTGATCAGGTGTACTAGGACACAGATCCTTGCCAAGATGGATGCCATGAGACATGGGCATGTAACTCCTTTTTGAATCATACATACTGAACCTATGCAGTATCTTGTCTATGTACGTGCTCTGACGTAGGCTTATTAGTCTTTTGGATCTATCCCTATAGATCCTAATCCCTAGGATATAGGTGGCTTCACCTAAGTCTTTCATTGAAAAGGACTTTCCTAACCAAGACTTGACACTCTGCAAGGTAGGAATATCATTCCCAATGAGTAGGATGTCATCTACATAAAGCACTAGAAATACAACTATGCTCCCACTAATCTTCTTGTAAACACAAGGTTCATCGATGTTTTGAATGAATCCAAACTCTTTGACTACTTCATCAAAACGATGATTCCAGCTCCGAGATGCTTGCTTCAATCCATAAATGGATCTTTGAAGCTTGCAAATTTTACCAGAGTCCTCTGGACGCATAAAACCTTCAGGTTGTGTCATATACATATCCTCAAGCAGCTTTCCATTAAGGAAGGCTGTTTTGACATCCATCTGCCATATTTCATAGTCATAATATACTGCAATGGCAAGAAGGATTCTGATTGATTTGGCCATTGCAACTGGGGAAAAGGTTTTATCATAGTCTACACCATGAGTTTGAGTGAATCCTTTTGCAACCAGTCGTGCCTTGAAGACATTTACATTGCCATCCATGTCATTTTTCTCCTTGAAAACCCATTTGCACCTAATGGTTTTTACACCTTCAGGTGGATCGACTAAGGTTCATACCTGATTGTTGTACATAGATTGCATTTCAGACTTCATGGCATTTAGCCATTTCTCAGAGTTTTGTCCCACTGTGGCTTCTCGATAGGTGGTGGGCTCATTTTGCTCAATGAGCAACACATCACGGCCTTCAGTAATCAGAAATCCATATCTCTGAGGCTGATGCCGTGTCCTATCAGATCTTCGTGGACCTTGTGTTACTTGAGGAGGCTTAGTAACTTGTTGTGAGTCTTCTCTAATTTCCATCTGTGGTTCTGTACCATCTTGTGGCTCTCGAATTTCTTCGAGATGTACGTCGATCCCACTGGTTATTTTAGAGACAAACTCTCTTTCTAGAAATTTGCCATTTCGAATAACAAACACTTTGTTATCGGTGGGATTGTAGACATAGTATCCTTTCGTTTCTTTAGGATACCCCATGAAAAGGCACTTTGTGGATCTGGGCGCTAATTTATCAGAGGCTTATTGTTTAACATAGACCTTACATCCCCAGATCTTGAGAAAAGATAAACTTGGTTTCTTTCCAGTCCATATCTCATATGGTGTCTTTTCAATTGCCTTAGATGGAACACGATTTAGTGTGAACGCAGCTGTCTCTAGGGCATGTCCCCAAAAGGACAATAGAAGATCTGTTTGACTCATCATAGATCGAACCATATCTAATAGTGTTCGATTCCTCTGTTCAGAAACGCCATTCCATTGTGGTGTTCTTGGAGGAGTCAATTGTGAGATTATCCCACAACTCCTAAGATGGTCAGTGAATTCTTGGCTCAAATATTCACCACCTCGATCAGATCGAAGTGCTTTAATTGTTTTACCAAGTTGATTTTGTACTTCATTTTGGAATATTTTGAACATTTCAAAAGATTCAGATTTATGTTTCATTAGATAGATATAGTCATATCTACTAAAGTCATCTATAAATGTAATGAAGTAGACATAACCTCCTCTGGCAGCTATATTTAATGGTCCACATACATATATATGTATGAGGCCTAATAATTCAGTAGCCCTCTCACTGTGCCCAATAAAAGGTGCCTTAGTCATCTTTCCTTAATAAGCAAGATTTGCATGTATCATATGATTCAAAATCAAATGAGTTTAGAAATCCATCTTGATGGAGTTTAGAAATGCGTTTCTCATTTATGTTGCCTAGATGATAATGCCATAGGTAGGTCGGATTCAAATCATTTGATTTTATCCTCTTAGTAGTTACGTTATAGATATTCCCATTATTAGGATGTTCCAAATTTAATATATAATGACCAACATGCAAATCACCATCAGCATAGAAAATGTCATTACGATAAATAGAACATTTACCATTCCTAGTAATGGAAGTATAACCTTCCTTATCCAAATAAGAAAGTGAAACAATGTTACTACTCAAAGCAGGAATATAATAGCAATTGTTCAAAACTAACAAAAGCCCACTGGGCATAACTAATTCATAAGTGCCTACGGCTAAAGCAGCAACTCTTACTCTGTTTCCAACTCGTAGGTCCACCTCGCCCTTCTTCATCTTTCTACTGTCCTTTAGACCCTGCACATTTGTACAAATGTGAGAACCACATGCAGTATCTAATACCCATGTAGAGGAAGTAGAAAAATGAATGTCTATAACATAAATAGTTGAAGCGATAGCCTCGCTATACTTCTTGTTCTTTTTCAGATCTTCCAGGTAGAGTTTGTAATTCCTCTTCCAATAACCGGGTTCATTGCAGAAGTAGCAGACTTCTTCCTTTGGAGGCTTTGCCTTCTTAGGTGCAGGCTTGGTTTCAGGCTTGTTTGACTCTTTGGTCTTACCACCTGAGCCATTACCCTTCCATTTGCCCTTCCCTTTCTTTTTCATACCCTTTCCTTTCTGAACCTTCAAAACTGTGCTAGGCTTTTTCTTAATGCTTTGCTCAGTAGTTTTGAGCATCCCATGTAGCTCAAAAATTGATTTCTCCATGTTGTTCATGTTGTAGTTCATAACAAACTGGTCATAACTCTCCGGGAGTCAGTTGAGAATCAAATCCGTAGCTAATTCCTGGCTCATGAGAAATCCAAGCCTCTCAAGGTGATCAATATAGCCTTTCATCTTTAACACATGAGAACTAACTGATGTACCTTCAGCCATTTTGTAGGAATGTAAAGCCCTTGTGGTCTCATACCTTTCTTGCCTTGCCTGCTGCTGGAACATTTCCTTGAGATGTACAATCATCTCATGAGCCTCCATGAGTTCCAGATCTCTTTGGAGCTCTGGAACCATAGTGTCAAGCATCAGGCAACCTACATCCACAGAGTCATCCTTATGCTTTGTGTAAGCATCTCTCTAAGCTCTTGGAGCATTGGCTGCAAGCTCCTCAGGAATGGGTTGATCTAGGATATAAGCCTTTCTTTCCTACTTGAGAACAATTCTCAAGTTCCTGAACCAGTCAAGAAAGTTTGTTCCATTGAGTTTGTCCTTCTCAAGGAACAATCGCAATGATAGTGTAGCAGTATTACTAGTCGACATGATTCTACAATTAAAATATGCAAAGTTAGTTAGTAATCTCCCACTAAATTAACAACCCTCAATATAATAATTAGTGGGCTAAGATCCATATTTGGCTTAAACTTAAGTTCGCTTTGGCAAGACGCTTAAATTCAAGTTATTTAGGTAGGTAACCTATTTACCAATTACATAACATGTAACTCTTAGATCTTTATGGGATTTAATCATCATATGATCCGGCATGTTTAACCCCATCTAATGCTTGAGATTCAAAACCATTTTGTTAATCTCAATTAAGTCAAAACAATAATGAATATTATGAGCAGCACCATTACTCAAGCTTGTCTCATCAAGATAACTCAAGTGCATCCACTTTGGTGGTTTCCATAATTGAGCGATTTAGGTTTTGACAAGTAGTCATTAATTGATGGCATTATAACTTAAGATTTGATTCAAAGGGCTTAATTAATTAGTTTTGTTTATATGGATGCAATCGTGGTCGTATCTCATACAAATAAATACATATAATCGTAAAAGTAATCATGCAATGATCTTATCAAAAGCATAATTTAAACGTGACACAACATGGCTTACCTAACCTAAAATCCTCCCAAGCCAATGAGAGGACTTCTCTAAATAAAAAAGAAATACATTGAGAGAAACCTCGTTTAAACATTCGAGGGGAGTGAGATGAGAAGAGAATGTACATTGAGAGTATTTAGAGAAAGGCATGGCACGCAGGCCGTATTTAAATATTACAACCTTTGTAAAATTCTAAAGCCATGTTGTTCACCATACCCAAACAAGGATAAATAATAAACCACAACAAGAATTCATACAATATGAAAAGCAATAAATGTCGTGATCAGATTACATGTTTTAAAACTGAAAACGAAACAATTTCAAGATTCAATTTAAACGAAAAAAAAATCAACGGAATTACAAGATCACATCTTACTAAATAATTTTGTTTCGTATTAACCAAATCACATGCATATTTGAGTGTTTCTTATAAACATACGTGCACATCCCATATATATCACATGTATAAGAATCATAAACTCAATTTAAACGCACAATTGATCTGGCTCTGATGCCACTGTTAGAATCGGTAAGCACAGCGGAAGAATTTTAAAAATTTTCACCGATCCTAATCGAGGATCTATCAACGGCGTTTAAACCAAGTTGGAAGAATTCATACCTTTTTTATGATTCAGAGTTTTCACGATCTCTAGGAGCCAACACGTCAAGTCCGCTCCCTCTACCGGTATCCACACGAATGCTCTCCAACCGAGACTGCGTGCTAGCGCCTCTAATGTCTCCTCGGGTTTCACTTGCGGCTCTCAATTCTCATGTGCATATGAATATATCTGCTCTATCAAGTTTATAACCTATGAGGGCTATTTTCAAATTTCAAAATTAATCATCATTAATTTCAAAATTAATTAACAATTAATTATCTTGATAAGCTAATTAAATAAATTCAGTTTAAATTATCTATCCAACAGTTTTAATTTAATATATTTATTTAATCCAAATAAAGAGCCATTAGATTTAATTTATCTTCATAAATTAAATCTGAAATACTATATCTCTATCATGTTAGTTATTAAATTTAATATATCTTAATAAATTAAATTTAAAACTAACACAATATAATAATATCATATAATATATATACATATATATATATAAGATATATATATTTCGAAAATATATATATCTATATAATATTATTAAATATAATAATATAATATAATATATATACATATATATATATAAGATATATATTTCGAAAATATATATATATATATCTATATAATATTATTAATGAATTTTATATTATATATATATATAATATTCGTCCACCCTAAATTAAACATTATCTCGTGTTGGGCCATTCTGGTGTGCGACCCTGTAGGCCCATATGAAGTTGACAGTGGGCCAATAACTATACTAACCCAAAAGTCGCAAGTGACCTCTAGCAAGACATTACGACTACCCAATTCATATGAGGATCTTTATCACGATGCAACCTGTCATACAACCATGTCACGTCCCTTTTGTCACACGATAGATCGATCAAGGATAAGACATGGATAATGTCATCCTCTTGTTCCTGACCATTACTTTCTTGATTCCTGAGTAGCCTGATAACATATACAGAAACTTCTTTCATCATAGTATGGCCATACTTTTCTCAGACTCACTCATCGAGGAGCCCAGTAATATCTCTCTATTGAACAATGACCAGCGAGTGACAACCCGAGACATAGCCCTAAACAAGAACTCACACCTTCACTCGAGTGAACCCATGCTCACTCGAGTGATCACTAACATCACTCGCAGTTTAAGAAGTACACTTGAGCTTTCTTCATGGAAACCCAGGCAAAACACAAAGGAGAAAGGCAAAATGCACGGTAGCACTCGAGTGAGATCCTCCCTCACTCGAGTGATGCTATTAGATTGCCTAGAATGCAGCAACTAATAGAAATTCCCAGATTGGTTAAAATTGCTCCCAATGGTTACCGACTCCACACAAAGCTCATACCCATATAACATTGCCTAAGGAACACATTGGTAACCTCTAAAACACCCACAAACCATTTTAACCACAATCTATGCTCTTAGGTCTCTAATTCACATACAATACCCTATTCCAATCAATACATTTCCAAAACTCAAAACCACTACCAACACTCAAACAACTTCACAATTAACCAATTCCAACATCATTCAACATCTAATCCATACATTCAAAATTGGCATAAAACCAGGGCAAATTCCAGAATTTCTCAAACTTATCCAAAAATCACAACAATTATATCATAAAGCACCAAATGCTCACCTTTTCACTTTGCCAAGGTCAAATGCTTGATTCTTCAACTTTCAAATTGCTCCAACACCCAAATCACCACTTTTCAGAATTATGAAACAACCAAAATGGAGCTCTTAACACTATGAACAAGTTTAATGAAGAGGATTTAAGCATATGAGAACTATTACTCGCCCAAAATCCAAGCTTCCTCTTTCTCTTTCCTTGCTTGGTCACCGAAAATGGAGAAGAAAGAGAGAGAATATGAGAGATGAGGAAGATAATGATGATGTGTGAAATTTTCCCTTGGTCCATACCCCCATAACCGAATAAGAGAGAGAAGAGAGAGAAAAAGTGGGTATTTGTCTTTTAGCTTGATCCATTAGCCCACAACTTGACACTTGTCATCATCTTGCTCACTCTTCCATGTGCTCACAAAGGTACATAACATAGGATTCTAACCCATAACCAATAGATCTCAACCCTTGATCTCTAATCACTAATGAGTTTCCTCTTTGGCAACTGACCAATTGGTCGGTAAATTTCTAATTTTACCATTTTCCCCCTGGTTTTCGCTATGATTAATAAATTATCACTATGAACATTTATATTAAATCTATATCATATTTATCCAAAAGTGTTTAATTACACTAATTACAATCAACATCAGAGTCATTAGCCCTTAATCTAAAATTGGGTCATTACATTGGGAGTCGTTTGTGTATAGGGAAGGTGTTAGGCACCCCACAACACCCATTTATGAAAATGGTTACCGTAAGTTAATTATTTAAAAATAAATATAGCCTTTAATTTTATTATAATTACCCAAATAAAAAAATATTTACAAAAATAAATAAAATGAAAACTAAGAAAAACAAGAACATTTATTTACAAAAGAAAATTAAGGAAAAATATATTTATTTACAAAGTTAGACTAGACCTAGGATGAAAACCTAGGGCCTACATACCCTTTAGAGGGATCAAAGCCCACGTAGTTCAAGGGTAGAAATGCATGTCATTTTGTTGGTGTTTTTTAGAAAAATGTTTATTTCATTTATTTGAGAAAAATAATTTTTTTATTTGGTTTGTATTTTTTATTATTTTTTTAAAAAAACAATTTTTTTATTTATGAAAGAACTTCTTTTATTTTTCATGAAAGAGAGCTTTTCCATTTTATTTTCATTTAAAAAAATGTGTTAAAATATTTTTTGTTCTTTTTTTGAAAGAGAACTTAAGAAAGGGATAAAGAAGAACAAGAAGAAAAACAGCACAAGTTAAAAGAATGGGAAGCCAAGGATGAAGAGATTTATGCATACATTTTATCCTTGCAAGCTATACACACAAGAAGGTGAAATGTCAACATATTATTAGAACCTCCATGCCAACAATAATACCTAGAATATGAAAGAGACCAACACATACGATTCATCCTGACATTTGTAAGCCACTTGATCCATTATATTAGGCAAACCCAACATATATCAAAGTCATGGTGTATGGTTCACGCACATGTGAATCATGATGAGGTAAGCATAAAGAGGTGGTGATGAAAGCATAAACATATAGTGATCAAAAGCACACATTTGAATAACGATGAGGTAAGCATAAAGAAGGGGTAATGAAAGCATGAAGATGTAATCACAGTGAATCAAGTTGTGCGGTGAAAGCAATAAGATCCCATGTATCATTAGAAATAGAAGAAAAGGATGAAAACTCAGCCACAGACCTTATCTCCTTGTTCTCCCAAAATTCTTGTATTGCTTTAAGCCTTGCTCCCCTATTTATAATCTCAAGCTAGACTTTTCTTCATAAATGCTCCTTCTTTTTTAAATTTTTATTTTTGATTTTTTTTTGTATTTTATATTAAGAACTACCTAACTTGACCCAATCACCATCAATGGAGATTTTTTTTAATTTTCATTTTTTATTTTTTATTTTTTTGTATTTTCTATTGATAAAACTTCCTAGCTTGACCTAATCATCATTAGTGGAGATTTTTTTTTGTTTTTAATTTTTTTTATTCTCCCGATAAGTAATTTCCTAATTTAAACCTATCAACATAAATGGGATTTTCATATTTTTTATTTTTCATTTTTTTATTTGTTATTTTCCCTTAATGAATGACAATGCCAATCATCATCAATAAGGGTATTTATTTTAATTTTCTTTTTTTCCCCTTTCAATGATTATTGCCAATTTGGACACTGATCATTATCAATAGGACGATTTTATTTTTTTTTCTTATTTTTGTTTTTTTATCTTCTCTTTCATTCTCCCCACAAGTAGTTTCCTAATTTAAACTTATCAACATAAATGAGATTTTTTTTTATTTTTCATTTATTTATTTATTATTTTCCCTTAATGAATGATAATGCCAATCATCATTAATGAGTGAATTATTTTAATTTTATTTTTTTATTTTTTCCCTTTTAATAATGATCGCCAATTTGGATACCGATCATCATCAATAGGAGGATTTTCTTATCTTTTCTTATTTTCATTTTTAATTTTTTCTTTCAATGATAATTGCCAATTTGGACACCAATCATCATCAATTATTTTTGTATTTTTGAGTGGGGCTCGAAAAAAATAAAGTGTTAACATCAATTCTTGGGAGAGAGTACTTAGTTTTCACAGTAATCTTGTTCAATTCCCTATAGTCAATACACAAACGTAGACTTCCGTCTTTCTTTTTAACAAACAAAACTGGAGCTCCCCACGGCGACACACTGGATCTAATGAACCCTTTTTCAATTAAGTTTTCAATATGTTTCTTTAACTCCGCCATTTCATTTGAGGCCATATGGTATGGGGCCTTTGAAATAGAACTAGCTTCAGGCACAATCTCAATCGGAAATTGAACTTCCCTTTCAAGAGGCAATCCGCTAAGATCGTCAGGAAATACTTCAGAGAATTCATTTACCACAGGTATACTGCTCAAAATTTCTATGATCTCTCCTTAAACAGAAAGGAACACCATATACCCCTGGCAACCTCTTTCTAGATATTTCTTAGCCTTAGCTATTGAAAGAAAATTCAGACTACTATTCACATCCTTAACACTTGAGAAGCTGGATACACAATCCTTTTGTTCCCACAATCAAGCAACACATTATTTGCCGTTAACCAATCAAAATCCAATATAACTTCTAATTGGTAAGTGACAGACAAATCAAATCCATACTGGACTCATGCCCTTATACAGTTATGACACAATTCAAACAGGCTTCAGCAGTCATACCCTTGACACCCATTGGCGTCGACACAAATAAATTGAATGGCAACTTATGTACATGCATACCCAGGCACTTCACACAATCATAGGCAGTAAAAGAGTGACTTGTACTCAAGTCGAACAATACTTACAATTCATTACCATTAAGAAGGACGTTACCTTGAATGAGATCCGGGGACTTTCGAGCTTCCTCGTGAGTCATTGCAAATACTCTGCCCTGGGTCCCCTATCTCTACTCTGCCTACGGTGGCTTATAATCTCTAGAAAGATGTCCCGGTTGTTTACAATTAAAGTAGATCATTTTGCCCGACAATTTTTGCCATAATGTGCTTGATTACAATAAGGACATACCCACTCTATCACAAATCTCAGAGGCTCACGATCTATAGGCTGGTAGAGCTTCTTACCAGTACCCCGCAATAAAGAGGAGCCCTAGCCCTTCTGCTTTTGAGAAGTGTTACCCTTACTGGGTTCACTGCAGCTACTGTAGTCTTAGCTAGATAAAGATCTCTCAGATTGTTCTAGGTGATCCTCTATTCCTCGACTGCCTTATTGAACTCGGTAAACTGGTAGGTGGCTAACCTCTTTCTCAGTTCTCACTGCAATCCATGTATCAACATATCAGAACTCCGCTCCTCATCATCTATTCTCTGTAGATATGAGGAATACCAGGACAACCGGATGAAACGGGATAAATAATCATCAAAAGTCTCCATGTCCCCCTATTTAATGGAGAGGAATTCAGTCTCTTTTTCTAGCCACTCTGACTTGGGAAAATACTTCTCGTTGAATATTTGCTGGAACAGTTCCCAGGTCAGTGGCACATTTCTATTTCTCATCATTAGGGTGATATTCCGCCACCAACGATCTGCATCTCCCTTGAGCTTGTATATTGTCAATCATGCCTTCACCTCATCTGGGCACTTAAGGACTTTAAAGATTTTCTCTAGCCAGTTCAACCATTCTTCGGTTGTTGGGGATCGAATCTCCCTCTAAACATTGGAGATAGGTGCTTGCAGAATTTTGAGACCCAAAACTGAAGATCCCTTTCCTCTCTCATTGGTACCCTATGTGATTCTTGGTTTGGTCCACCATGAGGATGTGATTCTAATGGTCATGCCAAACCTTCTACAGTTTCTTCATGGTAAGTTCCTTCCTCGGTCTCTTCCAGAGTAGACTGAACCGGGCCTTCTTTGTTTTTCGCTCTCTCTACTCTGAGCTCTTCTCTTAGCTCAGTAATCATATCTCGCTAATCTCTTATCAAACCCATCAGCTCTTATATAGGATCTAGTGGATTGTTATTAAATTCTTCCACCTCAAGGTCTACTTGCTGAACTCTGGGGTGACCTTTTGTCTTTTTCATTCTACAAGTAACTCACCCTATCAATATCACAAATATGTATACACATATATTTACAAATCTCATATATATATCCGCAACAACAAAACAAACATGTGTATATCGTAATCGTTCACAAATCATCTTCTATTCCTATAGCTAATACTAAGGGAAATATCCTAGCAAACTCTACCCTTTGCTAGGAACTACAACTCTGATACTAAAATGTAACCCCCTGCCTCAAAAACCATAATTATGATTTGAAATACGTGATTAAAATGAAATAGAGATCAATAATAATCAAACTCATTTAGTATCCCTTCCTTACGATAGGGTTTGTTTTAATAAATTCTTTCAAAATTTTCTATCTTATCTTGGTCTCAAAATTTCACAATTCAAATATAATTACCCTGTGCAGTTAAATCACATTAATATATTAGAGTGTACAACAAAAATCCTGGCAACCCTTGGTTTCACATAAAGACTTAGGGTTTATAAATTTCCATTTAGGGGATTACACAAAATCATATCTAAAATTTACATCATAAAATATATACAGTAATCCCAATGTCAAATCGATAACTAATAACCAAAATATAAATCTCCCTAAGGAGCCCTATCAGCCATTAGTCGTCTCCTTTCCCTTAAAGCCACTTGCCCTGTCTGAATGTTAGTCAAAGGAAAGAATGAGATTCAAAAGAATCCCAGTAGTAACAAATCACTTATACTACATGTAATCACATAGCATGCAAGTAAATCATTAAGCAGTAGCAGCAATACACATCACACCCCACCCTCATCCCCTTTTACCGTTGGGAAGGCACGTAGTCCTTACCTGAACCATTGTTAGTGACTAAGGGACTGTTGGCATGGCGGTAGAAACACATAGCCTTTCGGCCCACAAATAGCCTTTCGGCTTTCACAAATAGCCTTTCAGCTCACAAAAAGCCTTTCGGCCCACAAATAGCCTTTTGGCTTTCACATATTCATAGGCTTTGTAGCAATCGAAATCATCACAAATCAATGATAAATCAAGCATACAATGCATCACATAGAGTATAAGGAAAAGCATCACTACTTTGTTCTTTCCAGGCGTGCTCCGACACAATTTGTTCTCGAGTAAGGAAAATATCAAAGAATATAAACCAAATCAAGGACGATAGGTTATTCTCTATTCCAAATTCTTATATTCATAACACTTAAAGTTGGTTATCATTTGAACTCTTTAGGTAGCTACTAAAAGCCTAGACACAAGCATAAAGGTTGGGAAGAACTTTACCAAACACCTTTTTTCCAAACGTATAACACTAGATTTCAGTTCTTGCACTAGAGTGATGAGATGGTTTGCACTCGAGTTAGGTTGGCTCACTAGTGTGAGTGCTTGGCCAAGTGTAACCACTGAGACAGAAAATGATCACATCACTCAAGTCCTGACCCCCAATACTAGAGTGATGCCCTCATACTCACCCGAGTCCAACCGAGTGAGGCACAGGAAGTGACTACCCAAAAGCAATCAAATCCCTAGAATAAGAAGTGCACTCAGCACTGGCTCTGGCACTCGAGTGATGTCACAACACTTGTGGGTGTTAAGGCATACTCTTGACAATTTGACTGCAAGTGTTTCCTCGAGACGCGACCAGAAGGTGCAAAATACTTTCTCACTCGAGTGAGACCTGACGCACTCGATTGATAACCCATACCACTCGCAGGTGAGGAATTGCACTTTTGCATTCTGGCATAGAGGTGCAACCAAATACTGAAAGAAAAAGGGAAAACAGGATGCTACACTCGAGTGACACCCTTGTGCACTTGAGTTAGGCTTATCAGAAGCCAAAACACAGCAACTGACAAAATTTCCCAGATTTTGTCCAAAGCGTCCAATAACTCTCAAGATCTGCAAATAACCTTTTCCCCACACAAGTTTTCATAAGGAACTCATTGGACATACCAAAACAACCATATTCTCATTCTATCAACACATTCCATACTCCCAAACATATTGCAACCCAAGACTACTAAATGACCACTTTGGTTTCAAAAATTTCAAACCCATTCTAATGACACAAACACACACTATGCCACCAATTTCACCACCATACATTAGCTAATTCATGCATTCCAAAATTATACCAAAATCAGGGAAAAATCATAATTTCCAAAACTTAGACAATGCTCACAATAAATATGTCAAAAGAGAGCTCTTTCTTACATCTTCCTCTTCCCAAGATTAGATCCTTGATTCCTCAACTTTCAAATTTCTTCAAGTGCTTAAACACCACCTTTCAAAAATCTAAAACCATAGCAATGAAGCTCTCATCACTATAAACAATATTAATGAAGAGGATTTCATCATTCAAGGTCAAATGGGACACTCAACTTAAACTTTCTTCCTTGTCTTTCCTCTTGATCTTGGCAAAAATGGAGTTGGAGAGAGAAAACTAAGATGATGATGATGAGGTTCAATTTTTCCCTTGTTCCCAAGCTTACTAACAGACTTGCAGGGAGAAAGAAGGGAGGAATAAGTAGTTTGAACTTTTGACTTGATCCATAGCCCTCATGTTGACAAGTGGCATGATTTTGTTTCTCCTTCCATACACACACATGAACTCATACACACACAATTCCATTCTCTTAATCACTTAATCCTAGCTATTGATCCTTAAATTACCAAGGAGCTTCCTTTCCGGTAACTAACCAATCGGTCAGTACTTTACTTTTTACCCATTTTGCCCCTAATTATGGCAATTACACTTGAATCACCACTAAACACAATTATATCATTCATAACACCATTCATGCGCCTTTCCCTACTATTAGGGTTCATTTTAAGCTTTACCACACAATTAAGCTTCAATGCAGGGTTTGGGCACTGATCACAACACATCTAGATCAAATTTCACATCATATTCTTTAAAAGTGTTTATTCAACCATAATTACATCCACTTTTAAAGTCATTAACCCTTAGTCACTTTTTAGGATATTACAATAATCACATAGGCATGACGTCTTCTACAGAGGGAATGATGTATTGAAGTAATACATATTCAAAGAATAGCAAATGTAGCAGCGGACTACCAGACTAAGGAGAGCTTATCGATCATGACAAGTTTTTATATGTTCTCACAACCTACACCGGAGTTGTAGCGGATATTGGATACGGATAATGGCTAACTTGTAGTGGGATTTCCTTTTATTATCAAAAGAATAATAGTACCTTAAGATAAAAAGGCTAAATCGAGGTACCCTCTTGGTGAACACCCAAATATACATTAGATGATGTTTTACACATAGCCTTTAGACCTATGCAACCAACACCAAACAGTGGCTAGCCATTCTGGTCATGTCAAGGTAAGAGCCAGTATTTCGTTCATCACTCATCATGTAGTGAAAACCCCCAATCACGGTTACAAATTTGCCATCTTATATAACATACTCTGATACCAAAAATGGGTTGCGTCAAGGTACCCCTCTGTGAACACTCAAATGTACCTTAGAGGATATTTTACGTACGGCCTCTCAACCTATACAACTGGCACCAAATGGTGGCTAGCCATTCTAGCCATATTGGTGTAAGAGCCTGCACTTCATTCACTACTCATCACTCATCATATAGTGAGAACCCCCGATCATGGTTATGAATTTGTCATCTTATATTACATACTCTGATACCAACAATGTAACACCCATCATTTGTACCCTTTTATTATGCTTTCGGAAGTGTTACTGGGCTAGTAGAATAAGTAATTAAGGCTTTTCAAACCAAAACTTCCATATTTACTTTTGAGGTACTATTCATTTAGCAAAACCTTTAATTTTCAAATCTCTTATTTTAACTTCAAAAACTCTTATCCTTTAACTTACACATCCTCTTGAAGTGATCTACTACTTCAACTAACATTTAGGATGTGTATTTTAAGCTTACCTAGTATAAAGAATTACTTTTCCATTATCAACTAGTCAAGCATTTAGGTTGTATTGACTAGTTGGACTCATAATTTCATACTCACTCTTTCTTGAACATACACTTACATACATGCCATGGATGACATATCTAATGACATCATTCGATTTGGCATGCTATACAATTCATCAAAACATGAGATTATACACATAACAGATTATCGCATGTAAATCTTCAATTCTCCATCACATCTTTCACTACGCAACTCTGATACATTCCTCTTCTGTGCTTAAAATACCTATATGGTTGGGTGAGGGAAGGTGAGATTCAGATGAATCTCAGTAGCAAACATTATTAAAATGCATGCAAGATAGATGTTTAGTACATGGCATGCTTGCCTTACCTACATTCATGCTAACATAATGGCATATCTACATGCTCAATGTTTCACATATAATATTTATGGCCAGCGATGAACAAAAACATATCTTCAATCATTTGAATTCCGTTAGTTCTTTTATATTTCACAATTTTGCCTCTAATTAATTCCATTCTCTTTCGTCATCTCTTTCCCATATATATTACATTCACTCTTTACTATTCTATTTATCTGTTACTTGTCCCCTTTTTAAATAAGGTTATGCTTAGAAAAAATATTTCATTTCCTATTTATTTATTTATTTATTTATTATTTTTAACTAATTTTAATTATTTTTTAAACCACGCAATTCGGCTATTAGGCTTTTATTAAAAGGACTATGAAAACTTCGAGTTGAAGGCTTTTGAGTAATCTTGCTATAATGTTTTACAATCATTTTACATACATACATACATACATACATACATACATATTTTATTTTGATGCAAACAATCATTATATATATTAGTAATATATCTTTTTTGAATTTTGATTGCAAAAATTGGGAAAGTTAGACTTCTCGGGTGTTTTTGGATGGACCTCAGGATGAAGCCATTGCTATCCCTAAGGCCTGTAATTCTTCTGAGATTATTTCTAAGTAATTTTCTTCCGACATTTTGTATATCTTGTTTTTGCAGAAAATTAAAAATCCAAATGAGTCGGAGATTTGCCAAAATTATAATAGGTCTCATGGTTTAAAGGAGCCGAGCTTCCTCACACGTTTTATGATTTTTTTTCCAATTTATTTTGTACCATAAACGAACCCAATTGATTTTGAACATTATGGTTGGTGGGATTTGTTTAAAAAGAAAATATTACCCCCTTATCCTTAATATAACACATATTTATCTAATTTAATTTGATTAAGGAAGTTAGTTAAATTTAACTAATATACATGTATTTTCTAAAACTCATATTCCTTAATTCCTTCATTCCCCCTCCCCTTGATTATTGTTGAGAGAGTATCAAAAGAGGTGAATTTGGAAAAGATTGATATATATATATATATATATATATATAACAAATAAATCTTATATTTAGAATCAACTTCAACTCCATAAATAGATCTTATATTAAAAACAAGAAAAATATATTATTACTATTTTTACTATTATCATCCTTCCTTCTACGGAAAATTAAACCCACAATCTTGCACATACTGCTTAAAAGGGTGTTTAATGCTTTTGTGGCACAAGGCCTTTGGCAAAAATGCCCATAAACTTCCTTTGAACCATTCGTACTCAGAATATTATCTAATTCTAGCGTTGTAACTCCAATCAACAAAATGCTAAGCGTTCTATGATTATTGTTGGGTTAATGTGTAATTTTACTAATAAAGTTTTTTCCGTGAAGTGTCTAGCATAAATAATTTTTGGAATAGGCAAAAATACCAATAAACAATTTAAAATGGTTTAGATTTATCAAGGCCGTTAAATTTCATCAAACCTCATGTAGGTTTTATTTCAAGTTGGCCTTCGTAAATTTAAAGGGCGTTTAAGGAAATTTAATGGCCTTGTTGAATTTGCACTATTTTAAATTGTTTATTGTTATTTTTGCCTTTTCCGAAACTTATTTATGCTAGAAGTTCTGAGGGAAAAACTTTATTGGTAAAATTGCACTTTAATCTCATTATTGTTTAGTTTTTTCCTAATGATAATATAGTAAAAGTGATTAATAAATTATGAACTATTGCTAAGTCTTTTGTTTTTGGAGTCTAGGCAAAGTGGAAGAAGCTAAAGTTTAATGTTTAAGCCTTGTAAATGAATCAAAATATGTGTTTTAGTGGGTCTTCAATATCCTTTGAATGACCCATTTTGTGTTCGAAGGATATCAACATAATCTATCAAATATATTAATACTAAAAAAAGTAACACTTTGAGACCTTGAAAGGGAATTAACTATAATTAAAAATATTGACTTTCAAATGGCTGAAACTCAGTTGCAAATAGCAAAATTTCAACTTGAAATAATTGAAATCCCAGGAATTCAGTTGAAATTTTGAATAGGTCTTGTTACACTTTGGAGATACCTAACTCTTTAATACATTTCTTAATTTTGACCCTTAATTAATTATATGTATTATCCTTTTCCCATACTCTCTCTTACATTACTTTTTTATCCCATACATTATCTTTTATCTTTTTGTTTTTTCTTTTCAACTTATTCTACCTCACTTAGCCATCTCTATAAATAAGAGAATATTTAGGCAGGAAAAGAAGAGAATATTTACACACAAAAATACATTTATAATATATTTAGTATATTTAATTAACAAATTTAACATGTTTCTTAATCTATATAATAAGATTATTCGAAATTTTGACCCTAACTTGCCACTGAATGAATGTTGGAAAAATTCATGTGGCATGTTTCTATTTATTTTTTTGGAACTGATTTCCCTAAAAGCTTAGTAGGGAGGGCTAAGCAAATATGGACCGTTCCGATATGATTTTGAACGGTCCAGATCTGGGTTTTTTAAAATATTGATTTTTTAGATAAAAAATTATTTTTTTTTGAAAGAATAATAGTTAAAAGATTATTTTTATTTTCAATTCTTTTTTTTTAATACACAATGGATGACGAATAGGAAGAAGTCAATAATCCTCTCGTTATAATCCACACAATTCCCCTTTTTAAATGAAAATAAATGAGAAAATTATACAACCCTTTTTTATCTGATCCAGAGTTTCCCTTCCAAGATCCCATTTTATATTTAAGATCACAGAAACATTTTTAATTTTCAAGAAAAAAAGTTACATACATTTTTGAAAATTGATAAGACATCAATATAATTATTTAAGGTCGAATAAAAATAACATATATTGATATAAAATATAAAATGACCAGGAAGCAAAATGAAAACAGCATAACTCATCTGAAACTTTATACAAAATTCAGGGTTGATTTCATTTAAAAATATAGCATATTGTTTCAATTTTTTAATATTTAAGAGAAGTTTGTATTAATTTTTTAAAACAGTTAAAATCATTATATAAATACAGATATATAGGTACCAAAAATATACTATAGGGTTAATCCTAAAAATTGTCTCCCCTACGTGAAATATCCTCTCTCTATTCTACCCGAAATTGTCTCCCTAATATAAGCCTAAAAATTTACTAAAAATATATTATTTACATATTAAGAGAATAGAGAGAGTATTTCGCATAGAATATCTCCATAATCTCAACAATTCATAACAGCTTCCTTGAAGGTAATATTTAGATTTTCTAAATATTTTTGAGGCAAATTCACACCTTAACCCTATAGCATACTATAGCAGTATAGCTTATTATCCACGCAATCGTTGGAGGACGATACTCTCCTTTTCCTCTTTCTCATTTTCTTCTCCTAATATAATATCTACTCTTAAATCATGAAATGAATGGTTTGAATTTAATATTGGGTTAAAGTGCAACCAACACCCTAAAGTATTTTTTCATGTGCATCCAGTGTCTTAAAGTAATTTGTGATACACCTAGCACCCTGAAGTATTTTTTCAAGTGCATCCATCACTCTGAAGTACTCTTTTATACAATTTTGTACTTAATAATTTAGATAATTTAGAGTTTTTGATATACTTGAAAAAAATACTTTAGAGTGTTGGATGCACAAAAAAATAGTTTATGGTACAGGACGTACTTGAAAAATACTTCAGGGTGTTTGTTGCACTGGAAAAATACTTTAGAATGCAAGATGCACCACAAAATACTTTAGGGCATTGGTTGCTCCTGAAAAAATATTTCAAAGTGTTAGATGCACTTTAACCCTTTAATATTTTATAAATTTATTATTATAATATTTTATAAATTAAAATTTATTTATTTATTTTTTGTATTGCAGCTATCAATAGATGGCATTTCAATAGTTTAAATTTATTTATTTATGTTTATATTAATGATTTAATAATATTGAATTGGAACCATTTATTTTTTTTAATCTGACCGTGGATATAAGATTATGAGAAGAAAACGAGAAAGAGGAAAAATGGGAGAAATCCAACCCAGCAATCAATAGCCTTCGATCATTTTAAGAAAAAGGGGTATTTTGGTCCTTTTGCACATCTCACATTCCATTCCACATCCTCTCACTGATCCTACTACCTCAATACCCTGATGTTAAAATGAAGTGATATATTTCATTGTCTCTTCTTCTTTTTTTGGATATTTGTTAAGCCTTTCATCTCTTATCTCTGTTTCATGATTAGTTATAAAATTTCTCTTTGGATGGGACTTCACAAAACAAAGGACATAGTGTAGCAATGAGCTAGTGTAACGCCCCAAATTTCGATTAAGGGCTAATTATAATTATTGTGAATGATTATGTGGATTTGAGATTCGGATTAAGTATTGGGAATGCCCAACACCTTGTACTTTTAGCATAATTATGTGATGAAATAATTATTGGGCTAAATATAGGGGTAAATGGTGCATGAAAGAAGAGGAAAAGAATTAATTATGTATTATGTGGCAATATTAATTAATATGCCATACTTAGTGAGAAATTGAAAGCATAGCCATAAATTAGTAATTAATGGAAGAAATTAATTACTAACTAAGAGGAAAATGAGATATGTAACTAAATGGCTAATGGTGTGGTTAGAGTAACTAATGAGGTACTTACTTTATGAGAACCAATGATATTGGGACACTTGGCAAGTGGGTATGGTGAGAGAATGGTTGAGAAAGTCAAACCCTAATTTTTTTATTACTTTCTCTCTCTCCCTCTCTCTCTCTTTGTGCGCATGTGAAGGCTTGGGGGCAGAATTTTCTGCCATCCCTCATCATCATTTCCCTTCTTCATCATCACTCTTTTCTCTCTCATTCTCTCCTCCATTTTTGAGCTGCCATGGGAGCTTAAGAGAGAGGAAGTGCTTTGTGTTAAAGGTGAGTATTTGACCCTCTTAATGGCCTCTAATGGAAAAATGCTCTTCTATAAACTTGTTCCTTGTCTTGAGAGCTTCAATTTCATGGTTTTAGATTTGTCATTTGGTGTTGTTTGAGCTCTCAAGAAATCTTGAAGTTGGGAGAATCAAGAAACTCCTTTGGAAAATTTATAGAGATGAGTAAGACAAACCTTTCTATATAGGTTTTGTTTTTTGTAGCCATTGGTTAAGTTTGGATTTTCTGGAGATTTTGCCTTGAATTTCAAAAATGAGGGTCATTGTGTTGTTAGCATGTTGTTGTCATGGAATTAGTGCCTTGTTTAGTGTTTTGAATGAATTGAATTGAATTGAAGTCTAAATGTAAAGTTTGGCCACTTTGTGTTGGTTTTATGCATTGGGCAAAACAGGGCATGTCATTGGGATGTGATTTTGGTCATTTTGAGGTTACCATTGTGTTCCTTGTGAGAAATTGTATGGGAATAGGTTTAGTTATTGATTTTGGAGTCATTGAACACTTTGGTAGAAAATTGGAAAATCTGTCTTGTGTGAACTCTATCTGGGCAGTCAGTTTGCACGAATGTTTTGAATGACCAAATGGTGTTGGAAAATTCTGAAACTTTCCATTCTTAAATTTCACATTCCAAGCTTCAAAATGGACATATAATTCATGTCATTTCATTTTGATAACTGAGAGTTATGCTTTACCAAAGTTTGGGATCAAAACTGAACTCTGTTTTGGGGCAGTGTGGAGTTTTGTGTGATTCTGGAAATGTTTGGTGATTTCCAGTAATGGTACATATTTTTCCTATAAATAGGACTTAAATAACTTTCATTTGGCTTTGGATTCATCTCGTTTCGATTTTTCTATAATTAGTTATGAATTTTGGAAGTTCAGCCAAGAATCAGGGAATTTCTTAACCATGGCCCAAGGTGACTGGCCGCTGCCCAAACCTTTCTAACCTGATTCTGGCAGCGGCCCATGGGCGGCTGGCCGCGGCCAGTGACCTTTTGACCATATCTTGGCTGCGGCCCAAGGAAGGGCTGGCCGCGGCCAACCCCTGTGTTCCAGTACTTTGAGTTTTCGAAAGGTGATCTCTAACCTATTGTTTCCCAACCTTTTAGGGCTTTTATTAGAGGCATTTGTGGCCTCTTAAGGGTCAATTATGATAACCAAATTTAAGTGTTATGAAAATGAGAATTTGGAAAAGAGAATGACCCTATGTCCTTGATTTGGTTATAGGGTTGGGTATTTGCCTTGATCATGGTTTGATATCCACTCGGATCGCAAGTAGCCAATATTGGGGCATACGTGGAAAGAATAAGTGTAGGGAACTTATCTCTCATGCATGTATTGATATTTGTGTTTGTGTATTGATGCATGTTATTGCTTTGCTTGATTATGTGAAACATATATGAATGATTGAAGCTCTGTTTCTATTTATGGTATGGCCATGAGTATGTTGTTGAAATATTGAGCATGCAGATATATCATTATGTGAGCACAAGTTATTGTGATGCAAGCATGTCATGCATTAAACACTTATCTTGCATGCATATTGTATCTGTTTACTGCTAGGATTCTCTAGAATCTCACCCTCCCCTACCAACATTTTAGACAGGCCAAGTGGCTCAAGGAAAGAGCAAGTGACTAGGGGTGGCGAGAATCCCTTATAGGCATTTGGATTTGGTAGTTGGTTATCATTGCTATTTGGGATAATGGTAGTTGATTTGGATGTATTTAGAGTTGTATATGTTAGGATGGATATATGGTTGTATATGTTGTGGAGGAGTATTTGGATATGTATTTAGATTGAAATTTGTGTAATCCCCATTTGAGAAATTGTAAAAGGCAAATGTGCTTACGTATCTTTAGTGAAGATATGAATCCGAGATTGCCGGTATTATTATTGTGCATTCTGATATTTATATGAATGTAGTTTATCTTCACGAAGTAATTGTATTCGAAATATGAATGTGAGACCAGGTTAAAGTATTTGTTAAAGAAATTTGTGAAAATCCTATCTTAAGGATGGGAATGTAAATGAATTTTGATTATTATTGGTCTCTATTTCATTTTAATCGTGTATTTTGGATATGATTACGAAAGGGGGTTACATCTAGAACAATGGGAATGACTACGTCACTGATGATGGATTACCCTCCCAAAGGGCAAATAACTTGAAGAAAGTTTCACTTCTTCCTCTCATATTTATCATCTTCTATGAGGTTTCTTGGGGACCCTTAGGGATAGATGTTACAGTGGGAGCTGCAGGTCCTTTGTTAGCCCTAATTGGCTTCCTGGTTTTCCTACTCCTGATAGAGTGTCCCTAAAGCTTTAATTACTATAGAAATATGGACCATGTTCCCGAGAAATAGTGGTTATGTGACTTTGGTTTCTTCTATATTGGGTCCCTATTGGGGGTTTCAACAAGGTTGGATGAAATGGCTTAGTGGGGTAATTGATAGTACCCTATTATGTTTCTTGATCATCTCAAATTTGATACCCTAATTTAGCTAGTGGGTTTCACAAAATTGGTGCAGCGTGGGGATTGACAATAGTTCTCACATTTTTGAACTATTTGGGTATAACCATTGTAGGATGGGTTGTAACCCCCATCTTCAAGAAGGCTGTGATTAGTATTTAAACACGTTTAATAAATAAATAAGAGGTCAAGGATAATTAAAAACTATTTACAAAATCAATAAAATAAGACCTCTATATTAGAATCGGCTGACACCCAAGAGGGGGTGAATTGGGTGTATGATAAAAAGCTTAAGGACTTTAAAAATCTTTTCGCATCTTAACGAAAGTGGTAAGTATGAAGGCAATGAATTATAGATCAACAATTAGATTAAATAATATATGCTGGAAATATAAGAGCTTAGGAAAGAGAATATGCAAACTGTGGTTTATCCTGATTTGGTCTAATTTGTGATAGCCTACGTCCAGTTCCCAGACTCCTCCTGAGATTTTCAAATCCACTATCTTCTTGTTTAATCCGGTCACAATAAAAGCCTTTACAAATCCACAAGTTTAGTCAGATACTTGTGAAACCTTTCACAAATCTCTTACTGAAATACTCCCCCTTACGGCAAGTCTTATGAGTAGAGCAATCCCGAAGATCTTCTTCTCCTGCTTATTCATGCAAGTCTTATAAGCAATAACATTCTCTCCTGCTTACACCCCTGAGCAGCAACGTTCTCTACTGCTTGCACCTTGTAAGTCTTACGATCAGAATGTCTTACTGGCAATTCTCTCTACAGCTTCCCTTGTAAGGAAATTAACCCTCTCAAGGTCCCTCTACCTTAAGATCAATTCAGAAATACAGATGAAGATGTTTGCAGACTCTCTCATAGAGTAGATAAAATGATCATTGAAGTATAATACAAATAATCACTCTCTCAATAATAAGTAATATAGAAATTGTAGAATAGAGAGTGTTTGGATCGAAGTGGATAACTCATGATATTTGCATGTTGGCATGTTGATATCTTGTCTCAGTTACCTATCGACTTTGAATGCTCTCTTATTTATAGTTGATGAAGATGATGACCGTTGTGAGCATTCATCTATTGAAGTCTCATTACTTCATTTTGACCGTTGAGCGCATTTGAAAAACTAGCTACTATGAGATTTCCGTTGCAAAGCAGAGAGTCCCATTGAGGAGCGAGATGTTTCATTATGATCTATGCGTCACGTTGTTGAATAGGATGAATACGTTTGAGTTTCCAGACAATCTTTCATGGTGGGTCAATCTTTTATCGTGGTAGGTAGTCGATATTCAGTGTGCAATGATGCCACCTGCCACAATTGGCTCTTTCATTTGAATCTTTAACCGTATTCAGATTGTTTGCTACATCTTCGTAATGCAGTATGCTTCTGGCACTGTCATATTTTCAGGTTGTATGTTAATCCTTGTTTGATCACCTGAAAAATGCTTAAACACTAATATGATTAAGTGTTAGAGGATTAGAAGCAATAAAAATAAGTTATGCAATCATTCCTATGATTTTCAGAAGTTACGTAGCATTGCTTCGTTTTTCTTGGAAGTGTTCCTCAGAAGTGCACTTGCACTTTCTGCCAACAACTCAAGTGCAATTGGAAGTGCAGGTTGCCAACACTCAAGTAATAAGGTCCTCACTTGAGTGCACTTCATATTTTTAGTTTCGGGAGTTCTCTCGGGCAAACACTTTCAGTATCACACTCGTAGGACTTGAGTGTAAATCTGGACATTACTCAAGTGCAATATCTCTCACTCAAGTATTGTTGAAATTCTTCCACTTCGCAAACGCTTCTGGAACACACTCGCATGATATTTGCAAGAGAGATATTTCTCACTCGTGAGTGCATTGAGCTCTCACTCGAGTATGAATGGCCTCACTCAAGTGCACATGTATGTTGCACTATGGATTTGAGCTTCTGGGCAACACTCGCATGATATTTTCCAAGAATGCATTTTTGGACTCACGGGTGATGTAGGGCAACATCGGACTCAATTTATTTATTTAATTCTAAATATGAAAAATGATATATCATAATAAATCTCTTGTTATATGCATTCCAATGCAAAAAGAATTAGGTCCAAACTCCTTGTATTCTGCAAGTTATGATCGAAAAAGTGTCTGTCGTACAAGACTGCACAAATGTCAACTTCCAGAAGGCATATCTCCTAGAATATAACTTTAAATTTGGAACATTACCTATCCATGGAAAGCTCTTTGAGTCTAGTTTCATATGGCACTAGTTTCGTCCCAATTTGATGTGTCGTTTGTGAGTTATATTTAAAATATGAAACCTGTCTTGAAAAGTGACGGTGATTTCAGTGTCAAATTCAACGGATCATATCTCCTTCATCTGAGCTTCTCTTAATGAGATATTGGTGCACATTTTTTGTGTTGTGAGTCTTCTTTCATATTCCATTGATTTCAAGTCCATCCGATGTGTGGTTTGAGAGATATGGTCAGAATACCAAACCTCTATCAGGTGAAATTAAAAATAGAGCTGAACAGAGTAACCCCGACACTCGAGTGTGTTCTTCCTGCACTCAAGTGCAACACCTCTAGCACTTGAGTGTTGAACTCACACTCGACTGAAACTCCTCTAGAAGTGCCATAACTCATATATAAGTTATCTTAGCTTCGTATTAACCCATTCCAACCATCATTTGACCATAGAAGCCTCCGGCATCATCATCAAAACCTCTAGTATTACTTCTAAGAGCTTGAAATTTTTTTTTAATAAAGCTACTTTTTAATACAGGGCCGCTCGGTTTTGTGACACGTGTCACTCATTCCCCTTATTGTTGTCATATGTCCTAGAGACTGCCTAGAGGATGCCATATGTCCCTTGTGTCTCATGATTTCACCACATACATGCCTGAGTATCCCAAACATCTGACACCAAGCAAGCGTCTCTTTAAAAACGCAGGTACATACACCTGCCCAGAAAATACCATGTGCGCACCTACACTAGCATATTTTACCCAACTAATTAGCCACATATGTCTATATTTTCAAGAATATGCCACATATGTGTCTGTGTGGCATAAGATAGCGCCACATACCTCAAAACTACCACTTGTGAGGGCACACCAAGTGTACATAGACATCGATAACTTTCATCCAACCACACATACACACGCCCACTTCTCATTGCACCAAATCAAAAACTTCTTCATACATGTGGGACCCCAATGGCACCACACATGCCTCTGGGTGCCACCAAAATGGCACCAAGTGTGCCCAAGTGCCCATACACTGGCATTCTTTATCTAACTACTTATACGCACTAAGCCTCATATAATTTGGAGACTCTTTCTTAACCCAGAGGGCTTAATCATATAGTTCCATAAAACTCATTTTATCCTTGGGACTCTTACCTTAATAGACTTCATGATTTAAGCTTATTCCCAAGCTTGTAGGCCCAAAATTCAAAATATTACAGATCATTCTTTGATACAATGAAGTTATAAATAAACATGTAAACACTCGTATGTGGTTAGCATACCCTTAAAAAGTGTAGTTTTTACTGGTGTTTTAGTCTTGGAAGGTTGTGTGGATACTTTTGTTTCTATCTTCATAGCTTTCTTGTTCCCTAATTGTTATGGAAAGTGTAACAAAAAAAATTAAGATTAAAAATTAGGATCTCAATGAAATCCTTGGTAAAAATACATCTTTAATTGCAAATGAATGATATTAAATTATAAATAAAAAACATGAGTAGAACAAAAAAATAGAAAAGAAAAAAGAGAATACAAACATAACCTTAATTTATATAAGTTTTTTCAATTTAAAATGAAAATGGTTAGAATTCAATTTTAGTTTGGATTCAATTAAGTTTTATATATAATTAATTACAATATAAAAAAATAAGATTCATTAAATAATAAGGTTTTTTTAGATTTTTAGAGTATAGAAATTTGTTTTTGAAAAAACTATAAGGATTGATTAATTGATTAATCAATTTGTTTCTAATAATATTTATGGTAAGAGGTTATATGCCCAGCATGGGAAAAATGTTGATTTACACTATCAACAAACTACATCATGGTAATCTATTAACTTTGATGATTTTTTTTTTTTTTTTGAGAAGCTAAACTTGGAAAAATAATGTGAAAGACAGAAATAAAATAAGTGTGTAAGTTGTAAGCATGAAATAAGGTAAACTTGAGTGATCTTCATATATATTTTCAGCTTCTAGCCTTCTTGGAAAGTTAGAATGCATTAGTTGGTTAAAGCTCAATAAGTAGAGGGCTTAATATGAGATTTATAGTTGTGAAGGAGAATCAAGTCCTCACTCAAAGGAGGAGGGTTAACATAGATCCCTACCTTATAAATCATCAAGAGGTCTTGGAGTTTAGTAATCACTTCCAAAAAGGAAGGCTCATTATATTTATTGATAATTGAATAAGATCAATTTATCTTTATTCTTATTTAGCAACTTAACAGGGTATAATGAGCAGGTTGATTTTTGGTTCCTAATGTATGTGGCCCATTATTCTTTGATTGTCCAATGTTGTTTTAAGCTTCAACGCTCCGTTTTGTAAATTCTTGGAATGAAGCCCTAGTTTCCTTGCTTTGCTACCTTGGTTTGTTGATGCTTTGTTACCTTCAAAAGAACACCGCCGTCGAACAAGGCTCACCCGCTGCCCTTGAAACCAACTTCTAAGACAGGACCGAGCGTCATAGTTGTTTGTTAGTGGAGTGCCCTGTTCGCTGTCTCCATCTTTCTCGATTCTGTTCCCTTGATTTGGTGGGGATAAGCATTCTAGTAAAACGATAGAAAGTGATGGAGATTGAATCTTGTGTGCTAGCCGTTTTAAGAATTTGTCCTCAAGACCAGCAACAGAACAATGTACTCACTGTCAAAACATGTAATTGCACATTCCAAACCCTATTCTGAGTTTTAGCCACTGTGAGTTAGTTGTCTCTCTTGCTATGCTATAAACCCGTATGATCGACCTTCAAATCATTGGAGTTGAGTTCGTCTCAGCTATATCAATCCATTTACATCGTTGTTATTTTGAATTTGGGTACGCCCACCACCATTGACGTTTGCCATCTCTCTTGAAAATCAAGATAGTGCCTCCTCTCTGTACTCACCGGTAAATCAAGATTCGACAAGGCTACCTGAAACTCATGACACTCGCTTCTCACCTCTTCTTATTTCTGAAGAGCGGAGTGGAATGGTTTGCATCTTCATATTCAAAGCTGAACCTTGTTCAAGCAGCGGCTTCATATCTTTTACAGGAGGCACACGCACAAAAAAAACGTAATTGGTCATGTAATTCACAATGTGAAACTTGTAAAGACAATTAGTATTATATTATCCATGAATATTGATCACGGCTCAAAACATCTTACTATTGGTTATGATCAAGGATACGTTTCAGTTGTTGACATGAAAGGCTTAACTTTGTTACATCAGAGACAAATCATAAATGAGATTATTATCGGTATCATCTCTCTACAATTCCAAACATGCAATTTGCAAAGTTTTTTTAAAAGAAAAAGGTTTCTTTCACTGTTGGCACAAAGGATTCATCTATTTTAGCACTTGATAGTGATACTGGAAACAAAATGAGCACTAACGCTATTCATCCTAAGTAGCCGTCTAGAGCTCTGCTAATGCAGGTGTTAGATGGAGAAGGAGAATTAATCAAGGGATTGGGTACAAGCGAGGCCAATGATATTGATGATGCAACAACAAGGCAATTGTGCGTCTTCTTGTGTTATAAGAAAGCTTTGTACATTTATTCTTTTGTACATGTTGTTCAGGGTGTTAAAAAGGTGTTTTATGTAACCCCCTTTCGTAATTATATCCGAAATATGCGATTAAAATAAAATAGAGACCAATAAGAAGCAAAAACATTTATAAACCCATATACCAGACGGGATTTTAACAAATAACTTTCGAAACACCACCAAACACACCATATCATTCCTTTTAAAGTTACCAATGAGTTTCATCTTCGGTAATTGACCAATTGGTAGGTAACTTTACCGTTTTGCCCCTGATTACGGCAATTCCTCTTGAATCACCATCAAACACACCATATCATTCCTTTTCTTCCACAATGCGCCCTCCCCTCTATTTTAAGTCAATTTAGACGTTAATCCATGATTGAACTCAAGTACGGGGTTTTGGCGCTGCTCACAATACATATGAATTATATTCGAATATCAAATCACATCGGATTCTCCAAAAGGGTTATTTATCACTAACCACATCCACTTTTGGAGTCATTATCTCTTAATCACAATTTAGGATCTTGCTAAACCAGGGCTTAGCAATTCACTAATCTCAGGCTTATTCTCTAGCCTCAAGTCTCAAAATTTGGGGTATTACACTTCACAAGAAGTTGTTTCATTCCTCATCCTGTTGCTGGCGTTCTACTATCATTATGATATTGGACTTGTTCTCCTTTTCGCCAATGGAAAAATAGAACTAAGGTCTTTGACAGAATTGTCCCTGATCATGGAGACCTCAATTAGAGATTTCACTTATTCACCTTTGAAATTAAAGTCATTTTCTGATAGACAAATGTGTTGTTCATTAGGAGGAGTTGAAGGTATGGGAGTAGGTTTGAAATAAGCAGCGGTTGCTGGATTTACACTCATAGTGTTCATGATGAGTGTTGATATGATCAGATGTGTTTGGCATACTCTACAATGTTGATGCTTTTCCTAGTCATTGTTATGTTTGGCATGTGCTTCTGTGGCATGTGTCTTGTAGAGGCTATTGTTTGGAATTGCAAAGTTGATAAATTTGTTAATGATGTTGCTTATAAGAGAGATCTTTGAAAAGTCTTCTACAAAATTTGTTGGACAAGAACAAGATGTCTCCATGAAAGTCAAAGAGGAAGATGTCTCCATGAAGGAAAAGAAAAATGTCTCCTCAAAGTATTGTTCTCAAGATCAAAATGATTTGATTCAACTCCCTTCACTAAACCCTATTGTTTGTATTGACAAGTTAAAACTCTATAAATAGAGGGCTTAGTATGAGATTTAAAGGTGTGAAGGAGAGTTAAGTCCTTATCCAATGGAAGAGGGTTAACATAGGTCCCTATCCCATAAATCATCAAGAAGTCTTAAGATTTAGTAATCACTTCTAAGAAGGAAGGTTTATTGTATTCATTGATAATTGAATAAAATCAGTTTATCTCCATTCTTGTTTAGCAACTTCACAAGCTTTTTTTTTTGTTTTTTCTTTGAAGTGAAAAATGAGTTTCCAAAGGAGAGTGCAATAGGTTCTGTAAAAATTTGGCTGTCTTGATTCTTGATGTTGGTTAGTGCCAGTAAGATATTATTTCAAATAAAATACAAAAAAATGCTAAAATAATATCATTGACTTTAATTTAAATGGCGACATCATGCACCGAGGATTCATTCATCAACTTTGAAATAATTCATAGAATAGTGAGAATTGTTATGAATGTAATATTGGTTTAAAGTGCATTTTCATCCTGAAAGTTTTCGCGGAGGAGTGTTAGACACCTGGAAGTTTTTTCCTAAGCAATGTCACCACGGAAGCAGCGAAATTGTAGCAATGTCACCTCACCGTTAAAAAGCTAACTTTGACTATTAAATTTGACTTTAATATATACATATGGTGTAACCCCCATCACAATCAAGACCGAGATTAGGTGTTTAAACGCGTTTTATATTTGAATGAGATCGAAGGTAATTAAAAAGTTTTCTTAGAAACCTATACAAATAGATCTCCATTCATTAGTTCATAAAAACATTAGGCCTGTTTGGTTTGTCACATGTATAATATCAGAGTATAACCACAATTTCCGACATTTACCCAGGATAATAACATTAATCCAAAATATTGTTCAGGGCCTCATAGCCCATCTCAGTATTCATACCGGGGATTACAGAAAGCTATAATACTATGATTTGTTCAATATATATACATTCATCCAAAATGATAACCAGTCCAAAAATACCACTAAGAGTATATAAGACTACTGCCAGCAGTTCTAGGCGTCCTTGATCACTTGCTTGCCTCGAGATCCACTTGTTCTGTCTAAAAATGTTATTTGGAAAGAATGAGATTCTAAAGAATCCCAGTAACAACAATTTACATATATGATGTATAATTAAAAAAGCAAGTAAACTTATATCACAATACAACAATCAATATACAAGGCTGGGCATACTGCCTGTCCCCTAAACTGTATCTATATTTGAGGCTGGGCTTTCACCACGTCCCCTCAACTATATATGTATTCGAAGCCGGGCTTTCGCCACGTCCCCTCAACTATATCTATATTCAATAACTAATGCAAACAAGCAATGCAATATACATGATATAGGATAAAATGTCACTACCTTGGTCTTTCTGTTCTTAAGCAGGCACGAACCTTCTACGCTTCGGAAAAATATCAAATCCTAAAGTAATATTTAAAGATGATACGTTACCACTTAGTCCAATACTCAATATCTTCACAATGCTTAAATTAGTTATCATTACTGTCTCTTAAGTACACATATATGCCTCTATAAAAGCCCTAAAGAGTAGGAAGAACTACCCCAGGGATCCCTTTTTTTGGAAGCACAACACTGATATTTTTCATTGTTTCACTTGAGTGAAGATGGCCCCACTTAAGTGATAGCACGGTTTGCACTCGGGTGTTAGAGAGTGAAGTATAGTGAGTGAGCACCCCAGAGCACAAGAACTTTATCAGAGACAGAGACACTCGAGCACACAAGACCTTACTCGAGTGATAGCCAAATGCTTTACTCGAGCTTTAGAGAGTGAAGCCCAGGAAGTGAGAACTCGAGAGCAAATGGAAATTTCAAAGGGAAGGAGCACTCGAGTATGGAATCCGACACTCGAGTAAAGACCTAACACTCACAAGTGTTAAGGCTCACTCTTGAAACTTGGCCGCGAGTGACAATCCAAGAGGCAAGTTCTGGGTGTCAAATACACCAGCACTCGAGTGAGAGGAAGCTCACTTGAGTGAGAACCCACCACACTGGCAGGTGAGACAACACTCTTGCCCTTTATACAGAAGTACAATACAAAAACTAAAGGGAAAATGAGGAATTTCACTGACTCACTTGAGTGATATGCATTAGAAACCAAAAATCGCAAAAACACTGGCAGTTTTGCCAAAATTTTCCCAAGAGCTTCCAATAGACCCAAAACCTCAACCAAAGTTATCCCCACACAAAATCACTCAAGGAATCTAATAAAACCACTAAAACAACCAAATTCCTACTCCATTATCATATCTTGGTGTTGGGCAACACCAAACACTAAATTTCCAAAATCACTAAGCTCAATCATTCAATCCTCAATCAATCCTATCTATCCATATACATTCCAAATATACCATTTTTATACCAATAACATGCCAAATGCCCAATGGCTCTTATTTTCGAAAATAGGAAATAAATTCCCAGAAATTCAAAACTAATCCAAATGGCACAAAACTTAAATGGATAGATAGATTTCACTTACCTCTTCAACTTTTCCAAAAGGACTTCTTGATCCTCCAACTTTCACAATTCTTTGGAGTCACAAATCAATACCAATGGACACACTACACCCATCAAAATAAAGCTCATCACTCAAGGAACAATTTTAAAGAAATGAGTTTGAGCATTTGAGGTCATTTCCTTTACCTTTTCTCAAGCTTTTTCCTTCTCTATTTCTGTAACAATGGCGCTGAATTGAGAGAAGAGAAGAGAGTGAGAGAGATGAGATAAGATGAAGAAAGAATGATCACTCTACTCCCCCCATACCGCTCTTGTCAGAGAAAATAGGAGGGAAGAGAGGGGAAAATATTAAAATATTGTGGTTTGACTTTTCTCACCCACATTCTCTTCACAAAACTTGCCACATGTCCCTCTCCCATTGGTTCTCATAATGTAGACACCCAATTAGCTTATCTAATTCCTCCATTAGCCAATTAATCACACTCCTCATTTTTCTCTTTGTTAGTAATTAATTTCCTTATTAATCACCAACTTATGGCCAATAATTTCATTCTTTAAATTTTTCACCAATTATGACACATTAACTAATATTGTCACAAAACACATCATAAATCCAATTTAAATTTCACAGATCTCTAGAATAATCCTCATTAGCCCTTAATCAAAATTTAGGCCGTTACACATGGCAACAATAAATAACACCTCATCATCCCATATGCCAACTCACCCGATCACCCTTTACTCTCCCTTCCCCTCTCTCTTCCCTTTTTTCGGATTTTGGTTGGTGCTGTGCAAGAAACCAAACTCTCAAATTCTTCCTCATTCTTTAAAGCTATCCAAGAGGGCATCATAGTACTTCCTTTCTGCTTGTGCTTTCTCTCATGTAGTTGTACTTGGCAAACTCTCTATTCCCATGGCAACAATCTTGGTAAGCGACTGGAACCTTGACACCAAAAAAGAGACCCCTACTATCACTGACGAGCTCGAGGTTAATGATGGAGAGGCTGAATAGTTCACTTTAATTCGTTAGTGAAAGGGGATGGGAGTCGGGCCGACAATTTGTGATCATCATTAAACCCATTCGACACTGATTTTTGATGAGCTAAATTCATCGATCCACTGGTAGTAGGTTTTACATAAGATGAAAAAAATTTTGGTTTTTCAACTTAGATTAATATTTTGGTTCTTTTGTTTGGATTGTTTCTTCTTATGATTGTTTTTCTTTCAATTTTGATTGTTTCTTCTTCCTCATGTTCATGTCTGCAATGAGGGTAAGAATGAGGAAGGTGGGGTTAAGGCAGAGCTAATTGTCATCGATGAGGGTAAGAATGAAGAGGGTATTTCTATTTCTCATGTTCACTCTTACCTGTAGCAATCACTCTATAGGAGGTGTTGATTTTGAATATGGTTGAGTTGCCTTGTTTTTTCTCATGGCACCTTCTGTTTGAATCCCCAAAAATTATTGACTTTTTATGAGATGTTAGGAACATTCTCTTCTAAATTGATTGTGTTGTTGTGATTGTTTTGACTGTTTTTTGTTTTCATCCTCTTCCTCCGTTTTTCTGTCTTTGAGGAACCACTCTTTTGGTTTTGATTGTTCATGGATGCTAAAGATAATGGAAGGGGAGAGGTTTGCTTTTTCTAGATTACTTTTTTCTTCTCCAGATTGGTTAGTTGGTGACCTAGTTTTAAGGTTATTTTTTGTTGATTGCTAGCGCTGATGATGAAGAAGAAAGGGAAGAGGTTTTTTTTTTCCAGTAAGGAGGAAGATGGTGATGTGGCATCATATGTGGAATAATGTTTCACATGACAAATCCATCTCAGCACAATATGTCTTACGTGGGAGAGCCAACTCAACGCAATCGGTCAACTAACTATTGACCGTTCGGATATGTTAAACGGGGGGTGACATTGCGACGATTTTACAACTTCTATTTAAGGAAATCGCACCCAGGCTGCCATTTTATCAATAGTCTCCTTACGAGGATTAAAACCAAATCTCTAGTAAGCTACACTTAGATAATTATTAGCTATAACCCATGGTCCCCCAGGTCAAGGCCCTCTCATAATCCTCCTACTCCTGAAATGAAACAATAAAGAACTCATTCTCCAAATCCCTCCAATCTGATATCTCCCTTCCTATCCCATATTTGCTAATAAGAACAAATCAATTGACTTTCCCAGCATCTTTACAATGAAAGATTTTACAAAAGGTTTACAAAGTCGATACCTCTCCCTCTCATCTAGAGTAAACTTTGGACATAAAGGATCAGAGAAATCCACAAAAATACCTAATTGAGGGTCCAACATGTCATCAAATCCAATGCATATTCTCGCACTAGTTCCACCTTCAGCCATCTCATTCCCTCCCTCTTCATCCTCTACAATAAACCAAGTATTACACCACTTCAAGTTGTTCAACAACGAGTCTCTGTGAGAGATCA